>OZ059805.1:14629819-15229819 GCA_964057025.1 Standfussiana lucernea
CGTGGTCTGTCATTCGTGTATGTCCGTGTGGGCGTATCTGATCCAAGTGCCTTTTTACTAATCGGTCTTTTTCTGGAACATACACTTCGTACATTACGTTTCCGATCTTTCTCTTAATTACTCCTTCGATCCATACAAATTTCTTATTATTTAAATTTTTCATAATCCACACCAATTGTTTTTCTATGAACTGTTTACGTGATTTTCCTTTGTAGTATTTACGCTGTGAGCACTGATTTTGTTGTACCGTTTGAGTGAGGCAAGTGGAGGTGGTGGTCGACGCTGATGTCGGTGACAATAAATCTAGACGTGCGCGCAAGGGCCGGCCGTACACAAGCTCAGCTGGTGATTTTTCGGTGGTACTATGTTTGGTGTTCCGATAATCGAATAAAAATTTCGAAATTCGTTCTTTTAATGGTTTTCCTGTATTATTAAGTATTATTCCTTTGAGACCCTTTTTAATAATTTTCACATAACTTTCCGCTTGTCCGTTACTTGACGGATGATACACTGGAGCTAGTGTATGAATAATACCATTTTTCGAACAGAATTCTTTAAATTCTTGTGAAATAAACGAAGTACCGTTATCCGTTACGATGGTATGTGGGATACCAACTCGTGACATTAAATCTATCAGTTTCTCAATTACTGCCTTTGAGGCGTACGATGATGTCATTATATATACTTCAACCCATTTACTAAAAGCATCAACAGCAATTAAAAACATTTGGTTATTAAAAGGCCCTAAAAAATCTAAATGTATTCTATAAAAGGCGTGCGGAGGATGTGGCCAAGGCGTGAGCGGGGCGCGGGGCGGCGCGGGGCGCAGCGCGC
Source organism: Standfussiana lucernea (assembly GCA_964057025.1). Classification (NCBI taxonomy): domain Eukaryota; kingdom Metazoa; phylum Arthropoda; class Insecta; order Lepidoptera; family Noctuidae; genus Standfussiana; species Standfussiana lucernea. The sequence continues at coordinate 14,630,654 of OZ059805.1, forward strand.
TGCACACGGCGCACGCGCTCGCCAGCCGCTCCAGCGCACCGTCCACGCCCGGGAACCATAAACGCTTGCGCGCCTCTGCTTTCATTTTTACCACTCCAAAGTGTGAACTATGTAGTTCATTGCATATTTTAACTGTTAACACTTCTGGAATGATAACTTTATGGCCGCGCATCAAGCATCCATTTTCAACCGATAGTTGGTTACGACAATAAAAGTATGGCTTCAATTTATCGTCATATACTTTTCTTGGCCAACCCAACTCAACGTAATCCTTAACCTTACGCAAAGTCGTATCTTTCTCGGTTTCGCGTTGTAAATCTGTAAGTGTAACCGGTAGTCCACCGTCAACAACGAAATAAACATATGTCGCACGGTCATCCGTGGTGCGCGATTGGTCTCGCTCGCGCCCTCCCGCCGCGCCCGCACCGCCGCCGCCGCACGGCCCTGCGCTACCTGCTGACGGTGACTCGCTACCTATCGGAGCGCGCGACAAATAATCGGCACTATTATTTTTACTGCTAACATATTCGATTACATAATTGTATGCCGTTAAAAATATTGCATACCGCTGTAATCGGTTAGCCGATACCTCGGGTATACCGCGGTGTGGACCGAAGATGGTTAATAATGGCCTGTGGTCTGTTCGCAACGTAAAAGGCACCGCTCGGGCATATAAATACTGGTGGAAACGCTTTACCCCGAATACTATAGCTGTTGCCTCTTTTTGTATCTGAGCATATTTTTTCTCGGCTGCTGTTAACGTTCTAGACGCATAGCTAATCGGCCGCTCGCACCCATCGCTTCCTACTTGTGATAAAACTGCGCCTAACCCGTATGGAGATGCGTCTACCGTCAGAATTAACTTAGCCGCGGGGTCAAAATGCGCCAGTACTTCATCCGATGCCAACTGTTGTTTTATTTTTTTAAAAGCATTTTCGTGGTCTTGCGACCATTCCCATTGTTTCGTTTTATGTAATAGGTTATATAACGGTGCTAGTATGGTTGATGCGTTGGGAACAAAATTGCGGTAATAATTAGTTAATCCTAGAAATGACTGTAATTGTGGCACGTTCTGTGGCCTAGGTGCTTGTAAAACAGCTGTTACCTTATCTGGCGACTTTTTGATACCCTTTTTGTCTATAATATGTCCCAGATAGTTGACTTCATTTTGAAAGAACTCGCACTTGCTTGGTTGTATAGTGAGCCCCGCGTCTGCCAGCCTTTGTAGTACTTTGACTAACCTACTCATGTGTTGTTTTTTATCGACTCCTGTTATTAAAATATCGTCGAGGAAAAATACTACTCCATCTAAACCTGAAAGTATGCATTCCATGGCACGTTGAAATATTGCCGGTGCGCTCGACAACCCAAATACCAACCTTGTATACTTAAAAAGTCCGCGATGTGTATTGATACAGGTCATACTCTGTGATTGCTCTTTTAAACAAAATTGGTTATATGCCATGGAAAGATCTAATTTGCTGAATTGTACGCCACCATGTAGCTTTGCGAACAAATCATTAATCGTGGGTAGCGGGTACTTATCGACGATTAGCTGCTTATTAATTGTCACGGAAAAATCCGCGCAAATTCTCACTCCACCGTCTTTTTTCAACGCTGGTACGATGGGTGACGCGTACTCTGAGTAGTGAACCGGTTCTAGTACTCCCAATTTTACAAGTCGATCTAATTCGTTATCAATTTTATCTTTTAAGGCATAAGGTACCGTCCGTGCTTTAAAAAAAATTGGTTTCGAGTGTGGTTTCAAATGTAACTCCACGGCGTATTTATTAAATTTTCCTAATTCCCCCGAAAACACGGTGGGAAACCTTGAAATTAAGTCGTCCAATATTGAATTATCATTTGATTGGGCAATAGATTTTACTGTGGTTGCAAATTCCAATTTAAATGTGCTAATAAAATCGCGGCCTAATAATGGTGGACCACCGTTACGGACAACAAACACGTGCACTTTTCGCTTCATTTTGGAATACTCAATATCTAACTGAACAACACCAACTGTTTCTAATCGTTCCCCTGTATAACTAAATAGTTTTTTACCTGTAACTGATAATGGTACTTTGTTGAAATGCTTTTTGTATATTTGATATGGAATAATACTGACCGCGGAACCACTATCTATCTCGAACTCCAAACCTAGCTCACCGATGTTAACACTTGCCAGCATCGGTCGACCTTTCTCACATCGTATATTTAACACCAACGTACCGTCGTCACCCTCTTCATCGAATTTCCCTTCCTCCACGTGCTTCACTTTTGCGTCACTTGGGCACATACGCCTTAGATGACCCTTGTTATTGCACTTTTTGCACTTATAGTTTTTAAATCGGCACTGATTGGATTTGTGATTGGAATAACCGCACACACTGCACTTTTCCTTAACCGCAAACACGGAACCTTCATCGACGCTACCGGCTGCCGCGCTCGCGCCGCATGCTGCTGGCGCGACCTGGGAGGCCCGCCGAGCACACCGCACGCTTTCCGCTAATTCCACCGCCTTGGCCAATGTTAAATCCGTCTGGTCCTGGGCAAAGAGCTTGTCTCGTTCGGGTCCTGGCGTCATGCCCATGATAAATTTATCGAGAAGAGCTTCCTCCAAGTTCTTAAACCCACAGTGTGCTGCCAATCCCCTAATTCTGGCCGCCCATTGAGTGTGACTTTCGTTTGGTCGCTGTACCGCCACGTAGAAAATTGATTTTTCTGCGAATCCGAGCCGCTTGGGCTCAAAATGACGATCTAGAAGATTCAGAATTTCTTCAAAATTTGTTTCTTCCAACTTCTTAGGCAGCGCCAGGTCCCTCGCTAGCATGTAGGTAGGTCCGGTGAGAGCGCTAATGAGTATCGCCCTCCGTTTGACCTTCAGCTTGTCCGACTCGTCCGTTATATCGTTGGCAATAAACCATTGTTGTAACCGAGACTTATAACTTGACCAGTCCTGGGTTAAATGGTCGAAGTTGGTCAAAATTCCAAAAGAAACGCCAAAAGCAGACATTATTGCACTCGTAAATTCGTCCTCGTCGCCACTGTTAGATATGTGGGTATAGGGCGGACAACCATCAAACACGCTAGTCAATGACACACTAACTTTAATCTAAGTACAAGTAGTTCACAAGCCGGGTCGCAGCCGCGGTACGTCACACACACATACATAACAATGGGGTACTGTTTAAAATTCTACAATAAAATGTAGGCAAGCATACTATAAGTTGGGAGATTACGTTGATGCTGGTCCTGCTCCACAACCATAGGGGCAAACTTATTGATTACCATAGGAAGTTATTGTGGAACCTGCAGAAGATTGTATACATATGTATCTTTGCATTGTATAGGTTCAATCTCTTAGAATTATATAATTGCATCACGTGTGTGAGTACTATGTACGATAAAGCTACCATTAACATCTTTTATTGACTCGCATTTTCCCTGGTGGTTGAGAGAATGGCATGCTCACTAAAATGTCTCGCAGATGGTGGCGCGCGTGTCGGGTCGTTTATGTTAGTAGGGACTGGTCATCTCGCAGCTGCCATAAATTATTGTATTTTTGAATTATTGATTGTATCTTTTTACTCTGGACGCTCTTACTCGCACGTCTTTCTACATCGTTCTCACCAAATATATAATCTCGACATTAATGATGTAACTAAGACTTTGTAACAACAAAGATTAAAAAGAGTGTCCATGGAGTTTCTTGCCTATTCTTCTTCATAGAGATCTACGCTTTCGAATGGGCAACTACAGTACTTTCAAAAGTTATTATGCCCTATGACTGGGACTGTAGCTTAGTTTTTTTTTGTTTTGAGATTCAAAAGTGCCTGTAATGGTCTAATTGAAATAAATGCTTTGAGTTTGAGTTTGAGAGGGGAGGGGGGCTGTGTCATAGCAGGGAGAACGTTATAGGCTAATAATGAGCGAAAAGTTTTGTTTGGGTCTTTTAATATGGTAGGGTACTTCATCAGTTCTGATTTCACATAATAAACTTATTGAAAGCACGAGAATAGGTAATATAAACCTCTCTTGTGATATAAAATAGAGTTGAACAAAGGTCTAGTCTGAGCATGTGGGCCTGGGTTCGATTTCCAAGTCAGCCAAAGTGTTATTGTGTTTTTCTATCAGGAATTTCTCAGTAACTAGCATCCACGGAGTTTGGATTTGTTCCCGGTAGATGGCAATGGGCTTACCACTTATAACGTGGGACTTAAATATAACTGGCGAAATGTGGGTGTAATATAGGGTACGCCTTTGCTCAACCCTTCGGGGATTACAAGCGTTATGATGATGATAATAGAAATGAAATTAAAATACGGCGATTTGTACAAGCAATAGTCAATAAAAGCATTAATGGGCATTTGTTATTGACAAGCTAAGAATACGTAAGTAAGAGTAATTATTGTCGCTACGTTCGTCATAATGATTGTCTGTTTTGCATCGATTCTAAAGAAGCGTTTAAGTGCGATGATTGAAATCTATTTGATACAGTTTACTTACGTATGTTATAATGGTAAAGGTAATATAAAAAAGTAGCTATCTAGGGCACTAGTGCTGTTTGAAGTTAATGGAGCGATCGAGCTCAACTAAGAAACACGTGCAACGAAAACAATGTTGGTGTAGGTATACTGAGTTTCTCGCGTCACTTTACCGGTGGCGTGAGGAAGTGCGGACGCGGGGCGGTGAACCGATGTAGCGAGAGATCGAATTGCGTCGGTCACAGCTCCGCGAGGTTCTGGTGGCGGAGTGGCGGGACAGGCTTTTACGCCCTACGCCTGACCAGTGCTCGAAGAATGGCTCGGCAGCTCGGCAGGAGGCACGGCTCCCTGTCGTTTCGGGCGACGCAGGTTTTCTCGGGGCATGGTTGCTTCGGGAAGTTGCTGTGTCGCATAAACAGGGAGCCGGACGGCCGGAGCCACTCTCCCGACCCGCAGCAGACGCATCGGGCGTCGGTGGAGCGCAGACAACGCCCTCTTCCAGCCCCCCTAAACGGGTCCAGAGGGACGGCGGACTTGGGGACGTCCGCCGCCCCCCCATAAAACTGGACCCGAGGCGGTGGCGCGTAGTGTTCCGCGCGCGCGAGTTCTACACCTCACTCCCCCCTGAACTTGAGGAGGCCCGCGAACGCGGGCCGGCACTAGCCGGGGATCGTGGAAGGCGCACTAGTTCCCATGATCCCCGCTGCAAGCGTGGGAAGGGAACACCGGGGTGGTTTTTAGTCAGTTTGAGTCTGACAGACCCCTCCGCCCACCCCAGGGCGGAGGACATCCGTGGGGATTTTCCACCCGGGAACAAAAAAAAAGGTATACTGAGTTTAATCAAATCTAAAAGAGTATACAACACGGGAGATGATGAGATTAGAGTGGGCGATAATTCATCACGCGGGCTCAATGCAAATTGGTAGATAAATTGGTAATGCCATAATGGTATTCCATGATATTTCAGATGTAGACCTGGTTATCGTGTACCACTGCTGTCAGAAGAGCATCGAGGTGTCGAAGCAAGTGCTGGACCTACACTTCACACTGAGGACACTCTTCCAGCCTTTCTTCAAGGATCGAGTCTTTGACAAGAAAGCTGAGTTCGCCTTTACTACAGTGTGAGTACATTGGCTTTTAAATCTTCTGTTAGTGCTTTAATTAATGATTATTAGGAAATTGTCCCTTTGTACTTTCGCGCTTGCAAGCGCGTCTGCTGTGCGTGGGGCCCTGGTATTATTTCCTAGATTGGGCAAAGTCTTACTGGGTAATCCCATTGCTCGGTGTTCGGAAATTGGTGATGTGACATCTCCGTGCTTCGGTAAACACGTAAAGCCAGAAAAAAAGTAAAAAATTAATAGAATTGACATAAATTTACCGAAATTCAGTCATGATAACAACTAATGATGTATCCTGATATTTACAAACAAAGTGAACAGTTTCGCTACCAACTTGCTAAATAACTTACATTAACAAAGGCATAAGCTTAATTAAATATATAAATATAAAAACTTTATTGCATAAAATGTGTTGCATTAAATACAATAAAAACAGTTGCACTTTACAAATGAACACTGGTATACAACATAAATGGTTGGGGTACTGTCCTCTTAGATAAGCTACATAGTAGCCTATAGTAAAGAGAAACAGTGCCGTATCCTCAAGAATGGAGAAATCAATTGCTTAGTGTTTAAATAAAATACAAAAAATAATAGTAAAAATATATTAATTAATTAGGAAAGTAACTGCTATACCATCTCTTAAAAGTTGGACAAAGCAATACCACAGTGCCAAAAAAAAGATGCTCAATAAGAAGCTTTGTTCTCATCTTGAATCACGCAAAATCTTTGATTCATATTTCCAGATTATGTGCCCCACTAGCCACCCCGACCGTGGAAGGCTACCGGGTGGTATACCTCCGTCTACTGGACCCAGAGCCTCGCAACTTCAACCTACAGGAAGCCGTCAGAGCTTTCATGACGGTCTTCGATTTGTGGCAGCATGAGGAAGGGACCTGGCCTGGGTAAGTTCTTGGATGGCAAACGAAACACCGCCTGGTGTGACCTTTTGGAACTCAGCAACGCTGCGAGGCGGCAGAAAAAGAGCAATTAGAGACAAGTGTTTGACATAGAGCTCTACTAGTACAATAATGTTCTTTGTTCATTCAAAATTACAATAGGAAACCCTGTTGGCCCGCGTTAGTCAGATGCTGATTATGAATTTGAACTGTATCCAGTGCAGTGCTATGACTGCGCCGCAACGCATTGCCAAACTCCTTTCTTAATTTTCGCACATTTTGAGGAGGATTCAACGATGCCTTGTTGTTGCGGCGTACCCTGCGCAACCCCAGAGCAGAGCAGTCTTTTGTTTAAGGTCACTATTGTGTAACTATGATCAGGTCGTCGATCCAAGTACTTATACACAACCATAGGCGGAAAGAACTCATTTATTACTGTGACACAACAAACAATGAGATGCTAATTAATTTAAATTACTGCAATTAATCCGGATTCTGAATGTCTGTAATTTCTTAGACAAACAAGTTTATTGCACTAGCAACAGACATGGTTTGTCATGAACTCATGATAAAGAACTTATAAGTACTTCTAAAAGTAGTTTCGAACACTTAAAATACTGAAGTGCATCATTCGATCACCTTGTATTACCATTAAAATCCTTTCTAAATAAGTAAGGAGGACTGCAGGATAACATTGAACTTGGTTCATCCAATCTCATCTGATGAACTCCTTCAAATTACTACTTCTGATAATACAAACAGTATAGATAAAGTCACACACGTAAAGTATCTCGGCGTCGTGATAGACAGTAATCTCAATTTCAAAAAATATATTGATCACCTCTCGAACCGTGTACGCAAGCTCATTTATATATTTAATAAATTGCGCGAATCTGCAGATGCACACATTATGAAGATGGTCTATCAGGCCCTGTGTCAATCGATTCTGAACTATTGCAACACGACCTGGGGAGGTGCTGCCAAATCTAACCTGATAAAAGTCGAGCGCGCCCAAAGAGCGGTCCTTAAGGTTTGCTGCTTCAAACCCCGCCTGTTTCCCACAGTTGAACTGTACGAATTCTGCCAAGTACTGACTGTAAGGCAATTATTTATCCTGGCCACAGTTATAAAGCAACACTCTCTGTCACCGTACACTCCTGGGCCAATGCGTCGAAGCCGCCTTGTTGCCACATCTGTCCCAACCAAAACATCATTCAGCCGTCGCTTCTTTATTTTCCTCGGACCATATCTTTATAATAAAATTCACAAAATTCTATCTGTGCACCAACTAAACCAATACGATCTCAAAGTAACTGTCCAAGATTGGCTACAACATCAGTCATATACTGCAACAGAGGGTCTGTTGCAGGTTTTAGCTTAACTAACCTTATCACTTACAGGCACATTATCATACACACATACATACTTACACACACTCATGTACATGAACACACATGCACAACCACATGCGCACACACACACACACACACACACACACACACACACTACCACACACCTTCACCATGAAAGTAATTCGTAAGTCGTTTTGTTTTTTTGTGTTATTTCTTATTTTTAAATCTTTTAGTTTGTTAGCCAACTTCTAATATTGGTACATAACAATGATAATTGTAAAATGACTTCTGAGTGGAAGCCTGGTGACCTGTAATACAGGTGTTTCACTACCTACCACAGGCACCAGTGATTCACAATCATGTAAACTTGTTTATGCCAATAAATAAAATTTATTATTATTATTATTATTAATCTATTCGTAGTCAAAAATTCTTCTCCACATTTATTATGTGCACGCCCAAGTGTGGAAATCTCTGCCAGTGGCTATGTTCCCTTCCACCTTCAACGCAAGAGTAAACAGGCACCTTCTTCGCACGCTCGTTCTATCACAGACCTCACCCATGGCTTTCCATCAAACGAGATTTAAGTCAAAAGCGGGCCCATCACAATTAACGAAATCAGCCATCGGGATTTGAAATGTCTACAATTATTTTGTTGCTTCGTAGCTAAAATAAAGCTTTGTTGTTGACAGGTTCGTGATTCTCATTGACATGGACACAGCAACCATGACCCACGTCGCGAGGCTGGACCTCATGGTCGTGAAGAAAATCTTATATTTCTTACAGGTTAGTACTTATCTTCTTAAACAAAATATGTGTGAGCCCTATCTGACAGGCGGTGCGCAATTTTGCCTTGCCTTCATGGAAAGATGGGAACTGCTTTCAGGTTGTTACCAACTGGGAGTGCCCGCGAATGTATGAGTATCCCTGGGACCCCAACTGTTGGTAGTGGTAGTTAGGAACCGCAAAAGCGTTTGACAGATCCTCCTGTAGAAAAACCGACCAAGTGCGAGACAGTCTCGCACACAAAGGCTTCCGTTAGTTTAACGAAAACGTTCCATACCTCAAAAACTAGTGATTAAATCTCATTCAAACTAATTTTCATTGAAATTTCTTTTTACATTCTGCAAATCAACATTTTTAAAATTTTTACGTCTTCAGAAGCTTATATCTCATCAACCATTGACCTCGATATCATTTTAAGTGCACTCAATACAGTTACATACGTAGTTTTTTTAACCCTCATTTACATGTATGGAGGGCCACACTGTGAACTCTCATCATTTTAGTGTAGCGGTTCATAGAACATACATCTCTCCAAATTTCAACTATGTGATGCCAACAATCAATGAGTAAAATGGCTGTGACATACGGACGGACATACAGACAGACAGGACGAATCTGGGTTCCGTTTTTGTCCACTCGGCTACGGAATCCTTAAAAAGATTAAAATGTTGTAATTATCTATGTTTATTTGAAACGAGGGTATGACGTTAAGTGTATGAGCAGCAGAGTCGGCTAACCTGCTCATGACAACGTAGCAAAACCTGCAATGCGTCTTTCATCGATTCTATGACCAGAAACATTGATCCTTCTCCGTACTCTTCAAGAATAGCCTTTACAACCCAAAAGACCTGATTCATAACTATAAAACCTCAAAAATTCCAGGAATGCATGTTCTGCAAGCTAAAAGGCGTGCACTTCATGAGCGCGCCGTATTTTATGGACCGACTGCTGATGCTGCTCAGGCCGTACCTCTCGAAGCAGCTGATGGCTATGTTGCACACGCACCAGGTTGGGGCCGAGTCGCTCTACAAGATGATCCCGAAGAAAGCCCTGCCTAAAGAGGAGGGCGGAGAGTATAAGGACCATATTACTTTAAGAGGTTGGTAGAGATTTTTTATTTTAGTTTTGTATTGACTTAAGAGGAGTACTAGATTTCTATATTAGCCTCGTAGCTATGAATTAGGTGTCTTGGTTTTAAAGATATATTTATTTTGTAAAAACATGAGTAATATGTATACAGGTCTTATAAATAAATTACATGTAGCTACATGTTTTGCCATTTAGGAGTGGCGTACAACATTGTTTTGGCCTTGAGCCATAAGGTGAATTTAATAATTAGTATAAAATTTAAAAAGTAGAGGTAATTACCTATGTAGATATGTTAGATGAAGAAAATATGTCTATGTATATAATGTGTTAATAGTTTAAGAATTCTGATAGGCTATAATAATAGCATTTAGTTAAAAGAAATCTTTTAAGCTGTGTTTTAAACAGTCTAGTTGGTAATTGTCTAATAAGTTTGGGGATTTTATTATACAGGTTGGCGACGACAATACGACAGTAAATAATTAATAATTAAACTGCGTATACCTCATGACGTTCCCACTCTACCTACAAAAAATCATTCCAATATATTCAGTAGTTCGGAATTTTATACATGATGTAGATTAATAGGCTAGCACTTACAAGTTAACGACCCCTCCATCGTTTTTAGCATTTTTTTGATGGTTTAAAAATATTCCTATGTACTAGGATTACCAGTGTTTTCATTTACTGTCGTATTGTCAGCGCCACCCTGTATATTATTGGTGCCAAATAGAATATGCTTTTATGCACCAGTGTCGTGCTCGGCCTAACTATTTCTAGCATATCATTATCACGACGACTGCGAATCGAAACTTCTGACATTTTTTAAATAAAATTTAAAATTAGTTTGTACAAAATTAGCTACTTACTTCATATTTAAATAAGGAAGGTAAACTTAAAATATTGTGCTCCATAAAATATGGTTTGCAACTATCGGTAACTAGTGTGGCGTGTAAATAGCCTACACCTTATTTGCGTTGTTTTTAAGAACAACTAAATAGGGCGGTACAAAAAAAAATTAAAATTAAATCTCTATCGATGAAATCCATGAGACAACAATACAAATACAACGATTACAGCAAAAAGCCCACGTACCTTGTCTATTCCTGAGACCACAACTCAGTTCCAGGGAGATTTGAAGGGTGACTCCGTGAGGCTGCAGGTATCGTTGCCGGCCGGCGAGAAAATCTCGATTAATCAACCGGTGGAATGGTTGAAACTCCAAAAATCAACACTGCACTATAAGTTCACAATGTTTCACAGATACAGGTCCATTTATTTTACGAGAATCCTCAGGTTTTCAACAGAAAAATAACTTTCAAAGGCGGGGTTGCGCACACTCAATGTGTAGCGCGCGGCGGCGGAAAAAAAAGTGTTTAGTGCCGCGAACGCCATCTTGCGAAGCCATTCGATACTGGGCACTGCCGTATTGAATATTTAATTGGAGTATGGATTCATCAGATAGACACTCAATTATGTAACCTTTTTTGCAAAGGATAAGCTAAATACATAACAAATTGTACTGAAAAATCCCATCTTATTTTATTTGCTATTTTATTCATAATGAATATCAAAAAAGGCAATTGACGCTTAACCTTTAGACCGAACGTAGCCCTAATGCGCCTTTTTTGGGATTTAAATATCATTGCCTTATTGACCGAGTTTCCCCAGAATATAACGCCAAAGCTTAACATGGAACCGACAATACCATGGTAGGCAGTAAGAAGCGCATCAGTGCTAAAATGGGTGCAAGTTTGTAGAGCGCGTAAGCTGAGGAATTAATTATTTTATTTAAAAGCTCTGTGTGTTCTTTCCAATTTAGACTTTTATCAATGGTTACACCTAGAAATTTTGTAGAGTCTACTTGTTTTAAAATTGATCCTTGATAATTGATATTTAGTTTTGGTTATGCTAGACGTTGACTGAAAAACATAAGTTTTGGCTTATGTAGGTTAATTTTTAAATTATTGTTATTTAGTCATTTAATTATTGAAGTTATTGTTTCATTAATTTCGCTCTAGTAATTATCTTTATTGTTAGAGTTTATGGTGACCGTACTGTCATCAGCAAAAAGTGAAATCGGATATTTTGTTATTCCGGGTAGATCGTTTATGTAGATAATAAATAGCAAGGGACCCAATACACTCCCCCGTGGGACTCCGTACTTCACTATTCGTTCTTCCGATTTATATATTTCTTCTTTTTTAGTTGAGATGTTTATTTTGGAAATTTCGGTACATTGTTTACGATTTTTAAGTAAGTTTTTATTAGTTCTAGTAATGTTTCCCCTGATGCCAGACGCTTCTAATTTACTAGAAACTGCACAGAACGGCGTTCTTTTGTCTACGCTAGACATGACATTATTAATGAAATAAAAAATGGCTATATTTATAGTTTTATTTTTGCGGAAACCTTTTTGATCCTCTGTATTTTTTTTTTGTTTTTCTAAATTGTACATTTGTGTATACATATATATTTCAAAGTCTTTACATAATATGGGAATTAGGGCTATGGGTCTATAAGAGTTCATGCTTTCTTTATTGTCTTTTTTGAATAATGGTTTTACTATTGCCGTTTTCAGATTCTCTGGGTATATTCCTGTGCTTATACATATGTTTACAATATAGCTTAGGTGATCATGATCACAAATATTATCAGCGACATATTTTAACATTTTTGTGGATATCCCATCATGCCCGACACTTGAATAGTTTTTCAACGATCGAATTATTTGAAGTATGTAACGTGTTAACTTAGATTGATTTGTTTATATTAAAATTTACTTTCTCACCTGAATCCGATAAAGGTTTAATTTTGTCTAATAAAAATTTTTAAAAGCATTTGATATCCCCTATGGATGGATTACTGTTTTATCACCTAGTTTTAAGGAAGAAATGTTATCCTTACGCTTGTTTTCTCTTTGTGAAGTTATTTAAAAACACGCAAAGCAAAGCCTTTGTCTTTGAGAATATAAAATTGTCACTGGATATATATATGTCACTGAATATAAAATTGTCATTTAGAAGTCCCCATTTGCGCAGACTTACTATATTCTGCAGAGTAATTGCATGTCATTATCATAAACTAACGGGTTTTAAAAGAAGTTCCTAATCCATTACTTCATTTATTTGAAAAATTCGTGAAAAACGGGTTAATTATGGTTGTATTGTCAAAACGAACGACTTTACCATTGTACCTAAGTGTTTTACAGAATATCCCGGTGAACCCACATTCTCATTATTTCCAGATGAACTACTCAAGCGCATGCAAGCGAACTTCGAGTTTGTACGAGAGGAGAACAAGCGGCGAGTGAACGAGTCCCTCCGACCAGGAGGCAAGCCCTCACCGGCAGAGAAGGAATTCGGCATTCAAGGCAGCTTCAAGAAGTTAGAATTAGATTAATTGGTTTAGGGATGGATGTAGGAATAAATGTATTTTATTTAAAATCTTGTTGTTTGATTTTAAACCAGTAGGTCCTTTGGTCAGCTTGTCCATCTATATGTATAATAAACACAACGGTTCATTAGAAAGGCAATAATGCGAAGATGGTTTTACACTAAAACAATGCTTAGGCACTATAGCATAGTAGCACACACCGGGTATCCGCTAGTTTATCATATGGGCGCGAGATGCAAGCGATATTAGACAAAGATTCACGTCCACGATGACCAAAATTTGGTATATACGCTTAGCAGCTTTAAGACAAAGGCGGGCAGGACATTTATCAAATATATATCAAATAATATATCAATAATATATATCAAATGTGGTGATGGCAGGTGGAGCAGAGCTCTAACTGAGTGGTGGACGTGAAGGAAATGTTTCTGGTACACGGCAGAAAAGAAATGAGGCCTATTGTCAGCAGTTGCAGTTGGTGGATTAAGACTGTCGATGGACAATGCTGGACATCGGTCAGATGTATAAACTCTCTGTATTTGAACTTCCTACCTTATGCTCAGAAGCAAAAGGTCAAAATGTACAAACTCTCTGTACATCTGACCTTATGCTTTTGTTGTCGAGATGAGATATCAACAATGCTACTATTGTGCCTACAATAGTAGGCCTAAATACTACTAGTAGGTATTTCCGAATAATTTATAATGCTATAAAATTATTGTCACTATGTAAGAGTCCTTTATGATCCGCCGCTAAGTGCCGGCCATCTTGAAAAATGACGTACCCCATCCGATTAAAAACCCATAGCCATTATTGAATTTTTCGCTTTACATATATTATTACTGTAATTGTGATTATTCACACAATACACCGGAAAAAGAGATTATAACCTTTGTATGCCTATAATATGTTTTTTTATTTATTTTTACAAATAAATAAAATTAAAGTGTCTGTTTGTAATTTCAAAATAGCAGGTTTTTACTGAATCCATACACACATACACACACATACACACATATATATATATATAAATGTATATATACGGTACTTATAACAAAGAACTTTTTTTTCATTTTTGTCTGTCTGTCTGTTTATTCCGGCTAATATCCGAAAAGGCAGGACCGATTTTGACGGGACTTTTACGGGTAAATAGCTGATGTTACTAATAACATCATCATTATCATCATTATCATTATTTATTTTTATCTACTTGTCTCATCTCATCTATTTATTTCGTGCATCATCATTCTCCTGCTCTTATCCCAATTCATTTGGGGTCGGCGCAGCAAGTCTTCTACTTCCATACTTCTCGATTAAGTGTCATCTCATCAGACACTTCCTTTCTTGCCATATCAAAAAGACCATCTATCGTTTCTTTGGTCTTCCTCTACTGTTATACCCATCCACATTCATACTCAAATCCATGTTCCGTGCAAAAATAAACCCAACAAATTGTTAACAAAATCCGATTCAAATAGGGAAGTAATATTTTTATAATAATTTAACGCTTGCGGACGAAGGTCGCGAGCAACAACTAGTTTCGTACATATAAAATGTGTTGACAGAGGCAGTGTTCAGTCCTTGGACTAACGTCAAGGTTTCAAGATGAAGTTCATCGGAATATTGTTGGTTATTATGACTTTTGCATTGGCTCTAGTGGTAAGTGATTCCATTGAATAAGGTTTATAAAGAAATCATAGGATCTTTGAAATAGCCCTGTTGAAAATTTTCTCAAGAAGGAAAAAAAGCTTTTTTTCTTTCTTGAACAAAATATCGTAGGAGATTTCGTTTTCAAACGAGAACATAATATTGTAATTACGAGAACTAAAGGTTAAAACAAAAATATTTTTTGAATAGTTTATTTAATCTGATACGAACTTTTGCCATGATTAAATCCGTGTAAAAGCGATTTTTTTCTGATTGGAAATAGAATTAAACGAAAATTTTCATATTACATATATATTTATCCGGGTATGGGTCACCGTTTTCCTAAACAATACTCGATGCTGACAGAGAAAATGGTGAACAATGTACTGCCCCGTGACTTGACATTTGTGTTAGCTAAGATTTAATTATTTCCAGAGCGGTATGGGCACAGGAGAGCAATCAGCCGGCTGTCACGGCGGTGGTGGTGGCAGAGGTCCTCGACCCCCTCCCACTGCGGCCACCACCGCAGCACCAGCTACTAGTAAGTATAATTTCATGTGCCTAGCTTACCCCAACTATGTTGGGGTCGGCATCCAGTATTACTGTATGTAGCTGTATTTTATATGGAGCGACTGCCTATCTGGCCTCCACAATCCGGTTAGGACTGGGTAATACGATATCGATTGGTAAGACTGGTTGTCAGACTTTCGGGCCACTGGCTTGTGTAGCAACTGCCAAAGATCTACAAATAACAGCCGCACGGGACCAACGGCTTATCGTGCTTTCCGAGGTACGGAGGACCGACCTTAGCAAGCGCTGCTAAACTTTGAATTGTGAACGTGGTTATTTTGTAGCCACGAGCTCCTGCTGAATCTCTCCTGCAAAATAACCACGTTCACCAGTAGTAAATATAAAACACTGTCTTAAGCTTTCACGGTTTATAACTGAACTTACACTAATTACGGGATATCTTCCGCGATTAATGTTTATATATGCGATTAATGTTTGTGTGTGTGTGTGTTTTATGTTGTTTTGTTTGTCTGCGCCTAACAAGTTTTTACCATCCATCCGCATTAGTCTTTGCGCGCTTGCAACAGCGCGCAAAGACTGCG
This sequence comes from Standfussiana lucernea, assembly GCA_964057025.1. Lineage (NCBI taxonomy): Eukaryota > Metazoa > Arthropoda > Insecta > Lepidoptera > Noctuidae > Standfussiana > Standfussiana lucernea. The sequence goes on from OZ059805.1 coordinate 14,646,534, forward strand.
CTTGCAACAGCGTCGAAATATCGGGAGCTCAATAAAAACATTAATCGCGGAAGATATTCCGTAAGTGATAGTGTAAGTTCTAGTAAATATACTTTCATATGGAGAGGATTGAAAATATCGTGAGGATAGTTTGTGAGACAGCTGAAATTCGTAGATATTGTTAGTTTAAGAAGATGACAATATTCTTTATGTATTCCATAAAGCCACTGGTAATCAGTGTATAATAGTACTGTTATTTATTTCCTACAGATGCAACGAGCAACGGATAAATCCCCAAATTACGGAACCCAAGCCTTGAAATATGACGAATGATAGCAAAATATACTGACACCATAATATTACAAGTTATTCATAATTAAAGAACTTAATCCCATTATTTTATGTTTTATTTCACATTATAATAATCTCGTGTCAAAGTCGTGTTGGAATGTATACCCGAGGCCGGACGACATAATATGCAGACGACATCGCATCTCTTACCGGCTAGAAACCGGGTACCTTCGTGCACAAGCTTAACCTGGCGCTGCCCGGGTAAAAACCCGGTTATGAACAAAAGACCAAAAGCTGCTATCAGACGCTTCACTAAAGTGATTGTTCATTTTAGTGTCATTACATGTTCACGCGAAAGCTACAAGCGCAGGAAGGAACGTTTTTGCATTTCATTTTTAGGGTTCCGTACCTCAAAAGGAAAAAACGGAACCCTTATAAGATCACTTTGTTGTCCGTCCGTCCGTCCGTCTGTCAAGACCGTTTTTCTCAGGAACGCGTGGAGGTATCAACTGAAATTTCTATATGATACTTAGTTCTACTGTCCCTGGAAGCTGTAGAAAAAACAACCTTCTAAGTCAACGCAATCAAAAGATACAGCCACTTAGGCCGCAAATTTCCGCAAATTTTCGAAACTCGCACGGAAATCAAAACCTACAGGGTACTTCCCGTGAACTTAGAATCTTGAAATTTTGTACGAAGTCACGTCTTATAGTACAGATATAGGAAAAATTACGAAAACCGTAAATTTTTAGTTTCGTCATATAAAAAAAAGTTATATACCCACAGGTTTGTACGGAACCCTCGGTGCGCGAGTCCAACTCGCACTTGACCGGTTTTTTTATCGTTCGGAGAGTGAACTGAAATGTCGATTTCCAACATTGTTGGATTGGTTCACGAACGAATTCTTTTAATGCTCAGATGTCTCATTACCGGAGAAAAATGCCTAATGGCAACCAGTGAACAAGAAGTGACCTTCTGATTTCAGTTTAAGGTGGCAACCAGAAGCAACTTAAGTATATGGGATGAGTTGATGGTTATCCAATTCACCAGATTGGCAACCTGAGACAGCAATCTCAAAGTTTTAGTCATACTGAGATAATAATAGGCTTATTCGAAAGGCAATAATATTGTCTACCGTCTGCATTACAAAGCAATGTGTTCACAATTCCATAACTTTTGAAAAAAATGTGTAAGTAAATTATGCAATTCAACCAATAATTATTATTTACTACAAAAACACCCCCGACAACTTTTTCATTTTTTTACTAGATCGACAGATTTTGAGCTAAGCTACAAAACTTTTAGAGTTACTGTTGTTTGAACATAGCGTATGCGCAAGCACAAAAGGCCTTTGTTAACCACTAGAGTGACATTTATGGCATTCACTACATTCCATCCGAGAACAGGCCAGAAATACTGTTCGTTACTACTGTGAGCGAGCGAGATAGAACGTATTAGTCCACTACCTGGAACAAAATCAGAGTTTTAAGGACAAATGATTAGTTGGGTTAGTTGTCCCTCGCCCTGCGTTGTGATCGCTACTTTCACTCACCGTCCGTACTGTTTACGTGCTGCGTTAATGTTTATCTTTAAAAGTATGGCACAGCGTCAATATTCATCGCAAAGTATTGCTGACATACACTTTGTGTATGGCTTTTGCAATGGAAGTGCAAATCTGGCTGTACAAGAATATCGACGAAGGTACCCTAACAGGCCTACACCGAGTCGCCAAGCTTTTATCGACGTGCATTCATGATTAGCGAAAGGAGTTAGAGATCCGACAACTGGATCGTGGAGGTCAGATATACAGTACATCATTCTGAACCCCCCCACATAGTTGTTTGTTTTTAAATAACCGACGACAAATTTCTTTGTTTTGTTCAGAATGATGTACGCAATAAGTGGTAACCGTTTAAGCATCGGTGTGCCTTCTACCTTGTATAGGTAGTCGCTGTTCGTTAAATACTGGTATTCAGCTGTACTCGGTTAGTCTGGAACACGACCCAACATAGTTGGGAAAGGGTTTAGGCAGATGATAATGAGATTGATAATTATCTCATGACCAACACTCTGGTACACTATACTTAAAAGAACCGGCCAAGTGCGAGTTGGACTCGCGCACCGAGGGTTCCGTACAAACTTCTAGGTATTTTGTTATTAAACTACATATTTACAGTTTTCAGATTTTTCCTACACACGTGTGTAAGACATTGCTTCTTGCCAAATGTCATGGTTCTAGGTCAACGGGAAGTACCCTATAAAATTTTGATTCCCTTGAGAGCGTCGATATACACCTTTTTTTGCGGCATAGCCGGCCTTATGTTTTTTTTATTTTTTTCACAGCTTCAAGGGTCTGTACATCTGAGTATATTGTTTTAATTTCAACTCGATACCTCCACGCGTTCCGGAGATAAAGGGTCTTGACAGACAGGCAGACGGACAACAAAGTGATCCTTAGGGAACCCTAAACAGATCATTCTTTGATAGATTGATGTTTTAATGAAATACTTTGAAATGATAATTATGGTAATAATGTTGATGATTGCTGAGAATGATTAAAAAAAAAAACAAGTAATTAAAGTAAATGTTAACGAGACTAGTTAGAGAATGAAGATACATCTTTGGGAGTATTAAATGGAACAATGTAGTATAGACTCCTCATCTAACTTGTGTAGCTAAATACTAATACTTTATATGGAGCGACTGCTGATCTGACCTCCACAACGCATTTATTGAGTCTTGGCGACCGGCACCTTGGTAAACTGACTGGCAGATGTACGAATTACAGTCAAAATCAACAGATTAACGGGCTCTCCGAAACACAGAGGGGTCTTAATGTGTAATCGAAGGACACCCACCCATCCACGAACCGACTCCGACCGACACTGACCCCCGCCACTGTTACTAAGTATCTAATCACGACACCCCTTTAGCACAGTATACACAATACACAACTGAAAACTAAATTGTTGATGAATTGGTAATTGTTATCACGGTAGGAACTATTTAATTTTCGCCAATATTTTTATAACGAGAATTATTATGCATAATTTGTAAGTTCAAAATTGTACGGAGTTCGCACTAGTTCAAGTTTGCAATTCCACCTGGGTTTTAGGTATTACGTTTTTCGTATATTATTTTTTAGGGGAGATGACATAAAATACTTCACACTGATGTGTTGCTACTGTAAAGTAATTAGGAGTGCCTACTTCGGCCAGAAGGCAATAAATAGGTAAACTGCAGTAATGAAAATAGACTAGATACAATATTCAGCTCAAAGACTACCACTTTTTGACCGTTTATCATCTGCTTTGCCTTTTGCCAACACAGTTGGGGTTGGCTTCTAATGCAAGCGGATGCAGCTGAATACCAGAATCTTACATGGAGCGGTAGTATAGCTGACCACTAAGTCAAGTAATTAAATAACATGATCCCCATATAATTGGTTACCAGATGTACGGATTCTGGTTACCCTCTATAGTGATAGCCGGTAAGTACGTGTTTTACGATTTTCGGAGAGTTCTCAGTATAATGGATGGTTGGTGTAAATCACTACTTGACGATTTCACTGTTAGAAAACTGAACGCCGACCCCAACATAGTTTGGAAAAGGCTAGGCATTATGATATCATTAACAGACATCTTCTCTTTCTTCGTCTTCAGTTCAATGCTTCCCGAGCACACAATGACGCGATCTTCTACAGTGTGGGTCGTTCGGTACAGGCTGCCTCAAACAGCCTTGTTGGTTGCGTCTGACCAAGTCTTGTCAGTGCTCTGCCTTTAGCGCGCTTACCTTAACAGACATACATACACCGAAACTAACCCACACTATCCAAATTACTAGCTAATCTCTATAATTTTGTCACATCGTCGCGTACAAATCACCGAAAATCTCTTAACGGATGGTTATATTTATAATAATTGTTATTTTATCGCACACCGGATGCACATTTGTCACAATTCAACCATTTCCTATATCTCTCTTCTGTTATATAAACTGAGGGTACATAGTAGCTCGTCAGTTCGGGATCAATAGCTGAAACATGAAGTTTTTTGGAGTACTCTTGGCCATTATGGGTATTGCCTTCGCTGCGGTGGTAAGTACAACTTGAATTATTCAAAAGTAAATAATTATGAGACGACATTTTTCGAAATGCATCTAGTTAGTAGTTATCTAAAAACAGAGCATTGTCTATGGTCTAATCACTGGGACTCTAGAGAACGAAATATCAAAATTAGTGGTGGGAATAATTCGCCAGCAACACACATTAACATTTGATTTTCTTTTATTTGATTCAATAATCTTATCTTCTTCTTAGCGTGTCACAGTTAATTACAATTGTGACAATTAAAATTTTGGCACTTTCAGTAGCGTCCATCAGCTCCTGTGATGTGCAAGAAAAAGGACAGGCAGGACACGATGTCAAGTGTCCCATCGCTTCATTACTTTTATAATCAGATACGTTTCATCCCTCCTCATCACATGTCAGTACCTAGGCAGAGTCCCTCCCTTCGAACTTTTCTGTAACAGGCGCTACTTACCAACCTCCTCTTATACTAGTTGTATAGTAAGAGGTTACTGACTTGTAATGGTGTTGTGTTTCAGAGCGGGATGACTGCCGTCCCCAAGGCTGGCTGCAACGGTGGATACGGCAACCCACCGCCTCCACCACCAACCAGTAAGTACTTTTTTGTGTTCTCCATTTATCTGCGATCGGCTTTGTAGCCATAATCAGATGAGAACTTCGTGTGAAATGGTTTTTCTTGATGTTCCATTGACCATTCACATTGTGGTTCAGTACCAAATAAACTTTAAATAGAAATAACAATAAACAATATAATATAAGTACCTACTTTATTGAACACTAAAATTGAAACACAACAGTTTTACAGTTTGCTAACTCTATAGTTACAATGGCTGTATTATCGCTGATAGCCATATCTTCTAGACAACCTTTGGTACAGTCCATCTGTACAAACATAAAATATCGTTTGTTTGCAACAATAATGACATAACTCGAAAAATAAGAAATACAGGACAGCTTTTTTGTAAGTTCTAAAAATATTTTCAGTATATCGCCAATATTTTTTTTGCATCTAGAAACTTTTTATCAAAACATTAAAGGTTTAGTTTACGTATTTCGTTACTTAATTTAATACTTGCTTTCCTTAATTTTATATTCAACTACAAACAACATCGAAAAATCAAAATTTTTGAGTTATGTCATCCTTGTCGCAAACCAGCGATATAGAGGGTTAATTATTTAGGCGGATTATATCCCCTTGTCTGCTTAGGAGATTCTTGGCTAAGATATTGATGTGCGAAGTAGGTACTTAAACATCTTTTGTTTATTTCTGATTACATCCTTTTATAGGCAATGTCAAGCCGGTTCGGACAGGTTCCGTACCGACATCGGTCACTGGCCTGTGATAGATACTTCACTATATTATCTGCTAGAGTCCGGTGTGTCCGTACCTTCGAGCATGAGAATCTGTCTGGCATTAGAACCCTATTATTATGTCTATCGTACTTTAACAATTACTCGTTACTTTTTCTCGTAATTTTTCAACTTTGCATTTACTGGTCTAAATGGCTACTACTAAATTGTGAGCGAGCTAATGTACTAAACTGTGTATTTCCAGTTTAAAACTTTCAAATTCTACTTTAAAACCACCTAGCACCACTGTTTTTGTATGTACAATAATCCAATATGATTATGGACACAGTAAATCGATGATAGATTACGTAATAAGTGCTTTAGAGAGTATCATATGCGTCGGTTTTGTATTCTACTGTAGCAGTGCCAACAAAACAGCCATATTTAGATTATTCTTTTCTTTTTCAGACGCAACCGGCTAAACCTCAACTCGGCAAATATTTCGACGACTTCGGCTAACAAAACTCACAAATAAATCGATGCACAGTCATTACTTTCGCCTTTTATTTCTAAAACCTACTGGAACCTTAAAATTCGTCTAAGTCGAACATTATCCCACAGGAACTATCTGCTGGGCTAATAAGTTGCTTCTGTATGTGTCAAATTTAATTCCAATCCAGCTCTTGAGGCGTTAAATAGTAATAGACCGACTGAGTTACTTTACCTTTGAAATATTAGTGAGGATGTTTCAAGGCCTTTAGTCGTTAAGGGTACTCAGAAGCCCGAAAGTATGATGTCCAGTCGTGCCAAAGGGTGTAATGTTGGTCAGTAATTGAGTTGTGGAGGTATGATGGGCACTCGCGCTATGTAAAATCATAGTATTCGGCGAAAATGGTTAGACTGAAAGTCAACCCCTACCTAAATATAGAATATTGACTAGCTATTGCTGGCAGATGATGATTTCATCTCATTTGGAATTAAGTTTAGTTAGATTTTTTTTCCTACCTGAAATTTGTAGGTACTTACCTCACAACCCAAGTTAGCTAACACTCATACATTTTTAGACACATACATACAATGGCGTCTTCAGCTTATAAAAAAAATTAGTTTAGGAGTGATTCCACTGTACGCTACTACTTATTACGTACTTACTAAATCTATAGTATTAGGTGGAAAAAGTTTCAGCGGGTCCTGCCTCTATTTAGCGACGCCGGTGGGTAGGTACATATACCAATACCTTTTCCTTAAATTTTGTTACCTATAATATACATAACGGACTACCACGCTAAGCCAGCAGGTGGATTACCGCAGAGCTAATCCTTTTGAATTGATTGATGACGCTGCTGCCCGTCATCGCTCTGCATAAATATAGGATGGCTTTGTTGAATGGTTTAATCACCACGAAGGCACACAGTCTTGTGACGCAGCCCATTGGTACCCAATCCAACACCCATGTTTGCCGGTTATGTTTAAACTCCATTTATTAGAGGAAGCGGCTATCGCCATCAACCGGGCACAATCCAGACGCCGAGGCTACTACTGAGAAGTTCATTGTTCAAGCAAATGGCTGTGTCAATTTAAGTTAGTTCATAGTTAATCGTAAGGAAATAATTCACGGCTGTTGATATTGGACGTGTATTACAAGCTCAAAGTAAAACAGTAAGGTATTCAACCCCCCTAAGAACAGTATATCTTTTACTTGTACATTGTCATACAAAAAAATAAAGGTGTCATTTCATTAACTATTTAAAACCGTAAAAAAGGTAGTCAATGATAAATTTATAACATAACTCAGAATTTTTAGTGTATTATTTTAGTAGTCTCCTTTGTACAACAAATCTACTGATTTGAAAGTTCCGTCAACTACCGTCGCAGGTCAGAGTTGTGTCACTCGCTCGATAGATGGCGTTGACGTCAAATTAGATCTCGCTATGGTTTCGTTACCGCGCCGCATACATAAGGCTCGGAGTACCAAAGTCGAATCAGGGGATCGCCAGTGGTCTCAAGTTGGACAGTGACTACATTGGTGGGTACCTGCCGAAAACCACCCGCCGGAAACCCGGACCGTCGTTTTAACTGTTTTTCTCTGTGTTCGTACGGGTGCCTCTCGAACTGGTACGAGCACAGGGGGAGCCACCGCCGCGCTGCTCGGTGCCTGCGCACTGTTGCGGTCGCGGAAGACCACAAGCTCAAAAGATGCCGAAGCCAGGCGCCCACGGTTCATTGGGCCGCGGAGGCGCCGGCACTAGTGAGTCTCGCTCGGGGCTGGACCGGACGACGTCGATGCCAAACATCGGCGTCCCAACGTCCGGTGCTACGCCCGCTGGACCCCCCCTCCTCGGAGTGAGGAGAGGAAGGTGTCCAGGAGAAGTCGGGGGGGAGCCGGACCAAGCACGGCGGCGCCTGCGCACGGCCCGTTTACGCCATCGGCGCCTGCGCGCGTTGCGCCGGTGCCCACGTCGAGCCGACCACACGCCGTAGCCGTGCGACCGCCCGCCTTCCGTCCAGTACTCCAGTGCCGATACAGGCCCCAGGGCCTGTCGACACCCACTACGTGCCAGGTCCGAGTGCACCTGGGAGGCGCACCCTACCTGCATCACCGACGCCGTCGCTGGGATTCGATTATGAATTCCGAATACAGTAACCTATATTACATGAGCGAGCGAAGCGAGCTCGAAAATCATTGGCATCTTGCCTCGGATATGTTAGATTTTCTTTATACGTGTCTGTAAAATAGATATATTAATTATGAACAAGATTTCGGGCGTTTTCGGCTTACCCGATGACGGCGCCATGACGGTGCGGTCGCACCGCTCGCAGGGCCGCCCTAGAGCTGCGTCTATATAATCTCTAACTATTCATACCTACACGAAATATTTTGCTGAGAATAATATAAAAAAAAAACATGTAATTAAAGTAAATGTTAACGAGACTAGTTAGAAAATGAAGATACATCTTAGGGAGTATTAAATGGAACAATGTGGTATAGACTCCTCATCTAACTATATTGGAGCTGGCTTCCAGCCCCAATATAGTCAACAGATTAACGGGCTATTCGAAACACAGAGGGGTCTTGATTTGTAATCGAAGGACACCCAGCCACGAACCGACTCCGACCGACACTGACCCCCGCCACTGTTACTAAGTATCTAATCACGACACCCCTTTAGCACTGTATACACAATACACAACTGAAAACTAAATTGTTGATGAATTGGTAATTGTTATCACGGTAGGAACTATTTAATTTTCGTCAATATTTTTATAACGAGTATTATTATGCATAATTTGTAAGTTCAAAATTGTACGGAGTTCGGACTAGTTCAAGTTTGCAATTCCACCTGTATTACGTTTTATTTTTATTTTTTAGGGGAGATGACATAAAATACTTCACACTGCTGTGTTGCTACTGTAAAGTAATTAGGAGTGCCTACTTCGGCCAGAAGGCGATAAATAGGTAACTGCAATAATGAAAATAGACTAGATACAATATTCAGCTCAAAGACTACCACTTTTAGTCGGTTTATCATCTGCTTTGCCTTTTACCAACACAGTTGGGGTTGGCTTCTAATGCAAGCGGATGCAACTGGATACCAGAATCTACCATGGAGCGGTAGCCTATCTGACCACTACAGTCAAGTTATGAAATAACATGATCCCCATATAATTGGATGCCAGATTTACGGATTCTGGTTACCCTCTATAGTGATAGCCGGTAAGTACGTGTTTTACGATTTTCGGAGAGTTCTCAGTATAATGGATGGTTGGTGTAAATCACTACTTGACGATTTCACTGTTAGAAAACTGAACGCCGACCCCAATATAGTTGGGAAAAGGCTAGGCATGATGATATCATTAACAGACATCTTCTGTTTCTTCGTCTTCACTTCAATGCTTCCCGAGCACACAATGACGCGATCTTCTACAGTGTGGGTCGTTCGGTACAGGCTGCCTCAAACAGCCTTGTTGGTTGCGTCTGACCAAGTCTTGCCAGTGCTCTGCCTTGAGCGCGCTTACCTTAACAGACATACATACACCGAAACCACCCCACACTATCCAAATAATTAGCTAATCTCTATAATTTTGTCGCATCGTCGCGTACAAATCACCGAAAATCTCTTAACGGATGGTTATATTTATAATAATTGTTATTTTATCGCACACCGGATGCACATTTGTCACAATTCAACCATTTCCTATATCTCTCTTCTGTTATATAAACTGAGGGTACATAGTAGCTCGTCAGTTCGGGATCAATAGCTGAAACATGAAGTTTTTTGGAGTACTCTTGGCCATTATGGGTATTGCCTTCGCTGCGGTGGTAAGTACAACTTGAATTATTCAAAAGTAAATAATTATGAGACGACATTTTTCGAAATGCATCTAGTTAGTAGTTATCTAAAAACAGAGCATTGTCTATGGTCTAATCACTGGGACTCTAGAGAACGAAATATCAAAATTAGTGGTGGGAATAATTCGCCAGCAACACACATTAACATTTGATTTTCTTTTATTTGATTCAATAATCTTATCTTCTTCTTAGCGTGTCACAGTTAATTACAATTGTGACAATTAAAATTTTGGCACTTTCAGTAGCGTCCATCAGCTCCTGTGATGTGCAAGAAAAAGGACAGGCAGGACACGATGTCAAGTGTCCCATCGCTTCATTACTTTTATAATCAGATACGTTTCATCCCTCCTCATCACATGTCAGTACCTAGGCAGAGTCCCTCCCTTCGAACTTTTCTGTAACAGGCGCTACTTACCAACCTCCTCTTATACTAGTTGTATAGTAAGAGGTTACTGACTTGTAATGGTGTTGTGTTTCAGAGCGGGATGACTGCCGTCCCCAAGGCTGGCTGCAACGGTGGATACGGCAACCCACCGCCTCCACCACCAACCAGTAAGTACTTTTTTGTGTTCTCCATTTATCTGCGATCGGCTTTGTAGCCATAATCAGATGAGAACTTCGTGTGAAATGGTTTTTCTTGATGTTCCATTGACCATTCACATTGTGGTTCAGTACCAAATAAACTTTAAATAGAAATAACAATAAACAATATAATATAAGTACCTACTTTATTGAACACTAAAATTGAAACACAACAGTTTTACAGTTTGCTAACTCTATAGTTACAATGGCTGTATTATCGCTGATAGCCATATCTTCTAGACAACCTTTGGTACAGTCCATCTGTACAAACATAAAATATCGTTTGTTTGCAACAATAATGACATAACTCGAAAAATAAGAAATACAGGACAGCTTTTTTGTAAGTTCTAAAAATATTTTCAGTATATCGCCAATATTTTTTTTGCATCTAGAAACTTTTTATCAAAACATTAAAGGTTTAGTTTACGTATTTCGTTACTTAATTTAATACTTGCTTTCCTTAATTTTATATTCAACTACAAACAACATCGAAAAATCAAAATTTTTGAGTTATGTCATCCTTGTCGCAAACCAGCGATATAGAGGGTTAATTATTTAGGCGGATTATATCCCCTTGTCTGCTTAGGAGATTCTTGGCTAAGATATTGATGTGCGAAGTAGGTACTTAAACATCTTTTGTTTATTTCTGATTACATCCTTTTATAGGCAATGTCAAGCCGGTTCGGACAGGTTCCGTACCGACATCGGTCACTGGCCTGTGATAGATACTTCACTATATTATCTGCTAGAGTCCGGTGTGTCCGTACCTTCGAGCATGAGAATCTGTCTGGCATTAGAACCCTATTATTATGTCTATCGTACTTTAACAATTACTCGTTACTTTTTCTCGTAATTTTTCAACTTTGCATTTACTGGTCTAAATGGCTACTACTAAATTGTGAGCGAGCTAATGTACTAAACTGTGTATTTCCAGTTTAAAACTTTCAAATTCTACTTTAAAACCACCTAGCACCACTGTTTTTGTATGTACAATAATCCAATATGATTATGGACACAGTAAATCGATGATAGATTACGTAATAAGTGCTTTAGAGAGTATCATATGCGTCGGTTTTGTATTCTACTGTAGCAGTGCCAACAAAACAGCCATATTTAGATTATTCTTTTCTTTTTCAGACGCAACCGGCTAAACCTCAACTCGGCAAATATTTCGACGACTTCGGCTAACAAAACTCACAAATAAATCGATGCACAGTCATTATTTTCGCCTTTTATTTCTAAAACCTACTGGAACCTTAAAATTCGTCTAAGTCGAAAATTATCCCACAGGAACTATCTGCTGGGCTAATAAGTTGCTTCTTCTGTGTGTGTCAAATTTAATTCCAATCCAGCTCTTGAGGCGTTAAATAGTAATAGACTGACTGAGTTACTTTACCTTTGATATATTAATATAGATGTTTCAAGGCCTTTATAGTTGTTAAGGGTACTCAGAAGCCCGAAAGTATGATGACAGTCTTGCCAAGGGCTGTAATGTTACTCAGTAATAATTGAGTTGTGGAGGTATGATGAGCACTCGCGCTATGTAAAATCATAGTATTCGGCGAAAATGGTTAGACTGAAAGTCAACCCCTACCTAAATATAGAATATTGACTAGCTATTGCTGGCAGATGATGATTTCATCTCATTTGGAATTAAGTTTAGTTAGATTTTTTTTCCTACTTGAAATTTGTAGGTACTTACCTCACAACCCAAGGTAGCTAACACTCATACATTTTTAGACACATATGTACATACAATGGCCTCTTCAGCTTATAAAAAATTTTAGTTTAGGAGTGATACCACTGTATTCGGAATTCATAATCGAATCCCAGCGACGGCGTCGGTGATGCAGGTAGGGTGCGCCTCCCAGGTGCACTCGGACCTGGCACGTAGTGGGTGTCGACAGGCCCTGGGGCCTGTATCGGCACTGGAGTACTGGACGGAAGGCGGGCGGTCGCACGGCTACGGCGTGTGGTCGGCTCGACGTGGGCACCGGCGCAACGCGCGCAGGCGCCGATGGCGTAAACGGGCCGTGCGCAGGCGCCGCCGTGCTTGGTCCGGCTCCCCCCCGACTTCTCCTGGACACCTTCCTCTCCTCACTCCGAGGAGGGGGGGTCCAGCGGGCGTAGCACCGGACGTTGGGACGCCGATGTTTGGCATCGACGTCGTCCGGTCCAGCCCCGAGCGAGACTCACTAGTGCCGGCGCCTCCGCGGCCCAATGAACCGTGGGCGCCTGGCTTCGGCATCTTTTGAGCTTGTGGTCTTCCGCGACCGCAACAGTGCGCAGGCACCGAGCAGCGCGGCGGTGGCTCCCCCTGTGCTCGTACCAGTTCGAGAGGCACCCGTACGAACACAGAGAAAAACAGTTAAAACGACGGTCCGGGTTTCCGGCGGGTGGTTTTCGGCAGGTACCCACCAATGTAGTCACTGTCCAACTTGAGACCACTGGCGATCCCCTGATTCGACTTTGGTACTCCGAGCCTTATGTATGCGGCGCGGTAACGAAACCATAGCCAGATCTAATTTGACGTCAACGCCATCTATCGAGCGAGTGACACAACTCTGACCTGCGACGGTAGTTGACGGAACTTTCAAATCAGTAGATTTGTTGTACAAAGGAGACTACTAAAATAATACACTAAAAATTCTGAGTTATGTTATAAATTTATCATTGACTACCTTTTTTACGGTTTTAAATAGTTAATGAAATGACACCTTTATTTTTTTGTATGACAATGTACAAGTAAAAGATATACTGTTCTTAGGGGGGTTCAAAGACTACAATGGGGGGTTGAATACCTTACTGTTTTACTTTGAGCTTTGTAGTACACGTCCAATATCAACAGCCGTGAATTATTTCCTTACGATTAACTATGAACTAACTTAAATTGACACAGCCACTTGCTTGAACGATGAACTTCTCAGTAGTAGCCTCGGCGTCTGGATTGTGCCCGGTTGATGGCGATAGCCGCTTCCTCTAATAAATGGAGTTTAAACATAACCGGCAAACATGGGTGTTGGATTGGGTACCAATGGGCTGCGTCACAAGACTGTGTGTCTTCGTGGTGATTAAACCATTCAACAAAGCCATCCTATATATATGCAGAGCGATGACGGGCAGCAGCGCCATCAATCAATTCAAAAGGATTAGCTCTGCGGTAATCCACCTCCGTCCGTTACGTATATTATAGGTAACAAAGGAGGTGTTTTTTTTTCGGCCCAGACATGTACCGAGGTACAAATTACTATTAAAACTCCTTCCAATAATTTGTATTTTTAGCAGTATTTTAAATCCTTCAATACTAGATAGAAAAAGAAATAAAAGTATATGAAAAAACACTACCTCGTAACGTAACTGCGTGCAAAGAAACGTTTATGACAGCATTGACGGCTGTCAATCTGTTTCATCTGTCAAAATCACGTCAAAATATTTATTACATCGGTGTTCAATAAAAACCTTAAAAACGGGTTATATGAATAAAAATATCCACCCATAGACTGAGAAAAGCTGAGAAAGCTATACCCACCCTTTTGAAGTCTGACAAGAGGATCTAAATTATGTACACTATGGTCATTCTACGCCAACAACATCGTATGTTATATACAGGATTATATCTTCAACTCTTCATGAATGGCATTTGTGGAAGCGTAATACAAGATTATATATTATGTCTTTAAGATTTGATTATCGTCATATATTAAAAGATAATCGTGAAGCTAGGTAGTCGGAATAACAGTATTAGTTCTTCTATTTTCATTATGAATTCTGGTAGGTAACGAAACGGAATGACAATAATTTGACAATTAATATCAACAACAATAGAAAAAAAAACTATCGGCCTAGGTCTGGAGCCCTGGCTTTTGGCCGGCAGATAACCAAACGCAAAAAATAATACGATATGTGAAATAAATGTATTTTTAAAATTCTTGTTCCCATGATTATTCGCAAAAAATGTGTACTAGAAATAAAAACTTATCTGTAATACATAAATAAATTCTGTAAAGTACATTTTTGTCTTTTCACACATTTATAAAATGAAGTAACGAAACGCATCATCGGAGACGTAAATCATGACATTGCCAGATTGAAATTCTTGGGTTGCAAGTTTTAACATCTTTGATCGACAATTTCTACTGGTACAAATGCGCGAATAAATTCAACATATTTTTTTTCACAATCTACGATTTTTTTCCTATAATTTCGTATTTTTGTTGTTGAGGTACACGGTTGGGCCATTATTGTAGGGGAAAAAAAACACCTCCTTTAAGGAAAAGGTATTGGTATATGTACCTACCCACCGGCGTCGCTAAGTGGCGGCAGGACCCGCTGAAACTTTTTCCGCCTAATACTATAGATTTAGTACCTAAGTACGTAATAAGTAGTAGCGTACAGTGGAATCACTCTTAAACTAATTTTTTTTATAAGCTGAAGACGCCATTGTATGTATGTGTCTAAAAATGTATGAGTGTTAGCTAACTTGGGTTGAGGTAAGTACCTACAAATTTCAGGTAGGAAAAAAAATCTAACTAAACTTAATTCCAAATGAGATGAAATCATCATCTGCCAGCAATAGCTATTCAATATTCTATATTTAGGTAGGGGTTGGCTTTCAGTCTAACCATTTTCGCCGAATACTATGATTTTACATAGCGCGAGTGCCCATCATACCTCCCCAACTCAATTACTGACCAACATTACACACTTTGGCACGACTGGACATCATACTTTCGGGCTTCTGAGTACCCTTAACGACTAAATAAACAGTATATAATAAACAGACGTGCCACAATTCTTGACGACGTAAATAGCGCCCTACTGCAAGTCCATAATTGGTTTACCGCGAATAATTTAGTATTAAATGGGAAAAAAACTAAGTGCATAAGATTTGCCCTACAAAATGTCAAAACTAGTGATTGTGACATAGTATTGAATCAAGAGAAACTAGAATTCGTCGATGAAACTGTTTTCTTAGGGATCACGCTCGACTCAAGGCTACAATGGGGTCCTCATTTAACATCTCTTGCAGGACGGCTGAGTTCAGCAGCATATGCTGTTAGGAAAATCCGTCAATTTACTGATGTAGATACCGCGAGGCTAGTCTATTTTAGTTATTTTCATAGTATTATGTCTTACGGTATTTTACTATGGGGACGGGCTGCAGACATCGAGTCTATATTTATTCTGCAGAAAAGAGCCATCAGAGCCATATATAATCTATGTAGACGCGATTCTCTAAGAGAACTGTTTAAGGAAATTAACATCATGACAGTACCTTGCCAATACATCTATGAAAACATCATGTACGTTAGGAAAAATCTGCATTTATTTAGTAAAAGAGGCGACAGACACCACTATAATACTAGAACCAGGGACCATCTAGTTCAGCCAGGTTTCAGGCTAGCTAAAGTAGACTCATCTTTCATGGGGTACTGTTTAAAATGTTACAATAAAATTCCTCCCGGCATTCTACAACTGAATGAGACGAAATTTAAATCTTGTATAAAACGCACACTATGTAGGCAAGCATACTATAAGTTGGGAGATTACATTGATGATAAAAATGCTTGGCTCAATGCTGGTCCTGCTCCACAACCATAGGGGCAAACTAATTGATTACTTTGTGAAGTTATTGTGGAAGCTGCAGAAGATTGTAAACATATCTTTGCATTGTATAGATTCAGTCTCTTAGTATTATATAATTGCATAGCACATGTGTGAGTTCTATGTACGATAAAGCTACCATTTACATCTTTTACTGACTCGAATTTGCCCTGGCGGTTGAGAGAATGTCATGCTCACTAAAATGTCTCGCTGATGGTGGCGCGTGTGTCGGGTCGTTTAGTTCCCTCCAAAATGGTTGAGTTGAATGATGGCTGATCCATGCGTCATGTTCGTGAACGGGCGCTGTCAGTTGTGACTGGTCATCTCGCAGGTGCCATGGATTATTGTATTTTTGAATTGTTAATTTTATCTTTTTATTCTGGACGCTCTTACTCGCACGTCTTTCTACATCGTTCTCACATGTATGTTTAATCTCGACATGAATGATGTAACCGAGACTTTGTAACAACATAATGATTTAAAAGAGTGTCCATGGAGTTTCTTGCCCATTCTTCTCCATAGAGATCTACGCTTTCGAATGGGCAACTACAGTACTTTCACAAGTTATTATGCCCTGTGACTGGGACTGTAGCTTAGTTTATTTTTTTGTGTTTTGACATTCAAAAGTGCCTGTAATGGTCTAATTGAAATAAATGCTTTGAGTTTGAGTTTGAGTTTAAAGGCCTTAAAACATCCACACTAATATTTCAAAGGTAAAGTAACTCTATTACTATTTGGTCTATTACTATTTCACGCTTAAAGAGCTGGATTGGAATTAAATTTGACACATACAGAAGCAACTTATTAGCCCAGCAGATAGTTCCTGTGGGATAATGTTCGACTTAGACGAATTTTAAGGTTCCAGTAGGTTTTAGAAATAAAAGGCGAAAGTAATGACTGTGCATCGATTTATTTGTGAGTTTTGTTAGCCGAAGTCGTCCAAATATTTGCCGAGTTGAGGTTTAGCCGGTTGCGTCTGAAAAAGAAAAGTATAATCTAAATATGGCTGTTTTGTTGGCACTGCTACAGTAGAATACAAAACCGACGCATATGATACTCTCTAAAGCACTTATTACGTAATCTATCATCGATTTACTGTGTCCATAATCATATTGGATTATTGTACATACAAAAACAGTGGTGCTAGGTGGTTTTAAAGTAGAATTTGAAAGTTTTAAACTAGAAATACACAGTTTAGCACAGTAGCCATTTAGACCAGTAAATGCAAAGTTGAAAAATTACAGAGTAACGAGTAATTGTTAAAGTACGATAGATATAATAATCCCTATTATTATGTCTATCGTACTTTAACAATTACTCGTTACTTTTTCTCGTAATTTTTCAACTTTGCATTTACTGGTCTAAATGGCTACTACTAAATTGTGAGCGAGCTAATGTACTTTACCTTTGATATATTAATATAGATGTTTCAAGGCCTTTATAGTTGTTAAGGGTACTCAGAAGCCCGAAAGTATGATGACAGTCTTGCCAAGGGCTGTAATGTTACTCAGTAATAATTGAGTTGTGGAGGTATGATGAGCACTCGCGCTATGTAAAATCATAGTATTCGGCGAAAATTCTAATGCCAGACGGATTCTCATGCATGAAGGTACGGACTCTAGCAGATAATGTAGTAAAGTATCTATCACAGGCCAGTGACCGATGTCGGTACGGAACCTGTCCGAACAGGCTTGACATTGCCTTTAAAAGGATGTAAGCAGAAATAAACAAAATATGTTTAAGTACCTGCTTCGCACATCAATATCTTAGCCAAGAATCTCCTAAGCAGACAAGGGGATATAATCCGCCTAGATAGTCGAAATTAGACAGTAGAAATCCTGTATTTGGACCAGAGACAGTGATCTAAATTCAAATAACCCTTTATATTTTATGTTTGCACAGATGGACTCTACCTGTACTGTATGTACCAAAGGTTGTCTAGAAGATATGGCCATCAGCGAAAATACCGCCATTGTAACTATAGAATTAGCAATACTGTAAAACTGTTGTGTTTCAATTTTAGTGTTCAATAAAGTAGGTATATTATATTGGATTCTATTTAAAGTTTATTTGGTACTGAACCACAATGTGAATGGTCAATGGAACATCAAAAAAACCATCTCATAGGAAGTTCTCATCTGATTATGGCTACAAAGCCGATTGCAGATAAATAGAGAACACAAAAAAATACTTACTGGTTGGTGGTGGAGGCGGTGGGTTGCCGTATCCACCGTTGCAGCCAGCCTTGGGGACGGTAGTCATCCCGCTCTGAAACACAACACCATTACAAGTTAGTCATCTCTTACTATTATACAACTAGTATAAGAGGAGGTTAGAAAGTAGCGCCTGTTACAGAAAAGTTGGAAGGGAGGGACTCTGCCTAGGTACAGACATGTGATGAGGAGGGATGAAACGATGGGACACTTGACATCGTGTCCTGCCTGTCCTTTTTGTTGCACATCACAAGAGCTGTTGGACGCTACTGAAAGTGCCAAAATTTAAATTGTCACAATTGTAATTAATTGTGACACGCTAAGAAGAAGATAAGATTATTGAATACAAATGTTAATGTGTGTTGCTGGCGAATTTTTCCCACCACTAATTTTGATATTTCGTTCTCTAGAGTCCCAGTGATTAGACCATAGATAATGCACTGTTTTTAGATAACTACTGACTACATGCATTTCGAAAGATGTCGTCTCATGATTATTTACTTTTGAATAATTCAATTTGTACTTACCACCGCAGCGAAGGCAATACCCATAATGGCCAAGAGTACTCCAAAAAACTTCATGTTTCAGCTATTGATCCCGAACTGACGAGCTACTATGTACCCTCAGTTTATATAACAGAAGAGAGATATAGGAAATGGTTGAATTGTGACAAATGTGCATCCGGTGTGCGATAAAATAACAATTATTATAAATATAACCATCCGTTAAGAGATTTTCGGTGATTTGTACGCGACGATGTGACAAAATTATAGAGATTAGCTAGTAATTTGGATAGTGTGGGTTAGTTTCGGTGTATGTATGTCTGTTAAGGTAAGCGCGCTAAAGGCAGAGCACTGACAAGACTTGGTCAGACGCAACCAACAAGGCTGTTTGAGGCAGCCTGTACCGAACGACCCACACTGTAGAAGACCGCATAGCTTGGAAACGCGTCGTTATGTGGTCGGGAAGCATTGAAGTGAAGACGAAGAAAGAGAAGATGTCTGTTAATGATATTATCATGCCTACCCAACTATGTTGGGGTCGGCGTTCAGTTTTCTAACAGTGAAATCGTTAAGTAGCGATTTACCCCAAACATCCATTATACTGAGACCTCTCCGAACATCGTAAAACACGTACCTACCGGCTATCACTGTAGAGGGTAACTAGAAGCCGTAAATCTGGCAACCAATTATATGGGGATCATGTTATTTAATAACTTGATTGTAGTGGTCAGATAGGCTACCGCTCCATGTAAGATTTTGGTATTCAGCTGCATCCGCTTGCATTAGAAGCTAACCCCAACGGTGTTCGCAAAAGGCAAAGCAGATGATAAACCGTCAAAAAGTGGTAGTCTTTGAGCTGAATATTATATCTAGTCTATTTTCATTATTGCAGTTACCTATTTATTGCCTTCTGGCCGAAGTAGGCACTCCTAATTACTTTACAGTAGCAACACAGCAGTGTGAAGTATTTTATGTGATCTCCCCTAAAAAATAATATACGAAAAACGTAATACCTAAAACCCAGTTGGAATTGCAAACTTGAACTAGTGCGAATTCCGTACAATTTTGAACTTACAAATTATGCATAATAATCCTCGTTATAAAAATATTGACGAAAATTAAATAGTTCCTGCCGTGATAACAATTACCAATTCATCAACAATTTAGTTTTCAGTTGTGTATTGTGTATACTGTGCTAAAGGCGTGTCGTGATTAGATACTTAGTAACAGTTGCGGGGGTCAGTGTTGGTCGAAGTCGGTTCGTGGATGGGTGGGTGTCCCTCGATTACACATCAAGACCCCTCTGTGTTTCGGAGAGCCCGTTAATCTGTTGATTTCGACTGTAATTCGTACGTCTGTCAGCCAGTTTACCAAGGGGCCGGTCAACAGGACTCAATAAATGCGTTGTGGAGGTCAGATCAGCAGTCGCTCCATGTAAAATATTAGTATTCAGCCACACCCGGTTTATATTGGGGCTGGAAGCCAGCCCCAATATATCAAATCAATCTATCGAAGAATGATCATTTTAGGGTTCCTTATAGGATCACTTTGTTGTCCGTCTGCCTGTCTGTCAAGACCCTTTATCTCGAGAACGCGTGGAGGTATCGAGTTGAAATTAAAACAATATACTCAGATGTACAGACCCTTGAAGCTGTGAAAAAAATAAAAAAAACATAAGGCCGGCTATGCCGCAAAAAAAGGTATATTTCGACGCTCTCAAGGGAATCAAAATTTTATAGGGTACTTCCCGTTGACCTAGAACCATGAAATTTGGCAAGAAGTACCCTTTACTCGTACTTTACACACGTGTGTAGGAAAAATCTGAAAACTGTAAATATGTTGTTTAATAACAATATACCTACAAGTTTGTACGGAACCCTCGGTGCGCGAGTCCAACTCGCACTTGGCCGGTTCTTTTAAGTATAGTGTACCAGAGTGTTGGTCATGAGATAATTATCAATCTCATTATCATCTGCCTAACCTTTTCCCAACTATGTTGGGTCGTCTTCCAGACTAACCGAGTACAGCTGAATACCAGTATTTTACAAACAGCGACTACCTATACAAGGTAGAAGGCACACCGATGCTAAAACGGTGACCACTTATTGCGTACATAATTCTGAACAAAACAAAGAAATTTGTCGTCGGTTATTTAATAAAAACAAAAACAACTATGTGGGGGGGTTCAGAATGATGTAATGTATATCTGACCTCGATCCAGTTGTCGGATCTCTAACTCTTTCCGCGAATCTTGAATGCACGTCGATATAAGTTTGGCGACTAGGTGTAGGCCTGTTAGGGTACCTTCGTCGATATTCTCGTTCAGCCAGATTTGCACTTCCATTGCAAAAGCCATACACAAAGTGTATGTCAGCAATACTTTGCGATGAATATTGACGCTGTGCCATACTTTTAAAGATAAACATTAACGCAGCACGTAAACAGTACGGACGGTGAGTGAAAGTAGCGATCACAACGCAGGGCGAGGGACAACTAACCCAACTAATCATTTGTCCTTAAAACTGTGATTTTGTTCCAGGTAGTGGACTAATACGTTCTATCTCGCTCGCTCACAGTAGTAACGAACAGTATTTCTGGCCTGTTCTCGGATGGAATGTAGTGAATGCCATAAATGTCAGTCCAGCGGTTAACAAAGGCCTTTTGTGCTTGCGCTTACGCTATGTTCATACAACAATAACTCTTAAAGTTTTGTAGCTTAGCTCAAAATCTGTCGATCTAGTAAAAAAATAAAAAGTTGTCGGGGGTGTTTTTGTAGTAATTAATAATTATTGGTTGAATTGCATAATTTTTCGTTTATTTTCTTTCGCCTTTCACATTTTTTTTCAAAAGTTATGGAATTGACAACACGTTGCTTTGTAATGCAGACGGTAAACAATATTATTGCCTTTCGAATAAGCCTATTTTCATCTCAGTATGACTAAAACTTTGAGAGATATGATTGTTTTTTGTACTCGCATAGAGCATATTTCAACAAAAAAATTGCTGCCACCTGGCGGGGAAGTGTATTGGACCCAAGCTTAGAGTGTAATTGTACTTTAAAATAGTTTACATTTAAGTATTTACAATAGCGCTAATCCATGTCCGGACACACTATAAGGAAAGCCGGAAGCCAATTCAAAGTTTGTTTTTTTTAACAAAGTATATTAAAAAAAATATTACTAGACCCATAAAATAAATACTGGCTCCTTATTTTTCAACCTCCATTACGCTAAATTAATGGAGCTAGCTAGGATGTTGAAAAATAAGGAATAATAAAAAAATATCTAAGTAGTTTTTTATAAAAAAATATACTTAGATAACATTTTATTTTCCATTGAAATGGCTTCGTTATAGCTGTTAGATGATTTTCTGAAAATATTTCGGGTATGAATAATTAGACATTATATAGACGCGGCCCCAGGGCGGCCCTGGCCACGGTGCGACCGCACCTGGCGCCGTCATCGGGTAAGCTGAAAACGCCCGAAATCTTGTTCAAAACTAATATATCCATTTTACAGACACGTATAAAGAAAATCTAACATATCCGATGCAAGGTGCTAAAAATCTTCGAGCTCGCTTCGCTCGATCATGTAAGATAGGTCTGTCATTGATTAATCTGAAAATCTCACGCATAATTTCACAAAATTACTTCAACATAATCTATTTAGATGATAGCAAGAAAATGTAATATTTCCGAGGTGAGGTTCACAAAATGTTCGAGCTCGCTTGCAATGTAGGGTAACATACGGTCTGTTGATTGATCAATCTGAAAATGTCATCGTGCTAGGGCCGCCTCTGATTATTATTATTTTTTTAAAGGCCAATACTAATTTACTTATGGATAGGGGGGCCCACAGGCGTGGATTGCTTAGGGCATCAAGCAGTCTTAACCCCGCACTGATCTCAACCGATTGCTGTCTCAGGTTGCCAATCTGGTGAATTGGAGAACCATCAACTCATCCCATATACAGTGAGTGTGGACCACTTAACTGGTTAAGTTGCGTCTGGTTGCCACCTGAAAATGAAGTCAGAAGGTCACTTTTTGTTCACTGGTTGCCATTAGTCATTTTTCTCTCGTAATGAGCACTAAAATAATTCGTTCGTGAACCAATCCAACAATGTTGGAAATCGACATTTCCGTTCACTCTCCGAACGACAAAAAATTATATGCGTTCCTTCCTGCGCTTGTCGCTTTCGTGTGAACATGAAATGAAACTAAAATGAACAATCACTTTAGTGAAGCGACTGATAGCAACTTTTGGTCTTTTGTTCATAACCGGGTTTTTACAAGGGCAGCGTCAGGTTAAGCTTGTGCACGAAGGTACCCGGTTTCTAGCCGGTAAGAGATGCGATGTCGTCTGCATACATATGTCGTCCGGCCTCGGGTATACATTCCAACACGACTTTGACACGAGATTATTATAATGTGAAATAAAACGTAAAAATAATGGGATTAAGTTCTTTAATTATGAATAACTTGTAATATTATGGTGTCAGTATACTCGTATTTTGCTATCATTCGTCATATTTCAAGGCTTGCCAGGGTTCCGTAGTTTGAGGATTTATCCGTTGCTCGTTGCATCTGTAGGAAATAAATAATAGTACCATTATACACTGATTACCAGTGATGATTATCAGTGGCTTTATGGCTTATGGAATACATAAGGAATATTGTGATCTTCTTAACTAACAATATCTACGAATTTCAGCTGTCTTACAAACTATCCTCACGATATTTTCAATCCTCTCCATATGAAAGTATATTTACTAGAACTTACACTATCACTTACGGAATATTTTCCGCGATTAATGTTTATATTGAGCTCCCGATATTTCGACGCTGTTGCAAGCGCCATGATCACGAGATGACTGGAGAATGCAGGTGAATGGTAAAAACTTGTTAGGCGCAGACAAACAAAACAACTTAAAACACACACACTAACATTGATCGCACATATAAATATTAATCGCGGAAGATATCCCGTAAGTGATAGTGTAAGTTCAGTTACAAACCGTTAAAGCTTAAAACATTGCTTTATATTTACTAGATCCTCCTGGTTAACGTGGTGATTTTGAGCAGGAGCTCGTGGCTACAAAATAACCACGTTCACAATTCAAAGTTTTCTGTCAGCATCGAGTATTGTTTAGGGAAACGGTGAGCCATACCCGGATAATTTTACTGGAATCCGTCAGTGGTGCCACTTTTTCTCAAAAATATTCGTCTAATTCTATTTCTAATCAGAAAAAAAATCGCTTTTACACGGATTTAATCATGGCAAAACTTCGTATCAGATCAATAAACTCCTCAAAAATTATTTTTGTTTTAACCTTTAGTTCTCGTAATTACAATATTATGTTCTCGTTTGAAAACGAAATCTGCTACGATATTTTGTTCAAGAAAGAAAAAAAAGCTTTTTTTTCCTTCAAAATAGCAAATTTTCAACAGGGCTATTTCAAAGATCCTATGATTTCTTTATAAACCGTATTCAATGGAATCACTTACCACTAGAGCCAATGCAAAAGTCATAATAACAAACAATATTCCGATGAACTTCATCTTGAAACCTTGACGTTAGTCCAAGGACTGACCACTGCCTCTGTCAACACATTTTATATGTGCGAAACTAGTTGTTGCTCGCGGCCTTCGTCCGCAAGAAATTATTATAAAAATATTACTTCCCTATTTGAATCGGATTTTGTTAACAATTTCATGTTTTTTTTTTTGCATTGAACAATGATTTGAATATAAATGTGGATGGGTATAACATTAGAGGAAGGCCAAAGAAACGATGGATGGACTTTGTGAAGGCTGATATGGCAAGAAAGGAGAATGTCTGATTTTATTTATTTGTATATATAAAAAAATACATATTATAGGCATACAAAGGTGATAATCTCTTCTTCCGGTGTATTGTTAATAATCACAATTACAGTTATAAATAATATATGTAAAGCGAAAAATTCAATAATGGCTATGGGTTTTTAATCGGATGGGCTTACGTCGTTTTTCAAGATGGCCGGCACTTAGCGGCAGATCATAAAGGACTCTTACATAGTGACAATAATTTTATAGCATTATAAATTATTTGAAAATACCTACTAGTAGTATTTAGGCCTACTACTGTATGTGTAATAGTAGCATTGTTGGTAATTGGTATATCATCTCGACATCAGAAGCATAAGGTCAGATGTACAGAGAGTTTGTACATGTGAGCTGTTGCTTCTGAGCATAAGGTAGGAACTTAGGAAGTTCAAATACAGAGAGTTTATACATCCGACCGATGTCCAGCATTGTCCATCGACAGTCTTAATCCACCAACTGCTGACAATAGGCCTCATTTCTTGGTCTGAGCTAGTCTTTTATAGTGCATCACCAGAAACATTTCCCTCACGTCGAGCATATATGTATTCGATGTTTATTTCACTTCTTCTCTTCACCAATCAGTTAGAGCTCTGCTCCACTTGCCATCACCACATTTGTTATATATTGTTGATATATTATTTGTTAATTATTTGATAAATGTCCTGCCCGCCTTTGTCTTAGAGCTGCTAAGCATATTTGGTCATCGTGGGCGTGGATCGTTGTCTAATATCGCTTGCATCTCGCGCTCATAAGATAAACTAGCGGATACCCGGCGTGTGCTACTATGCTATAGTGCCTAAGCATTTTTTTAGTGTAAAACCATACTCGCATTATTGCCTTTCTAATGAACCGTTGTGTTTATTATACATATAGATGGACAAGCTGACCAAAGGACCTACTGGTTTAAAATCAAACAACAAGATTTTAAGTAAAATTCATTTATTCCTACATCCATCTCTAAACCAATTAATCTAATTCTAACTTCTTGAAGCTGCCTTGAATGCCGAATTCCTTCTCTGCCGGTGAGGGCTTGCCTCCTGGTCGGAGGGACTCGTTCACTCGCCGCTTGTTCTCCTCTCGTACAAACTCGAAGTTCGCTTGCATGCGTTTAAGTAGTTCATCTGGAAATAATGAGAATGTGGGTTCAGCGGGATATTGCGTAACACACTTAAGTGCAATGGTAAAGTCGTTCGTTTTGACAATACAACCATAATTAACCACGAACCACGAAACGAATTACGACACGAAACCACGAATCACCACGAATTATTCACGAATTTTTCAAATAAATGAAGCAATGGATTAGGAAGTTCTTTTATAACCCGCTAGTTTGTGATAGAAACTATGACATGCATTACGCTGCAGAATGTAGTAAGGCTGCGCAAATGGGGACTATATGCACCAGTGACAATTATAAGATTGTCACTGGTGCATGTACCTTTGTCTTTGAGTCTATAAAGTTTCAAAGACAAAGGCTTTTGCTTTGCGCGTTTTTTAAATAACTTCACAAAGAGAAAACAAGCCTAAGGATAACATTACTTCCTCGAAAATAGGTGATAAAACAGTAATCCATCCACAGGAGATATCAAATGCTTTTAACAATTTTTAATAGACAAAAATAACCTTTATCGGATTCAGGACACACATAATTACATGTTTATGGCACCGAGTACACTATACGACATACTTCAAATAATTCGATCGTTGAAAAACACTTCGAAGTGATGGGATATCCACAAAAACTTTAAAATATGTCGCTGATAATATTTGTGATCATGATCACCTAAGCTATATTGTAAACATATGTATAAGCACAGGAATATACCCAGAGAATCTGAAAACGGCAATAGTAAAACCAATATTTAAAAAAGACAATAAAAAAAGCATCTCTTGAAACTCTTATAGACCCATAGCCCTTATTTCCATATTATCTAAAGACTTTGAAATATATATATATACAAATGTACAATTATTTAGAAAAACAAAAAAGTCTTACAGAGGATCAAAAAGGTTTCCGCAAAAATAAAACCATAAATATGGCCATTTTTTATTTCATTCATAATGTCATGGCTAACGTAGACAAAAGAACGCCGTTCTGTGCAGTTTCTAGTATATTAGACGCGTACGGCATCAGGGCAAACATTACTAGAACTAATAAAAACTTACTTAAAAATCGTAAACAATGTACCAATATTTCCAAAATAAACATCTCAACTAAAAAAGAAGAAATATATAAATCGGAAGAACGAATAGTGAAGTACAGAGTCCCACAGGGGAGTGTATTGGGTCCTCTACGATTTATTATCTACATAAACGATCTACCCAGAATAACAAAATATCCGATTTCACTTTTTGCTGATGACAGTACGGTCAACATAAACTCTAACAATAAAGAGAATTACTAGAGCAAAATTAATGAAATAATAACTGGCCAAAATACAATATTTAAAAAATTAACCTACATAAAACAAAAGTGTTGTTTTTCAGTCAACGTCTAGCATCACCAAAACTAAATATCAATTATCAAGGATCAATTTTAAAACAAGTAGACTCTACAAAATTTCTAGATGTAAC
This sequence comes from Standfussiana lucernea, assembly GCA_964057025.1. Lineage (NCBI taxonomy): Eukaryota > Metazoa > Arthropoda > Insecta > Lepidoptera > Noctuidae > Standfussiana > Standfussiana lucernea. The sequence goes on from OZ059805.1 coordinate 14,673,871, forward strand.
AATTGATAAAAGTCTGTATTAAAACAAACCATATTTTATTGAGCACAATATTTTAAGTTTACCTTCCTTATTTATATAATATGAAGTTGCTAATTTTTTACAAACTAATTTTTAATTTTATTTAAAAAAATGTCAGAAGTCTCGATTCGCAGTCATCGTGATAATGATATGCTAGAAATAGTTTGGCCGAGCACGACACTGATGCATAAAAGCATATTATATTTGCCAACCACCAATAATATACAGGGTGGCGCTGACAATACGACAATAAATGAAAACAATGGTAGTCCTAGTACATAGGAATATTTTTAAACTATCAAAAAAATCCTAGCATCGAAATAAAAAAAAATCAAACAAACTAAATAGCATTAAACTCTTAAAGAAATTCAACATCATTTATAAATATTGGTTTACTAACCTTGGGTATAATTTGCACTAATTCGCGTCTGGAAATAACATTTAAGGAACTAATTGGGCAACGGTTTTTGAAATAGCGAGTTGGCAACATGTGTTTAGTGTTTATACCGATGCGGGGGTCGTTAACCTGTAAGTGCTAGCCTATTAATCTACATCATGTAGAAAATTCCGAATATAAAATAATAATCCTGTGACTAAACTACTGGATATATTCGAATGATTTTATATTATTCGCAGTTTAATTTATTGTAGTATTGTCGGCGCCACCCTGTATGATAAAATCTCCAAACTTATTAGACAATTACCAACTAGACTCTTTAAAAAACAGCTTAAAAGATTTATTTTAACTAAATGCTATTATTACAGCCTATCAGAATTCTTAAACGATTAAAAAACGAACGCATCGGCTACTCAGTTACGAGATTTATTCATCTAATATATATCTAGGTAATTACCTCTACTTTTTAAATTTTATACTAATTATTAAGTTCATCTTATGGCTTAAGGCCAAAAAACTTTTGTACGCCACTCCTAAATGGCAAAACATGTAGCTACATTCAATTTATTTATAAGACCTGTGAACATACTACTCATGTTTTTACAAAATAAATATCTTTAAAACCAAGACACATAATTCTTAGCCACGAGGCTAACATAGAAATCTAGTACTCCTCTTAAGTCACTGCAAAACTAAAATAAAAAATCTCTACCAACCTCTTAAAGTAATATGATCCTTATACTCTCCACCCTCCTCTTTAGGCAGGGCTTTCTTCGGGATCATCTTGTAGAGCGACTCGGCCCCAACCTGGTGCGTGTGCAACATATCCATCAGCTGCTTCGAGAGGTACGGCCTGAGTAGCATCAGCAGTCGGTCCATAAAATACGGCGCGCTCATGAAGTGCACGCCTTTTAGCTTGCAGAACATGCATTCCTGGAATTTTTGAGATTTTATAGTTATGTATATTCTTGAAGAGTACGGAGAAGGATCAATGTATCTGGTCATAGATCCTGCAATGCGTCTTGCATTGCAGGTTTTGCTACGTTGTCATGGGCAGGTCAGCCGATTCTGCTGCTCATACACTTAACGTCATACCCCCGTTTCAAATAAACATAGATAATTACAACTTTTAAATCCTTTTAAGGATTCCGTAGCCGAGTGGCCAAAAACGGGACCCTTATAGATTCGTCCTATCTGTCTGTATGTCCGTCCGTATGTCACAGCCATTTTACTCATTGATTGTTGGCATCACATAGTTGAAATTTGGAGAGATGTATGTATCTTCTATGAACCGCTACACAAAAATGACGAGAATTCAGAAAAAATTGGTGTGGCCCTCCATACCTACATGTAAATGAGGGTTAAAAAACTACGTATGTAACTGTATTGAGTGCACTTAAAAATGATATCGAGGTCAATGGTTGATGAGATATAAGCTTCTAAAGACGTAAAAATTGAAAAAATGATGATTTGCAGAACGTAAAAAGAAATTTCTATGAAAATTAGTTTGAATGATATTTAATAATTAGTTTTTAAGATATGGAACGTTTTCGGTTAAACTAACGGAAGCCTTTGTGTGCGAGTCCGCCTCGCACTTGGTTGGTTTTTCTACAGTCTTCATGAATACTCTCGTTCTGGGGAGGACGGGGGGATCTGTCAAACGCTTTCGCGGTTCCTAATTACCACTACCAAGAGTTGGGGTTCCAGGGATACTCATACATTCGCGGGCACTCCCAGCTGGTAACAACCTGAAAGCAGTTCCCATCTTTCCATGAAGGCAAGGCACAATTGCGCACCGCCTGTCAGATAAGGCTCACACATATTTTGTTTAAGAAGATAAGTACTAACCTGTAAGAAATATGAGATTTTCTTCACGACCATGAGGTCCAGCCTCGTGACGTGGGTCATGGTTGCTGTGTCCATGTCAATGAGAATCACGAACCTGTTAATAACAGAGCTTTATTTTAACTACGAAGCAATAAAATAATTGTAGACATTTGAAGTCCCTGTGGCCGATTTCGTTAATTGTGATGGGCCCGCTTTTGACTTAAATCTCGCTTGATGGAAAGCCCCGGGTGAGGTTTGTGATGGAACGAGCGTGCGAAGAAAGTGCCTGTTTACTCTTGCGTTGAAGGTGGAAGAGAACATAGCCACTGGCAGAGATTTCCACACTTGGCCGTGCACATAATAAATGTGGAGAAGAATTTTTGACTACGAATAGATTGGATGAACCAAGTTCAGTGTTATCCTGCAGTATTCCTTACTTATTTAGAAAAGATTTTAATGGTAATACGAGTACAAGGTGATCGAATGATGCACTTCAGTATTTTAAGTGTTCGAAACCACTTTTATAAGTACTTGTAAGTTCTTTATCATGAGTTCATGACAAACTATGTCTGTTGCTAGTGCAATAAACTTGTTTGTCTAAGAAATTACAGACATTCTGAATCCGGAATAATTGCAATAATTCAAATTAATTAGCATCCCATTGCTGGTTGTCTCACAGCAATAAATGAGTTCTTTCCGCCTATGGTTGTGTATACGTACTTGGATCGACGACCTGATCATAGTTACACAATAGTGACCTTGAACAATAGACTGCTCTGCTTTGGTACGCCGCAACTCGCCGCATCGTTGAATCCTCCTCAAAATGTGCGAAAATTAAGAAAGGAGTTCGGCAATGCGTTGCGGCGCAGTCATAGCACTGCACTGGATACAATTCAAATTCATAATTAGCATCTGACTACCGCGGGTCAACGGGGTTTCCTATTGTAATTTTGAATGAACAAAGAACATTATTGTAATAGTTGAGCTCTATGTCAAACACTTGTCTCTAATTGCTCTTTTTCTGCCACCTCGCAGCGTTGCTGAGTTCCAAAAGGTCACACCAGGCGGTGTTTCGTTTGCCATCCAAGAACTTACCCAGGCCAGGTCCCTTCCTCATGCTGCCACAAATCGAAGACCATCATGAAAGCTCTGACGGCTTCCTGTAGGTTGAAGTTGCGAGGCTCTGGGTCCAGTAGACGGAGGTATACCACCCGGTAGCCTTCCACTGTCGGGGTGGCTAGTGGGGCACATAATCTGGAAATATGAATCAAAGATTTTTTTGATTCAAGTTGAGAGGAAAGCTTCTTATTGAGCATCTTTTTTTGGCACTGTGGTATTGCTTTGTCCAACTTTTAAGTGATGGTATAGCAGTTACTTTCCTAATTAATAAATATATTATTACTATTATTTTTTATATTTTATTAAAACACTAAGCAATTGATTTCTCCATTCTTGATGATACGGCACTGTTTTTCTTTACTACTGGCTATTATGTAGCCTATCTAAGAGGACAGTACCCCAACCTTTTATGTTGTATACCAGTGTTCATTTGTAAAGTGCAACTGTTTTTATTGTATTTACTGCAACACATTTTATGCAATAAAGTTTTTATATTTATATATTTAATTAAGCTTATGCCTTTGTTAATGTAAGTTATTTAGCAAGTTAGAAGAGAAACTATGTATGTATGTTTGTATCGGGACTCTCTTCAAAATAACCATCATATTTGTTTACCTACATTATTGGCAAATAAATTATTTCTGATTTCTGATTTCTGAAACTGTCCACTTTGTTTGTAAATATCAGGATACATCATCAGTTGTTATCACGACTGAATTTCGGTAAACTTATGTCAATTCTATTAATTTTTTACTTTTTTTCTGGCTTCACGTGTTTTTCGAAGCACGGAGATGTCACATAATCAATTTCCGAACACCGAGCAATGGGATTACCCAGTAACACATTGCCCAATCTGGGAAATAATACCAGGACCCCAAGCTCAGCAGACGCGCTTGCAAACGCGAAAGTGCAAAGGGACAATTTCCTAATAACCATTAATTAAAGCACACAAGACACACACAGAAGCCACAGCACAGAAGATTTAAAAGCCAATGTACTTACACTGTAGTAAAGGCGAACTCAGCTTTCTTGTCAAAGACTCGATCCTTGAAGACAGGCTGGAAGAGTGTCCTCAGAGTGAAGTGTAGGTCCAGCACTTGCTTCGACACCTCAATGCTCTTCTGACAGCAGTGGTACACGATGACCAGGTCTACATCTGAAATATCATCGAATACCATTATGGCATTACCAATTTTTCCCTACCTATTTTCATTGGGCTCGCGTCATAAATTTTCGCCCACCCTAACCAACCCTGGCTCAGACTAGACCTTTGTTAAACTCTATTTTATATCACAAGAGAGGTTTATATTACCTATTCTCGTGCTTTCAATAAGTTTATTATGTGAAATCAGAACTGATGAACAGTACGGTAGGGTACTCCCTACCAGGGCCACGATAGTGGCGATAAGTCCCCTCTTTGAGGAGTGGCTTGAGAGGCGCCACGGCGTCCTCACCTTCCGCCTGACGCAGGTCCTCACCGGACACGGTTGTTTCGGGAGGTTCCTGCACCGAATCAGGCGGGAGGAGACGCCCGGGTGTTTCCACTGCGAGGATCGACCGGAGGACACGGTGGAGCATACGGTGGAGGTCTGCCCCGCTTGGGCGGAGCACCGCCGTGTCCTCCTAGCGGTGATCGGCGGCGGCGACCTCTCGCGTCCGGCCCTGGTTCGAGCCATGGTCCGGAGCGAGACGGAATGGGAAGCCGTCACCTCCTTTTGCGAAGCAGTCATGCTAGCAAAGGAGGAGGCGGAACGTGAGAGAGAGCGTTCCTCCTCACGTCCCAGCCGCCGCGGGAGACGCACCGGGCGTCGGGGGCCACCACGTGGCCCCCGGCCACCGTAGACGCGGGCCTGTGGACGGTGAGCTAAGGGCTAGCTCGCCGTCCCTCCGTCTTAGGACGACAGGCCGTGTCGACGGCGCGTTCGTGTTCCACGCGCGCCTCAAAGAGATGTCAGCATAGGGAAGGGGCCCGCAAGGGCCGATGCCTGCCGGGTGCTGCGGGTTGTTCGAAAGAGATACCGCGGCCCCGGAACACAAAGGGCGATGAAGGAACATGGATGGGTTTTAGTCAGTAAAAGTCTGACACTCCCTCCCGCTCAGCCCAGAGCGGGAGAAGTCATTTGATGATTTCCCATCCGAAAAAAAAAAAAAAAAAAAAAAAAGGGTACTCCCTACCATGTTAAAAGACCCAAACAAAACTTTTCGCTCATTATTAGCCTATAACGTTCTCCCTGCTATGACACAGCCCCCCTCCTCTCTCAAACTCAAACTCAAAGCATTTATTTTAATTAGACCATTACAGGCACTTTTGAATCTCAAAACAAGAAAAAAACTAAGCTACAGTCCCAGTCACAGGGCATAATAACTTTTGAAAGTACTGTAGTTGCCCATTCGAAAGCGTAGATCTCTATGAAGAAGAATGGACAAGAAACTCTATGGACACTCTTTTTAATCTTTGTTGTTACAAAGTCTTAGTTACATCATTAATGTCGAGATTATACATATACGTGAGAACGATGTAGAAAGACGTGCGAGTAAGACGTTCAGAGTAAAAAGATACAATCAACAATTCAAAAATACAATAATCCATGGCAGCTGCGAGATGACCAGTCCCTACTGACCTAAACGACCCGATACACGCGCCACCATCAGCGAGACATTTTAGTGAGCATGGCATTCTCTCAACCACCAGGGAAAATGCGAGGCAATAAAATATGTAAATGGTAGCTTTATCGTACATAGTACTCACACATGTGCTATGCAATTATATAATACTAAGAGATTGAACCTATACAATGCAAAGATATGTTTACAATCTTCTGCAGCTTCCACAATAACTTCCTATGGTCATCAATAAGTTCGCCCCTATGGTTGTGGAGCAGGACCAGCATCAACGTGATCTCCCAACTTATAGTATGCTTGCCTACATAGTGTGCGTTTTATACAAGATTTAAATTTCGTCTCATTCAGTTCTAGAATGCGGGTAGGTATTTTATTGTAACATTTTAAACAGTACCCCATGAAAGATGAGTCTACTTTAGCTAGCCTGAAACCTGGCTGAACTAGTTGGTCCCTGCTTCTAGTATTATAGTGGTGTCTGTCGCCTCTTTTACTAAATAAATGCAGATTTTTCCTAACGTACATGATGTTTTCATAGATGTATTGGCAAGGTACTGTCATAATGTTAATTTCCTTAAACAATTCTCTTAGAGAATCGCGCCTACATAGATTATATGTGGCCCTGATGACTCTTCTCTGTGGGAGGGAGTGGGCCATTATCCACCACTTGGGCCCATTGTGGGTCGGTGGATGTCACCACAATATCCGTAACTACAGTGGCATCGTTGCAGTATTTGCTGTTAAGACAAGTGCGTGGGTTACGACTGTACCCATTGACTTGACGACCTTTAACGATTTTTCTAGTATTTATGTTAATAATACAGTAAGAAACGATAATTGGCATCATAAACAATAGAATAGGATGCTCCAAGAGCGATTACTATCAGCAGTAAAAGGTTAATAAAATGTTACGTTTGAACTGAACGTGATAGGTAATATATTGTGTGTACGTACCTGTAAGATGTTTCTCCGGCAGGTGTGGTTGTGTCTTGAGCCAGTCGCGTAACTTCTTGATCTCCACCGGTGAGATGTCTGGGTTCTTCTCATACTCCTGCTCTATCGTTATCGGCTTCACTACGACCGCCATTTTATTTCTGAAATGTAGTAGAGTAAACACTTTAATACTTTATTTTCTACCAAACGATGAAGGGGTATCGGAAAACCATGGATGGATGTCTGAGAAATGAAATGCAAAAGGGTAAACAAAGGTAAGGTGGAAATGATTGCGTGAATTTGACAGGGGAGAATGGAGGAAAGTAACGTGTTGCGCCGACCCTCAGTAACATGGGACAAGGGTAGGAAGATGATGATGAAGGGGTATCATGTTACCCAGTAACTCGGTTGTGGTAGTCAGGTAGGCAGTCGCTCCATGTAAAATACTGGTATTCAGCTGCATCCGGTAAGACTGGAAGCCAAAATAGTGGGAAAAGCAGCAGCAGTAGCAGATGATGACGATAAAAAGTCTTGGTTCAGCAGAATGTGAGCGAGTCATGGTCTAAAAATGTTATCCATATACCATCTTAGCTTCAAGGTACAATTGTTTTATGTAACTCTTTGAAAACGCTTTGGCGACATTGCCGTTTTCTTAGAGTTTCTTTCGACAGACTTGTTTTTTAGGATTGCGATTCCGAGTTCAAATAAAGTGTTTTCCAATTAGTAATTTCTTTGGAGTAAGTGTAGCAAGCTGAGGTTGATCTTGCGAGCGGTTGATTGACCGGGTCACCTGTCACATAGGACTTAAATACATATATCTGGCAAGGTGTACACGTCAGTGGTAACAAAAACCGGTATAAGCTGACCGGTTTAATCTATTGCTATTTCGTAGTCACTACGGTAGGTCAGCTCAACGTCAATGTGACACTGACGAGTTAATCTTTAGAGCTTTTTTAAAATAGTTCATTTAATGGGTCATTCCCGCCTCCCTTTTTCCAACTACTACAACTCCTGAAATCCTGAATCAAGCCATGGTGATCACCGCACAGCCAATACCGATCAACCAATTCGGGAAATACAATATGAATTATGAACTTAATAATTGACCATTAAAACAGGATCCAAAACGAATCTAAACAAGTGTCATCCTTGATATGTGGTTTGCGGTTTCATTTATTGTCTAGAAATTAAAGTAGGTAAATTAAGGAAAAAATGATGGTATGGTCTATCTGTCTAAAGGTACAGCCAAGTGATAGGTGAAGGAAAATATCGTGTCGAACCCGGCATGTCGTAAAACCAAAAATACTAAGCGGTGACGAGACGAGAAGAGAGGTAAACCACTGATAGAATTTCGTTATTTACAGTTCTCGTCTCCGCTTAGCTTGATTGGAAACGGATCAGCAGAGAGGAGATCTGCCTCCGCACTGGACAGCAGCGCACAGCGAAGAGGAGAAGAGACGTGAGTGTGCAGCGAGCGGCGAGCAGTGTGCGGCGGTCGCTAAACAGGGCGTGAGTAGCCTGTACACACATCTCTGCACTGCTTCGGTGTATACACCCTAGCTCCTAAGCATCTCTTCTCCTCTTCGGTTCACAAATCTCCGCACGTCTCCGCTTTGTTGGATCCTGGATCTCAATCATTTAATAAACCGACATATGGATGTAGGTATGAAATATACAGCGTGTCAGCTGATAACTTTTTCACGATTGCGATGATGTTTGCGTTGAGAAAATTATCAGTTCGATGATCTCTACCACACCCTTAGATATGAGCACAGCTTATGATATATTTGTAATGACAGTCATAATCTTATTGTCAAGCTTAATAAGTGTCAAATAAAGTACATTACGCTTCAATAATTTGGAACTTCACCAAAAATACTGTCGAGTTTGATATGATAATATGAATAACTCATTCAAGTTTTAACATCTTGACCTAAGGTAAATTGTAGACCAGTTTGGCCGGTTCGCAATGGAACAATAATATACTACCTACTTTATATACCTACCAAGCTACAAGAATGTTTCGGCCCTTGAACAGCATTGACAGAGCCGTTGTCGGTAAATATTGAAATTGTGAAATTGTTTTGTGTAAATGTCTCTTAAAATTGAAACTGCTGAGTATGAGGTTTTGGGGTCAGTTGCCGGGTGGGTCAGAGTTAGTTTTCAGTAGCAGCAGCCTGCATTTGTGCCTGGTTGACGGCAATAGGGTCGCCCCATCCGCCATATGGGTGTACCGTTAGTCACCACTGCTGCCTAGCCCTTCAGGGTTAACAAAATCAAAATATTTTATTTCACTTAGGCCTACATGGGCACTCTTATAAAACGTCCCGAACGTCGCACGTCGGTGCACGATTCGGGTTGGTCGGTTCCTATGGAGAATAACCGGCCAGAAACTCCATGGTTACTCTTTTAAAATGATTTGGCTTTACAATAATATCAACAAACGTGTTGTTATTTGTATTTAAAAAACAACATGGCGACGTTAGTCCGTAATGAATAGTAATAAGGAGTACAGATCTACATTATTTTATTTTATTGGCCGCATGGCAGGTTGCCTAATCTAAAAAAGTCTTGTAGTTTTGAGAAATGTGTTTTATTTTGTGGTTTTTCAAATTGCGTTCCTAAGAATCTCGGTGCTTTGTCAACGTCTTCAGGTACCTAGAGGTAGGCAATGGCTATAGGCTCAAAAAAACGTATTAATGTTATCAGTGATCAAATAATATCAACTTAGGTATAGTGGTCATCAAAATAACAATTTTAATAGTTTTTAAACTCTACTTAGCCCCTTCAAATAATGAGAATAATAGGTTGAAATACTTTCGTTGCGTTGTTATTTAAACTCCACGTACCTAAACCAGAGATTTTATCATAGTATTAATGATACCTTATCTCGATGAATATCCGGTACTTGTTTATTGGGTAACTGGGCCGAAAAATTACAAAATACATAATCTACTATATAAAAATAAGTCGGGTTTTCCTTCCTGACGCTATAACTCCAGAACGCACGAACCGATTTCCATGGTTTTGCATTCGTTGGAAAGGTCTCGGGCTCCGTGAGGTTTATAGCAAAGAAAATTCAGGAATATGCCTTTACACACACCAATACACACAGAACGTGGCCCGCACCGCGCCCCAGTTCTGCTAACTCTTGCGTTGTCTATCGGTAGGTAGGTACTAGGAGAGTAGGATAGGTAGGTAGGTACTAGGAGAGTAGGATATTTGATGATTTTCCATCCGAAAAAAAAAAAAAAAGGTAGGCAGGTAATAGGTGAATAGGATATGTAGGTAGGTACTAGGAGGGTAGGATAGGTAGGCAGGTACTAGGAAGTAGGTAGGTAGGATGGGTAGAGTAGCTAGGGTAGGTGGGGTAGACAGGGTAGGTAGGGTGGGTAGAGTAGGTAGGGTAGGTGGGGTAGACAGGGTAGGTAGGGTGGGTAGAGTAGGTAGGGTAGGTGGGGCAGGTAGGGTAGGCGGGGTAGGATTCATTGACTGTTAGGCGGTACGAAGTTCGCCGGGACAGCTAGTGTATAATAAAATAACTACAAAAATTGTGCAGTTTTAATAATAGACCTTGCCAATGACATTTGCGATACCGCGCCAAAAAATGTTGACGTTTATTCATATTTTGTTGACAGATTTGAATACTTAGTGCACATCGTATCTCGCGTTTCATTCAGGATGTGCGATTTATCCAATGTTAGTGTAGACTCTTTCGCGCGATCTATACATTTGTTACATACATATTTAACATTGAGTATACCTACCTAAGTATAATCAGCCTGTAATGTTCCGAATACTCAGACTCGGACCTCTATTTTTCTTAATAATTTCTTAAAAGAAGCCTTGACCGAACATTTCTTATTTTAACAAAAAAAAAAAAATAACTTAGGTACCTACACGTGATATTAATAGATCGTAAAAAACGTCATAGATCATAAATATTTATCAGGTTTTTTTTTCACCAGGATAGAAACTGGCCGATTTGAACCGAGTAAACGTTACTTCTACAAGGTAAACGAGATCTACAGACTGATTCGCAGATTTATGGCTCAGCAAAACAGGTTTATATGACCAATAATAATGGAAAATTAACCAAAAAATCACGCAATTATTTTTATGAGTAGCCAATATCATTCCCTCTTGTAAGACACAAGCCTACTCACTGTAGAAAGAGAAGTGGGCCCTAATCCACCCCAGGGCCCAGGGCGGGCTGGTATTATTTTGTCTTCGAATTCAATCTTACTACTATCATAAATGCGAAAGTTTGTGACGAGATGGATGACGATGTTTGTTACTCTTTCACGCAAAAACTATTGAATGGATTTAGATGAAATTTGGCACACAGATAGTTTTTAACCTAGGACATAACCCATAGGATACTTTTTATCCCCGTAGTACGACCCCGTGGGACAATACCGAACTTCACGCGGGCGAAGCTGCGAGCTTATGCTAGTTTATCATAAAGTCGCCCGGATTCGAAACTTCAAACCTATGTACGACTCGTAAGTCATGATGACCATAACCTTGTGCGCCTCCACATGACAGTTCTCATTTATCATTCGTTAATAAACATGTCTACCTTTTTTATGCTAAATAGGCTTGCAATTGGCCTCAACTTGCCTGATGCGAAACGATGTTGCGGCCTAGGGAGGAGCACACACGCCTAGAAGAAACCGATTCACTCGAACCTTGAATAGATCCAGATTATAATGATCAGGGAACAGAGAAGCCGGCAGTGAATTCCACAGCCTGACGGTTCGTACAATAAATGTGAAAACATAGCGCTTTGTTCGGGTCCGCGTAACCAACTGATGGAAAGAGGGCCTGATGGAGAAACGTAAGTCACGTTTGTTTCATTGACTTTTTTGCCACCGACTGCCGAAAGTAATTTTTTTGGAAGTCTGTTTTTGGCAAAAAAGTTTTTAATTTAAAAATCTACGTATTTACGGTACCTTTACACCTCTAGTTACGATACCTCTGTGTAGCCTTTTCCCAACTATGTCATGATCGGTTTACAGTCTGACCGGATGAAATTGAATACCAGTATTTTACATGGAGCTACTGCCTATCTGACCGCCATAACACAGTTACTGGGTAACACAAAACCTCTTCGTAAGACTGGCGGTCTGACTACCCATTACGAGTAATGAACGGATTACTCTAGTGACTGAGATTGACATGAACAATCTTTTATCCAAGTTAACTGAGGTAATTGGTGATGCTTAGCCAAGAGGTAAATGTTACTGATAAAATTGTGAACCAGAAACAATGATTTTTAATGAAGTTCCGTGAGAATTTAAAGTTAACAAATAAATAGAAAAAACGTTTGTAATTCTGATATTACTACAGTAAACTCAAAATAAATAGACCAACGCTCATCGAACATACCGAATTATTATTTTTGCGCCAAAACGCAGCGTGTTTTATCTCAAAAATAGTAATGTGGTATGTTCGACAAGTTTTACCGAACGTAAATTCATAAAATAAACTACAGCACCCTATAGATCTACTAAAATAATAATAATAATATATTATGAAGGACGGGACGGTTGACGTGTGTCGGGCATGTCACCGTCCGGGTGAATCCATCAGACATAAAATTTCTGGATGTTCTCGTCTGGCTAACGGCGAGTACTTGCACAGACACAACCAAGTGGCCAAGATTATTCACCAGCAACTCGCCTTGAAATATAAACTTGTGGAATCTGAGGTACCGTACTACAAGTATGTGCCCGACCCAGTTCTCGAGAAAGACCATGTCACGTTGTACTGGGATCAGTCTATCATTACCGACAGGACTATTGTCGCCAATAAACCTGACATTGTGGTGATAGACCGATTAGCGCGCCGCGTAATGATAGTCGATGTTACCATTCCGCATGACGAGAACCTCGTGAAAGCTGAGAAAGAGAAACAATTAAAATATCTTGACTTGGCACACGAGGTTGTCGATATTTGGAATGTGAACTCTGCTATCATTGTGCCGATTGTCGTGACGGCCAATGGCCTTATGGCCAAGAGCCTCGACGAACATCTTTCGAGGCTCTCTTTAGGCGGTTGGATCAAGGGCCTGATTCAGAAGGCAGTACTCCTCGATACGGCTCGCATTGTGAGGAGGTTCCTGTCTCTGGAGCCCTAACCACCGGTAGCTTGAACCCTGCTCCCGATACCGGCGGACAACTATTTTTTTTGTATTTTTAAATGTTTTTTTTGTCTTTTTTTTAAGAAATATTTAAAAATGTAAAAAAATGAGATGTTAAATGAATAAAGGAATAATAATAATAAAAAAAAAACAAAATACTCACCAAATAAAAACAATCCAGATAAAACCGATAACTCCCTAAAATACTTTTTAGTAAAACCGCAAAAGAAACGTTCGTCAACCACTGAAGAAAAATTAAAAAAAAACTAAATTATAGAAGCACACGCTAAAATTTAAAAGTAAGGTCAGACGCGTTTTGGTTTATGTTTTAAACTATAAAACGAGAGAATTATGTTATTATTTGGAATAAATCTGCAAGCCTAGCTAGACGCGGTTGCTTGCGAGAGGTTGCTTCGCGAATGAAATCTGTATGTTTGTAGAACTACATTACTTTTGTCTGTTATTGTCGCTACGAAGGGTGTCTGATCAAATGTATCGATATCATAATTCATTACCATTACTTGGATACTGACAAAATCTAATAAAATGGCAGTCTTCTCGTTAAAGTAGTCTGGTTGTTATTGTAGTTGCGATATCTAAAATTTCATTTATAAATAAGTGCTTAATTTGCTACTACACTCGCGAGCAACCAAATCGACTCAAGCCTTGTCGGCGCACACATACATTGATACAACTAAAATTATGAATGGAAATCATCAAAATTAAATGTCATCCGAAAGCTCAAGTCAGCTTGTCAGCTTTAATTTGATTTCATTATCATTGAAATCCATCCATAATTTTTTAAATAAATGATGTCGGAACGCAAGAGTATGAAAAACGGGAATTTAGGAAAAAAGGTATGGGTCTTGTATTTTACAAATTAAACAAAAAATGTTAAAAATAAAATTAATTTATTTAAATCAATACTTCGTATTGCCCCCTCTAGCCCTAATTACAGCCTGCAGTCTGTTTTTCATTGACCTAATCAATTTTTTGACATTTTCTTGAGGCATGCCGTCCCACTCCTCTAATAATGCTGTCTTTAGCTCGTCTACGCTTGAAGGGACTGGATTCCTGGCCCGAACTCTTCTTTTAAGCTCGTCGCTGACGGCCAATTAAAATGCGTCCATAAATCAGCGCTTAGTTGTTTTAAGGTATTGATATTAATTGAAAGCATAATTCTTCAGCTTTCGAACGACATATCACTTTTACGAGTATAATTACCATTTATCGTTTTAGGAAAATCAATGTAAATTTGCGCCGTCAAGGCTTGAGTCGATTTGGTTGCTCGCGAGTGTAGTTCACACATTTGAGCGTTGTGGTGAGCCTCTCAGAGTCAAAGCCTATTTTGTATGTGTGCACATGAATCGTTGAATTTTAAAGGCAATAATCGATACTATGGACGAAGCTTTTGAACAGGTTCGTCTACGTAAGTAGGTCATAATTTGCTTACCTTTTCCCAAATACGTTGGGGTCGGCTTTCAGTCTAACCAAAAATGCATTATAGTTTGAAATCTTTTAATCATAAAAATAAACATTACCCATGTTATTTACAAATTACAATTTAACTTGCGACCCGCAACACATGAACTACGCGGCTAGTACCGCTGGCTCCTTTAGCTATGCATCTATTATTCTACTTCATACTGCTGGTCCGCCAAAATATAATTATAGCGAGCCATATTCTATTCATTTTGAAAGACCGTCGGCGGGCCGGATTAAATCCTTTCGCGGGCCGGAGCTGGCCCGCGGGCCGTACTTTGCCCATCACTGGTCTAACCGGATGCAGCTGAATACCAGTATTTTACATGGAGCGACTGCGTATCTGATTTCCACAATCCAGTTAGACTGGGTAATACGATATCCCTTGGGAAGACTGGATGCCAGACTATCGGGCCACTGACTACCTGTAGCGAGAATTGACCACATTTTACCACGTATGTATATAAAAAGCTGTCCATCATCTATTGTCTCTTAAAAACTGGATGGCTACATTTGATTTACTAATAATTAAGTAAAAAAGCGACACATATGTCATATGATGAGTTAATTATTATTATACTTAATGACATGTCAGAAGCTGACTTTTCAAAAATAAGGTATTTTATAAGTATCGATCGGTGTCCGGTGTCCGGATCTGCCGCGTTCACATTTGTCCGGACTGTTTTGACCGACCATTAACATACGACTTATCTGGCAATATTGAATATTGGCCACCCTGTCGGGGAATATGTCGAGCTGTTTAGAATTTATTATTCTTGCTGTTTTTTTAGAAATTATAGAAAATTTATTTCTGCACCAGTGTCTATAAATATGTAGACACAATTACATATTATTTTAAAATGTCACTTTTGCTACATCGCTGCTAATAATAGGTAAAAATGTAATAGTGAAATCGTTTGTCACGCCTTACCGGCTGGACGGATTTCGAAAAAAATTGTCAAACAGAGACCTGCGTTAGGAACAAGCTAGTACCATAAGAGCAAATGATAATCTTCTCACAACCTTGAACTTATGAACTGATGTGTAATACATTATTGTTATTCAATTTAAATAATTATGTTGGGAATTTTGAGGTAGATGCGTGTGGTGGAGTGACGAAAAAGAGTGATAAAGAAAAAAAAAATATTTTTGGCATATTAGATGAAGTTTAAAAGTTGCATCAGTTACAGAGAAGTTGAAAGGAAATTGTCTGTCTTAGTATGGACATTGTAAGGTATGATAATTATAAATGTTGATGAATGGAGAGGGAGAGTGACTGCTGACGGGAGAATGAAAGAAAAGAACGTGTTGCGTCGACCCCAAGTAATATGAGACAAGGACAGGAAGATGACGATATTCAATTTAATTTAAAGATAGTAAAGTATGTAAATCATTTATTTGCGTAAAACATGGTATACATTGATGTTAATATTATCTTATATATTAATATATAAGATAGGCAGTAAGGTAGACAAAAAATCCAAGTTGTGTAGAGCCGCTTACTAAAGCCAATGACCAAAATGTATGGGGCCTTTTAATTTTTCGGCGGCAACTTATACCTTATACTTACATGGAAAGAAAATAACATACCTAACAAACGTTTTTTTTTTTAAACTCAGTCCGAACTGATAGAAATTAGTTTATACTTTATACAGGTTACAGGTGATTTTTGCATTAGGTCATCAGAGCTACTCGTTTTACTGAAACAATACTAGAGCAAAGTGGTGAAAGTAACCGACACCTTTATTTTGGAGGAGAATAAAACTGCATTTTTAGTTTTCTGAAACAGCTTTCGTCGGAGCCAGGAGTAGACCCTGTTTATTTATACAAGATCATCATATTACAGGATTATCTAATACTGTAAATTGTAAAACTACCAGTGGTAAATTCTCACTTGTTATGAGTATTACTTCGAACATTGGGTCGAGCATTCGCAGGAACCTTACATTACATGGAAATGCTCGGCAAAATGCTCTCCTAAACTACTTATTGTATACTTACTTAGACCCAGTGGTTCAGGTAGCTCGTTGCCTGTCAGTAAGAGAATTTTCGATTTT
This sequence comes from Standfussiana lucernea, assembly GCA_964057025.1. Classification (NCBI taxonomy): domain Eukaryota; kingdom Metazoa; phylum Arthropoda; class Insecta; order Lepidoptera; family Noctuidae; genus Standfussiana; species Standfussiana lucernea. The sequence continues at coordinate 14,690,468 of OZ059805.1, forward strand.
TATAGTAGAAAATAGGCATTAATTGGGAGTATGAAGAAAAGGATTTTAAAGTTCAAAAAACTCCATTGAAAAGGAAAGATCCCTCGAACAGACGGGTGTTGTGTCTAGTGCGCTAACTGCCTGACGGGTGTAGTCGGGATGTTGAATAAAACCTTTTTTGTCTTAGTTGCCTTATATGGTGGTAATCAGCTAGGCAAAGGCCTCCCCATATCCTTCGAGTTCTCCTGCGCCACCTCGGGCGGTCGTCATGCATGCGGCTCACGTGACCTGGCCAATCCCATTTGAGCCTGGCAGCCCTTTTGCCTATATCTGTACCTAATTCCTGTTTTTGAGCGCAACGTAGTGTTCCGTATTTCAATAGAAGCTTAACTGCGAATATCTCTGATAGTGCGATGCAGGATTTTACTTAGTTCTTAAGAGCGTTTACGTCTATCGCGCGAAGTCAAGTTTAGGTAATTCAATGCATTTTTTACGCACACAGAAGTGCGCGTGCCTGTGTGCATAGCGCTGGCGCGTTCTCTTGCGCTATAGTCAAACTAACCCACTATGATCCGTTCGAGTGCAATTGTTGTAGTAAAATTTAATTTGAATATGAATTTGAACGTACACGAATTACGAAACTACGAGTGCATAAAATAAGTATTTAATAATATATTGCAAGTATAGCTATAATTATGATTAATATTAAAGTCGTTTTTTAGTTATTCAAACATAAATTTGTTGATCTAAGCTTCTAAGCTCTTATTCTATTTAAATAAATCACTTTATACGGATTTACTTATGTTTATTTTATATTATATTTTAACCTGACGTGATGTTCCTCTTAGTGACACCTCTTATGAGGGAAAAACAATAGGTTGGCGTTAACTTTAAAAAACAATTTATGTTCTTATTTACAAAAAAAAATAATAATAAGTAAAAGTTTTCATAAATAAATTTCATAAACAAAAATAGGGTAAATATTTGTTGTCACTAAAAATATTATCAGTCATCAAAAATAATAATAAAAAAATGTAATCATCAAAGTACAAAGATTTTTCAATCACACTATAAACGTCCGCTATCCTTCTAAGTACGACTAAGGTCAACTCAGGTCAGTCAGAGCGCCGAGCGACATGTCCTCTCACTAGAAAGCCTCGCGGCGGACTGATTTGAAATTGCTCGCGCGCAATGATATTTTTTTTTTTTTGTTTATGGCATCTCGCAGTTCAACCTAGGAGGTTGTCGTCTGCTCAACCGGACTATCCTGTGGATGCCTTGAATTTAAGGCCTCCAGCCAGGGCAAAAGACTTACAAACTAAGCGACTACACGCTAAGGGCACCAGTAGCGCAGGCACGCAATAAGCCCATTCCTGCCGGCTTCCCTTTGGAAATCCAAGTCAGTAGGGTATAATAATGAAGGTATTTAATACACCCTACAATTTAAATATTATGTATTACAAAACGCCTGCCAAAATTACAATTTTTGTCAATAAATTCCAAAAAGACAACATGTTGCTCCTAAATAACTCGTAGGCGTCCCGGCTTTTTCCTTCTAAAATGTCTATACAAATCTATGTCGTCATGACGTCACTTAGAGCCACGTGACACGCGTTATCTTAGGAGTCGGTAAGCCGGAATAATGCGGGTTATAGGCAAGAACTGTTTGCGAGTAAACGAGATGCGTATATCGGAGAGAGGAGACGCATGTACTGGCGCGGGCGCCGTACTCGGTTCGATTCGTAAAATTTCGTAATGCTTCGGGCTCGGCGCTCGAGAATTTGTAAACAAATGCATTGCATTCGTATTTTTCATGTGCATGAATGTAAAGTACTTAATGGCTTTTATTTTGTTTTAGATAGGTAATTTGCAATTTGTTCGTTGTATTAATTGAATTGATTAGTGTATCAATTAGAAATTAGTTTGTGCGTGTATTGTGTAGTGAAAATAAAGTATAAAAGTACGTTGAAATTAGGTATTTGGGTAAGTAGATAGTTTATCAAGTTGAAATTTCTTACCTATTTAGAGTAGATTTAAAAATTAATTAGAATTAGGATGGCATTGATCGCTTTAGACTGCTGTCTCACAGATTATTTGCTTTGCGAAGAAACTAGTTTTTCAAGGTTAAGTTTTGAGAATAAAAAACATGTTATAAAACTCGGGCGGGCGCGTCCAAATATGGCAATTAATTATCAACGAAAAGATGGTTTTGTGAAACATTTTAATGTTTCTCTATACGATAAATATCAATGGCTGACTGGCAGCTGTAAATTAAATAAAATGTATTGTTTCCCGTGCCTACTTTTCTCAGATTCTAGTAGCCTTTGGAATAAAGGGGGTTTTACGGATATTAATAATCTGACGAATTCCTCGAAAAAACATGTTCAAACTGAAAAGCATATTCGCAGCTGTTTAGATTTACACGAGTTCGGGTGTAGTAGAATAGAATCATTTTTCGCTAATTCGCATGAAGCTCATAATAGAAAAGTAGATCGAAATAGGAATTTAATGAAACGGTTTATCGACACCGTTATTTTGTTAGGTAAACAAGAATTAGCTTTTCGCGGCCACGATGAAAGTCCGAATTCCGACAACCGTGGTAACTATATCGAAACCTTGTTATATTTGAGCAAGTATGATACAGTAATGGACTCACATTTGGAACTATGTTCTTCAGTTCAGAACCCCGCGTTTTCTGGTCTCTCTAGTGATATTCAAAATGATTTAATACGTAGTATTGCATCCGTTTTACGAGACCACATTAGAATCGAGATAGATAAAGCTCAATTTCTGTCTGTAATGATTGACGAAACTCCCGATGTCAGTCATAGGGAGCAATTAACTGTAATTTTTCGATATCTATCTGAAACTGGAATCGAAGAAAGATTCCTAGGTTTTTACGATGTTAGCGGAAGTCGAACTGCTGAAGTTTTATCCAAACAGTTGTTGGAAATACTTGACCAGTATCGTTGTAGGAATAAGTTGGTTGGTCAGTCTTACGACGGCGCGGCAGTTATGTCTGGTGAGCACGGTGGCGTTCAAGCAAAAATTCGGGATGCATGTCATATGGCAATGTTTGTGCCATGTTACGCTCATGTATTAAATTTAGTTCTTAGCCGTTCCCTTGAAAATATTCAGGTACTGAAAACTTTTTTTGGGCACGTAAATAGCATTGTTAGGTTTTTCAACAAATCTACTAAACGGACCAACCTTTTGAAGGAAATAGCTGACCGCCGTATGCCCGGAGTATCCGAAACACGTTGGCATTATCACTCACGCATTATTAATGTAATTTTTAACTGCAGATTAGACATAATTAAAACTTTTAATTCGATGTTAGATAACCCGCAATTTTGGGATAGTGAATCACTTTCCTTGGCAGAATGTTTTCTCAGTAAATTAGAAAACATGCAGTTTTGTTTTTTTTTGCACGTATTATCAGACATTTTTCAAAAAACCGACGTTCTTTTTAATTTATTGCAGTCAAAACAGATTGATATTGAAGTAGCAAACCGCGAAATAGATTCATTCAATAGTTGGCTTGCAAATGATTTAATAAACAATTTTGATTCTATTTATGACAGCGTTCAGGAATTCGGTGAGCCGCCGCGACAGAGTAGACGACTAAATACAGAAGTAGACGTTAGAACGATGTATCGGCGACTTTTCATTGAAATAATAGACAATGTTAAGACGCAAATACAACACAGGTACCAATCACTTTCGCAAATGAGTTTTCTTAATTTACTCAATAAATCTAAGTATAGTTTTTATAGTAGATCATTTCCAGATGAAATAATATCTTCTTTGTTAATCAAATTTCCGCAAATATTTGAGTTCTCTGCTTTAAAGAATGAGTTGAAAGTCTTATACACAACTCAATCTTTGAATAAACTAGATGTTTACGAGCTTTATCTCAATTTTCAAAATTCATTATTATGTGACACTTTTCCACAAATTACAAAATTATGTAGTATATTTTTGACACTTCCTGTTACAGTAGCATCCGCGGAGAGGTCGTTTTCGGCTTTGAAGCGAATTCATACGTACATGCGTAATTCTCAAAAACAAGAACGATTATCTGATCTAGCCATTCTTTCTATAGAGAAACATTTGTTACTTAAAATTAAGAATAATCCCGGCTTTTATGATAATGTCTTAGCGCACTTTGTAAGAAAGAATAGACGAATAGCTTTAGAGTATAAGTAGTTATTATAAGTAGAATAAGTGAGTAGAGTAGTCTTGTTGTTAAGTAGTAGTAGTAGTTTTGCCTAGTATAGTAGACATCATATGTCATCAGTTCATCACACCACAACCGGCTTTTTTCAAAGCCACTTTTATTATACTTGCAAGACACTGTTTCAATCTATCAGTCAGTGCTTACACGTATAGTAAGGGTGGACTGAGAAATATGTACGCCCTACCTACGCCCCCCCCCCCTGGACTACGCCTGGCCTTGGTAAGTTTTTTTTTGTTTTTTTTTTTTGCTGCGGCTTCCCTCCTTCATGAAATCACCCGTCGCCACTGAAGGGCACCCCCTGTGGGGCTCGGACCTCGGCTTAGGGCGTCGCTGGGGGAGGGCAGCAAGGGGACAGGCTGGATCTGAGTGGTATTAATTAGGGGCTGGTTTAAAACTACTGGCACAGCATCGCGAGCTGGCTCGAGCAAGGGTCGGGGAGGGCAATTACCGGGACGTCGCGACGGACCTCGACGGCGACGGCGGAAAGACGGCGGTTTGGATCGGGGTTTACGCTTGAGCGTACTAGTTTCCCTACGGCTCTCCTGGAGGAGAGTGATAGCGTCGTCGGGTGTAATGAGTGTGTGCCTTGGTCGGCGAACCTGACTGATACGCGAGGGGTCGTATCGGGCGGCCGATGCGATCAGGGGATTTCGGTGTTTTATTGCACGATCGAAGAAACGCTTGGTGAGGCGTTTCATGAACTGCAATAAGGTGGGCATCCTAAGGTCTACGTGGAGACGTTCGTTACGTACGTAAAAGGGGGCACTCGTGACCCTACGTAAGTATCGGTTTTGGAGCGTCTGCATCCTGTGAATATAGCGGGGCTTGGTATGTGCGAACACAACACAAGCGTACGACATGATGGGACGGATCACTGCGGTATAGAGACGCAACTTGCACTTAAGTGATAACTTGCTCTTAGCCGCTACCATAAAATGAAGCCTACTCATAGCGAAGGCAGCTCGGTCGCGAGCTGCTTTGGTATGTGCCCCGAAGTGGTGTTGGTCAAGTATGAGTCCTAAGTATTTGGCTTGCTTCTCCCAAGGGATAGGCTTGCCGTACATAGTGATCGGACGGGGCAATGATTTATAGTAGTTTTCAAATATTTATAGAAAAATAATCACTGTAAATTAGTTGAAATTTTAAATTGGAAGTTTTAAAGCATAATTATGTTCTTCTATTATATTAAGCTATTATTATATTAAATTAAGTAAGATATATCGGTGAAAAAATCATTTTAATTCCTTAATATTTCACATTATTTGAACTTTAATTTCTTATAGAAAGATACCTAAATCAAAAAATGTTTTTCTCCAACTATTTTCCTTAGGATCTTAGCAATTGGTTAAAAATAAAAACTAATTAGGTTTACCAGTGGTTTCCTATAATAAGAGCTTCGAAACTGACGCTGAAAGGGAAATCAAGAAAACCTCTGTTGACTTATCTTGATAGAATTTACCAATACTCTATAATAAAAATAATAATAGAAATATTTTTTCTACAACTATTGAGACAACAAAATTTCCTAAAGTTAATAGTAATTATCATTTTTGTAAAATAAAGGGTTGATGGTATTAAAGGGTTTGAAAAGTACTGTTTGGGAGTCAAACAGCGCATGGACGGCGTAAACGCTCTTAATTTGCGTTGGAGGTGTCGCTAGCGATGTTTTTGTTTTGATTATGTTCGCTACGGACAATACGGACAAACGGACAATTAAGGTGTAGCGTAGTATTATTCAAATTGGGATTAACGGGTTATTATTATTCTAATAGCGAGATGTCCATTTCTGATTAAAGTCGTCTGAAGGACTCCACAAAAAACAGGATGCACAAAAATTTGTGTTGTATTTATAGAAGTCAATTAAAAATGAAGCAGAAACTGGTTTTCTATTCTGGTACCTACCTTTGATTATGATATACGTACATATATCCTTATCCTTACCTACTTAATATTATAAACGCGAAAGTTTGTATGTATGGATATTTGTTACTCTTTCACGCAAAAACAGATTTGGATGATAGTTAAAAACCGACGAGTGTGCACCTTCTGCTTGATGGTATTGCAGTTTTTGCTGAAAGTCAATGATCTCTCCAGAGAAACCCCAAGATATGTACATTGGAAATTTACTGTGTTCGATGGACACCCCACCCCAAACAATGCAAGCAATGTATGCGCCCAGCCTCTGTTTCGAAGGTGGAAAATGCAAGATTAAAATGATAATAAAAACACTTTAGCTTACCTTCATGATCCGATAGCTCAGGCGACATATTCGCCGACGAACTACTGGTTTCGGAACAAATTCGAACACAGACCCCGTTTGTCGCGTTTATTGATTTTCTTTTTAAGTTTTCGGATCTTCCGTCTCAAATAATAACTGTCGTCGTTTTTGTGAGTACATTTCGGCATATTTTTTCACTTTTTAACGAAAAGGGGGAAATAAAGTGGTGGTAAAATTTTCCATTATGGGCCATCGATTTATGGGTCGGAGAGGGGGGGGGGGAGGAGTGGGGCTACCCCCCTGTCCCATCCCCACCCCGCGGAGCCCCATGGTTATGGAGATATTCATGGTTAGTTTTGAGGTTAGGTTAGGGTATTTTTCGGATTGTTAGAATAAAACACAAGGAATATAATTATTCTTATATTAATCATATTTATAAACATGTTTAATGGCATTTAGTAATTCCTCAAATGGATCCAAATGTTCGATCATGTTTCTTCTCCTCCATGTGTACACGCACAACCATTGTGTAAAATTTTGTTTGTGTTGTTGCTGTCTGAATTTTTGTTTAAGTGCCCTCCACTGGCTCTCTATACGTTGAGTGTGTGTCCCGTCTGGTGCCACCAACTTATTAGTCGGGTCGCTATGGTTGATCCGTTTATGTATATAGCCATACTGAGGAAGGCTCAGATATGCTCTCCAATAGTCTGTATGAATGATGGAACCTTCCTCAACATGTTTTTTTATTAGTGGTACCAACATTTCCGCAGACCTATCATTATCGGGACACACCTCCAGCCGCAAATCATCACTGCCGTCTTCTATCATGCCAATTACCCAATGGCCCTCGATATGTTGACCACGATTATATTTCCTTTTTCCAAATTTGGATTCGTCAATTTGGACAACTTTATTGGAACCACCTATCTTCCCTTGGGTCCTTTGATTTTCCAGCTCATAAATTGTAACAGTCTCCCGGCAATAACTGAACCAGTCCGCCACAGTTCTTGTAGAGACTACCGGACCATTATCGCATGCCAATTCCTTTCGAGTTTCATGGTATGTCAGTCCCTCACTAAAGGCATACATTATTTGGAATATGACTGTAAGGGACAACCGTGCGTTCTCAAACCATGTTCCAATAGCACGGGAGACTTGTCTTGACCGGCAGTTGCTTTTTCGGCATCAAAATTTTCCGACTTGCCCAGATTCCTTTGACAATGTCATCGGTGATCTATGGTATGAGTATAATTTTGCTCTAGGGATGAGTCCTATCTCCTCCGCAAACTGAACACACTGGTCCTTTGTTGCTGGAAAAAATCTTTCTCCAGTTCCACATAGATCTGAAATAAATAAATAAATGATTTAAATTAGTAATTACTTCTGGGTAGAATAAAATAACCACGAATGCTAACCTATCCATGTCGGGGTGACCTAAACACTACACTACTTGCCAACACAGCTCGACGGAGCCCCTCTCCGCGGGGCTCCTACTTCTGGGTGGTTTAAAAAAAAATAACCTCGAAGGAGGTGGCGGGGTCTGTGTTCGCTCGCTTCGCTCGCTCACTTCGACCCAGCCACCTCCTTCTAACCTAACCTATCCGAGTCGCGGTGCCTTAAAATTCCAAACTCGCTTTGCTCGCTCTTGGACTGACAATCCTAATCAATTATGAGTGTACTGATAGATTGTTGATTAGACAAATTGTCACCCTGCTCCGCGGAGCTCCTACTTCTGGGTAAATAACCTGTTAAATAACTTAACTGCATGCTTGGCCACTAGTCTGCAAATTACCTACGGAGTCTGCAAACTATCTAGTTAATATTTCAAAACTCAAACATTTTTTCCACTTTAACAGACTCAATGAGAAAATCTGTAGATTAACAACTCACATTAGCAATATCATAAATATAGAGCGTCAGGGTCCGACATTATTTAAAAAAAAAACACAAAAGTATTCACACAATCACTTAGTTTATTTTGTTTAAATAAACCTAATTAATTTTCACAATCATTTTCTTAATTAGAATGACTAAATTAATCTGCACTGATTTTAAAAACTACTCGGCAATAAGATTACGTAACATGTGCACTGGGCAACGGTCGACAAACGACTGAACCGAGTAATTTTTTTTTATGAATGGCATCTCGCAGTTCAACCTAGGAGTTTGTCGTCTGCTTAACCGGTCTATCCAGTGGATGCCTTGAATTTAAGGCCTCCAGCTAGGGCAAAAAACTTACAAACCAAGCGACTACACGCTAAGGGCACCCCCTGTGGGGCTCGGACCTCGGCTTAGGGCGTCGCTGGGGGAGGGCAGCAAAGGGACAGACTGGATCTGAGTGGTGATATTATTTTGGGACTGGTTTAAAACTATTGGCTCAGCATCGCGGGCTGGCTCGAGTAAGGGTCGGGGAGGGCAATTACCGGGACGTCGCGACAGTCCTCGACGGCGAGGGCGGAAAGACGGCGGTCGGGATCGGGGTGTACGCTTGAGCGTACTAGTTTCCCTACGGCTCTCCTGGTGGTGATAGCGTCGTCGGGTGTGACTAGGGTGTGCCTTGGACGGCGAATCTGACTGATACGTGAGGGGTCGTATCGGACGGCCGATGCGATCAGGGGATTACGATGCTTGATTGCTCGATCGAAGAAACAAACGCTTGGAAAGGCGTTTCATGAACTGCAATATGGTGGGCATCTTAAGGTCTACGTGGAGACGTTCGTTACGTACGTAAAAGGGGGCACTCGTGACCCTACGTAAGTATCGGTTTTGGAGCGTCTGCATCCTGTGAATATAGCGGGGCTTGGTATGTGCGAACACAACACAAGCGTACGACATGATGGGACGGATCACTGCGGTATAGAGGCGCAACTTGCACTTTAGTGACAACTTGCTCTTAGCCGCAACCATAAAATGAAGCCTACTCATAGCGAAGGCAGCTCGGTCGCGAGCTGCTTTGGTATGTGCCCCGAAGGACAGGTGTTGGTCTAGTATGAGTCCTAAGTATTTGGCTTGCTTCTCCCAAGGGATAGGCTTACCGTACATAGTGATCGGACGGGGGCTGGGGGGATTGATAAGCGGTTTAGAGAACAGAACCGCCTGACTCTTATCGGGATTGACCTCGATTCTCCACTTCCTGAACCGAAAGGCCAAGGACGTTGGCTGAGGTTTGGAGCGTTTTGGCGATTACCTTCTGACAACGACCAGTATAATAAATGGCCGTGTCGTCCGCGAACAGGGCTAAGTGAGCGTTTTTGCTCTTAGGGATTTCGCTCGTGAATAAAGTAAAAATGAGAGGGGAGATGACCGAGCCCTGAGGGACTCCGGCACGAATTGGGTGAAGGGAAGAGAGAGCTCCCCCGACGAGATAGCGGAATGTGCGATTCGACAAAACGTCTCGCAAGATGAGCACGACACGGTCTGGCACTCCCAGTTGGTACAGCTTGTATATTAAGCCGTTGTGCCAGACTTTGTCGAACGCTTTCGCTATATCGAAGAACAATACGCCCGTTATCGATCCACGCTGGAAGCCAGCACTCACGTGCTCTACGATGCGGTGGACCTGCTGTACGCACGAGTGTTCGGTCCTGAAGCCGAATTGCTCGTTCGAAATGAGGCTCTTGGCCTCGGCATAATCTTTGAGACGCTTATAAATAAGTCTCTCGTAGATTTTGCCGAGTGCACTCAGGAGACTGATGGGCCGGTAGCTCGAAGGCTCTGCCTTAGGTATGCCAGGTTTGGCGATACCGATGACAGTGGCCTCTTTCCATACCTGCGGGAAGATGTTGTTAGTAAGGGCGCCATTGAAGATGGCTGCCATTAACGCGATTTATTGAGCGGGCAAGACTTTGAACATCCTATTGGCGTATCCATCAGAGCCAGCTGCTTTCTGTGGCTGAAGCCCTTTTATGATGTCGTGCACTTCCTCAGGTGTGATAGGAGGCAGAGGAGCATCAGGGTCTTCAACGGGAGGTAGGGCGGTTCTACGTTCGACCTCGGCGTCCACCTCATCGAGGTGTCTTTGGTCTACTGGTTGTAAACTGGGAGAGCACTGAGATTCCAGGCTGTTGGCTAGGCATTCTACCTTTTCAGAGTCATCGAAAGCGACGCTCTTATCAGGACGAATGAGAGGAGGCATCGAAGCCACTTCCGTAATGCGCATCTTTCTCTGCAGTTGCCAGAAAGCTTGGTGAGTGGGCTTGAGTTCGCTCAGCGTCTTGTCCCATAGACTGGAACGGTGCTCACTGACGCGGTTCTTTACAGCAAGCTGTAAATTACGCATGTGAGCCTTGTTCGCGTCGCTAGGAAAGTTGCTGTAGGCACGGATGGCCGCGTTCTTGTCGGTTATCAGTTCACGTACATCAACGGGTAGTCTCCAGCGATGATCATTCATCGCTGGGACTTCCCGTGAACAATCCTTCAGTACGGATTGAACGTGTTCTGTAAACGAGACGACGACAACGCGACCGATCATTGCGAACTATGCGATAGTTGGCAATTTTCAGATCACGGTGGCTAGGCTTTAGGAAGGTCTCCTGTATGAGGAGGATATCGAGTTGATGGTCGCGGAGGAATGTGGCGATCTCATCACGCTGGCCATTAATGCTATTGGCATTAAAGTAGCCTAGTTTTCGGGATCGGGGCTTGGTACGCGTTGTATTAATTTGTTATTATCCATAGCGAATTAATTATATGGTCAAGGGCGTGGAAGGCTTTCTCATGGTGGGGTACCGTTTAAAAATCTTGCCATATTCGATGGCAGATTTCTTGGCAGCCCTGATCTCATCTGCCATTCATAGCAGGTGGACTCTCAACTCGACGGCCCATAATGGATAGTTTATCCCCTCTAGTAGTCGCAATCGCTGTGCATGAGGTCCTGGGTTCGATTCCCAGGTCGGCCAAGTTATGGGATTTTCCAATTATTTTTAACCGACTTCAAAAAAAGGAGGAGGTTCTCAATTCGGTTGTATGTTTTTTTTTTTTTTGTGTTTGTTACCTCATATCTCCGTCATTTATGAACCGATTTGAAAAATTCTTCTTTCATCTGAATGGATTTACTTCCCGATTGGTCCCATAGAAATTTCATCAAAATCGGTTCAGCAGTTTGGTTTTGAAATCAAAATAACTGGAAAAAATGTCATCCAAGTAAAAGAAATTGCGAAATTGATACTTGACAAGGATTTGTGTGTGATACGATAACTAAAAAGGGTAAAATAAAAACTTTTTTGCAAAAAAAAACCGACTTCCAAAAAAAACATTAAAAAAGTGGAAAAAAAGTGGAAAATAACTTTACTTTCGGAAGTCGGTGGCAAAAAAGTCAATGAAACAAACAATAGTCACCGACTTCCGAAAGTAAAGTTATTTTTCACTTTTTTTCCACTTTTTTAATGTTTTTTTTGGAAGTCGGTTTTTTTTTGCAAAAAAGTTTTTCTTTACAATAAAGGCATATAAAGAAGATGTGAAGATATATATATATATATATACATATATCCCCAACATCATTATTGAAGTTGGGGATATTTGTAAGATGAAAAAAAGTATTTCGATGGTTTGTATTCAATAGAATCTACAAATTAGAGCTCCCAAATCACGTCTCCGTGAGTTTTTGTCTAAACATGCATCGGGAGAATGAATATTACTGAATAAATTAATAATTTATCTAAAATTCGCTTTATTATTATTGTAGTAGAGGAAACGAACAATTTTTAACAAGTAATTGTTATTTCAAACAACGAACGGACAACATACAATTTCAACGAGGAAACCTTGCAATTTCGCGTTATTTGTAATAGGCCTCTTAAACATAACTGGCGAATTGTGGGTGTTCTATTAGGTACATACCTACACCTCTGCCTAACCCTTCGGAGATAACAGGTGTGTGCGCGATGTTATGTTATAAATTCATGCCTTTGCCAATGGATAGGCAGAAACTACAGAACGCAACCTGTTACGATCCTTACATGCTCCTTTTGCCGCGTCCACGTTCATACATCTGGTCACACACGCACGCCGGTTGCGGTACTACGCACCTGACCTTTCTGAAGAACATTCCTAATACGGACAGTGTATATCCTTCTAGGAGAGCGTCCCTTCCCGACGTTTCCACTCACGTCTGTTTTGTAAATACATTATGTTAGTAAAACCTACTGTTAAAATTCATAAGCCACTTTCAGCTGAAAGTGTGAGAACGTTTATAATAACGATAAGTAACAATTTTGTGACCATATCGTTCGAATTAAATGTCTTTGTCTTTGAATGATCTACCTCGGCGAAAAGAGTAAACGGCGTTAGGTCTCATGTTGTTCCAGGCGACTAACAACAGCTTAAAGGACGACTAACTATTTGCTACTAAAATAATAACTTGGCAGCGAAAAAAATAACTTGGCATAATTTGGAGTTGCATGAAATTTTCTTGCTTAAACATGTAGCAGAACATAGGGCACAGGGAGCTTAGGGTACCCCGACACGGATAGGTTAGGTTATTTATTCATGTTAGGTTCCTTTAAACCCTGCAGACAGAAATAGGAGGCTCCGTCGTCGAGGCCTATAAATTCAGTTACCAAAACAAAAATTCGATGCCAGTTTAAATTAAAACAAAGCTAATTACTGATTATTAAGCTGCTACTTTCTACTTAAAATTATCCTTCGCTGTAGCTTTATTTTTTTTGAGTAGGAAAATCCTCATGGATACCCTTCGTCTGGGGCGAACGGAGGGTTATTTCGAGCTCTAATCGACTAAAAACCCACTGTTCCTACTACTACCATGTGCCGGGAGCCCGGAAGATACAAGTACATTCACGCGCACCCCCGACTGGTATCAGCCCGCCATTCCAGGCGGGCCCTATCACCAAGCGTGGCCTATTTGGCGACCGCACGTTCTCTATGAAAGCACACAGGAACCACAGCGCACCACCTCTTTGAGCGCGGCTGGTCGGGCGACAACTCAGCCGTCAGTTTGCCGCCCGCAGGTCCCTCCTTATGGTGGCCGGAGATCTTTGAGAGCGTATTCACAACGCTTCGATTTATATAATTATGTCTATCACGCTCGTTTTCGTAATGCCAAAAAAAGACGGACTTTCCGAAACCGAATCGAAGCGTTGTGAATAAGGGGGAGCACTTGCTACCAGCATTAATTATTTGTTAATCCCAAATTCAGATTAATTTGACGCCGCGTTAAATAAATGCCTTTAAATAATACTGAGAAAAATGGTAGAGGCAGGAAAAGGTGAGGAAGAACTAGCTAAAGAATTCGCTCTACAGGGTGGGAGAGTGGCTGGTAGCTATTTAGTGGCCGATGATCAAGGTTTCAGTCCAACGATGGATTTCCGAAAAATTAAGAAGTTCAATGTCCGCCCTGTTGGTCTAGTGGTCACCTGAACATGAGGTCCTGGGTTCGATTTTCAGGTCGGGCAAACTCTTATTGGATTTTTCAATTAGGAAATTCTCAGTAGCAACCACGGGGCTTAATTCGTGCTCGGTTGATGGCAATAGCTCGTTCCCTATTACATGGGGCTTAAACATAACTGGCGAAATGTGGGTGTACATGCACTTCTGCCTAACCGTTTGGGCATTACAGGCGTGATGTTATGTTATGAAGAAGCCCCTAGGAAACTCATTTAAACATAGGTGTTTACAATAGATCCAATCTTTCGCATTCATATGACAGTGTTAATTTTGTCGCATCGTCGCGTGCAAATCACAGAATAACACTGAACGGGAGGTTATATTTTTATAATAATTATTATTATATCGCTCACCGGATGTACTATTGTGACATATGGACAATTTTTATAGATTTCCTCTGGTATATAAAGTGAGGGTACATAGTAGTTCGTCAGTTCGTGATCAGGCGCTGAATCATGAAGGTTTTTGGAGTTCTCTTGGCCATAATGGCTATTGTCTTCGCTGCGGTGGCAAGTAGAACTTCAGATCTTGATACTCATTAAGTTCAAGTTTACTTTAACATTTTCTTGTAGCCATTTAAACTTAGGATCCTATTCGCACTTGAATTGTTTAAAATGTAACATACCCACATTTTAAACAATTTAAGGTGTACTGCTGGCGCCATCAGTGAATAGACTCTTAACTTTGATGGCTAAATATCTCGGAAACCTGACGCCTCATAAAAAAAATGTCTCATTCAATATCTGTTTGTATTAATGCCAGCTAGGTTGTATGCCAGTGGATATTATTTTACACTATTCTTGTATCAGCTGACTTATGGTTTTGTTTCACAGAGCGGCATGAGCGTTGTGCCGAAGGCGGCCGGCTGCAGCGGGGACGGCAACCCTCCCCCCGGCCCCCCGCCTGCCGGCATGCCGCCGGGCCCGCCGCCGACCAGTGAGTACCATTGTGACACACTTCACTTTAGTACGAGACTAAGAATAATGTTATTTCTGTTACATTAATGGTTATATTCGTGTGAATCGCTTGATCACATTAGCTTAAAAGAATAAGTACCTACCTATCTGATATCCCTAAAAATAATTCAAAGACATAGGGCACGTTTTGTGGATCAAGGCCAGCTCCATCACTCAGAGAGATCTGGCTTCCAGCAGTGTGGACAGTTTACGCGTATATTTTATTATAATGCGCCCAAGGTTTCCAAATGACCTCACTTTATTATTCCTTAGATCAAAAATGTTCACGCTGTGATTATTACTTAGATGCCTTTTGCCCGCGGTTTCGCTCGCGTTATGATCCGAAATTATCCCACAAGAACGTTTTAGTTATAGACCATGACACTCTGAAATATTGTAGCTTCCCATGGAGAAACAATATTCGTAATCGGACCAGGAGTTCCGAATATTACCCCATACATCTAAACACACAAACTAGTCCCATTTTAATTTATTATATAATAGGTTTCTGTAGGTCCGATCCGATGACACAAGTATTATAGTTTTACATTTTCTTTTCAGACTCGACCAGATAAACTACAAGACGGCAAACACATCTTGAACTTCGGCTAACATTATATTACTCACAAATAAACAGTTGCACCAGTTAATACTTTTTTGTTTCATTTTTATTGTTAACAGCTTTTTGGCTGGAAAGACCAAAAGAAATTAAGTTGTAATAATTCTACTTAGTTGGTGCGCGACAAGTGCTCTCCTGAGGTTCTCCGTCACTACTCATAGAATTTTAAAGTTCTTTCACTGATGGAAGGCTACACTATTACCAAGTGTTACAGGAACAGGTGGCATGACGTTTTAATGCAGGAATGTTTTAGTTCTACTCAGAGTTCCTGCATTAAGTTGCCATGGTAGGCCACCAGAAACTAGTATGTAATAATAAATATAATAAGTAGGTAACTAGAAACAATATACTGAGTAGGAAGGTACACATGACCAAAATTATATCTGTCCGGCAACTAATAAAAAAATGTAGGAAGTCTTCACTTAAAAAAAAAAACGCTTATTAAATTATTTCTATTTATTTACTTTTTTTAATATTGAGATGTTTTCATATTAAAAAACATTACAAAAAATACAAAATTTCCTCTTAATACATAAAAGTACTAGAAATAATATCAAATTGGTTTTAATATGGCAATTCAAGTGAGTATTATTAAAATAATTATATTTTATATACAATCTTACATATTATTCATAGTTTAAGGTAACTATACAGTTCATAAGTTCTTGCTTACAACAAAAAAATGGATAGTAAGAAAAATTATTGATGCTCAAAATCTAGAAGAAATGTCCTTAGAAATGACAAGTCATTACATTGTCTAAATAATTAAAAAAAGTTATTATCAAAACCATAACAGTTGAAAAGTTTTAGAAAAATGTACTTACATAAATAGTTAAAAATATGTAACAATTTTGTATTAATTTTAGGTAGTATCAGTGCAGTCGTTTTAATTGCCAAATATGGATAGCAGGAAACCAAAAATAACCAAAAATAAAAGTCACTCCTAGCTTGTCTATTGGCAACTTTAAGCCTTATACACATCACAATAGATGCGGATTTTCGGCATTTCTACTAGAAATATCAACCCTTTCAGCATCAGTCAGGCACATTGCATACTTCATTTCTTTGTCTAATAATAAAAGACATATGCTAGCAACTAACATTTCAGCATGATTGCCAGCACACCATTCTGTTTTGCCGATTGTACTATCCTTTTCTTGAATTCAGAATAATACATATTTACGTTCAAAAATCTACTTTAGCATGATGTTGTCTAAGTTGATTTTTGAGTAACCAATAATAATAAAATCGTTTTAAAAATACACAGTTGCAGTGGAATTTCTACTTTGTGGTGTACCACGTTGAGTTTACAATTCTAACAAAAGCAAACTAAGTAAAACAAGATAATCATCCAAGATCCTGAATTCAAGTTCAAATCCTGATTTAAGTACAAATAGTCATTAAAGCTCTACCCATCTGCTATTCCATATTTGATGATCAACAAGTGTTAGGAGTCAAGTCTACTGGCCAAGTTCTTGCAGGTGTTGTTTCTCCTCTTCCTCTTGAAGCAGCAGTTCCCTCTCGGCGGCGATGCGCGCGTGCTGTTCGGCTATCACTCGGAATAGTTCGGCATGCTTCGCACGGGCCTGCGCTACCGCTCGTGTTTCGGCTGGCGCGTTGAGTACTGAAACTGAGATGGATGCTAATTATTGACAAGTCCTGCGCAAGAGTTTCCGAACGTAGCTTGAATACAGCTTGCAATTTAATTTGACCATCAAGAATAATAACCAAGTTAACAGATTTATTTTATTAAAATTACAAGACATTATATAATTATCAGTTGGGAATCTTAGCATGATTCTCTGCTGTCAATATATATTGTCATTTTCTGCCTAACCTTTAATCAACCAGATGTAGCTGTATTTCACATGGTGCTACTACAGTCGCACTCACGTCTGGCGTTTGTAAAGCCGCGAACAAGCCACTTCTTAAGGTCCGTTAAAACCGTTAAGGAAAAAATGCGGACGCGGTTCCAGACACTGTACTGAAGTATCTTTAGTGCCTGGTGTCCACAACTGATCCTCTTTGTTCGGCGTGGTGAAATCTTTAGGCATTGGAAAGGAAATAATCCTATTTCTCAACTTAGTTTTCAAAAATAAATTATTAAGGTGCCTACTTCTCCTAGTTTCCTGAATGGAGAAATCAACCACATGGCCATGTAAAAGCTACTTTCAAAAGACCAAAGAAACTCACGTTCTGGATGAGGATGTGTGGCGTGTTCCTCAGCGATCTTGGCGTACAGCTGATAGTGACGGTCCTTGGCCTGCGCCACTGACTCGGAATCCGAGGGGTGCGCCGGGGGCACGTCGCTCAGGATGGGGTGGAAGCCCTGCTTGTCCGCGATGTAGTCCACTGTGCGCACCTTCTGGAGAGGGTCTACGTACGAGAAGGAGCCTGGAATGTTTGGAAAAGGGTGTCTTAGAAAATGCTCATAAAAATGTATGTTTTTTATACTTATTGACAACATCTCCATCAGTTCAGGCAAATAAGGAACTGTGTTCTTGTCTGATTGTTAAGATATTTAATTGTAAATGTGCTCTTTTACAATGAAAACGATTTGACAAACGATCCTTTACTGGATTATCTGACTATTTTTTTCTACCTTTTGGGCAGCTATTACTGAAGTTTAGAAAATAGCGAAAGTCCTACTGTAGACGCCATGTATGATTTTTGGCTGAAAGAATATTATGATGGTGGGACAAGGCAAAGGGAATATTCCTTTTGTCTTGCCCATTCATTAGAGCTAAATGTTTGCGTACGTAATGGTTTGAAGGCACATTATCTCGGATGTCAAAGTAATTTACATTAGCCCAATTATTCGCCAGTTCAACCGTCTGTAATATCAGAGAACATACTTCTACCTACCACATCAAACATGTGTGAAGGCGTGATGGTAATTAGTAAATTAATTATAGACTTTTATTCGTACTTTGATGCCAAGGTAAAAACTCAAGGTGGAAAGCTTTGAAACAAATACAGTGAAGGGCCGTTCTATTTTGTAGTTGCTGCCAAGTCTCGGTTATATCAAATGTACATACAACCTTTTCATGTCTTTATTTCTTAGATGAAATGAATACTAGTACGAATAATGATTTAAAAAAAAAAACTTTCGAATAGGGACCAGAAATTTTTGGGTTAAAAAATGTTCCTACGAGTCGGGACTGTTTTGCCGAAGTTGATGTATTTAGAAATCTTGAAACAAGCAAAAAGCAGTAGAGGTTATAATATTATATTTTTTAAGAATCAGAGATTTGAGTTCTGAATTATCGAACTATAATGTTGTATTTAATTATTCATTTTATTGTAAATCAGTATCAATCTTCAGAAAAACTACAATGCCTATACTGTGCCTACACTACGATTTTTTCTAAAAACGAGCTTCGAATCAGTAATAAAGCCATAAATACTCTTAATTTGTCCTAACAGTCTATATTCAAGTCTTTAGATACGTGATCCGAATTATGTTAAGATAATCTGTGCATAAAACAGAATTTAGCTTAGATTTCTCTTCCTTATGGGCGTTCCAAGGTACCTCTACGTATCAAAGTCGTACATCTGGCTAGAGCAAGGGAATTTACGCAAATTCCTTGTTAATATCGCGGCATTAGAAAGTCTAATTGTAGTGCATGTTACTTCATTTGCTCTTGCAGTTGGAGAGATGGATTATCTAACTAGTGCTGTAATGTATGATGGAGGGATGTTGTATACTGATAAACAATGGTGTTCGTTGTAAACTATGATTTAATAGACGGAGTGGAATAGAGTTATCACTGAATTGTTACTGAGACACGGTAGAAGAAGTGTTAGCAGCAGGCAGACTAACAGCCAGATGGGTGGATGGCATTCAGGAGGACCTGGTTGAGATTCGCGTAGAACAAGGAAGAATGACACAAAAGGTCTAGGTCTAAAGGTCTATACTCAGCACAGGGTGGTACAAGGCTGTCTAACTTGTTGATTCTTCAAACTTCCTAACCCCAGATAATGACTTAAAATCTGAATATTGTTGTCAGCTATTACACTGTATTGTATAGAGGCATGAATTTTGAACCTGAGGGTGCAACCTACTGATTGTTGTTATATTCGTCTTGGGTCGCGTTAAATACTATTTGGCATGGATTTCCATGTAGTTTACTCGGCGCCTTTGTCCTCGAAATAAGACAAACAAAAGGTCCATTATATTTTTCACAGATTGCCAAAGATAGGTGCTGGTAGGGATATTAAGTTCACATCGATGACCATATCAAGCCTTTCTTGAGTTTTCCGGCAAACTAATAATTCTTTCCTAACTTCCCATAATCCCATAATAATATCTTACAAGTTATTATGAGACTACGGCGTTTGACACGCTTATTAACATTTTTGAATAGGTAGCTATGTAATCTCGGTTACTCATCTCCGATTAGAAGCGCTTATAAAACTGGTTTATGACATTTTAATCGCCAAAGGTCAAGCAACAATAAAATTAGTTTGAAAACATTCTTAATGTATGCAAGAATTTTTTGTATCAATATCAAAATTTGAGTCATTTTTTGTTAATTCGGAACTGAATTAGACAGCGCTGTGTTTTGTGGTAGATTCAAAACATGACCATGACAGATTTGGCTTACCTTCTCAAATCGTTGTTGAATTGAGGCACTACGAGACCACAAGTGTATTAATTTGAATTATCAATCTCCAGACACCATTTCAATTTATATGGAAACATATAATTATTATCTATTAGTGGTCATTTCGATACATTTTCCCTTTTTTTGTATATTACGAGTAAGGGTGCGTTAGTAGGTTTGCTTGTTTTTATCACACCAGAACAATATAGAATATTGACAAACATGTAATCCATCCAATAACTACAGTAGCCGAAAATATTGTTTCTTTCCACGTAGGAAGTTTTACGGAGATCCGAAAATCCACTTAGCCAAAGTCAAGCAAACAAAGAATTAAAGTCACCTTTAATAACACCACTGCCATCGCTGACTTCAGTGTGTGTCCTATCAGCATGTCCAGGGTACCTTCCAGCCGTGTAGGAGAACAAGTAGGGCTTGGGCGGCGGCTCCGGGGTCGTGGTGGTCTCCAGCAGGTGGGACACGTCGCCGCTGACCAGAGCCAGCGATACAAGGATCAGCGTGGGACACAGCATCTGGAACATTTAGAAGACTGGTCTTAATGTGATTGACTTGACAGGTCCACTCTAGTCCGAGTGGTTCTTTCTTCGAAAGATAACTTCCGACACTATGATGTGCATGGTCTTCATATGACTTTATCAAGATTTATGTCAGGACTTTAGAAGAATCTGTATGGGCTGGCCTCTGAGTTTATTTCGGTATATCTTTCCATACAAGTTCATGCTTGCTTGCATGCATGCTCATGCTTCTCCATCAGGCTAATAAAGTCCTGGTTTCCTCACGATGTTTTTCGTTCATGTATGTGCCAAAAAAGTGACGTTTTCTATTGAGTCACCTCTCTCATGAGTCGGGCCACCATGCCTACGACACTCACTTGCTACTATTACAATATCGGGGTTCAAAGCTAAACAAAATTTATTTCCTAGGATAACGAAGACCTTGATTATTCTGAACACGTCCAATAAAGCTATTGGATAAAAAACAAAATTGCTTCGACGAAAAATAGGTAATATGTATAGTCTAGATCATTGACAGCATTTTTGTGTGTTTTGCATAACATTTTTATGCTCTTTTTTATTAGTTACCAATTTATTTCGATTCGCTTTAGTCACGGATTTCCAAAAATTTATAACGAGAATTTGTTTCGACACAATCTAAGGTAACATTAAAACACCATTTTTTTATTGCTTGCTGGGCTTGATCTTGACCACGATCGAGCTTGATCAGAAGCGATGAATAAGGTCTACGAAGGAATGAGCGTGCTCAGAAGCCGTCAGGGTTATAGTTGAAAGGGAACAAGAACACTGAAAGATCAGAGAGTTCCACAATGGACAGGAATCACGAGTGCTGCTGAGCTGATGCAACTCGCAAGGGATAAGGAGAAATATTCGGGGTTGATAGCCAACCGTTTAGTCATTGGAGAGGTACCAGAAGAAGAAGAAAGTTCGTCACATTGGCCGTGCACATAATTAATACACAGTTTAGATTTAGAAGGAGAGTTTTCTTCATGGAAAGTCTCAAGAAAAAAAATACAAATCGAAGGAATCTTAATCCATCTATCGTTTAATACCTACATGAGGTAAGCAACGCTAGAAGATTCCTGTTCACGTTAGTTGGAACCAGTTCCCCTGACCTTTGCATATCGTCGCCGGTGCACGCTCGAGACAGGTGCAAAAAATCTACATTTTACGATGTTATTTGTTAGTTCGGAATTCTGGAGTTAACAAGTTCGTTAGTTCTTTAACCATTAGGTATGTCTAGCATAAGGATTGTGGTAATAAAGTTAATGGGCACTTTTGGTTCCGGCTACGGAGTGTTTAGGTTGTTCAGAAAATGAATAATGATAGTAGTCGATGTACGATATAAATGCAAATTAACATGCTCTTTAGAAAAAAATTGTCCTGCTATGATCAAAGGACCTTATTATTCTATCACAATATGCACCAACTAACTGCACTTAGCTGATTGTAACCGCTAACTATTATTAAGTAACATTTTCCTAACAATACTACTATCGTCTATAGTGGCAAATACCCAAGACAGCGAGCCAGACAAGGTTCAATGTAAGGACATTGGATGGAGGTAATACTAGTTACTGTATCTGCGAGGCATCATTGAAATAACTGAAAATCTATTCTCATTGTAATCATCATTCTGAACAACTTTTATTTATGGGACCAAAGCTGAAATCAACTGGTCCTTAAAATATCGCACGTCCTAAAAAAACTGTCGTTACAAAGAAATAGCAGTTTTGAGATACTTATACGCATTTTAAGTTTTTTTGTGTGATTAAATCGGTATTCGGTACTTATTTTCGTAAAGATAATGCGGTTTTTTCAAGTATAGAGCATGAATTGAAGTTAATTGGGGTATTACCTAAAAAGCTAATATTTTTTGAGTTTTTTAGAGGACATGCGATACTTACGTTTGCTTAGTTGGACAGTTCGTTACTTCAACTATACATTGAACATCACAGCATCATAAGGAAACTTGTTAATAATGATCTACATGTTTAGATAAATATCTGTTTATGTATAAGATCGATGCTTTAATGCTTGCTATTTTTTAATAAACGCAAGTTATGGTAATTTTCTAGGAACTGTGGCGTATGTAGTCATCATCCGCTTTAGAGCCCAATAAATCTGGTTGTTTGTGCCGTCATCGATGGCTGGTTTATTGTCGTGAACATGTATCTGTTGTTGGTCGTGAGTAATGATGAAGGGAGATTTGTCATTGTTGATAATTATTGTATCTTTAGAATTGGTTAAAATAAAGAAGTTAATACAAGGCTAGATAGTTTAGAAGTTCGTTTAGAGCAAGATTATTTAGTTCGCTGTATGCTAAGAACTTAACTGAATTTGTTGCTAGGTTCTGCCCTCCACTTGGTTCGTGTGGAAATAGAATGAATGTTATGTTCTAAGTCCTAACCCAGGTCATACTCATATTCTCATAAATTTATAAATTGTAATAAGTACATAGCTTAAGTTTTTGTTGTACTTTGAGAGCGAAATAAATTATTATTATTTAATTATTTTATTCTCTCCGGGTTTCAACTTTCATCCAAATCCATGTTTCTAACCATACTAAATGTATAAAACCGATGTACTTCTAACGCCCCACGGCACAGTAGTGTGTTTCAACCTTTACTTTCACATTTATGAGTATGATAGACCTTTAATATGCTATGTTTAAGAAAGTTTTTTTACAATTATTTTTAATTATTCAATTTAATTACAGTAGATTTAAATACTGCGCGGGGCAGACAGTAGCCAGCTCAAAAAGTCAAACATGAATTTAAAATTGTTATCACCACTCCAAAAAAAAAACATGATTGATAGTAGACAGCCTTCGATAACGTGCGAACGTTCGACAAGTGACCTTACCACGCGGATTTCCTTTATTCTTTAACGTGCTCCCAAATAAATTCTGATCCGGTTCTGGTCCTTATTTATTTCAACCAGTTTCATTGCTTTTAATGGGGTAAAAAGGAACAATAAGTGCAGTAATTGAATACCGAAGTCAAGTAATATTTGCACTGCAAAAAGGGCCAGTCCAGGATGTTGGCATGTTGTTACTTTTAATAAATTAATTGTAGTCGATCAAGATTGGTTGGCGCCAATCAATTTATTAAGATTTGAATTACTACAGGATTTGATTAGCAACCAACTGTGATCAGGAGTCATGAGTTAACTTAGGTTTATGTATTAATAAATAATTATTATTTCTGTGGTTGTAAAAACTTTTAAGACATTATGTTTAAAGGTCGGTGTTTCCACTCCGACTACTACTGACAATACTCGTACAGTACACTCCAAAATGATTCCTTACATATTTCATAACATGACGCCTGTAATCCCCGAAGGGTTAGGCAGAGGTGTACCTAATAGTAAACCCACATTTCGCCAATTGTGTTTAAGTCCCATGTTATAGGGGGTGAGTCTATTGCCATCAAACGGGCACAAATCCAGACTGAAGACGTGGCTGCTACTAAGAAATCCCTGATGGAAAAACTCTATAAAACTTTGCTTGACCCAGGAATCGAACCCCAGGACCTCATGCTCAGCGGTCCCGCTTGCAAACACTAGACCAAAAAAGCAGTCTACATCTTTCACAATAACTTATTTATTTTTTAAAGCGCTATCCCTAGAGATGACCCTGCATATTAAAGAACTAAAAGATTTCACCCAATCAACCCTTTCTAATAATTGCTGTACCCCAATTTGGCAACATCCAGTCCATCTCGTCTACAATTGGGTACCGTATCGAGATCACTTGGCCGACGGCCTTGACCGAAGCGCTCACTTTTCTTCGAGACAGTACAGAAATAACTTTGAAATATTCAACAAGTTTTTTTGATTCGGCGTCCACTGGTCGAAGTGTGGTTGGAATTTGAGCAGGTGTTGTAACATGTGATGTGGATAAGTAATGCCTGTTTGACACTTAAATAAGTGCATAAGTAATAGTGCATTATTCTATTTTCAACGTGTACCTACATGTCTACATGTGTTTAGTCATTGATCTTTGGCAATGTGGTTTTCTCTTAGCTCCTATTTCTATTGGAGGTCTTTTAGCTGCCGTCATCGTCTATTATTCATCAAAGAACAGCTGTTTCGTTTTCTTTTGTTTTACTGCCAACTAAGACACCTTCTCTTGAATGATGTTCAAGGTTAGGCCATAAGAAACCAGTGCCATCCAAAAGCGCGTTGGGTTGGCGACATCATCAAAGGCGTGGGCAACACCTGGATGAGTGACACAAGGAACCGGGAAGAATGGTAGGAAAAAAGGGAGGCTTATATCCAGCAGTGGGTGATTTTGAACTGGATTGATGACTTAGAATCTGTTTGAAAAATCTTGTTACTAACTTCCATTTTTTTACGTTAAATTACGAGTGTTAGCAGTCCAATATTACACTAACAATTTATTATTCGTCTACGAGTCTGATATACGTTTATGTCTTATAGACGGATATTGCAAAATAAATACAGGAACAATTTATCTTACAAACTATGTGGCCAGAGAGAGACATACTAAACTACTAGAAGGATTTGTATATTATAGTTACATTACTTGCTATTAGCTCCTACGTTGTATCTTCTCAAGTATAAGAAGTAGTATTTTATATATCACAAATAACTAAGATGATAAGATCTCAAATGATGAAATAGTACTGATTGTAGATAACAAAACTATAGACAAATAACTTTCGCGTTCCACTTTTGGAGGTGTTAAAATTAGGCCTGAAGCAATCTATGTAATACCGGTACCACACAATGTTACAAATATCACACTTTATTGACAATACGAATACTATCGACATTTCTACAAAGCCAGCAATACATTGCGCAGTTTTCTTAGACATCTGAAATTGACCGGCCATTGATGAACAATCATAAATAACAATTTATGAATGCATCACTAAATTGGGAAAAGCATCGCCTCATCATATGTCCATTACTTCTTTTGACAGCACTAAAATTTATCACTTGTACAGTAACCTCAACACCGCTACTAACATCTCAAATTCGACTAACAACACACCTCTTAAATTCATGAATTCACTGGCAGACAACAGACAGCCTAAGCTCCTTTATCCTGAGCTGAGTCAGCTTGAAATTTTGCTCAAGAGTTCCTTCAACATATAACGTAAGTTAATTCTGTAAAGGGTAAATGTTTATATGGATGGTCGTCATATTTGCCCATGGCATATCGCTTTGGGTAAACGGCTTGTCCATGACTAGTTTTCCATCAACACCAAGACAATCTACCTAACCAAAGACAGCAATGAACACAATCAGTGATATCGCATCTATCAATCCACAGGTTGTATGCAACAATAGTCCACTTGTATCCGGAACAGCTGTGCAGTACGAACTATGGAGAGTTGCGACAGACGACCGACATACGTCTGTTATTGAAACTGTTAGCGAATCGATTGGGACCAGCTGATAAGTTGCTCTTGGATTGGAGGGAACTTTTGTAAGACGCGTACGATTGCTAGACGGTAAAGAAACTATGTGTTTTATGATGTGATTTGGTGGTTATAGTTCTTGACAGAGATAAACTGACAACATAACTTTAAAGCCATTCCATTTCTTTATTTTCAAACTCAAATGGGTCCCACCTGCTTCCAACTTTTTTAAATTTAAAATGTGGTTGTTCTTAGCTTTTTAGTGTTTTTTTTTCTAACTTAAGTTTTTTACCGCAGTCGGGTTTTTTAGTTTTTTAAATAACTTTTTTTATTTACAGCTTTTTATTAGTTTAAAAATGTGAAAGATTTCGCAGACGATTAGCCAAACAAATTTTTACCGCCTTCACCGCGTGGAGGTACTCCCAGCTTATGTTGTGTTTTGATTCATAATTTATACCCGGTGTCTCTTTTACAATTAATACGAATCTAACGACACCTTTGAATCTAAAATCCATCGAGCCGTTCAGGCTGCAGACCGTGCCAAACATTTGAATTTGGGGCCAAATCTACCATTTTGTTTTTATTTTATTTGGATATACCCAGTGTCACTTTCACAGTAAATACGAACAAGACATGAAACATAAGTAAAACGGTAAATGAAAAACCCTTCATCTGCTGCCACTATGTCCTTCCCTCATAAGCCGATTGGTCCTGTATTGCTAAAATGTAAAACAGAGTAACTATGTATGTTAAGTTTCGATTTGGCATTGATTTACCTTCACTATGTCAATTTGACCCACTACTGACCATGTTACAATTTGGCGCCGGAAATCCTAAAGAAATTAAAACTTGGAAACCTCTTTGGGTATATTGGATCGTGAGAATTGAATGCAATAGACCAAGGACTACAGGACTTCTGATGGGTTACCCATAAGTTCAAAATTTTAAAAGCTTTGAAACTGTTGGTTGGGTCATTAAAACCTTTGGTCAAAAAATTCGTACAGTGAAGGGGTTACAGTGTGTGGTATAAAATGAAATGAAGTAGTCCAAAGCCCAAGAAGAAAGAAGGTAGAAAGTTTATTTATAGACACAGGTTCACACGCACAAGAAGAGAAGGAGTGGAATATATAGATGGTAACAAACATCAGAACAGTAAGATAAAAGCGGAAGTGTCTAGCATTTACTTAACACGGCAAAGCTTAGATAGGCAAGATTAACTATTATAGCTACGAGCGCAGTGCGTACTCTAGTCACGCCGCGCGCCGTCAGGCGTCGACCATCACCGTCACGTCGTACAGTAACCGTTGTCTGGACAGGTGGTAGCTTGGAACAATATCTTCAGAAACTTCGATAGAAGTTACTGTTACTTCTAAATAAACTGAATTAGAAGTTTGAGCAAAAAGCACAATTTATTATGAGCGACCTCATAATATATTACATTTATGTCTGCGGTAATAAATGCTTCTAAAAAACACCAGCTTTTCCTCCGACTAATCCATATATTAACCAAATCATTACTTTAGCATTTCGACAACCGTTTATTGAGTCCGACAAAACCACCATTTTTTTTCTGAACTTAATTGACTGAATATCGTAACTCTATCGTTAACGTATACGCACGCGTGGATGCACGTCGTAAATGACTGAAGGGGGATTTAACAGCTCAATGATTGTGTTTCCTCGTTCTTTGTTTACATGTTCATTATAACAGCTTGTGTCCGCGGTTATGCCTGTATCAATATTTTCTTTCCTTTTCAGATGCATGTTCGTTCGTTCCTTCCCTTTCATTCAAATGATTTCTTAATTATTATACCTATAGTTTCCATTAAGTTAGAAATCTTCGTCCACGGGTGAGTGAAGTTTTTTTGACCACATTTTATTCAATTATTAAAATATCTTGCCTCCCTATTACTTTGACATAACTGGCGAAATGTGGGTGTACTATTAGGAACCCCTCTGTCTAAACCTTCGATAATTTCAGGCGTGACGTGATGTTTGTTATGAATGGTGATATCTAAGTTTTAGCTCTAGGTCAAATCTAGTTAATACGGGCTGCGTTCTTCGAATTATCAAAACCAGCAGACATTCATTATTCTGCGTCTAGTAGGAATCTTCAAGGATATTGAAAGGACAATCCGGGGTTAAAGTTGAATCACACTTTGTAGCCGTTTCTAGAAGCTGTTGGCAATAAAATTGTTTTCCTTATTTAGTTTAATAAGTTATACGCAGAAGATGCTAACATGAGGTAAGTATATTATGATAATTGTGTAAGTTTAAATGTACGTTTATTCAGTTTCCAGGATGTTTAAAATGCATAACTTCCATATTAAACACTACCACTACCTCATTTTCTTAATTAATTTTTACTGAATCTATGTGTACATAATGCTTTCCTTATGTTCTAATCCTTCCTTATACATATTTATATCATTTCTTGAATTACGTAAGATTCATGAAATCATGACCCTCATTCTCTTTCTTCTCCGCAGCCCACACAATGCTACCAAAACTTAATCACGTAAATAAAATATAACCTCGCCTACATAACTTACTACATCTACAAAGGAGCGAGCCCAAATAAATCAAAACAAATAATTACTCATAGAAAGTGGGCTCGCCCACCTGTCTGTTCGTCTGTCACCGACTCATTTGTATGATACCTACATTGGTACGCCTTCAGAACAGTAGGATGCGCAGGATTCGTCATACTATCTATGTAATAGCAGATGTTTGAGTAGTCATTAACAGATTTGCATATTGTTGGTATTGCAAGGTGAAATATTAAGTTTAGTCATAGATATTGCTTATTTCAATAAATTATCTTATTGATCAGTCCGGAATTCCGGAAGTTTCCTTAACTTCGGCGTACAAGAAGATGTCTCAAATAAGATTCGCAAAATAAAATTTAAAAGGACCAATTTTTGCGGTTCCGGCCAGTATATACCGCGGTGGCCGTGTCACAAGCACGAATCATATAGTGGGGGCAAACCGACCAGATTGGACTGTGGACTGGCCTCAACTCAACAGACTGTAACCTTATTGTAACTAGATTAAAGATCACTATGATTTTGGCACTGATGCCACTTTAGAGGTAAACTAACTGTGAAAGGACTGTAAGCGACCGAAACAAATACTGCGGTGCAAGAAAACAGACCCAGCAAAAATGTCTGCGGAAACGTGCAGTGCGGTAAAAACCGACCTAGCACAATAAAGCAGTTGCAACACGAGTAATAGATGCTATCTCGCACCGTGCCTTAGGGCATAAAACTTACGAAATCTTTTACATACATATTGACAGGTTAATTAACCAATTACACTACCACTTACAAGCAATAATAGCTTGTTTTATTGCATAGAAGCTGTCAGTATAAATTGTTGAATAGATTTTAAATAACATCTTCATGAATTAATTCTTCGAGGAAACCGAAACGATACCAGAAATCGGAAATATACTGTCGTCACTGTTGGCAGCATCGAGACAAAAAAAAGTGCACCATTTACAGTATACTTGGCATTAATTCTGAGAATGATCGTTGGACTACAACCTAAACAAAGAAGCTGGGATAAGATATGTTTATTTGGATGTTTGTTTGTTTATTTATCAAACTATACACACATAAATCATTCAGAAAAAACACTAGGACTAAGGATAATGATTTTTCACCGTCGATAGAACGAACTAGAACTCGCTACTCTATGAGAAAAAGATTTGTCATACAGACGGAATACTAACAGGCCACTTTTAAACTATTGTCGATAACAACGATAATACCTAACTCAACCCTCAAGAATGTTAATTCCGTTCCGGCCGTCCGCGGATCCGTGCAGTGTAGTGCAAAAAAATCTGCTCACAATAGTTGCAACACGCGTATTAGATGTTATCGCGCGCTTGCCTCACTGCGTTGGGCAACGATCCGCACTGGCGGCCATTTTCGCGCATCCAAAGTGTAGGGCTGATAGAAATAATATAAAGTTTGGAGTTTTAGTGGACTCTACACACGAAAGCCACTGAGCATGTCAGCAACCTTCACATGCTTTCAGTTGTTATGCCGCAGACAAGGCTATGGTGTGTAGATTCCATAAGATCTCAAAGCTCAGGAGACTAGCAAAATATGTACATTTACTAGGCAGAGATGTGAGTGGAAACGCCCGATAGGAGAGGCTCTAGAAGTACGTGCAATGACCTCATTGGTCTTGAGAAAGGTCAGGTGTGCAGTACTTGCCACCTGCGTGAGGGTATGACTAGGTGAATAAAAGTGGACGTAGGTAACGCGTGTTGACAGCACGGTTGGGGCAGTGGCTGAGCGATCAACTGCTACGCTGCGTGTTGCGGGTTCGATTCCCGCACGGAACAAATATTTGTATGGCCTACATCTGTAGGCCATACAAATATTTAACTAACTTATAGTTTGTGTGAGGTTCGCACAATGCGTTCTCCGGTTTCAGCCTACTGTTATGGAAAAAGGTGTGAATTTATGTATTTAAGTAACTTCAGGCTTCTGTAAATTAAACAGGGTGCATTCTACAGAGCCCTTTACAAGAAGACCTGACTATACGACGAAAATCGTGAGCAAACCCACGTGTTACAATAATAATTCAACATGTGTAATACGTAGATAATGACGCCAGATAGCGCCACCTGTCACGATCACGACCTGCACGTGGGTAGAAAAAGAAGCGTGTACCACGATGACTGTGAAGCATATAATTATAGTTCTGATCATCAGATGATGATTGTAGGCTGGGGTCGGGATGATGCAAAAATATTCAAGGCATGCGTACGCTCAGAATATTTTACGAGTGTATAATTAAGACAAAATGATGAGTAGGTTTTCAAGGATTTTTTAGTACTAATATATAATCATTGTTTTTACCGGTAAAAAAAAAATCTTTTTTTTTTCGTTCAGGGGCTGTCTAACTAAAACACCAAATGCTAATTGCATTAACCTTCAACGTCATCGATGATGTTAGAATCAATATTTTAAATACCAACACATTTTACATAACTAATATACACTAACTCAACAGAGACACTGAATTAACTCAATATTCTTACAAAAACGAATTTATAATAATTACTATCAACAAAATGAATCCATGCTAATATAATAAATGCGAAAGTAACTCTGTCAGTCTGTTACTTTGTTACGCCTTAACGGCTGAACGGTGAACGGATTTCGATGATTTTTTTAATGCCGGTAATAGGTACCTACTTTCCCATGTAATGATTTCTTATCACAGTGTGGACGTAGCACAAACGATTACCACGTATTCAGGACATCATTTCGGACCTTCCCCCCCCCCCCACAGAAATATTTCAGTCTATCGGTGTCCCTTCGGCCCTATATTTCAGTTAAATACAAAAGTATCTTTCAGAATAAATTATCTAAATGATGGTGAAAATTGCATCGAAATCCGGTGCTTAATTTAGTTTAGAAGAAAAACGCGGTCACACAGACAGACACGAAAAACGATTTAAATAATGATTATTATGTATAATTCATAGTTTTGGACAGCCCTGTGTAAGAATGATCGCGAACCATTCGTTATGCGAGTAGAGCAAATTGCCGCACTCGGTCATAATGTAGCTTTATTTGATTTTACATCAATAAGCTCGAGAGCGATTCCCACGGCTATTTGACTGATGAGCATGATGTGTGTTTGTTTGTGCTTGCTTCATAGTGTGTTATTGACTATCAGAGTAGAGGAAGACCAAAGAAACGATGGATGGACTGACGGCTGTTAAGAAGGTGACTGCTGAGATGACGACTAAGATAGAAGTATGGAAGAAGAAGATTTGAGAGCCGACCCCAAATCAGGGCAGGAGAAGATGATGATACTGTTTATTTTGAAAGATTATATTTTATTTGGAACACAATACAAAAATGTGGCGCTTTGATGCTTCTATGTCCAGCGGTTTATGTCGTGCAGTGGTAATATCTGTCAGTGAATTAAATTAAGATTTTTATAAAGTAGGTTAATTAAAGATTTTTATAGAGTATTTTTTTCTTGGGTTCGTCAGCTGAGGTCCAATACTTCTAAGTTAATTTCGAGAATCTTATTTTCTGTTATATTTTTTTGATCCTCACTTTAAAAAAAAACCTTATAGGTTATAACCCTCTAAAACACCCTTTATTTAGTTTTGTGGTAATATTACAATAAAAAAACACGTCATTAGAAGCTTTTCATAACAAATAAACCATGTTTTACGCAAATAAATAAATTTATCTTATCTTAAATGTTTTTTTTTTTACGGAAATCATTGCTGAGGTTGTTTTGTACGGATGTGCGTTACCAATGCAGATTTCGATGAGCGAACAATAAATAAACTGAAAACATTAACAGATGAGTAATTTTGTGCATTAACATGTTATTTGTCAGAATTAAAAACAGAAATTTTTGAACGAGTCATCACTTAATATAACATATCCATTTTTTAATTAAAAGATATCAAATTTCGACCATAATCAAATTGACACACAAATAATCCTTAAGGTGACATTATAATGTCATCAATAACCTTAGCATATATCATAAGGTCAAACGTTGGTCCTTCGGGGCCGCGCTGCGCGCTGGTAGAAACTTGGGGTTTTACCTGATCTCTCTAATATCGAGAAACATATAATTTTAGTATTTTAAGACGATGATCTAATTCAGTTCTCTTTATAATATTTGTCATTCGTTGATGATTGGAATTGCGGTTCCGAGAATTGTTTATTTTTGAATTTATTAGAGAATAAGTATTCTGGTTAATCAAGTTCGCTTTTGGTCATACTGTACTACTGTGTACTGTACATAACATCGCGCCTGAAATCCTCTAATGATTAGACAGAGGTGACCTATAGTACAGCCACATTTCACCAGTTCTGTTATGTCCAAGTCCCATGTTATAGGGATCTTCTAATTAAAAAGTAGAGCATAACATGTTCCACTTGTCACCTTAAATCTAGCCTGAGTCGATGTAGAAATTGTTATTGCTAATTATACGGCGGATGTCAGCAATCAGTCTTACAGAGGACAAATAAATACAAGAATTTGTTACGCACTAATATAACTGGTTATTCTGAAGAAAGTGTACACCTACAAGTTTTAATGACTAGACAAGGATAATTCAATTCAGCCATTTGAATGTCCTTTAAGAGTAAGATATAGAGAAACTGAAAAAATATTGATACGAAGAGAACTACATATGACTAAAAATGTTTCCAGTTTTATATTCACTCATATCGTGTTTGGTACACGTTTGGAAAGTCAACATAAAGTCACGAAACGTAAAGAATATAAACAGACAGAAACGTGTTCTCAGGTGGGGACCACAAATCGGGAAATGTGGTAAGACGACCTCCACCTCCTCCTTCTAGTCGGGCTAGTCGATAGGTCCACCGAAGATCTGGGCAGGGTGGCTGGTAGCACCTGGGAGAGACTTGCCCAGGATCTAGTTCAGTGGAGTGCGATAGGCCTAAGACTAGCAGTAGACTGTTGATAATGACGATCTTACTACCTATGTGACTACGATGAATGAGGAACAGGTCGTGAAGAAAGTTTTGACGAGTAATGTGGATGGCTATAAGAGTAGGGGACGACCAAAGAAACGATGTGTGGACTGTGTGACGGATATGGCTAGAAACGAAGTGAGCTAGGAGATGATGAATATTAGAGAAGTATGAAAGAAGAAGGCAGGCTTTGCAGACCCCAAATAAATTGAGATGGATAATGATGCAGGGCAATGATGGTGATCTTATTCCTTTAAAGTATCACATAACCCAGTGACACGTTACAGTAAAATAGTCAAGAATGTTCCCTGTTATAAGTGTAATACGAGAAAGGCGACAATCATACAAACTGGTTACTCGTGCAATGTTGCTACGTAATTTAGTTCTGCGGTTGGCAAACTGTTATTGTCTTGTCTGTCTGCCTTTGCCTCAATCATAGGGAACAACGATTTGCCAGAGGCAAGTGCAGACTGGAAAGTTTCAGGGTCGGTACTGGCACTGTTATATTAGATAAATTCTGAAATGTTTTTGCCCGTTTTCCTGTAGCTACAACGGATACGGTAGTTACCGTAACAAAAAAAAAAGGCAGTTGCTTTTTTTGGGCCATTTCAAATGTAGGTTTTCAGTTGATTATATGGCTTATAACAATTCGCCGTTGGAATTTTACGAACAAGCGATCCTTTGCAAACAGACAACGATCTTTGTGTAAAGATAAATCATCCAATACAATATGCCGATAGATATTATATAAAAAAAAAAGAAGGTACCATAGCAAGGTTGAGGATACCGTAGTAGCAGCTCCATTTTTAACCTACTTCAAAAAAAGGAGGAGGTTCTCAATTCGGTTTTTTTTTTTTTTGTGTTTGTTACCTCATATCTTCGTCATTTATGAACCGATTTGAAAAAATCTTCTTTTATCTGAATGGATCTACTTCCCGATTGGTCCTATAGAAATTTCATCAAAATCGGTTCAGCAGTTTGGTTTTGAAATCAAAACAGCTGGAAAAAATATGTCATCCAAGTAAAAGAAATTGCGAAATTGATGCTTGACAAGGATTTGTGTGTGATACGATAACTAAAAAGGGTAAAATAAAAACTTTTTTGCAAAAAAAACCGACT
The DNA here is from genome assembly GCA_964057025.1 of Standfussiana lucernea. NCBI lineage: Eukaryota > Metazoa > Arthropoda > Insecta > Lepidoptera > Noctuidae > Standfussiana > Standfussiana lucernea. The sequence continues at coordinate 14,725,023 of OZ059805.1, forward strand.
TCCAAAAAAAACACAAAAAAAGTGGAAAATAACTTTACTTTCGGAAGTCGGTGGCAAAAAAGTCAATGAAACAAACAATAGTCACCGACTTCCGAAAGTAAAGTTATTTTCCACTTTTTTAGTGATTTTTTGGAAGTCGGTTTTTTTTTTCAAAAAAGTTTTTATTAATCACCTGGATATCAGAGAATCCAGACCTGGAGAAGGTGTATCGAGTGCATTGCATAAAAAAGCCGAGTACCTGAAGTAATAGCTCTATTAGGGAAACTATTCTACTAAAGATAATGATTAGCTGATTGCATTGCTAATCGTGTATTTATAAGCTATGTATGTATGATGTGATTTATGCACGATATTATGATGTTTCGCTTCCATTCATTTTTTAATGACGATAATAAACTTGTATGACAAGTTTATTATCGTCATTAAAAAATGACGCACTAGTTAATATTAAGTTGTAAACACGTTTTTTCAATAATAACAATGAATATTTACCATTTGTGTTAAGAGATTATACGGATATCAGATATTGAAAACTCTTTGCAGATATTTTTAAAAACTAAGCCATTGGACTTCTCACATAGAATGACGGCGAGGAGCAGCTCACTCCTCCCCTTTACCAGAGACGGGGTGTGAAGTAGCGAACCGTCACTGCTGGGGTGATTGTGGAGATTGCGAAGGTGTCCCCGCACCACAGCCAGAAGTGACGAGGAGGAAAACCCTGTCATTTTAATCAGTAAGAGAACAATGGACCCCTCCATCCGCCCCAAAGGAAAGGTCATCTTTGAGAATTTTCACACGAAAAAAGGGTCAGCTTCAAACCTAACTAGATGCGGTGAATAACTTCAAAATTTCTAAATGAATAGTGCAAATATAGTGGCGGCAATATGTGCTAAGTTTGAGCAGCGCTGGTGTCGCGTCGTGTCGTGTCGCAAGTAGCCGGATGCGACTTTACGTAAACGGTTCACTTGCGCACGAGTGCCCGACCTTGACTAATGAACGATATTATCGCCTTTTTTCTTCATCATACACATTCTTTGTAAAGATTGAGTTGTGTTCAATTGTATTTGTGTTTGGTTAGTCGTGGTCACTTTAGGACATATTTTTAGTGTAGCAGCGATGACCACTTGGTACGGGCAAAACATACGTGGCGTAGTTAGTAGGTTCAAAGTCAAAAATTGAAATTAGGCCATTAAAAGGCACTTTTAAACATCAAGCTTTATAGCAGAAATAACTTTTGAACCAAGGCAGACTCTTTATTTCATCGTTTTTTCTACCAAAACGACGAAGGAAAAACATTATAAGCAACGGCAATGTTCTAACAAAAAAAAAATCGAAGAGATGTGACATCCATCAAGCTCTCACAGCGAGGAGCCGTGTCCCAGCAGTGGGAACATTATAGGATGATTTCATGCAGTGTCTATGTACTGCCTAGATGGCACATTTAATGCCTTAAGCGATAACTCTCAGAGTCAGCATATGACAGGTAGGTACCAACCTAATATATGTCACAACCTTGAAAAGGCTGTTAACATTAAAGCAAATGTTGACCTAAGATAATGTCATTCGACCTGACCTGGGGAATTCACCTAAGCTTATGGAAACCTGTCCTGCATGGAGCAACGTTATTTATAAATTGGTGAACATAATACCTATGTATATGCTTAAAGAATCTTTAGCGACGGATGCCATTTTGCAATAACTACATTAAATACATAAGTTATGTATTGCTTTTCGTTAGTTAATTACTAATTTACCTGGTATTTACTAGATTACAATCAGAATTTGATTCCAATTAAGTTAATAAATAGAGCTGAATGTACACGAAGTGTTTAGATACAGGGTGTTGAAGAAATTTTTTTTTTTTCCAGGAATGCCAGGTCTAAGAGAAGTACAAGTGCAAACCACTAAGAGTTCAGAATGCCCCTAGAAATAGTCTAAGCGCAACTATTTATTTTCGTAAGTGGTTTGTTAATATACTTTTACACGTACGAACTACTTTTATAAACTAGATGAGGTCGGGTTTCCTATCTGACTAAACTCAGAAGACACCGCAACTAACTCAGACGACTTCTGAAGGTTTTGAGCGGATGGAACAAAAGCTTGATCACAGAAAGCAGTACTGCTGGATACGGCACATATAGTGAAGAGGTGCACATTGAAATATAGAAGTATTCAAAATAGAGCCTACCGGCATCAAGAATAAGGTCCGACCTGCCGGTGAGCTACTAATTCGACTACCACTATACAGCATTTTTAAGCAAGCAATTATACTTGGAAGTCGATAGAATATCATAGAGCGATTAAATGAAGTAGCGCACTCTTGCGCAAGTCGCACAACTAGAGTAAACGAAAGGGTTTCTAATGCGCCAATTTGTAAGCCGTTAGCATTTCGAAGCTTATCAGCTTAACCTGTTAGAGATTGCAATCTTAATGACTTTATTAATTTGATTGGTTTTCCGAGTGACGGTACTGTAAAACGGCTCATTAGTACAAGTAGATTTTTGTCTATGCGTTGTATATATATCTACAATAAAATAACATAACATCACGTGTGTACTCCCCGAATGGCAGAGGTGTACCTAATAGTACACCCACATTTCGCCGGGTATGTTAAGTCCCATGTAATAGGGGGCGAGCCTATTGCCACCAACCGGGCACAAGTCCAGACTCCGTGGCTGCTACTGAGAAATTCCTGTTGGAAAAACCCAACGACAATTTGCCTGACTCTGGAATTAAACCCAGGACTTCATGCTCAGCAGTCGCGCTTGTGACCACTAGACCAACAAGGCAGTCTCATCTATCTCCAATGTCATTTTAAATTTGGTTTCTACACGTGGTCATGCTGAGCACGCGTGACTTACCTATACTTAAATAGTACATTTTGATATAAGTGGGAAAAGTTTGTTATTGCGGCCGATGCGGAATACACACACGAGCCGCAGGCGAGGGTGTTATGAAGCCGAGAACTGCAGTAACAAATGCCCACGTGTATCAAACGACGTTTTTCAATACACTTTTAGTTTTTTGGTTTTAGTTTTTGTTCAAAGTCCAAATTGATTCAATGAAATAGAAAAAAAAATGAAAAATAAAAATGACTGTGGGGGCGAGCCGCCTCACCACCTTGCTGTGGAATTTTTATTTCCGAACTATAGTGGCGGGAATATAAGAAGAAAACCACGAGGGTGAAATCCATAGCATGTTGAACCTAATCGTAGTGCGATAAGAGACAGTTTTCGAGGAATTGTATTGAAAAAAAATTGCTAGTGTCAAGGAATGAAATTACTCTTGAATAAAAGAATCACCTCGTAGGTCATGCCATCAAATATCCTTCGATCAACTCTTTATGACTGCTTGAGTAGATCTACTTACCATTGCACTCATCACTTTAACATAATGTTTAAAAGTCTTGAGTGCCTGGCAACAACTGGTACCTTTGGCAAGCGGTAGAAATGACGATAAACAAAGTGCCCATAACAACTGCAATCACATTAATGGTGGGGATAAGAAGATAGAGAGCATATTTTTTAACAACATATAAATCAAAAACCTTGTTTATACCGAAAAGGCCTAAGGCCAATAATTATGAAAGAAAAAGTGCTAACATGTGACACAGTGATAGTGACCGCAAGTTTATTAGAGGCCCATACAATCCTTGAAACATTAAGTAACTGAGTAAGGCCATACAAATGTATGACATTCGGCCAATGTGCACTCGCACGCACATTAGTCGAATGTGCACAAAAGTCGAACGTTTTAACCGTTTCAATTAAAATAATTAAAAGAAACCAATTTATTTATTGCTTTTAATTGCAATGATTTAAAGTGGTTTTAGTAACGAGATGTGGTTTTCAGTTGATGTAATTAATTGTAGTTAATTGAGATGTTTTATAGTCTTATTACCTACTTTGATGTAAAGTGTAAGAAGTAACAAGCCGAATGAACAATAATTTAATCTATATATCTAAAGAATCTGGAAATTAAAACAAAAAAAACTTAGTTGATTCAAGAGAACCTACACCTTCTATTTAATTTACAGAATATTGACACATTTATTTACACCTTCAAATTTCCTGTTGATACAGAATCCTTGATGTGGAAAAATAAATTTTTCGTGGCTAAAAATATTTTCTTGTCAACTTTTATACACCCTGTATAAAAGCCATTGCTAAAGTAGGAAACCAATCAATTTGCCATTTTCTTAAATTGCATTGCTTCGTAAAATCGTGTACCAAAAGTTAATTGCAATTTTGTTGCAATAGCATTGATGTTACTTGTTTTATGTAACCAAGCTTTGTTGCAAATGATAACACAAAAATAATACAATATCTATTCATTTAGGTACTTATTTGAAATTTTGAATTAATTGGATAACTCCAACCGTTCCTACCACATGCCCCTTCGAACTCCATTACATGGGAATTATACATAACTGGCGAAATGTAGAGCGTACTTCTAGCTACACCTCTGTATAACTCTTCGGAGATCACAGGCGTTATGCTATGTTCTGTCCATCGGAATAATTATGTTTTTCAAGTGATCAATATATATGAGAAAGACAGGTTTGAAATCCATCCGTTTTTATTTTAATAAGTTTTATTTTTTATCTCTCTGAAAATAAACTAGTTATTTATAAATGAGCGACTCGCTAAACCGCTTTTGTTTCGATTTAAAATGGCAAACCATAAAATAAATGCAAATTAGGACAAGAAATAATAAAACAGGAGATTGTCTGCCTACTAAACACACTCAAACAAGTTATTAAAATCAGAAGACTTCTCATCAATAATATGAAATAAAATATCATTGAAGTAATAAAATAAATGCCTAAGTTTTATGCCATACACTTAATTATTTATAGCTAATTCTGCCATAAACTTAATTATTGCTAAACTATGCAAACACAACCCTATTTGACATTTGACACATGTCAAACTACAAACAACATTTAATTTTCGAAAATGTAACAGCACATCATCGAGAATCTCCAACAACACAAAATATTACAACATTAGACTACAAAACTGCAAAATATAAAAACATAAACACAAGAAAAAACAACAAAATCATTGAAATATATCGAAATATCACTCACTTTTTTTAAATTTCTGTGACCGTAACACACAGGTCCGTTCGCGTGAATGCACGATACTGACTGACCGACTGAGCGGATCCCACCATTCACTTTGAACGAAAGAACGGGTTCTATTCGAGATCATTGTAGTAACCAACTTAGGTGAGTAGCTAAGGTGAAGCAATTTGGCCTTTAAGTAAAGGCAGTAGAGTGCTGAAGGTGTTAGCTTCTAAATTGGTGGTGTACTACGGGTGAAAATCCCATGTAACATTTTGTGAGATTGAAGTGAGTTTCGGGAAAAAATTATGTTCACTGCATAAGATTATTCTTATGCACGTACGTAGTCTGTTTGCCCACTTAGGCACATCTAGATTCGGTGTGGGTTGACAGCAGATTGACACTGGCTATCCAGAATTCATTTAAGTATTTGACAAGTTTGTATAACTTCTAGGGTTCCTTTTTAGTACAATCGACAGGCAACAGATGAAATACGTCAATTTTAATGTTCTCTTCCATACATTGAGTGTTTTAAAACAGCTCCAGCAATTTGGTTGCAACGTATCTGCCATCATCGACCTAGCCTTTTCCCAACTGTGTTGGGGTCAGCTTTCTTAACCAGATGTAGCTGAATACCAGCATTGTAACTGACCTTCACAGTCCAGTTACTGAGTAATATGACACCCCTTGGTAAGACTGGTTGTCAGATATTCTTGCTTCTAAAAAGAGTTAAAGACAGTCAAAGATCCCCAAATGACAGCCGGGTCCGTAAGGGGTAACGTGCTGCCTGAGGCACGGAGGGAATTCGGTATGTAATAGATGTTCACCCATCCACGGAACGGTCTCGGCAAGTGTTGCTTTACCTCAAAGATCGACGGGTGCGGCTGTTATTGGTAAGCATTAAGCTTCTTCAATATCTGGTAAATGGGTGGGTAAGAGAGAGAGACGCTGTAATGCTTAACTCAACCATGACTTGTCACACTAATACCAAGACATCAGAGTCTGACGTGGAAATCTACTGAGCAAACTTAAACTTTGCTCAAGCTAATAATGAACCATCCCTGTCAAAACTTAACGTTCATATGCCATGCTAAGCCAGGGACATGCTTATTGTTCTTAGCTTGAGTAAATATCTAAACCTGAGAATGAGAAGCCGGGATTGGAAAGGTCAAAATAACTCACTCAAATCATTTATTTCAAATAAACCTGCTACAGGCACTTTTGAAGTGTCAGAATATAATTAAAAATGTGTGAAAAACTCTACTCAGAATCAAAATTTTACAAAATCATGAAATGAGTATTCACAGCAGGAATTGCACACTACTTTCGACATAAGACTTCATCCACTAAGGTATCTCTCAAAAGTCACTTCAAGCGATATCCACCTGGAAGTGAAGTGACAAACAAGTGACATTGCGACCAACAGTACCCACCTACTACGTCACTCTGACGTACCACTCGCCGACCTTGCCACCGACCGCGTTCCCCATTATGTGATGCTCGTTGCATCACCACGACCAGGTAATTACTCCATGTGACTTTGGAGAAGCGCTAGAAACTTCCTGTAATGCACGCCGCGTAAAGTTCAGGGTCCGATCTTTGATGATTTGGTGAACGATACGGTGAACGGATGAATGTGGTGTGATCTTATCTTTTAAAAGGTTTTTAATTATTTGGATTTGGAATTGAAGGTTTTTTTGGTAGTTTAGTGGTGAAGTTACGAAATGCTTTATCAACAAAATAAATCGTTCTGTTTAATGTTGCCATAACTTGTTCAATGCCTTACTGGTATAGTAGTCGCAAGCGGTACTGCTAAGCACGAGGTTCTGGGTTCGATACCTCCCTGCTCCCATGTTCGGGTAAAGTGTTATTGGGTGTTTCCATCATACCTCTCAGCAGCAGTCTGGAGTCTGAATTCTTGACTAGCAACGGCAATAAGGTCAACCTCTATTACATAGGACTTAAATAGCAAAATGTTGAAGGAAGACCACTCCCTGGTTTTTGCAGCTTTCTAGTTTTTAACTTTTTAGTTATGAGATTAATTTAATTTAAAAAAAAACCGTTTTTCGCCCCGACGATGAGGCGTTTTTATTGGAAAACTAAAACATATAAACTATAAGGAATTATCTTTAGTCTTACTAAAAGAAATACTTGGTTGGCCAATATATCTACATAATTATCTACATAGAAACGAGACCTCTATTGGCAAATTATATCACTGCTTAAACTAAATATAACGAGCAATTAATGTCATTCATTACTCTATCTGACTGACCTCACCGCGTTAGCAATAAATCTCACTAAATTCCGCGAGATGGCGTCAGTGTCAACACACAAAGGATAAAAATGAGCTATGTGATAATTAACTCCTTTGTTGAAAGTTTTAATTATGCTTTACATTAATTACTAACTCGTTTTTAAACAATAGTGCTATGTAAGTTCCCATCGTCACACGGACTAGTAAATAAGTAGATCACACAATAACACCCTGCCTGATAAGCATTTAGGTGACACTGGATACGGTGAAGCAAAACATCGTGAGGAAACCAGCATGTCCTAGTGCCAAAAATGAGAAGACATGTGACGCCTACCAACCACTGCGCCTGCGCAGTGGATTACAGCTCACTCCCTCTCATACCTCCTGACCGTTTGCGGTCATGGCGGCCAATCTTAGCGGAGATTAGCCAACGCAACGGTGTGGGAGATATTATAGTGCAGGCGTGTGTGCGCAGGCGCAGGTGCACTCTCTGTCCCCTCACTATCATAGTCTGCTGGGACGGCATCCGACACGAAAAGATCGTGATAAAAGTGTAATCCGTTTTTATTTCCACTTCTTAGAATTCCCTACGATCTTGCATATCTAATTACATGTAATTTAAAAAAATGCTAAATAATAATTATGACTGTCACGGCAATTACAAGTTAATCGCGAGTATCAAGTTAATTATAATTATTGTGCATAGCAACCAACTGTCTCGTTAGTCGAGTGGTCGCAAGCGCTACTGCTGAGTGTGAGGCATGGGTTCGATCCTCAGGTCGGGCAAAGTGTTATTGGGTTTTTTCCATCAGGCATTTCTCCGCATCAGCCTGGAGTCAGGACTTGAAACCAAGTGATGGCAATAGGCTTGCCTCTTATATCACTGGCGAGATGTGGGTGTTCTAATTGGTAGGTACACTTCTTACCATCCTTCCGGGAGTTGTGCAGCTTGTTACTTACTTGTTGTTTGTTATGTACATGCGACTGCTCAACGTGCAGGCGTGAGACATCACGCCTGCACGTTGAGCAGTCGCTACTTTATATCGTGTCACCTCTTCGTGACAGTTGTAAAATTTTGGCCTTTGGTAGAAACTTTCAGCTTCGGCGAAAACTTCAGCTCATTTTGGCCTAAGCTCGCCATATTGGACTCACATTTAATCTTTTAATTGGGTAACAACTATTCTGTTACGCATGTCTTAATTATTGAATTCTTGCGTGTCGATTATCATTTATTTTTATTGCTACAAGAACATTTAGTTCAATAAAAATCACTCAGTATTATACGTCGCGGAGCTAGTGTTGCATACAGAAATGTAAAAGTCAAAATCAAATGTAAAATTATGCTGAAAATTAGCACTTTATGAACTTCAAATTTTCATAAGACAGCCCCTAACACGTCCGCCCTTCGCCACATCCTAGTGGTTTAGCTGGGAAGAAGTGGCGGAACAAACTCCCCAGCACCACATCTGTTTGTAAGGTACAACATACAAGAAATTGATACAATCTTGTTATACGATTAACGAAGCAAACATAACTAAATCTTTTTAATATTTTAACATTCTTATAAAATAAACTAATCTCACGGTAACAAACTTTATCTAATAAACTTACTATATACCTTATAACAATTAAATAACTAAACTAACTTCAAACTATAAAAGGGTATCAAAAAACTTCCCCTCAACGCTGTCAGCTCGTAATGTGCCCGAGAGACTGGCGGCGCGGCGTTGCCACGTTGTATGGCAACACTTAGCGTCTGGCCAAGGTAAAAGCCAGCCCTTGGGTCACGGGAATCCTCAACTAATGTTAAATATTTTATGGCATACCTAACAAAATGAAATACAAACCAGTTGAAAATACATAATCAACGTTATTTTACGATATATAATATACATAATGTAATTATTGTAGTAAGTACCATGACACGCATAGATTGACATCGAGACAATAATAACATCCCATTACATAGGTATAACAATTTTATATCAATTTGTATAAATATTAAATATAACATTATAGAAAATTGGCATAATTATATGAATGTTATCATGATTCAACTGTTTATTAACCTTGAAAAGAAAATATAAATATCACTTTATATTTTCTTTTTATCAATGTTTAAATAAAATATTTTAGATGAAAATCTATAATGTTTAGTGTTCGGATCGAAGCTTAGGCCAAAATGAGCTGAAGTTTTGGCCGAAGCTGAAGGTTTCTACCAAAGGCCGAAATTGAATAACTGTCACGAAGAGGTGACGCGCACAGCGCTTGACACTAGCGCCGCGAGGTATAATACTGAGCGATTTTTATTGAACTAAATTTTCTTATAACAATAGAAATAAATGATAATCGACACGCAAGAACTCAATCACTCAGACATTCGTAACAGACTAGTTGTTCCCTAATTAAATATTAATTGTGAGTCCAATATGGCGATATTGTCTTGATACAAAATATATACATATATATACAACATTATTTTTAGTATATGCGAAACCAGAATAGAGTTTGCTCAGATTATGTTACTGAATGGAATCCAACAATTTTTACAGCATGTTATATTAACTGTCCCAAAATATTTAAAAAAGTTTACGAGTTGGACACCGAGCGACACTTAGTACCTATCCGTAATCTTACAATCACAACACAGGCATTAGGCGCGGGCGCACAGTGGGGCGCCGCGTGGTGAGCATGTTTTTGTACGGACAACTAGGTAACATAACAAGCTTTTAACTTTGTGATTTTACATGATACAGTACATTTTGTACGTAGATTCTTTACATATAAATACTAGACACGTGTTTCGGGTTTCGCATATACTAAAATTAATGTTGTATATTGAGGTTTACCTATACCACACATCCTCCTCTTCACAATGTGTGTGTATAATTATGTTTACACAAACCAATGACCCTTTAATTACCTTCGTAAAAAACAAATTTTCATTTTAAAAGAAGTTATTTTTGTGGGTTCGTTGTGCCCAAATAAATCTGGTAAAGTACCTACCGTGATAAATGACGCGAGTGGCTTCAAGAAGCAGTGTAACCGGTCTGTATGAAACAGTCTAGCCGAAATCAAGTTGTTGCTAAACGATCTTAGAAATACGTGGTAAGTATGGAGTTTGTCGTAAGTGACGCTGTCGTATGAGGAAAATATCGTGAGGAAAGTTTTGAGTCTGAATGTGGATATAAGAATAGAGGAAGACCAAAGAAATGATGGATGGACTGTGTGAAGGATGATATGGCAAGAAAGGAGGTGTCTCATGAGATGACACGTAATAGAGAAGTATTGAAAAAAGACATGCTGCGCCAACCCCAAATAAATTGGGATATGGGCATGAGAATGATGATGATGTCGTACCTAAGTACGGAGTTCGTGATAAAACTAAGTTTACTTATTTATTTATTTTTTGACACCTTACAGGTGAGACAAAATAAACATATCGTGAAGAAAGTCTCGACTATGTATGTGGTTATAAAAGTGGGGAAAGACCGAAGAAACGATGGATGGCCTGTGTGAAAGATGATATGGCTAGAAAAGAGGTGACTGATGAGATGAGGACTAAAGGAAAAAATTTGATAAGGACAGGAGAATGATGATAACAACTTATAGATAATGTAGCTGCCTACCTAGCTGTGTGAGACGCCAGGTGGTCAATGGATAATTAAATGTATAGCACTGTTATAACAATATATAACAAAGTCACTTTTCGTGTCTGTCTGTTTTTCTGAAATGCACAACGGATTTTGATGCGGTTTTATCTAAAATTAAGACAATTTATTTCGGAAAGTGGATGTGCTTAGTGTTTACTGAAAAATCATATAAAAAGCAATGTCGATGTTTTGTGCTGACGTAACAACCGTGTTAAGTAGGGGTGGATAGCTAGTAAAATATATATATAAGTAGGTAAGTATGTATGCATAGTTAGTGCTATTATAACTTTTGTTAAAATACTCGTAGTTTACAAAAATTGCACTTCGAGGTCGACCAAAAATGCACGGCACGTGTAACATTAATTAAAGTAATAATGGCAGATAAAGTTATAAATACAATTCAAATAATAATTTTTGTATGCAACGTATTTTCGGCGACTTTGAGAATAATCGAATGAACGTTTGTGGATTGTGTTTATTCAAACAAAATAATGTTTTTTTTTTTGTATTATTTCTAGCCCTTATTGTCCCACTGCAGGTCAAAGGCCTCCCTTCATTCATTTCAACAGTAACGATTTAGCGCTACATCTTTCCAATGCTCAAGGAAGTCATCAGTCATCCAGTTCGTCCCGCCATCTCCTCCGTGGTCTGCCGCGACCCCGTGTCACTGTTTCTGGGCGCAATCCCGAGCTTTACGGGCACACAGCTCGTTCGTTAACTTAGTTTGTTTAATTAGTAATTAAACATATGCATTAAAATAACATGTGTGACTAGGTGGCGCTGCCGTCACATAAACATTGCGCGCCGTTTACAAATTTTTATTTAATTCGGAAAAATATTTAAAACAGTCATTCCGTTTCGATATTAGTATTAACATGAACCTTGGTGTCTAATAATTAAGTGAAAGTGTTATCCAGACTGAACTATCACAGTGGACTAATCTACAAAGTTTTTAATATGTGAACCTTATTCTGCTCCAAACTATGTGTTGTGCCAATAAAGTGACAATTAAACAAGTTAACAATTGAATACAAACCCTCCCAATCATTAAATAATTACATTACAATAGAACTATGCCAATATTTCAAATTATCAAAACAGTGAAGAAGAATAACAAACAGCGCGTCGATTTTTAAAAAAATTCAAACCTAGTAACAGTCATTATAACGAACTTTCTAAAACACTAATATAGAAGCTTAATTTCGCCACAACTTTCGTATACACAGTTGACTTGTTGAACACATGCATAGATTTGACTGCATGAATGCGCGAGTTCAAGCCCTACGAAGTGCTTCTCTTTTTGTATGTTATTACGGAATAATTCTATTTCGTTATCTCATATTGGGTTAAAAACATCAAATATAACTTCAAAATGAATTTCTTTGGGAATTTATCGCTTCGTAGATCACAACGATTACGTAATAATCAATCATTATTGGAGACATCGGTGAATGAAAAGAATTCTAACAGTTTGACACTAGATGGCACCACCGATAGCATACCAAATATTTCAGATTTTGAGAACGATGAAATTCAAGAACTAAAATCGCAAATCGATAAACTTAAATCTGATTTAAAGGCCGCCCATAATAAAATAAATGAGCTATCTTTAGAAAATATGGATTTACAGAAAACAATCTCAGAAAGCACCAAATGTAACACGATAGTAAGTACACCAGACATATTATGTTCCAAACGATCTACCTCGAAGAATTCTAAACACCGGAAGAAATTGAATATACCCCAATTTTCAAAAGAAAGCACACACCACAACGTGACACCGGTATGTACTACTCCTGTTACTTTGACTTCCACCAATTGCCAAAATACACAGACGATAAAAGGACCGAATATTGAATTAAATCCACGGAAACGTAAATTATGCATTATAAGCAGTAATAAGAAAAACAAATTACTCTCAATAGCTCAAGAGAAGTTCCAGAGTTTTCAATTATGCCATTATCTGACACCTTATTGTGGAATCCGGACACTTATCAGGAATTTAAACACGAAACTTGCAGACTACTCAAAAGAAGATTATTGCATTATACTAATAGGTGATGAAGATTTTAAAAAAGCTAATAACTATTCCGATATAATTGTAAATATTCGTGAAACTTTATTGACGATAAAGCACACTAATGTTATACTATGCTTACCTACGTATAAATGTAACAGCTTTTCACATGTATTTAACTGTAGAGTTGAAACTTTTAATAATCAACTACATTCAGATGTTCAAGCACATAAATACTTATGTAAAATTATTTGATACCAATTTAGATTTATCTGCTGATTATACCATGTTCTCGCGACGCGATGGATCTCTTAACGATAATGGAATGCAAAATGTTGTAAAAAATCTAGAGCAGTTAGTTAATGTTGCAAAATGCAAGAAAACCGAAAATTCAATGAACCAACAGAACGAGGAGCAGTTTTTTCTATCATAATAACCTAGCAATAATACACCAAAACATCGCTGGCGTATTGAATAAAAGTAATGAGCTTACTGTTTGTCTTGAAGAAATGTCGGAGAAAGATTCAGAAATCGATGTTATCTGTCTATCAGAACACTTTATGATGGCCGGTCATGAGCAGTTATTGTTTATTCCCAACTACACCTTGGCGGCATGTTATGCCAGAAAAGATAGCAAGAGAGGTGGAACATGCATTCTAGTTAAGAAAGGACACCAGTATAAAGAAATTTTAGATATAGCGAAACTGTCGATTTATGGAATATTTGAATGTTGCGCCATTGAGTTATTTGATATTAATACAATAATTGTCTGCATATATAGAGTACCAAAGACTGATAAATTAAGCATATTTTTTGAACAATTTGAAAACTTGTTACATACTGTAAATAAAAAAATGTAAAAAGAAATGTCGTAATAGCAGGTGACTTTAATATTGATGCTCTTAAGCGTAATAACACTTTGCGGGAACTGGAATGCTTGCTTTTAAACTTTAACCTACAATTAGAATTATATCAACCCACACGACTTGTAAGTGGATCGTGCATATATAACTTAGCGCATAACCTTAGACAGAAATGTAAATCTGAAGTGATTGATTTTGGCTTATCTGACCACACAGCTCAGATACTAAAATTACCGATTAAAACATATTTGTTAAAACAGTGGAAAATAAAAAGACGTGATTTTAGTAAAGACAATATGCAAAAATTCAAAGATTGTATACAAAATATCTCCTTCTCCGAAATATACGAAACTGAAAATCCAAACACAGCCTACAATGCATTTATGGAACAATTCCTACTTTTATATAATTTATGCTTTCCATTTAGAGAAATAACTATTAAAAACAAAAATAGACCAAAATGGATATCACACGGAATTAGAATCTGTAGTAAAAAAAAAGAGACAGCTAATGTGGAACTATAGACTAAATCGAAATAATCATAATAAAATAGAATATAAAACATATGCCAAACGTTATAAACATATAATTAAATTAACACAAAGAGCTCAAAACATTCATAACATAAAAACAGCACCTAATAAATCCAAAGCCACATGGGCAATAATAAATGGATCAAAATTTAACAAGCCTAAGGATAACATTTCTTCCATAAAAATTGGTGATAAAACAGTAACCCATCCACAGGATATATCAAATGCTTTTAACAATTTTTTTGTAGACAAAATTAAGCCTTTATCTGATTCAGGTGAGAAAGTAAATATTAATATTAACAAATCAAATCAATCTATGTTTATGGCACCAAGTACACCATACGACATACTTCAAATAATTCGATCGCTGAAAAACACTTCAAGTGTCGGGCATGATGGGATATCCACAAAAATTATAAAATATGTCGCTGATAATATTTGTGATCACCTAAGCCATATTGTAAACATATGTATAAGCACAGGAATATACCCAGAGAATCTGAAAACGGTAATAGTAAAACCATTATTTAAAAAAGACAATAAAGAAAGCATGAACTCTTACAGACCCATAGCCCTTATTCCCATATTATCTAAAATCTTTGAAAAATATATATATACACAAATGTACAATTATTTAGAAAAACAAAACATTCTTACAGAGGATCAAAAAGGTTTCCGTAAAAATAAAACCATAAATATGGCCATTTTTGATTTCATTAATAATGTCATGGCTAACGTAGACAAAAGAAAGCCGGTCTGTGCAATTTTCTGCGACATGACCCAGGCTTTCGACTACGTCAATCATGATATTCTCATCAGTAAATTAGAAGCATACGGCATCAGGGGAAACATACTAGAACTAATAAAAACCTACTTAAAAAATCGTAAACAATACACTGAAATTTCCAAAATAAACATCTCAACTAAAAAAGAAGAAGTATATAAATCGGAAGAACGAATAGTGAAGTACGGAGTCCCACAGGGGAGTGTATTGGGTCCCTTACTATTTATTATCTACATAAACGATCTACCCGGAATAACAAAATATCCGATTTCACTTTTTGCTGATGACAGTACGGTCACCATAAACTCTAACAATAAAAATAATTACGAAAACGAAATTAATGAAACAATTACTTCAATAATTAAATGGCTAAATAACAATAATTTAAAAATTAACCTAGATAAAACAAAAGTGATATTTTTCAGTCAACGTCTAGCAGCACCAAACCTAAATATCAATTACCAAGGATCAATTCTAAAACAAGTAAACTCCACAAAATTTCTAGGTGTAACAATTGATAAAAGTCTAAATTGGAAAGAGCACACAGAGCTTTTAAATAAAAGAATTAATTCCTCGGCTTACGCACTCTACAAACTTGCACCCGTTATAAGCACCGATGCGCTTATTACTGCCTACCATGGGATTGTCGGTTCTATATTAAGGTTTGGCGTTATATTCTGGGGAAACTCGGTCAATAAGGAAATGATATTTAAGTCACAAAAAAGGTGCATTAGGGCTATGTTCGGTCTAAAGGTTACCGATAGTTGCAAACCATATTTTATTGAGCACAATATTTTAAGTTTACCTTCCTTATTTATATATGAAGTAGCTAATTTTGTACAAACTAATCTTAAATTATTCAAAAAAATGTCAGAAGTCTCGATTCGGAGTCGTCGTGATAATGATATGCTAGAAATAGTTAGGCCGAACACGACACTGATGCATACTAGCATATTCTATTTGGCACCAGTAATATATAATAAAATCCCTAAACTTATTAGACAATTACCAACTAGACTCTTTAAAAAACAGCTTAAGCGATTTCTTTTAACTAAATGCTATTACAGCCTATCAGAATTCTTAAACGATTAAAAAACGAAAGTATCGGCTATTCAATTACGACATTTCTTCATCTAATATAACTATGTAATTACCTCAACTTTTTAAATTTTATACTAATTAAGTTCATCCTATGGCATAAGGCCAAAAAAAAAAATTTGTACGCCACTCCTAAATGGCAAAACATGTAGCTACATCTAATTTACTTATAAGACCTATATACATACTACTCATGTTTTTACAAAATAAATATATAACATGCAGATAGTGCCCGTATTCCCCGAAAGGATAAAATATCTCTGAAAGGATATGAGCACTGCAATACACCACGGCCCAGTGCGAAAATACCTTGACCCTAACAAAAAAAAAACCGACTTCCAAAAAAAAACACTAAAAAAGTGGAAAATAACTTTACTTTCGAAAGTCGGTGACTATTGTTTGTTTCATTGACTTTTTTGCCACCGACTTCCGAAAGTAAAGTTATTTTCCACTTTTTAGTGTTTTTTTTTGGAAGTCGGTTTTTTTTTGCAAAAAAGTTTTTATTTTACCCTTTTTAGTTATCGTATCACACACAAATCCTTGTCAAGTATCAATTTCGCAATTTCTTTTACTTGAATGACATTTTTTCCAGCTATTTTGATTTCAAAACCAAACTGCTGAACCGATTTTGATTAAATTTCTATGGGACCAATCGGGAAGTAGATCCATTCAGATAAAAGAAGAATTTTTCAAATCGGTTCATAAATGACGGAGATATGAGGTAACAAACACGAAAAAAAAAAACATACAACCGAATTGAGAACCTCCTCCTTTTTTTGAAGTCGGTTAAAAACAAGAAACCTACCAAGTCCCTATTTGTAGCCCAAACCAATTTTAGTCCAAAATCAATGACTAATGAATGCGTGCCGTCTTTAAAAAGTCATTCCAGAAGATATTGCCCTACACTGGGAACTTATACAGCCTGTAGTGGTCCAACTGTTGGGACCACAGGCTCAAAAGTAGGGGGTATGGTACGCAGACCCAGTGCAGGTTGGTGTATTTCACAAGTGTATATACATACTTCACACAATGTTTACCTACACCGTCTTGACAGCGCTCATAATTGTGGCTTTAAAAAACTTTTTTTGCAAAAAAAACCGACTTCCAAAAAAACACTAAAAAAAGTGGAAAATAACTTTACTTTCGGAAGTCGGTGACTATTGTTTGTTTCATTGACTTTTTTGCCACCGACTTCCGAAAGTAAATTTATTTTCAACTTTTTTTAGTGTTTTTTTTGAAGTCGGTTTTTTTTTTGCAAAAAAGTTTTTATTTTACCCTTTTTAGTTATCGTATCACACACAAATCCTTGTCAAGTATCAATTTCGCAATTTCTTTTACTTGGATGACATTTTTTCCAGCTATTTTGATTTCAAAACCAAACTGCTGAACGGATTTTGATGAAATTTCTATGGGACCAATCGGGAAGTAGATACATTCAGATAAAAGATGAATTTTAATCGGTTCATAAATGACGGAGATATGAGGTAACAAACACAAACAAAAAAACATACAACCGAATTGAGAACCTCCTCCTTTTTTTTGAAGTCGGTTAAAAATACTAGCTTATGCCCGTGGTTTCGCCCGCATGGAGTTCAGTAACTGTCCCGCCGGATCGTAGTACCGGGATAGAAAGTCAGTGTTAATACAGGTTATAAACTATCTGTGTGGCAATTTTCATACAAATCCGTTCAGTAGTTTTTGCGTGAAAGAGTAACAAACATCCATCCATCTTCAGAAACTTTCGTATTTATAATAGTAGTAAGATAAGATTCAGTTAGAAATACGTGACGAGCCTAATATTAAGTATTCAAATTATGATTTCAACGAGAACTTTAACCCAATTCACGCATTCGTATGTATCTGACAATCTCAAACTTGATGGCATCCTTTCGTGCCGTTGCCCGCCGTTATAAAACATGTTATGGGAGTGGAATTTCATATTTATGTGGTTGTGTTTCTGTGGTTGTGTTGAGTAATTGGTGAATAAAAGGAAACTTGTGAGCTCTTAATCTTATATGATGTTAAGGATATTTTACACTGTATCGTTGGATTAGGTACGCAATGTGAAAATGCAGTTACTAGAATGCATGCAACAGTCAGGCAGCAGTTCTTTGGTTTAAAATTAAAGGTTATTTTGAAAAAGTGTTACGTATAAATTTGGTTCGATTCAATAACAACCCCTAAATCCGCCCCTAAGACGACCCACTGCCTCTTCCTTCCACCTGGAACCTAGGTCAACTACATGTTGTGCCAATATTATTTAGGGACTTAACGGTAGGTGAGGACACGATTGAGGAGGACGGTGACTGTGACAGTCACTAGTCAATAGACACCCCACACAGTTATATACATTTGGTAACGGAACCCTACAAAGTATAATATCTTTATTTATTAGTTAAAGCAAATCTTTATGGGTCGGCACTACATTTTGCATGCATATCACGTCAAGGTATGCCACTCATTTTTTTTTTTTATAAAACCTGACGTTAACCATAATTACAGCTGTAAAAATATTTCCGGCACATTATACGTAATTTTTTAAGTTAACCATTATTACATTTGTTTACGAGGTCTCGAGACCTCGGCGCAGTGTCACGCATCCTTTAGAGTGGCGACATACAACTTTATATGGAAATATATCGCGTAGTAGTAGTGACGTGACACCGTGGGATGCGGACGTGTCTTTATTTATATTTCCATATTTTTATATTTTAATACATAATTTTGGTTTTATTGAGTGGAGTGTTGTGAGTGATTTGGAATTATATTTTGTAAGTACTATCTTGTATTTTTTCTTTATTGGCTTTAACAAAGAACAATAATTACTTATATTGTTAAATATTTGAATAAAAGCCATAAAAACATTTCAAAATATTTAAAACAATATAATTTTTTTGATTATGCATTCGGTGTGACATTTTATGGTTGATCTAGTTTTAGTTTTCGTCACAAAACGAAAGTTAATTTGCCTGTCTACTTTCTAAAGATTTTCGACAGACATCAAAAGTTTGTCATCTTATAAATAAGTTTATTATTTGAACTGGGGCGGTTGCTGTAGGTGCTCAAAACCTCATAGGGTGCCAATACAATAACTAGTTATGTATTTGAGCCATTTGGGGTTGGAACACTGGGGCTAAGAGGTCCGAGCCCACCTAGTATTTCAGGTCATAGCTAAGCCGTTGATCGACTCTTCGCGTGGCCAGAGGTTTGGCCAATTTTTTGGTCCAAGAATCAGCATTGCCTTCCATCGCAATTCTGCCAGTCTTCTGGGCAGTTTCCCCGTTGACATCGATGCGGACGAATTTTTGGAGTCCTTTTTTTCTGCTTTTGACACACACTTCATAATATTTTTCTTGATATTTAGTTAATAATGTATGCAAATATGTGTAATTAATTAAAGTCGCATTTTAAAATAAATAAAAAAGTTGATTAAAACCTAACTAGCTACCAGAAAAACAAGCCAACAAGGTGACCGAGAGGTTGTCATAGGTTAACCTACGTAGAAAATGCTTCTTATACTATTCATTGTTTTTTTATGGCATTTGAGAGCAGTGGTGATAAAGCAAAGTGCCCGCAGGGCATCAAACCCCCACCTCAAACGGGGCCCGCCGGGCCCGCACAGCCTACCTGTACCTACCTAATTATAATAGAGGATTAAAAGATAATTACTCAACAATTAATTGAAGCAGATGAACGTTTGTCTAGTTAATAGGTAATTAGGTACTGTAATTGAGTTGATGATTCAATCTCAGCAAAGGTCAACCGATTATAGGTTCGTGGGTTCGAACCCAAGCAGGTCATCACCGCTGCTGCGCCCGTGTGCTGGATTACACCCCATTCCCTGTCATATAGAGGAGCCTGTGTCCCAGCTGCAGCGCTGGGAACGCCATAGGCTCATTATACAAGATGTAGTTTTGCAACCTCGTCAAAATTCAGAAGGTTGTCATAGAAGATGTAAATAATCAATATAAATTACGGTACCCGTTTATCGAATAAGCGTCTGCGTTTGTTTGGGTGTGTGAAAACGCAGTTATAGGGCTAATTATTAGATGGGCCGCGTTTTAATACGGGTGGTGTACACTTACCGATTTCCGATACCAAGAAAAAAAATACCTACCTATTTTATTATTGATTCGGGTCGAGAATCATTAGCATAGTTATCTCCTTGAATTTGACGAGGATGCAAAATTACACCTTGTATACTATATTTACATTCAAACTCATTTCTTTCGCAAACGGACTTCTAGACAAACCAGTTTTTTTACGTAACAAATTAATTCATGCATGTTTTCAACCCACTGACAGAAAAATTCTAATCGTAATTTAGTAATTAATTACCTAACGTACGTTACATACGTTTTTGCTTAAAATCATGTTGTGGTTGTTTAAAACTGATGGCGGTTACGTCATGATAATTTTAGCAACAAAACAGTAACACCATGGGCCTTGAAAGTAATTCTTCATCTGAGTTTCCAGTTCTAACATACTGTAAAAGGATGCCTAAATTAGGTAACTAAGAGATCTTTTTTACTTACAATATTTTTTTTCATTTGGCAAAAACTATGATTGCTTGTTTTAAGAAATCATTTTCCTGCTTTGGTTTTAACATAACCCACTACACTAGCGTCCCAGCCCTGCTTCGCACGGTTTTTACAACTTGACAAAACATCGCGATTTGTTTATTACATGAGAGTTTTTTAACCGACAAAAAAATGAGGAGGTTCTCAATTCTACCCCAACAACAGAACAGTAGAATTGAGAACATATATATAGATATAATAAAATATATATGTTCTATATATATATTATGTATGACCACGCATAACTTTTTACTGAGAAGTCCAATTTCAATGATTATTTTTTTATTGGAGAGCGTACATATATCTCAAAGTTCGTTCCATTTAAATTAGAAAAATAAAATCCACCCCTAAGGGAGGAAAACAGGGGTTGATTGATTTTTTTCCTACTGATATTTTTCAATAGTGTTTAAACTTGCCACACATATGAAGTTATGATGACAATACAACATATAATAGAGATATAGATTGTATCTGATGATGGAGACGGGAGGCAAGAGGTCTTCAACAGTTTACAGCAGCTATAACGTGTTTGGACTCATTTCATGCACCTTGATGAGAACTTTAGACCTAGCTAGAGTATGACTGTCATCGAAGGTCTGACGAGGGAGACGAAGGCGAAGGCAGTTGCTAGAGATCCACAAAAGTGCCACATATAGCAAAAACTTTCTTTCCCAGGTCGATAACTGTGTTATCGAGGGTCGTCACTTGCAATTTATGTACCGTGACGGCCCAGCATATTATTACTGGCAACATCCTACGTTCAATGTTACCTTGACCCTTTATGCCTTGGAAAGTCGCAACCACTGATGGTACAGCAACACAACCATCGCTATAATTCAGTTTATTCATCGAATTGTATAGACTCGGTTGTGTTTCGAACTATGGTAGTCATCTTGCTGCCAAGTTGGTCACGTGGTCGCAAGCGCGACTGCTGAACGTGGGTTCGATTCCTGGGTCGGGCAAAAAGTGCCATTGGGTTTTTCAATTAGAATTATTACTTCGCATTCGCAATTTTATTTTGCATTCGCTTTACGTAATAAATTTTCTTGTTCGTTTGGTTGGCGCCGACTGGAAAATTAATTACGTACTTTAACTTTGGAACTTAGCTAGACTAAAAAGTATTTTTTATTTTTCGCTTTTCAGTTCCGGTTTTCGTCGGTCTAATTTTTTGTTAAAAAGTTTTTATTTATATTAATGTATCCAATAAGTACCTTACATAAAACATACATTCCGCATCAAAAGCGTAAAGAGCTTTTAGAGAAAAGCTACCGAACGCAGCGCGGTATGTGTTATACTGATGTGTAACCTATATTACCGTAAAGTTTTAACAAAATACAGTTTCATATTACAGTATTTCGGAATTTATATCAGACAAAAATCTAATGTCAGAATATTGACATTCTAATAAAATAAAATTTGTACTCGTATTGTTGTACTTGAGATTTTTTTTTGCATATTGTCTATTGTATATTTACATCAGTATTGTATAATGATGACATTAGTTTTTGTTTATTGCCATAGTCACGTTATTTGATTCTCAATCTGTGCGTTGACATGTACTACTGTATTGACAATCTGTCTTTGTTTTTTTTTGTTTTTATTTTTTCTCTTATTTTATTATTATTGACATTGATTTCTATTGCTATTTACTGTATATAATTTGTATTGTGTAATTTTATATAGTAGTTTTTTTAGTGACCAGGCTTATTTTATTTAATTATTGAGACTTGCCTGGCTTGAATTAAAAACAAATAATTACGAGTAGAACCTAATTTCAAACATTTGTACGCCTTCTGGCACAACATAGCGAACTCTTTATTATACCATTGTTATTGTACCTACCTATGTTAAATACTTGAAAAATGACTTATGACTCCGTTCAGTAGTTTTTGTGTGAAAGAGTAACAAACAGCCGCCGCGAAAGCTCCCCCATGCATCCGACAAACGCGAAAGTTAACTTTTCGCGATAGATTTCTGTGCCTTTTCCAAATAAAATATTCAAACGTAAACTGTTTCATGATGCAATGATTACAATAATAAAATTTATCAAAAATACAAGGTGTAACATTAAATACAGTTTTTCTTTAATCTATGTCAAGTTCAATTTTGATGTTAGTTATAAATACACATTAACAAACCTAAGTAAATTCTCAAAATTATGGTACATACCGCATTAAAATTGATCACGAAGTAAAGAAAATCTAAGCGGTCTTCTTAGCGTTTTTAGATAAAATTGGACCAAAATTCGGAGACAGGTTTGGCATCTTCAGTAGCGTCCAGCAGCTCATGTAATGTGCAAACACCAGAACAGGCAGGCTATTAAGCAGCAGCAGCTACTGCAAACAGCAGGATATTACGTGTTCCATCGTTTGTGGTACCACGCCACTCGGTTGTCAATGAATCTTCACATGAACAGGTTTTCCTTGCTTCGGCCAACCTGGGTCAGGGGTCTTTTAAAGACTAACAATATAAGCGGTTACACATGCAGACACAAAAAGCGTCTTTGATTTATGGTATATCTAGATAGATACAGACAAAATAAACAGAAAAACTCATAAATTAGTTATCTTATGAATATTATTGGCAGTGCTGCAAAAACAAAACTGTCAGAACTCCAAGTTCCCCAAGATAAACTCATAAAAAATATACTATTCGGCTATCCATACCTAACATCGACCGGTAAATTTACAAAGACACAAAAATAATGAATATAAAACAACTATATATTTACAACCCATGTATTTTCATCAGATATATTCTCAACAAAACCGTTCACTCAAACTTAACACTCACCCAATATAAACAAGTTAGTCAATGCAGCACACGGCGAGCAAGCTAGCTAGTTTTACCTAAAACAAGATCTAGCTGTGGCAAAAAATGCTAACTTTTGAAGCAGCACAACTCTATAATAAAATACCGTCTTGCCTAAGAAATCTAGACTCTTTCAATGCAATCAAAACTCAACTTAGCCAGCACATAATTGCGGATCGATCACTTCTGGAGAAATTAATGCATTGGATGGGTTATTAACTTGTAATATTGATGACGAACTTTTTGTAATCTATATAATTATGTATGTTTTTTAGTATTGTTCTCAAGTAAGTGACATATGTCTTTATTGGGAATAAAGTTTCTTTAAACCCAAAGACATTCAAATATTGACGAGCGATAGATGGGACAAGATGAAGAAAATCGTGATCCAATACTTGTTACTACTTAGTAACAAATCGTTCTGTTGTTCTAATGTCATACCCCCGCATGTCAGGGAACATTCATGTGTCAAAATCGAAAATGTTTGAGATCAAAATTTTTGAATGAAAATATTCCTAATGTCCTACGCTCTCTAATTATTTTCAATCTCTTTGTTTAAACCGATATTAATATGCAATCATGTTCAAGGTCCATTTTTGATTATAAGAATTCCGGTCGGTAATAAATTCAACCAGTTTCTTTTCAATGAAAACCACTAATCTCACGTACTTACTTACGTAACTGCCGCACACCAATTATACAAAAAAAGACATCATAATGTGAACGTAACGTTAACGTTTACTATACTATTGATAACGTACTAAATCAATAAAAAGCCCGACTTTTTGTAATTTATTCCATCAGTTTCAAAACGGTAAACGAAAAGAAAGTACGAAAATAAAAATATTCGCACTGATCATGACGCCACACAAAACAAAGACGTGAATCGAAAAGGACGATATGGAAAATACATAAAGGGTGCAAATAGACCTTTCACGACGCCGAAAGGCACTTGTCATTGCGATGTTTTTTTTTTGTTCTGGACCACACCTGGGAACCTTCTAGTTACCGAGATATTAGGGGTCAAAGTTTCGACTGTTTCGCAACTTTTTTTTTAAATACTATTTTTTAAGGTTATAGGTAACTGTAGATACCTCCATGATCCCGTTACCAATGCATCCATTAGTACAATGTTTTGAGTGCGTTACATTTAGTTTTCAACGTTTTAAAACGTGTATTTTCACCCCCAAAAAAAGTCGTTTCCCAGGAATATTTTTTGCGTAGGGTTACTTAGTTTGATGTACTGAATGCTTGGTTGCCGGCTTCGTGAAGGGTCCGTTTACACCTTGTAGATTTTGATAGCTGCACCTACATGTCTTAGAAATCAAAATTCGAAGACACGTAACATCCACAGACACACCTGGGCTTTTGTCCCACTCTCTCTCACAGAGAGGAAGCCTGTGTCTCAGTCCCAGCAGAGCAAATGATATGAACTGGTAATGCACTGATGGGCTCGTCCCCTATTACATGAGACTTAAACATAACTGGCAAAATGTGGGTGTACTATTTAGGTACACCTCTGCCTAACCCTTCGGGGATTACAGGCGTGATGTTATGTTATGATGATGCTCATGTGTGATGTGATATCGTCTGGTATATACATGCAATCAAGCTATTAAAGCTATCGGCATCTAACAAGTATTATGGAATCATTAGAAGTACAGTAATCGTGTGTATGTTTAGAAGCCGCGAAGGATAATTGACATAAATACCAAATGTTTTCATATGCGTTGACAAAGTTTGTTTGTTCGACAAGATTCTAGGAGAATGAGTCAGTGACGACTGTTCAATGTTTTGTTTATTATGCCATCATAATATGCTTCTTTTTTTATCGTGTGGTTAGTGCCTAACCTGCTGTCAGAGCTTTTTTGCCGCCCATGGGCCTCTGACTTGGCTTTACATGCCGTCGAGAAATATCTCTCAGGCGTGTTGGTTTCCTCACGATGTTTTCCTTCACCGAAGCTATAGATAATTATACAATTCGCATATGATTCCAAAAATCAGAGGAGCGGGTCTTGGGTTCGAACTTGGGACTTGGCAGTCCATAACATGCTGAACAAGTTACAAAGTCTTTCACTTTTAGAGATATTAGAAACCGTCCTCCATAGGAAATGGAGGATTCTCCGACCAGATTGGTATTGTCTGGGCCACAGCCCGGACGGTTGTTGTCGGGTTACTGTGTGTATGTTAACCTGATTTTTTCGTACTGGGAATCTGTATAATATGTAAGCACCTTATGGATACAAAACAAGCTTGTTAGCCCCAAGAATAAAGAGGCTTAACACCTCACTATTAGTAACGAATGTATGTATCTATATTCTTTCCAGAACAATGTCGGGTCCCGTCCAGCAGATTTCCTTAGAAGAGGAGTACAAGAAGAAGACTAAGATTACCCCAGAAGACATCAAGAAGTTCAGAGATTGGGTGGAGACCCAGCCACATCTGCCTTCAGAACATATTACTGGTGGGTACCTGTCTGTAGCTAATGGGTGTAAAAGTACCCTTAACGAGCCGAAAAGCACTTATTCTGCCAGTCATTGCGATCATTTTTTTGTTCTTGCTTGGACCATACGGACCTTCTAGTTACGGAGACATTAGGGGTTACAGTTCGAAATTTTCAATTAAAAAAAAAATACAAGTTTTTAACGTTTTAACTTTACTTTAAATACTTCCAAGACCCCGGTACTATTCAATGCGTGCATCAGCAGAATGTTTTGAGTGCGTGAGACCAACCGTAGAACATGATTTGTCATCCAAAAAAAAAGTCGTTTCCCAGCAATATTTTTTGCAGTTACTTAGTTTGATGTACAGAAGGCTTGTTTGACGGCTTCGTGAAGGGTCCAAAGTTCCAAGTTCAAAGTTATTTTACATAACATCACGCCTGTAATCCCCGAAGAGTTAAGCAGAAGTGTGCCCTTTAGTACACCCACACTTTGCCAGTTATTTTTACGTCTCATGTAATAGGGGCCGGGGCGAGCCTATTGCCATCAGCCGGGCACAAATCCAGACTCCGTGGCTGTTACTGAGAAATTTCCAATGGAAAAACCCAATAATACTTTGCCCGACCTGGAAATTGAACCCAGTACCTCATGCCCAGCAGTCGCGCTTGCGACCACTAAAACAACGAGGCAGTCAAAGTTATTTTAGCTTCAGTAATTAATTGGCTAACCTTTGCTTTGAATGATCCTCGTGTAGAGTATTTGATTAACACTAATCTCAGGCCAATTAGCGGCAAGGTAAAGAAAGGACCGCAACATGCGTCAAGAGCAGGAAAATGATTATTAAGTCATAAAATATGTCAATTATTGCTTTCAAAGTCCACAAAACATTACGCTAGTTTCGCAACAAGCCATTAAAAATCTGAGTACCGTATCAATGACGACACTTGTTCAGTTTTTTTTTCAATTTCGTAATTAATATAATGATGTATATCGTGAATCGTGAATCAATGGAGGCTGTTGTGACTCGTGGCTTCCTCAATTACGTAGATTACGACACTTTGTCGTAATCACAACAAATTATCAGTGGTTAGACGTAGACTGAGGTAACTGGTAAAACCACTTTGTAAAATAACAATCATAATTTCTCGCCTTTATTCCTACTCATCATCATCGCCATCCATTCCAGTGTAACCAGGTGCAGCTAAGTACCAGTATTATACATGTAGCTAGTGGCTATCTGGCCTCCATAGCCCAGTCACTGGGTAATACGATACACCTTGGTGAGACTGATTGCCACTTTGAGGCTTCTGAGTTTCCGTAACGCCTGTCAAAGACCTTATACTGATAGCAAAAACGACTTAGTGTGCTTATTCCAATAAGGTGTGAAGGATTGATTGTGGAGAACGCAACCGTGTCCCCGCACTCCAGCCAGAAGTGGCCAGGAGGAACACCGTGTAGTTTTAGTAGGAGTCTGACAGGGCAATTCACCGGCGGAGGGCATCCATTGCATTGCATAGCAATTCCACAAGTAAAAAAAGTGTGACGGATTGCAGGTACCCCCTTCGTTTTTAATTTTAAGCCACAATAGGGACTGATTGCGGTCGCTGGTGTGAATGCTGAGGTTCTCCGAGGGTGCGATTCCCAAATTGGACAGTGTTATTGGGTTATTCCGCTAGGAATATTTCAGTAGCTGTAGTTAGGAAGGAAAAGCGCGTCAAACCGTTGGTAATGCGCCTGATCTGATCTTCAATCCTGTCGGATTGCCGTCCCATCCAACTATGAGAGTGAGGGAAGAAAGAGTGCATTTCTTGATTTGGGATTATATTCGTCTTGACAACTATTATAAATGTGAAAGTTTTAATGTGTGTGTCCCCTTTACACTGTAATTAGTGGACGGATTTGGATGAAATTTAGTTCACAGACCTTCCTGTGGAACCAACAAATTCAATTTTGTTTATTTTATAATTCATCGAGCAAAAACGAGTCTTCTAATAAAAATTCAACCAGGATAATTAACACAAAAGTACTTTAATCAAGAAAAAATAAAACAGACGGAATGTATTGACGTAACTAGCAGATATCCTTGACTACAATTCAATGCAGGCCACAGCTCAATATGGATCGCATGTATGATCAGTAGATAAACGACAATTAGTGGACAGATGATGACGGTGTCATTAGTCGGTGTATAATGGCCGCCGCGACGCGACGTGACAAGGCTCTGTGTAGTTAATGTACGAATGCAAGCGTGTAAGATGGACTAAGTGTTGCGGCCTTTGGCCTGAGGGAAGTGAGTTCTTCATTAGGATAAAAAATCTTCGCAAGTATTTAAAGACTCGTCTAATATTGTTGTTTAATTATAATCTTACAAATTGAAAAATATAATTTCTCAGCAACAGCCAAGGAGGCTGGATTTGTGCCCGATTGATGGCAATAGGCTCGTCCCCTATCACATGGGACTTATGTACACATGATTGGCGAAATGTGGATGAACCCTTCGGGGATTACAGGAGTGATGTAATTTAAATTTTAAAATTGAAAAATGTATGTCTGAACTTCAACTCAAAAAAGATCAGTCAATGAATGCAAAAAGATAAGCACACTAAATATAATATAATGATGAAGTAGCAGTGATAGTCTAGTGGTGTGACCGTTGGACTGCCAAGTCATAGGTCTCGAGTTCGAACCCAAGACACGCACCACTGATTTTTCGGAATTATGTGCGTATTGTACCTATAATTATCACTTGCTTCGGTGAAGGAAAACATCGTGAGGAAACCAGCATACCTGAGAGATGTTTCTCGACGGTATGTCAAAGCCAAGTCAGAGGCCCTTGGGCGGCATAAAAACTCTGACACCAGGTTAGGCACTAACCACACGATAAGAAGAAGAGAATGATGAAGTTTCTTGTTCTATTCAGAATTTCTTGGTGGGTGTCAAATATCTCCCAGGAAACCCCCTCCGAGTTGGGTGCATGAGGATAGATAATTATCGTCTGTAGTCCTACATAGCACGAAAGCCTCCTGCGTTTCTCTGTAGAAACATTTTGACATGAAAAATAAGTTTTAGGCAGGCATTAGACAAAGATAAATGATTATCTAATAAGTATGTATTAAAATATTATGTCTTATTATTTTACCAAGCATGAGTAGTAAGAATTTAATCAATTACATCTTAAGCAATGCAACCTTGAAATGCTACCTGTTCAGGCCTATAAAAAATAGTAACCAATAATCTTGCTTTAATATATAATTCAAGTTGAATTTTGACCCATCGTTTTTTGTTTCGTACTTGACTTGTGTGAAAATGATAACCGACTAGTTTTGATCGAAATTACTAGGTCTTAAGCGTCGTTGTTTGTAGTAGAAATGATCCCACAAATAAGTAAAACGTAATAAATATAAAGGCATTCATGTTGTGAAAGCATTCCACGACGCCTTCTTTTTTGCAGTGCCTCGAAAAGCATGTTAAGCAGTTGGTTCCAGCTAGCATACGTAGATCTTGGAAAATCGTAACGGGTAGTCAGAAGCCAAAAAGTCTGCCAACCAACCCTACCTAGGGGTAGCGTGATACCCAGTATCATGGTTGTGTAACTCAGATAGGTATTCGCTCCATGTAAAATACTTTAATTCAGCTGTATATGGTTAGACTGGAAGCTGATCCCAACATACATAGACGATGATGTGATCTCCTAGCTCCCTCACAATTTTAAAATGCCGTTTGTCTTTCATTCCAGATTTGGATCTGATCCTGACGTACCACTGCTGCCACCGAAGCACGGAGGTGTCCAAGCAAGTGCTAGACCTCCACTACACCCTCAAGACACTCTTTACCAACTTCTTCAAAGACAGGATAGTGGACGCCAAGATATTAAAGACTTTGAATTATTAGTGAGTACTTTATATCATCTTTTTTTTCCTAGCCTGCTCTGTCCAACACCTGGGTAAAGGTCTCCCTGCACTCTTTCC
Source organism: Standfussiana lucernea (assembly GCA_964057025.1). NCBI lineage: Eukaryota > Metazoa > Arthropoda > Insecta > Lepidoptera > Noctuidae > Standfussiana > Standfussiana lucernea. The sequence goes on from OZ059805.1 coordinate 14,755,096, forward strand.
ATTTCTCGCGAACCCGCGCGTCCTCCATCTTGTTATATATAACCTTTAGCCTTATTTTATTCGCGTGTCGATGAATATCTATATTGAGTCGGCCCAGATCTTAGCTACGTGTTTGGCGCTACCACTAGCGTACGACAAATCCTGTAGCGTGCAGGCATCCGGGGATGCAGGATACTATGCATATCAGGTTCAACCTTATGATATTTCGGCAAAGAATGAGAACTGTTCTTCCATAAAAGACACTGGCAGTGAATTTTTGGCACTTACTCTCGTTCGTTTTTCTCACTCCTCCGCTCCTTCTTTTCTGATTAATTTCGTTGCAGGATCCAAGACAGTTAAGTCTCGGTGCTTTTCTATTGGTCGCCACTGTTGATTCTGGCTTTCAAGAGTTGCAGTGGTTTGGGAATAATGTGGCGGGCACACTTACTTTATTTCTTACCTCCTATCTGCAAAACGGACTCCACAGCTGTTACCACTACGAATAATCGCATAGTACAATAAGAATGTTTTGTCTAATAACACTAACTCATCACGAAATATCGAAAACCGCTTGACGTATAAAGATGAAATTTGGCAGGGAGGTAGTTTATAGTTAGTAGACGTCCGCTAAGAACGGATTTTTTGACTGGGCCGAATTTCTGTTTTTTTTTTTTTTGTACTTCCGACCTGAAATTTAGCAAGTCTAGAGTTTATGAGTAGGAGACATTAGCTAAGAAAGAATTCAGTGACAGCCTGGACTAAGGGCTCTCGCAGGTCAGGTCACATGATCTGGGTTAGGCGATAGCATGCTTTTAGTTATACCTTTTAGTTTGATACATGAAAGCGCAATACTATTCACTCACTGACTAATCAAAATATCTATCTAGAACTATAAAACTTAGAAACTTGAAATCTGACAAGTAAGTTCTTAATATGGTAGGTACTAAGAAAAGATTTGTGGAAATTTCTCCCTCAACTGGGGTAAAAGTTTGCACAAGCAAAAAAATGGAGTGAAGAACCTCTTAACAAAAAAACTTTTTTTTGGGCAAATCCCGAACCTAACACAAAGTCGCGGGTAACAGCTAGTAAACTATATAAGACAAGACCAGCGACCAGTGTGTGGTCCACATTAGCCCTAGATCGAAATAACTTGGGGTCTTGGGGAGAGGACTTTGCCCAGCAATGGGATGACGCAGACTAACAGTATAAACTATATTGTTTGGTAAGCTTAATGCGATACAAAGATTGCTTGAAATTCTGCCATTATTCTTTTGATCATTTTTAGCCAGGAATTTCGTGTTTGATAAATGGGCCTCTCTTACCTTCTAAGCCATTATTAGGTTCCGTTACCGTGCGCCTGAAAATTAATTTCCGTTTTTATATTTCTTTCTCTTTTTCCAGTGTACTAACACCACTTGAAGTACGAGGTTACGATGACTCCGCCATCTTATTTTGTCGGCTGCTCGACAGCGATCCTAAGAACTTCGTCTTCGCTGATTCACTCAGGTACGTATTTTTCTTTGGATGCAAAAGACCTGCTACATCTCCACATATCGAATTTTAATTGCCCACCAAAAACATAACATGTACAAAAATGCAAGTCTCGCAACACGGTTTTTCTACCGTAAAAAGTTGTGAGATCTAAGTAATGCTATTTTCTTAATAAATAAAATAACTTGCATTTTTGTACATGTTATGTCTTTGGTGGGATATAATATACAAATATAAAACTACCTTCATTTGCTGAAAACTACATTAGAACCAAATTTCTAACTTTCCATTTCCTAACTGTCCGACATTTCCAAAGCAATCAATCAATTCTTCCTACTTTTCCAGGGCAGTTCTGATGCTGGTGGACCTCTGGCAATATGAGGAGGGCACATGGCCGGGGCTGATCATTCTTATCGATCTGGATACCTGCACGTTGTCACATATTGCCAAGCTCGACCTCCAATCTGTTCAGCAGTTCCTATACTTCCTACAGGTAATATTATTTTGCATTTGGCTGAAAGACGGTAAAAGACAGTGGATGACATTCGGAAGACCGCGTTTAAGCCTGGAGACTCGTGAAGAACAGGGTAGTATAGCACAAAAGAGAGGAGGCCTATGCTCAACATTGCCAATGATTGATAAAATGGAGTTTGATAAGAAAACCAATTGCCCATTTTACTCTTGCTTTATAAGGAACGATCTTTAAAATGGATTAGCGTTTAGATTTTTTATGGACGTTTTATTGTTCAAAGGTTTTGTTTCGTAAGGAAATACTTATTTCATTGCAACCGTCCATTTCAGTTTTCGATGATGCTCAAGACTGTCTAACCATATCAAGGTCAAATTAATTTAGCTACTGAAACTCGAGTGACTTGATGTAGTTATATGGAACCATCAAATCATTTTCTTTTACATTTTGTGCCACCGTGATTCACTATTTAAAGGAGATGTTTCAGAAATGTATGGAGCCTGGGCTAGGTCTATGTACACCATATGTAAAAATAGCTTTTTAATACATAAACCGTTTTTAATTGTTAATTTTCTTTAATTTCACTTCGTTTGATTGTGTTTTTAAATTAACTTTGTCAAGGATAACAACACTCGACAAAAATCTAACATGATGGATCTGACAGTGGTATTTTTGACAATGACATTTGATTGACGTTTACGTAACGTGTTATAAACTAGCTACATAAAGATCGAAGAAAACAATTTTTGATTTCGAAAATCTTGGGTTTCGATAAAAATAATAGTACCTACAGGATATTTTACTCGATTCCGGCAGGACTTCTTACGAGTATATCACCTATCCTATATTTCAATGTCAAGAAACGAAACGCAGGCGTGGACGTTATTTGTTCAAATCTCAAAGCAAAGGAAGACTCGGTCGCTCGGTGCATAGAAACGTCAAAGTTGTCAAAAGTCATGTCAAACACAACTGTCATGGCTGCCTTATAAACAGGGTTAACTTATTAAAAAACTTTCCTAATTATCATTTTTTAACAGCTAAACCCGTCTTCAAATTATTTTTATAGTATTTTTGTGAAACTCCCCTATTTTTTCCCTATTTATTGATATGGTGTACATAGACCTAGCCCAGAATGGAACATCTCCTTTGACCTTGGACATCAGCCGTCATTTATCCTATCAAAAGTATGATATTACAACTTACGAGTGTACTTCACCTTCACCACATTTTCAGGAAGCCATGTTGTTAAAAATCAAAAGTCTCCACTTCCTGAACGCACCCTCATTCATGGACAAACTGATGATGATCCTGCGGCCGTTCTTGAAGAAAGAGCTCATGGACATGCTGAACATCCACCAGGTCGGAGCCAAGACCTTGGAGAAATTCATGCCGATAGAGGGACTGCCGAAGGGGTCTGGTGGACAGTACAAGAGTTTGGTGCAATGCAAAGGTGAATACTATAAGATTATAGTTATCGAGTTGGGAAAGACCAAATAAGCAATGTATGGACTGTGTGAATGATAATAAAGAACTATTGAGATGACGACTAGTCGAATTATGGCAGAAAAAATAACTGTTGCTGTGTTTTCCATTTCTGTTCATTCAAATATTTTCCAAAATAATCCTTTCTTTTACAGATGACGTGGTAGCTAAAATTGCGAATTCAAAAGATTTCTTCGTGGAGGAGAACAAGAAACGTGTGGTGGAAGCCAAGAGACCTGGCAAGCCGAAGACCATCACTGACATCTTCGGAGGCATCGAGGGGTCCTTCAAGAAGCTGGATATTGATTGACGAAGGGACCACGAGAATTTGAGATGTAGAATAATTGAATAAATAAGGATATGTGTATTGTTTGTTGGGTTAAAATTAAAGACGTTAAATGTTGTCGAGCCATTTTTCCTGATCCTATTTTGAAAAACAGCTGGACGCACGGAACCGGGAAATGTGGCAGAAAGAAAATAAGGACCTTTAACTAAGCTGCGAGTGATTCTAGGCTGAAATAATGAATTCCTTATAATCTAGCAACAATATATTACTAAGTCATTAAGTATTATAATTATAAGTTTGCTCAAATATTATCAGTAGGCTCACACTCTGACGGTTAAGCTAATGGCTACGAGTATGATAGATAGTGGCCCCGACATAAGATTCGTGGGTTCGCACTCAGGCAGTCGTGGTAGATTTTATTCAACATTGAAATTTATAATTATTTATATCATCACCGCTGCTCTCCATGCTGTAGCTAAACTAAAACATCGTGAGGAAACCGCCATATCCTAGAGCATACAATAGATATAAACAAATTCAGAACCGAGCATTACATCAGTGAGTGACGAGAACCGAGCAGTGCGCAACCTACAATAAAGTTTGTAGCAATCACTTCTTTCTTTCTGCACAAAATCGAATCTTGGATTGTTAAGGTGGCCATACACGCTACATGACAGTTTTAGCTCATTTGCAAGCATGTCATCACCAGCAACACAACGACAAAATGGCTGCTCTAGTAGGGTTATTACTTGCTATAAAAAGAGAAAACAACTGAGAGCTGAGATCTGTGCATGCGACCTTCCAAACAAAAAAAAAACAAACAAAACGATATTCTCAAGGTTGCATGTACAGGCCAAGATAACTGTACATTTTATCCTGCACACAATAATTCATGCATGTTATTACAATTTGACTGTAGGTACAAGGAAAGCTGCACATGCATAACCTATCGTCGTTTTTACAAACACTTTTACACGTCTTCTTTTTTAAAACTAGATGAGGCTGTTTCTTCTCAGAGTAATCACATACGAAACATCGTATGTGACTACTCTGAGAAGAAACAGCCGAAACAAACTCAGAGGTCATAGTCTCTTTTAAGGTCCAGACATAATCTTGATAAACTCACATGAGGACTATGCAGATGAGTGTCTGAGATGGTCTTTTGAAGAAAGAACCACACAGATTTGACTGGACCTGTCCAGCCAGTGCAAGCATTTGTCAGTGGAGGGAGAACGCCTTAAGAGCTTTCAGCAGTTTTCTGCAATCTTTACTTTGTTAACCGATTGTAAGATCCTCTGTACTCCACTGCCCCCGTTTTGCTTCAGTTTAATACTCGTAGCTGAGAATTATAACATTTTCTTCTTCATTTCATTGGATTAGATTCGACAAAAACTCTGCCACTTCAACGGCGTCATCAGTGGCTTCAGACAGAATCCCAACTACGAATCCGCAACGATCCCATAAATGAGGTGTGTTCCTTAAGTTCGTTTTTAATAGCTTCCAAAAAAAGGAAAAGGTTAATCCAACAGATTTAACCTTTTTAACAGAAAAGGATTCTAAAAAACATTCTTCTATTTTGAAGCCAAAAAATAAAATTAATTGCACAGGTTTAAAACAAGGTATTGTAACAAGGTATTGTTATTTTGATACTCAAATCTCGTTTCTAATTTGAATGGCAAATGACATGACTTAATAAAGAGGTAGGTACCTAACAAAATGGTAATATTTTTGGATTTCATAAATGTAACGATATTTGTCTTTGGATTATCATTTTTCATTCGATGTTAAATAAAAGAGGAAATCATAAGTCCAAAGATCAATTTAAAAGAGGAGCTTGTAGTAAATAAATAATGTCGGTTCGTTGGATCTTCCAAATTAAGCGATTCTTGCCAGAGACCATGGTATATGAAGTAGGCGGTATGGCTGATTAATCCTTATAGCATTAATTATAATCAATGTAACCAATTGTTCCGGTTGTCTCACGAATACAACAGTGTGTTTGGAAAAACTGTACCCATCAATAAAGACGAGCTAGAGCTACAACTTCAAACATTTTTAGGACGATTTTAGTACTAGTGTTTCTGAAATTAACTGAATTTACAGCAGCATTAGGCTGATTACGTGTACCGGTGGAGAAATATTAAATATCATCAATTGAAAACATGGATTTAAATATTGAATAGGTATTACTGTCTGCCACGTAAATACTATCTAGAAAGTTCGAAACGTGGTCTTTCCTAAACAAAGTGAAAAACATTACATTTATTGAATTTGCCATTCTTAGAGAAATCATCTGTTTAAAAATAAATCGACTAAAAAAACCAAGTTGGCTAAAATCTAAGTTATGCCAAAAATAAAAGGTCAGGAGACTACCTAAAAACTACGAAAAATTGCCGAATCATAGATGCACGGTCTAATCAATAATATACAAAAACACACAGTAGGACAACTGCTTCTCATGCTGAGTTGCAACATTTTTTTGCTCTAGGATTCTGGGCACGTTTTTAAAGGTCTAACACTAGAAGGACACTAATTGGTTTCCTAATTCAACTGCGTAAAAACGAATTAGTACTCTGTACCTAGCTCAAGACGATCTTGGATAATATATAAGCTGTCAATCAATCAACTTGGTGTTGCAGTTGCATAGATCTTTTATTTTTTGTATAATTGAATAGTCAAACGAACTTACCTTTAAGGAATTGTCCGAAGATGATTATTCCCACCCGACCCAGACTTTCCATGCTATAGTATATAGTTATACGAGCATTGAGCATGGACCCTATGTAGTAAAACCAATAAATCGCTATGAACTTAATGAAGATAGTTTACAGAAGCAGTTGGCAACACGTCAAGGTTGCGTTCGGAAATGAGCTTTTTTCTTTTAACTTATGTGTGACGTCGCAGCCTAAAACCGCCTTTACTTTTACGGAACCCAACGGCATCAGCAGCCAGCATTAACAAATGATGTACCTACTGCTGGGACACCAGCCTCTTCTCCACGAGAACAACTGGGCCATGCCATGCACCATGCGGGCCCTAGTGTCTTCCAATATCTGGTTCTAGGACATGTCCTAACTTTACACTCTGTTCTTCATACCCCTAAACTAGCATGCTAGTTTAGGGGTATGAAGAACAGAGTGTAAAGTTCTTCATCCCTCATAGAAAAGCAAGCTGGAAGGATCCTCCGACCAGACGGGTGTTGTGTCTGGTGGGCTACTGCCCGACAGTTATCGCGTGTTTCTATGTGGTCATAAGTCGCGGATAGCTTTAATAGCGCGATTCATAATTTTGATTGTTAGTTCTTCATTTGTGCCATACAAGGCGCTGTAGTGCTTTTTGTATGCCGTTATGCTGGTCTTATCACGATGTTTTACTTTGTCGTTATACACCATATCGGTGTACACATAGAAGTGCCTTCCCGAGTTCAAACTCAAGACCTACAACGGCTGCAACTCGTCAGTGGGGATCGATGTCGCTGGATTACGATTGCTCTCAAACTTACCTAACGACCGACAGTAGCTTCACACTGAGACTCTAATCCAACTATCTGAGTCTGACTGAACGTTTGGACGCGTGATGATTTTTCGAGGTCTTAATTGAAGGCAGTTCTGTGTTTTTTGCCAGACTTGTTCAGGCCTCTGTTTTTCTTAAATTAGATCATTTGCGATCAGACATTGTTTGTGACAGCATTGTTGGTGTAGTGATCGCAAAACTACTGAGTTTGAGGTTCTGGGTTCGATTTCCAGGTCCGTCAAAGTATCATTTGACATTACATGGGACTTCAACATTACTGGGGAAATGTGTGTGTACTATGGAGCCCCCTGCTTAACCCTTCGGCTAACACAGGCGTGATGTTAGGTTATAATTTGAAATTGTTTCCAACTCATAAAAATATCTAAATCAAATAAAAATGCAGACTCAATAAAAAGCGATGCCGCCGCAGTGACTACTTTTTACTACACCCTACATTATATTAGTCAACCGTACGATTAATTTGTATGTAATGTTTGGCATGTCACGGTCATTAAATCATATTTAGGAAAAAATACGCGGATGTTTATATTTGTTATTACTGTGTACCAGTACAAACCTTTGATGCACTGGGTTAGTAAAATGCCGCGTGAATGGGCGACACACTATAAATAATAATTATACATATTTTCTTACATACATAATATGTAATTACATTTATATAATGGTGAAAGGTAAAAGTGCCACTGCGTTGATGTCTTTTTCAAGCAGACATACAGAAAAAGCGTAAGGTGTGGTCGAATCGACCTGAAACCAATAAATATCTGACAAAGTCCGGTGTCTGCAGCCAGTCCGGAGCTCGGTCTGGTCGGTTTGACCACGTGTTTATTGAGCGAAAAAAAAAACATTTATGCAAAAAAATAACCGACTTCACTTCCGAAAAACAAAAAAAGTGAAAAATTACTTTTAGTTTCGGAAGGCTGTGACTTTGTTTGATTCATTAACTTTTTTGTCACCTTTGTTGCATTCGAGTTTTTTGGAAGTCTTTTTAGTTGAGATATCCTCTATCAAAAAGGATTTCGTAAATCGGCCCAGTAATCACAGAGTAATCAGGAAGCATACAAGATATAAAAGATGCTGGTGGAATGCATAACCTCCTTCTGGTTTAGAGGTCGGTTGAAAAAGAAGATAATCTAGAAATGACATTTGAAAAACTACACTATTGTTAGACTCTGGTGACCGGAGTCCGGTTCGCTATTTGTTCGTACCGGTTTGACCGAACCTTGTGCCACCAAAAGCGTTGACAATTTTTTTTTTTCACTCGAAGAGCATTTTCTTATTTATGAGTCGAACATTATTCAAACGAATTTACATTTGATTACGAGTCATATCAGTTGAACCGTTCGCGTTTCAACCACCCAGTGCGTAGCCTACCAAAGCATTTTATAGCGGTAAATAATATCTTTTAGAGCAACAAAACTGATTTAGTATTGTAAGTGAGACCACGTTGATAGGACGCGTGTAGTGACGTCACTTATACATATATAAAGTTTATAGTTTTATGACGTAAAAAATAAATAAATACATAGTTCTATGTGAGTATTGTGTGGCGTTGGATTGTTTTATTTTTAAGGGTAGTTTAGGTAATTTGTTTAAGAAAGTATTTTGATTTTTTGAGTGTGTTATACCGGTGGTAAATTCATCATCGTTTGTGTTTTGTTTTAGAACAATAACCATATGGGTCAATTTGACCTTTGGCATTTTAAATGTTTTGGTATTTTGTTGATAGCGTGACCTCCAAATAGTGAATTTATCCCTTCAGTATCTATTTATTATTCGGCTGCAACAGGAACTATGTACATGCCTGACTAACATTCAGAGCATTCTTCTTCATTTCGCATCGTTTGGCTGGCACTCGATTTTGTTTGGACCAGTAACTGATCAGCTTGGTCAATAGCCTCGTCCGAATCCCGGGATGTGATAGGTAGGAACATCTCTGACACTATGATTGAAAAGGGTTGATGATGAAGAGCAATAAAACGCTAAATATACAAACAAAAGCCACCACTTGTCGCGTCGAGTCATAGAACCAAACGTGTGCCTCCAAATAAGTGTCAATCTTATTTTTTTATAACCGATAAGTAATTACGCTCAACGAACAATAACTTACTTGAATAAAGAAAATTCTATTCTATTCTATAACCAGTACAAGCTAACGTCGCATTAAGCTGAAAGTCTATACAAAGAAAGAAAGAAAGAAAAAACGTTTATTGGCACACGCCACAAGTACACAATACAGAATATAAAAAAGCAAATATAAAATAAAATTTTAAACTAACCAAGAAATATTATGCAAAGCCAGATCAAGTTATGCTAAATTGTATAGTTTGATTTGTCACCGTATGCACATGGTAGAGTTCCAAGCTCAAACATTATAGAGGAATAAATAATCAGGTACCTGCCTAGTTACTACCGTATGACGTGACGTGATATTTATTTACATATAAGGAGTACTAATTGGCCGTACGCTATAAAATGATTGTGTTATATATTATATCTTAAATCTTGTAGGAGTTGTAGGTACAGTACTTTAATTGTGCTGTAAATAAATATGATGAAATTATTTGTTATTTGCTAAAAGCTGAAAAAACTTTATGGACCTCTAGATAGATCTAGACATTTTGGAATGTCTTAGCTTCTATACCCATTTTTACGACTATTTTGAAAACCTATCGACCGTTGAAACCCTACGATGCGCAGTACTTATTTAGGCAATTATTTAAGTGTCCCTTTGTTCGTGAAAACGGGTTGATAATAACAATAGTAAAAAAAATATAGCAATTTTTCAATCTACTAGAAACTAACTTCACACGCCTTAATACCAAATTACTCAGGTCAAAGATGAGAATAAAATTGACACTTTATCACGCTCATTTCAAGTCCTCCTGCCAGTGACCCCAGTTCCCATTCTATATTCAGTTTTGGGTACCCAAGGCCAGCCACATGTACCCATCGTACCTAGTGGCTAGACTTGGCCACACCTGTGAATTCACACACGAAAATGTTTTAGGTTTGTAGTTGTAGTAGGTTGTTTTGGCTCGAAGTCTGTTAAATTAGTTACTATATCAATAAGCCACAGGTCACTGGGGCAGGTCTGTCTCCCTTAATTCACACTCACGGCTCTCATAGTTACTGCTGGTTGTAGGAAACAGTGTGTATTTTGTTGACAAGCCAGTCTTTCTAACCCAAAACCGTGAACTAAAATAAAAACTGGTCGAAATCTCGTCTCAGCGACAGTTAATGTTATTTTTTTTTAAATACAGGTATTTTTGACAGACGAGTCCGAGATTAGAATGCAATCTTAAAAACTTTCGGAAGTCGGTGATTATTGTTTGTTTCATTGACTTTTTTGCCACCGACTTCCGAAAGTAAAGTTATTTTCCACTTTTTTTGTGTTTTTTTTTTGGAAGTCGGTTTTTTTTTGCAAAAAAGTTTTTATTTTACCCTTTTTAGTTATCGTATCACGCACAAATCCTTGTCAAGTGTCAATATCGCAATTTCTTTTAGTTGGATGACATTTTTTCCAGCTATTTTGATTTCAAAACCAAACTGCTGAACCGATTTTGATGAAATTTCTATGGGACCAATCGGGAAGTAGATACATTCAGATAAAAGAAGAATTTTAATCGGTTCATAAATGACGGAGATATGAGGTAACAAACACAAAAAAAAAACATACAACCGAATTGAGAACCTCCTCCTTTTTTTTGAAGTCGGTTAAAAATATGCTTAAACTAGCTTATGCCCGTGGTTTCGCCCGCATGGAGTTCGGTAACTGTCCCGCCGGATCGTAGTACCGGGATAGAAAGTCAGTGATTCAGTTCAGATAAAAGAAGAATTTTTCAAATCGGTTCATAAATGACGGAGATATGCGGTAACAAACACAAAAAAAAAAAAAAAAACATACAACCGAATTGAGAACCTCCTCCTTTTTTTGAAGTCGGTTAAAAATGAAAACTTTTTTTGCAAAAAAATAATACGACTTCCAACAAAAACAAATATAAAATGGAGAATAACTTCACTTTCGGAAGTCGGTGACTATTATTTGTTTAATTGATTATTTTACCACCGACTTCCAAAAGTCAAGTTATTTTCCCCTTTTTTTGGAGGTCGTGTTATTTTTTGCAAAAATGTTTTTATTTTACCCTTTTTGGTTATGGTATCTCACACAAATCTTTGTCATGTATCAATTTCACAATTTCTTTTACTTGGATGACACTTTTTTCCAGCTATTTTGATTCAAAAGCCAAACTGCTGATACGATTTTGATGAAATTTCTGTGGGACCAATCGCGATGAGGATTTTTTAAATCGGTTTATAAATTACCAAGTTAAGAGGTGACAAACATAAAAAAAAATACAACCGAATTGAGAATCTCCTCCTTTTTTGAAGTCGGTTAAAAATACGGGAAAGGCGCCTGTAATGTGCAAAGAGTCATAAAATCTAAATTCACAAGAGACTTGTGAATTTAGATTTTCAAAAGTGCTGATATTATCAGCCTTATTTGAAGAAATGACTTGATTTTTAATGTCAGTCAAGGCACAATTAGAAGCCGATAAAAATAAAAAACCCTCATCTTTGCAGAACAATGGCAATAAAAGGTATATCGTTAGAAGATGAGTACAAGAAGAACACCGGCACAACTCCTGACGACATCAAGAAGTTACGAGACTGGCTCAGCACACAACCTCATCTTCCTGGAGAATATATGACAGGTATTGTTATGTTGTGCCATAAAATGGTCACGGAAACACAAAAGATCTAACCTCCGATTATTTTTTCATGTTTTTTACGAAAACAGGTTTTACATTGCGTGTAAGCCGAAAACAATGTTTTGCGTACTACAACGTAATCAGCGCTTTTTCGCGCGAAAAACTACAGAAACGAGCACTTGTTATTCAGTCACTTAGGAAAATTTTAAAGCGATTTTCTCGTAGAATAACAATTAAAGTTATGAAATAAGTACTTATTTCAAAGCTCTTGTTTTGTAGTCTGCAGTACGGGTTCTATATTACTATGTTCGTGACCACATAAACTATCAATAAATAAATTAGGAGAAAAGTTGTTCAGAAGTTGCTATGTGTACACATATCAGTGCACGTAATTATAATGGCTATTTTAACAGAGCCTATTATGATGAATCTCGAATAGTCCGTTAAGATACGAGATAACGAGACATTCGCGTATATTACGTCATTAGCAATTAATGTGTGTGTTGCATTCTGAACGATCAAAAGATATACTAATGTGAAGTAAGTAGTAAGTCATTTACGAGAATACCTAGTTGTTATTGTGCCAGTTTTATACATCCTCTGGCTCGTTGGTAGTGAGAGAGATCCTGGGTTTGATTACCAGGTCGGGCAGTGTTATTGGGTTTTTCCATTAGGAAGTTCTCAGTAGCAAACTGGATTTGTGCCCGATTGATGGCAATACGCTCGCTCTCTATTACTTGGGACTTAAATATAACTGTGCCAGTAACAGTACCTACTATGGTACACGACACCTCTGCCTAAACCTTCGGGGATTGCAAGCGCGACGTTATGTTGTGTTATAAATTAAAACATATTTAAATGCTAACGTAACATAATAAATCGATATATTAATTTAAATCTTCGAAGAGCATGACCAAAGATTTTCAAAAATGAAAAGACTTGCATCCATAAATGATAATGATAAATGATGTTTATTTTGCAAATAGGTTTTTACAAACACTTTTACACGTCTTCTTTTTTAAAACTAGATGAGGCCGGTGTTTCGTATCTGACTACTCTGAGAAGAAACAACCGAAACAAACTCAGAGGTCATAGTCTCTTTTAAGGTCCAGACATAATCTTGATAAACTCACATGAGGACTATGCAGATGAGTGTCTGAGATGGTCTTTTGAAGAAAGAACCACACAATAATAATTCTTGAATAAAAATATAGGTACATATACCTAGTACAGAATATATGCAAAAAGGATTGGATTATTCCTGTTGAATGGTTAATTGCTTATGTCCACTATCTTCGGTTTCAAGCCTGCATTATGTAATATTTAAAAGGTATGTTATGTCAATAAGAAAATTTTGCGTCGTCTTTCCAGTACAGTTTTTCTAGCTAATGTTTCTTTCTGTGGTCTTGTATTTGAAGTGGTGTGTCATCATCATTATTTTGGTAGTTATGTCAGCTTGAAGGCACCTTAACAAAAAAACATTATTTGAAATACCTGTCTAGACAGTAAGGCTGCCTGTGCACTGGAGCGGGGCTGTGCAAATTTTGAACAATAGATTGCATAGAATGAGCGGAGCGGAGCGGGGCCGGGGTTTAGATTTAACGCAAAATTTTCACAGCTCTGCTTCTCTTCTCATTTCTCCACTATAGTGGACAGGCAGCCTAACAGTAATGCTAGTGCCACTGTATTTACCATTCAGGACTCAGCGACTCAAGGTCATACAATCCTAATCAAAAATCCCGTGACACTCCAGTTCTAAGGCCCACTTGCATATCACCAATTTTAAGTGGGTTTGTACCACTAAACTTTTTTTTTTTAATTACAGCAATGTTCTGTGACAGACAGACATAAATGTAGAATGATGTTTTAAATTCGTTTATTTGTTTTTGGTTAAGTTCTCGCACTTTAGTGGTATCGTTCCAAAATTTTAGTTTTACCTCCAAACTAAATACTTAGTTATATCGTTGTTTTGCCATTGACTTGTTAAATGTCTGAGAATTGGAAACGCAAATATTTTCTGAAGTCGAGTACTATCACTTAAGTCCGTTTACACGACACTAAGCGATATCTAAGTGAATGCCTAAATAGTACTATGTTGGAATGTCAATTGTCTGCGCAGCTTCACGCGTTGAAAATCCAACTGCTTTTATTTAAGTATTAATAAAAGTGTTTAGGGGCAATTTATATCTCTTTGATCGAGACTAAACATATACTGCCGGAACGAAAGATGGATGTGTGGAGTATCAAGAATGGATAAAGTAAGGAACGAGTATAGATAAGTATCAGAGGAAGCTTCCACTGTCTCTTACGGGATATCTTCCGTGATTAAAGTTTATTTAGAGCTCCCGACATTTCCGAGCATACAGAGGAAGCTTGAAAGTGGCGCCTGATACAGAAAAAATTGAAAGGAAGTCGTCTGTCTTGGTATGGACATGTAATGCGGAGGAATGAAACGCATGCTACTAAAAGAGTGATGGATATTAATGTTGATGGATGGAGATGGAGAGGAAGGCCAAAGAAAAGATGGATGGATTGTGTGAGGAATTATATGAAAGAGAAAGGAGTAAATGATGCAGTGACGTCTGACAGGGAGAATGGAAGAAGAAAACGTGTTTCGCCGACTTTAAATAGAATGGGACACGGGCAGGAAGATGATGATGATACTGCCGGAGCGCGGTTCCACGACAAAACGACATCACGCGTGTTCATAGATAACTTTAGTTTAGTTCGCGGATCCACGTTCCGTACGAACAGAGTTAAAGAGAGGAAACCATAACAACAGTTTTGAATGAACCATACAACCGCTACTTACATCACCGTCATCTGAATAGATTACACTGATTAGTAGACAAAGTCATTACTGCTGGTCCACGAGGAAGAAACGTATTAAACGTACGTTTTACGTATTTAATAACTAATAATAATAATAGATGATATGACGTCCAACCTCGATTTGTACTAAACGTGTCGTTTTATAATTTAAACATCAATCAACAACATCATTGTTCAGGCAGAAAATATGAAAAAACACGCTTAATTTGCAAGGTAGTCGTTGACTGTATCATGAGAATTGTAATTAAATAAAATAGAAAATATTTATTCAAAAATATAAGGTACTAGCGGATACCCGTGTGCTACTATGCTATAGTGCCTAATGCATTGTTTTAGAGGTCTAAAACCATCTTCGCATTATTGCCTTTCTAATGAATGTGCCCGCTTTGGGGCACATCGGTTGGATGATTTCAGTCTATAACGGACATAGGCAGAAACAATTATTGTGTTTTATACATAGATAGATAACGGTATAACTTTGACCTTGAGCTGCGTAGCGTAGTACGGAATTTCGATTCTAGAGGCCAGTGTATATTGGTTTTTTGATCACCGTACCGCTACGGTACTAAAAGCGAATTTCACCTTAAAACTGGACGGAATCTACACTTTTAAAAGGAGGCGGATAAGTGAATATTCCATAGGTAGCAATTATAACGTTGACAGGTCTTGAACGCGGTTTAGATGCACCTAACACATTCAAATTCATTGATTTAATTCGCCCTCATCATCATCATCTGCGTACCTGCCCGTGTCCCATTCTACTCAGGGTCGGCGCAACACGTTTTCTTCTTCCATACTCCCCTGTAAGACGTGTCAAGGTGTCAACATTTATGATTGTAATTTAGAGGTGTAATTCGCCCTATGTACTTTTATATTACTGCTTGCATAGGTACTTAATTATTTTGTCGACTGTACGTCAAGTTCAATGTTAAGTAGAAACCGATTACGTGCGACACCAACTGCCTTGTTAAATTATTAAAATGTCATTAAGTCTTATAATGAAGCATAAGTGGTGCTATAGGTTCAATGTAGCACTTATGCATATTTATTTAGGATAAATTATCATAAATGAGTGGTGGATATGCAGGTGGGTAAAAAATATAAAATATGTGTATTTTTATTAACCTTGGATTTCCCACTGCCGGGCAAAGACATCCCTCATAGTGTTCCAGGTATTATGCCTTTTCCTGTGCCATCTAGAACCAGCCCAATAAGCAAATGAAAATCCGCAAGAAAGGGCTGCGACTGGCTTTGAGGGAGAGGGAGATGGTCGGAAGACTTTGATGTCTGCTCAACAGTGGGACAGTACAGGCTATCTGCTATGTTAATAGTAATGTAGCTGCAAGTCAAGTCATACATCCGTCCGCTGCCGCCGCCAACCGTGTACTGGAGCCCCGCGTTTTTTTTTTTTTTTTTTTTTTTTTTTTTTTTGATAATGGCCACTCGCAGTTTTCCAGCTCTCTACGGCTGGTTTACTACTTAACCGGACTATCCTGTGGTGACCTCAAATGAATTTAAGGCCCCCAGCCAGGGCTTACAAGCTAATTTATTCTATTAATGACCGCTCGCTAAGGGCACCCCCTGTGGGGCTCGGACCTCGGCTTAGGGCGTCATTTTGGGGAGGGCAGCAAGTAGGGACAGGCTGGGTCGTATTATTATTAATTGGGGAATTTAACGTTACTTGCTCAGCAACGCGGGCTGGCTCGTTGGGCAAGGGTCGGGTGGGGGTGTTACGGGGGCGTCGCGATGGGCCTCGGCGGCGGGGCCGGAAAACGGAACGCGGTCTGTGTTTGTTTTTCCTTAAAGTGCTGGTTTCCCTACGGCTTTCTTGAAGGAGGGTGATGGGGTCATCGGGCTCAGCTAGAGAGTGCCTGGGACGGCGAATTTTCCCTATTTTGGTGGGGACGTATCGGGCAGCCGCAACCACTAGCGGGTTGCGGTGTTTTTCGGCAGTGTCAAAGAAGCGTTTGGTAATACGCTTTATGAACTGTTTTATGGTGGGAATTTTGAGGTCGACGTGGAGTCGCTCATTCCTGACAAACCACGGAGAACCCGTGGCCTTTCGGAGAAAACGGTTTTGGAGAGTCTGCATTCTATGAGTTTGATAGGACTTGGCGTGTGCGAAGACTGGGCAGGCATAGGTCATGATGGGGCGGATGCACGCGGTGTAAATACGCAATTTGCACTTGAGTGACAATTTGCTGCGTGAGTTTATCATGGAGTGGAGCCTACCAAGAGCGAAAGCAGCACGCGAACGTACTGTCTTTATGTGCTCATTGAAATTTAGGCGTCGGTCGAGTATTACTCCTAGATATTTGGCTCGCTCTTCCCAAGGGATCGGCTTGTCAAACATGGTGATCGGACTGGGGTAGCGAGGGGGGGGTTTCTTCGGTCTAACGAAGAGGACCGCCTGGCTCTTGTCGGGATTAACCTCGATTCTCCATTTCCGGAACCAATCGCCCAGGGCGTATGCGGAGGTTTGGAGATTATGGCTGATGGCAAGCGGACTCCGGCCGGAGCAATAAATGGCCGTGTCGTCAGCGAAAAGGGCTAACTGAGTCTTCTTGTTCTTGGGGATGTCGCTGGTGAACAGCGTGAAGACGAGTGGGGATAGCACGGAGCCTTGGGGGACTCCGGCTCGAATGGTACGGGGGGAGGAAAGCGCACCTTCGATGCGATACCGAAAGGTGCGGTTCGACAGAAAGTCCCGTAAGATGAGCACGAGACGGTCAGGCACGCCGAGTTGATATAACTTGTATATCAGACCATTGTGCCAGACCTTGTCAAAAGCTTTCGCTATGTCGAAGAAGAGGGCCCCAGTCATCATACCGCGCTGGTATTTGTCGCTGATGTGCTCGACAATGCGGTGTACCTGTTGGACACAAGAGTGTTGGGTTCTAAACCCAAACTGCTCTTTAGGTATTAGGCTCTTTGCTTCGGCATAGTCTTTGAGACGCTTATAAATAAGCCTCTCGTAGATTTTGCCTAGGACATTGAGCAGACTGATGGGGCGATAACTGCCTGGGGAGGACTTGGGCTTGCCCGGTTTGGGGATACCGATGACGGTAGCTTCTTTCCACGACTGTGGGAACATGTTGTGGGACAGGGCACAGTTGAAAATGGCTGTCATTAGGACTATAAGAGGGGCAGGGAAGAGCTTAAAGACTCTATTGTTGATTCCGTCCGAGCCAGGGGCTTTTCTGGGTTTGAGATTTTTGATGATGTCCTGTACCTCTTCTGAAGTGATAGGAGGTAGGGGTTCATCAGGGTTCTCGATAGGTGGGAGAGAGGCCCTTCTTTCAACTTCAGCATCCACCTCATCGAGGTGAGCTTGGTCTACAGGTTGGGTGCTAGGAGTGCACTGGGACTCTAAACTGTCAGCCAGGCATTCTGCTTTTTCGTCGTCTTCGAAGGCGACGCTGTTATCGGGACGTTTGAGAGGGGGCAACGGGGAAATATCAGAGGCGCGTAGTTTCCTCTGTAGTTCCCAGAAGGCCTGGTGGGTCGGTTCGAGTTCGCTCAGTGTCTTTTCCCAGCGACTGTTACGCAGCTCAGCGATGCGATTACTTACTTTACGCTGTAAGCGTCGCATGAAGGCTTTGTTACTGATGCAGGGGAAAGATCTGTAAGCCCGAACGGCCGCGTTCTTCTCGGTCACTAGATCGCGCACATCGTCCGGAAGTTTCCAGCGGTGATCACTCATCGCCGGAGCCTTCCTTGAACACTCGTTCAGGACCGATTGTACGTGCTCCGTGAACGAGCCGATCGCGGCCTCGGCCTCGGCGATGGACTCGATATTCTCGGGGATTTTATCTAAGTGGGGGGACGATGTGGATTTTAGTAACTCGCTTACTTTTCCCCAGTCCGTAATAGTTATGGTAGGGGGGGGTTGAGAGGGGTCTAGTGGTCCTGATCTAGGAGCTAACTCCAGAATAACCGGCCGGTGGTCCGAGTCGAGCTCGTCCAGCGCCTCCATAGAGTGTAACCGTAGGTTAACACTCTTTAGAAGCGCCACGTCAAGCACGTCGGGACGCTGGGCTGGGTCATAGGGGTAGTGGGTGGGATGCATCGGAGCGATGACATCGAAATTTAGGGGACTTTGCAGATCAAAAAGAATTCTGCCTCTAGTGTTAGACGTGTGACTGTTCCAGGAGGGGTGTTTGGCGTTCAGGTCTCCCGCCAGAATGACGGAGTCACTTAGGCCAAGGACCTCCGAGAGGTCATCTCTGAGGAAGGTGTTACCCACAGCGGGGTTAGTAGGGGGGCAATATGCGGATACTAATGTGATGGGTGGATGACCTGTCATGCCCAGTCGACAGATTGAGACTTCGAGATGGGCGAGATGGGGGGGGTCTATTGGGATGCAGTAAAGCGAAGCTTTATAGTAAATGAGAGTACCTCCCTTGTGACAACGGGACCTGTCATTGCGAACCAGACGATAGTTGGCAATTCTCGGGTCTCGCTGATGGGGCTTCAAGAAGGTCTCTTGGACTAAAAGGATATCTAAGTGATGGTCGCGGAGGAAATTGGCGATCTCATCACGCTGGCCCTGCACGCTGTTTGCGTTGAATGTCCCAACTTTAAGGGACTTCGGTTTTAACCTACTTATTGGAGCTGTATTATCCATTACAGTCTGTTATGGGGGAGGTTGTTGAGGGCTTCAGTTACATCTCCGAACTCCGCAAAGACTTGGGAGAGGAGGACGAAATCGTTGCCGCAAGCGACAATCGCGGCCGACATTTGCCTAGCGCGGGGGGAGTAGAAGACTCCAAAAGTACTTGCGAGTACTAACGCTGGGTTGAGAGCGTTTGGCCCCGGGTGTGACGAGAGGGGGGGCCTCGTTGTGTGGGGCGGGGTTGGAGTGACCGGTGCTTGAGGCACTGTCACTCTGGTTGAGGGGTGGGGCGCTGAAGGCTCCGGGGCTTTTAAGATGGGCCTAGGGGCCGGAGGGGAGGGGGTTGGGGGGGTGGACACCGGAGCCGGCTGCTGAGTGGGCCTCAGTGCCGGGAAGTGGGCTTGGTGGTTCAATTTATTCCAGGGACTAGGCCTCTGGGGGCTGAGATTCGCGGGGAGTTCTCCGGAGAGTGTAGGACACTCTCTTTGGGAACGGACTTTCCCGCGTTTGGCCAGTTTCGGGGCCGAGGATTTGGGGGCTTTGGGGCACCCTCGATAGTTGGCCGGGTGGCCGGATTCGCCGCATAAGACGCAGCTTGGAGGTTCCGTGCAGAGGGCACGGTCTTTGGGACGGGGGCAGTCTAATGTGCCGTGATCCCCCAGGCACTTCACGCAGCGGGGTTTGCCGAAGCAATTCCGCTGTGAGTGCCCATAGAGTTGACAACGGTGGCACTGGCCAACGATGCCGCTCTGGCGGGGTTTTTCTATTGATAGGCCGGAAAGCCCGCAGATCTTGGTGATCTTGAAGATGGGGTGGTAACCCTCGGTATGGTCACAGATGACCAATACCATATTATAAGGGTTACCCCCTTTTCGGTGCATACGGTGCACCTCCGCGACCGGGATCTTTTGTGACTCCAGGTCACTGAGTATCTCGTCCGAGTTTAACTCAAGTGGGACATTTTTGACAACCACTCTGACTGGTTTGTCTTCCTTAAGGGAGAAGGTGTGAAAAGGGATATTCCTTTCCCTGAAGAGCTTGTTAAGCTCCCTGAAGTCAGTGGCCGACGCCACTGTGATTTTAATGCCCTGCTGTACAGCACGGGCACTGGTGAAGTTGATTTTGCGCTCGCCACACGCTTTGGCTACTTCCGTCCACAGGGCTTTGTTGTGGAGGAACAGGGGGGGCGGGGCGTGCGTCTTCTTTATGGAGGTGACCGGAGTGGTCGTGTCCATTGGTGTGGCCGGTCGGCTAGCGGTAGCCGTGGTCGAAGTAGACGGGGCGGGGGTGGGGGGACGTGAAGCCATTGAGGGGGGCGGGGTCACGCGGTCTGCGGCCTTCTTGGCCTTACTGGCCTTAGCCTGACCATGGCGACCCTTCTTCCTTTTCCCCTTTCCTACCAATTGGTAGTCGTCCTCGGAGGACGAAGGGGAGGAGGAGTCCGAGGAGACACTGTCTGTCTCGTTTTCGTCATCAATGACGAGAGAGTTTGCCGGCGAAGATGGCGAGTCATTGACTATGGGAGTGGGGATGAGTGGACTTTCCAGAGCGTCGCTGAACTCAGCGACGGCTGAAGGACGCTGTAGAGTAGCGAGCTGCTTCCCGTACTTGTTATTAAAATAGGGATCAGTCTTGAAAACGTCCATGAAAAATTCTAAAAGAATTTTATCAGACATGATGGTAGGGGGTACACAAAGGGGAGGGGGGGAAAATAGGATTCTAGCTCCTAACACCTAACAGCCCCGAGGAGACACGTTACGTGTACACCCCGGGCAGACAGTTCCCCGAAATTAGCCCTCCCGTGCGTCTTTCCTAGCGCTATGCCAACGAGAAGAAAGACACAAACAAACTCGTTGGCTACGCTACTGTCTGAAGGCCTGAAGGGCCGATGACCTAACTCCCCAGGTGGGAAGGCCCGGGGATGAGTACCCTCCCTGTGGGGTAACAGGGAGGTGAGTACCTACGGTGAGCCCTAAGCTAGTACTCTCGCTGTCAGTCTCAATGTACAGCGAGTCCCTATGGGTCTTGCGACCGATCCGGGCCGTTGGGGTAGACACACCCAACCGTCCCGGGTGCAAACTGAAAAAGAGCGGGGTTAAACACTGGTCGCGACTAGGAGATCCCCCAAGGCCGCGGGTCCAGTGCCCTTCCAATGACTGCCTAGCCCTGAAGGGGGTCGGCGGGTGATTGGGTCTTCACCCTCTTGGTTTCGTTGACACCGTTAGGTTTCCACCAAGAACCACAGAAAAATTTGTGGATTTAGCCCTAAAGGGGCCAAAGTTATAACACAACAACGGCACAAGTTGGACGAACTACAAGCGCGTGGCACTCGTAGCCGATCAAACTCGTGACGCGTAGCTGTGCTACGGGGAGGCGGGGCGACGCGCTACGGCTCGTAGCCGCGCTACGACGGCGAGCGGCGGCACGCGACGGTGGCGACAGCGGCGGCGGCGGGCACTCACGGCGCGTAGCTCTGCTACGGGGAGGCGGGGCGATGCGCGACGGCTCGTAGCTGTGCTACGAGGCGAGCGGGACGGCGGCGGGTGCTCCTTCGACACGAATAGATCGCGACAGCGGAGGCCGGGAGGTCGCTGGGACGCGGCGGGAGCGATCGAGCGTACGTGCGTGCGCTACGACGGCTCAGAGCGGAATCAACTGGAGCCCCGCGCACAGAGAGGGGATATTTATACTCGGCGCAGCTTAGAGCGCGCTAGGACAGCGACCTACAACTGCGACCCGCGCGCCACCACACGTATTATTTAGGAACTACACTTTGTAAATATATCATAAGCAATCCACTACTTGTGCCCATGTACTACACTATAAGACCTGTACATATTTCTGTTAAGCTAAGCTATCCTAGTCTTGATTATACCTCTTTTCGTAACCACATCTGGAGTATCATTCTACACTACCTAAGCGCTACAGTGGTGACCCCGACGTGATAGTTATTTTTGTGAAGACCTCCAGATCAAGAAATCAGACATCCACGAGCTGGCGATGATGGCTGACAAGATCCTCGAACAGTCGCAACCATACGGCAGTATCGCAGCAGTTAGCTCCACTCCCACCACCTCGCATGCATCTACGTCACTGGAAGAGAAGATCGACGCTCTCACACGAGAAATTGCTGAGTTGAAGGCAAAACAATCGCAACAACACAGCTATAGACGCAGATCGTATAACAGGCGACCCTCACGATCGCGTTCGTCGAGCCGGACCAATCACGATCGCGCGCGAAACGACCAATCAGTGATCTGTTTTTACCATCGCAAGTTCGGCAAAGAAGCGAGAAGGTGCACGCGGCCGTGTAGCTATGAAGACAGCAGCGCCCGCTCGGAAAACTAACACCTGCGTTGGCCGAGGCGGGAACCGGCGCAAGCAACTCATCCTACCGCCTATTCATAACAGATAAAAACTCACGTTTATCTTTCCTGATTGATACTGGCGCCAACGTATCCGTGATACCGAAGAGAAAAGGCGGGAACACAACACCAACCGATTTCTGTTTGTATGCCGCGAACAACACAGTGATTCCAACGTATGGTGAGAAGACACTACAACTGGATCTCAACCTACGTAGACCTTACACGTGGAAGTTCATCATCGCCGCAGTCAGCAAGCCCATCATTGGTGCCGATTTTTTAACTCATCATCAACTTCTTGTCGACGTAGCCGGCCGATGTCTCGTCGACAAAGTTACCAAACTCACCGCCAGAGCACCAATCACCTACTCAGCCGAGCCTACAGTGAGAAGTATCGATGTTGGTCAGCCGTATCACCAGCTACTCAGCAAGTACCCCGACATCCTTCGACCGTCATGTATGAAGGACACTCCAAAACACCGGGTGGAACACCACATTGAAACTACCGGTCCACCAGTGTACAGCAAGACCAGACCATTACCACCACATCGATACCTGCCCGTGAAGAAGGAGTTCGAGACGATGATGCAGCAGGGGATATGTCGTCCCAGCAAAAGTCCATGGTCCAGCCCGTTACACGTCGTACCAAAGAGAAACGGTGACATTCGCGTATGTGGCGACTACCGCAGACTCAATGACGTCACTAAACCTGACCGCTATCCAGTACCACGACTCAAAGACTTCACCTACCTACTTCACGGCAAGAAGATATTCACTACGCTTGACCTGAATCGTGCGTATCAACAGCTGCCTGTATATGAACCGGACATCGAGAAGACCGCCATCACCACTCCATTCGGTCTATTCGAATTCCCTCGAATGTGTCCAGGACTCAGAAACGCCGGACAGACATTCCAGAGGTTCATTAATGAAGTACTCACCGGGTTAGACTACGCATTCCCATTCATTGATGACGTCATCGTCGCTTCAGATAATGAAACATGCCACATCGAAGACCTACAAAAAGTGTTACGCAGATTAGACGACTATGGAATAACAATAAATCCATCGAAATGTGTCTTCAGCAAAGAAAGTGTCAAGTTCCTGGGCTACGAAGTGTCAAGTAACGGAATTAAGCCACCACAAGAAAAGGTCACTGCAATCACTGCCTACCCCCAACCAGAAACAATTCATGACTTACGTCGATTCATCGGAATGGTAAACTTTTATCGCGACAGCATTCCAAATGCCGCACACATACAAGCACCACTCAACGCGTACCTACATAATTCCAAGAAACGCGACAAAACCAAAATCGAGTGGAACACAGAAGCTATACAAGCATTCGAGTTGTGCAAAGCCGGCATACAAAACGCAGCTTTGCTCGCTCATCCATCCCCATCGCCGAACGACGCCATCTCCCTAATGTGTGACGCATCGAATACCTGCGCAGGAGCCGTACTACAACAACTTGTAAACAAGAAATGGATACCACTGGGCTATTTTTCAAAGAAGTTCTCCGACACGCAACAACGATACAGTACATTCGACAGAGAATTACTATCCATCTATATGGCGATCAAACACTTCAGGAAAATGTTCGAAGGAAGAGAACTCATTGTTTACACCGACCACAAGCCGCTGACCTACGCTATTCGCAAGCCGCCGTCAGATAACGACACACAAAGACGCACCCGGCAGTTGTTATTCATCAGCGAGTTCACTACGGACATTCGTCATGTGAGTGGAGTAAACAATGTTGTCGCCGACGCACTCTCACGCATCGAAACCGTCGACTTACCATCGCCAATTAACTACGATGACGTATCTCAAGCACAAGAAAGGGACAGCGATATACCCAATTTATTGCAACAAACAAATATTCAACTTAAGAAAATCGTCATGCCCGCTACAAACAAGCCAATATTCTGCGAAACGTCTACGTCACATGTTCGACCGTACCTACCAACTGACTTTCGTCGCATCGCATTCAACGCCGTGCACAATCCAAGTCATCCCGGGTTACGAACTACACGCAAGCTCATGCAACAACGCTATTTCTGGCCCGCAATGAACACTGACATTGGCAATTGGGCGAAAACGTGCATATCGTGTCAACGCTCGAAAGTTCTACGTCACAACCACAGTGAAGTTGCAGCGTTCCCACCAAGCGAACGATTCCAACACGTACACATCGACATCGTTGGTCCGCTATCCACTTCATCGTCTGGACATCGCTACCTGTTGACTATGATCGACCGCTGCACACGATGGCCCGAAGCAGTACCTTTACGGGAAATCACTGCCGATATCGTCGCCAAAAAGCTATATGAAACGTGGATATCTCGTTACGGGTGCCCTACAAGAATAACGACAGACCAAGGACGACAGTTCGAAAGCTGTCTATTTCGAGACCTCGCACAACTACTGGGAGTCGAACGAACCCGTACCACTGCCTACCACCCGCAGAGCAACGGCATTGTCGAACGCTGGCACCGAACACTGAAGACTGCACTTATGACTCGCCTACAAAATAGCAACAAATGGATCGCCGAGCTACCGACAGTGCTAATGGGATTACGAGCCGCCGTGCGTACGGACACCGACACCAGCGCCGCGCAGCTCACCTACGGCCAAGCATTGCGACTGCCTGGTGATTTCATAGCACCATCACCAGCAGCGAAGTCAATGGATCACAACTTCGTCGACCAACTACATGACGTCATCACGAAGTTAACACCAACATACAAATCGCATTCCAACAAGCGATGTATGTTCGTGCACAATGATCTACAAACATGTAGCCACGTGTTGGTACGCGACGACACCGTCCGCAAACCGCTACAACAGCCATACAAAGGTCCGTACAAGGTCATCCAGCGCAACGAGAAGTTCTTCACAATCCAACTACCGGGAAGATCCAGCACAATATCGATCGATAGACTCAAACCGGCATACACTATCGACACTGAAGAACACGACCACACGAGTAGTGAGACACCCCAGTCACCTGCAGCTACCAGCGAAGATCACACCAGCCTACTCCCGGCCAACACCAACGAGTACCGCACCAGATCAGGCCGATCAGTGAAGAGGCCTGTACGTTTTCACTAAGGGGGGAGTACTGTAGCTGCAAGTCAAGTCATACATCCGTCCGCTGCCGCCGCCAACCGTGTACTGGAGCCCCGCGCACAGAGAGGGGATATTTATACTCGGCGCAGCTTAGAGCGCGCTAGGACAGCGACCTACAACTGCGACCCGCGCGCCACCACACGTATTATTTAGGAACTACACTTTGTAAATATATCATAAGCAATCCACTACTTGTGCCCATGTACTACACTATAAGACCTGTACATATTTCTGTTAAGCTAAGCTATCCTAGTCTTGATTATACCTCTTTTCGTAACCACATCTGGAGTATCATTCTACACTACCTAAGCGCTACAGTAATTTACCTAATTGCCCTGAAAATCTGATCCGACGACGGAGTAATTTTGACAGCTCAAAGGTAAACTTTACCGGTAAACTTAATGCTGCATTATGTTTTTAAAATCAATTTAAAACACATTAGTTTTTGTGATATTAATTTACATGTATCAAACGAATCTTTTGACCGTGACAATCATGTTATCCAATTGGAAATCAAGGTTATTAGTCATGCTAAATTAACTTCCTTATAATTTTAACATAATTACATGACATCACGCCTGTAATTCCCAAAGGGTTGGACAGAGTTTTACCCTACACCCTTACTTAAGCCCCGTGTAATAGGGGGAGGGGGCATTGTCATCAACCGAGAAACTTACTACATTGCATACCTAGTTTACATTCTTACGCTACTGAGAAATTCCTGGTGGAAAGATATAGTGCTCACCCAAGGAAAATGTATAGTACTATGCAATGAAATGATGTATGTACACCAGGCCGTGACAGACAAACTTATGAAGTTCCTACTTAGAATGTAACTCACATAAATCTTCTATTGTGCCATAATTGGCGCGAAACAATACAAACAGCAAAACAATGATGGGTGTAAAATAAGCATTGCAGGACATCACATTTGCCAAGTTGTTTCATTACTTACTAGAGTGCAAGTCATAATAAGCCCGAACTTGATGGCCATATCTCTTATAAATCAATAACTTTTAATCAAAACGACGCGGCGTGGTTGTTTATGTATTCTCTAAGTTGAACCATGTACATGTAATGAACCTTCTAAATAAAAAAGAAATTAATCTTAGTTTTAAATATTATAATTCTTAATTAAACCCGCCTAAAAAAAACAAATAATAATAATAAATAATAATAAAATTTTATTCAAAAAAAAAAAAAAAATATATAAAGGTATAACATTAAATACAGTTTTTCTTAAATCTATGTCAAGTGCACCCATGATTTTTTGCCTGAACTAGGTAGTCCTGTGTTTCAGGCGATTATAGGTATTATTAATTGATTAAATAATTACATAATTAGCATGTTAATCTTATTGGTATAAAGGTGTATAAAATATAGTATATTAACTTAGCTTATAATAATTTAAAAATAACAATAATACGAACAATATTTACTTTAGCACAAGTAATAATTTCTCTGTATCTTCATAGGACAAAGATTGAAGAGCTTCCTTAAGGGTTTTCTTGCAGTTACTGTGATTTAAGGAGTAGATGGTTCCTTTTTTATTTAGCCTGTTATAAAGTAGCGGTCCGAGGTAGACATATTTGGCTGTGAAAGCATGTTTTGTACTTTTTTGAGGGCAAACTATATCTCTCCGTCTCCTTTGAGTTAATTCAGTGCTATAAGGAAGTGCTGCGTGTTGTTTTAGTACAGTGCCCATTATAAATAATTGTCAAACTGTTGGCACTTCACAAGATTTATACAGGAGGTTAGTGGGGAAAAGGAAAGGGCGGCAAGTAGCCACCTTGAGAATAGCTCTTTGAGCTCTTTCAATGGGCAATAACAAAGTTTTACTCGCCCCACCCCATGACGTAATACAGTAAGTCAAAATTGACTGACAAAGAGCAAAGTATACCTGTCTAATTATTTTTGGATCTGTAGTAAATCGAAGCTTTTTGAAATAATATTCTTATAAATAAAATCCTGTCTAGTACTCAAACAACACAATGTCGGTATTGTTGCCGTGTATCGTTTACCTTCGAACAAACAAATCGACGGTTTTTTTTTGTCTCTGAATAGGTAGGTACTGTTAGTTTTCACAGTCACAAGACACAGACAGATTGATAGGTACAAGTCATCTAATGAGACAATCATTTGCCCGCCATCTATTATTATTAATCAGGTTCACGTGACCGAGGAAAAATACAGTTTGCTCTATGCATAAATCAACATCACACACAATAGGCTCGTAATTATACATGCGTGAGGTTTGTCATTACAAGTCAACAGCCTGTTAAAGACTATTATCTTTATCACCTATAACTGTTTCCGGAATTGTCCAGTGATCGCCAGCATAAATCTTGAACGTTAGAACCTCGGTTCGATTCGCTGGTTCGACAGACAGACAGTTTGCCGATAGTTGCGCAGTTGCATTGACAACTTTTACCAAATAAATATGTTTAGACTAGCTGTCCCGGCGAACTTCGTACCGCCTAACAGTCAATGAATCCTACCGCACCTACCCTACCTGCCCCACCTACCTTACCTACTCTACCCACCCTACCTACCCTGTCTACCCCACCTACCCTACCTACTCTACCCACCCTACCTACCTACTTCCTAGTACCTACCTACCTATCCTACTCTCCTAGTACATACCTACCTATCCTACCCTCCTAGTACCTATCTATGTACATATCCTATTCTCCTAGTACCTGCCTACCTACCCTACTCTCCTAGTACCTACCTACCTATCCTACTCTCCTAGTACCTACCTACCTATCCTACCCTTCTAGTACCTCTCTACATATCCTATTCTCCTATTACCTGCCTACCTATTCTACCCTTCTAGTACCTATCTACATATCCTATTCTCCTATTACCTGCCTACATATCCTACTCTCCTAGTACCTACCTACCTATCCTACTCTCCTAGTACCTACCTACCTATCCTACCCTTCTAGTACCTATCTACATATCCTATTCTCCTATTACCTGCCTACCTATTCTACCCTTCTAGTACCTATCTACATATCCTATTCTCCTATTACCTGCCTACATATCCTACTCTCCTAGTACCTACCTACCTATCCTACTCTCCTAGTACCTACCTACCTATCCTACCCTTCTAGTACCTATCTACATATCCTATTCTCCTATTACCTGCCTACCTATTCTACGCTCCTAGTACCTACCTACATATCCTATTCTCCTATTACCTGCCTACATATCCTACCCTCCTAGTACCTACCTACATATCCTATTCTCCTATTACCTGCCTACATATCCTACCCTCCTAGTACCTACCTACATATCCTACTCTCCTAGTACCTACCTACCTATCCTACTCTTGTCATCAGTGCGGTTAGCATGTGAGGTAGCTCTTCGCACATTTGATTGACTGCGACGACCTAAGTCAGGTCGTCTCCTCCTCGGCATCGTAAATTGTAATTAATCAAATTGAGAAAATTTCTCGCTCATTTAGCAGTAAAGTGTCACTGTCACAAAATATCAACAAAAAAAGAGCACATTACTTGGAATGTCACTATCACAAAGGATCACCAAAGTAAAGAAAGTTCTCGCGCACGTAGCCACAAAGATAGAAGGATGCACTCATACATATATCGTAACACAATATCGTAATACTTTTTTCCGTGTTCTGAAGTGCGACAGGATGGATTGACATATTATTAGTTGGTTGTCAAATCTAATGTCAAATATTCTTCTTCTTCTTTATTTTATGGCTTTTGTATCCTATCCTAGGATAATACTGAGCCAATGACAGTGAATGTGTAATGTCAAATATTATTCACTTTTGTCGAGTTTCGGAACGCGACATTAGATCCTCCAACGCGCACGCGAATTTGAACTTTATGCAGCGGTAATAAATTACAAATTGACTCTCCATTTTATTTAGAAAACGTTTGTATGGGAAATAGAAAAGTGCTGTTTTGAGGGTTTTCCCGGCAATTATTCGAATTTTTCTCAACTTTTAAACCTTCCCTAGACCTCCATGAACATTTCAAAATCAAGATAAGATAAATCCGTTCAGCCGTTCTCGAGTTTTAGCGAGACTAACGAACAGCAATTCATTTTTATATATATAGATATAATATATATATAAATATATATCTATATATGCCTATATTTTTATTTTTAGATACAGTTTTTTTTTCAAATTCATTTACTTATTAGCTTACCCAACAGAACAGGTGACAGGTTTAACAGCGGGTCTCAAACTAGGCTAGCCTTTATAATAATAATAAATAAATTCTTTTATTTCAGACCACAAGTCCGTTTAGTTAGTACAACACACAACTTAGAAACTAGTGTTAGTACTTACATCTACCCGGTAAAAAAAAACAATTATTTATTAAACGCCACAGTGGCATGTAGGCGTACCCAATGCCCCAGTATGTGACTGTCCCACCTGTCCGCTATAGTGTTCAGGATGCTGTTGGGGCTGATGCGTACCCTGCGCATGATGGAGGCGCATGATGGCGTGAAAGTCATCTATGCCCCGCTTTTGCGAACTTGCCGGAAGCACTGCAGTAGCGCGGCAACCCCATCAACACCCTGAATGCATTGTTGTATTGGACGCGCAGAGCGCTGGATGCCCTCTGCGTGTAGTTGTCCCACAGACCGCATGTATAGAACGACTGACAGTACGCCGTGAACAGCGTAGCCTTTACGTCAGTCGAGCATTTTGCAAATCTGCGAGCCAACATATTGCAACGGATTTTATAGGTGGTGACCCGGACATTACGCAAAGTTAAAACATTTGTGTAGTTGAACCGATAAATATCTTCATAATCTACACACACACAGATAAAATTAAATATATTGTAACAAAAAATATAACATAGGAATAGAAAATACCTACAGAGACGCTCCCCAAGCTTTGGACCAAAGAATAGATTCATACTCATAAATTGGAAAATGTGGAAATTAATCACAAGACTTCTCCTACCTGAGTACTGATTCTGTTCAGGATAGGTTTTATTACCTACTTTATATCCACGATAGCTTTTGTCCACGATTTCGTACGCGTGGTATTTAGAATATAGAAACAAATGGTAAAATGTAGCCTATATTTTAAGTTAGGCATCTAGCAGTAGAGCGGTGAAAACTGCGTTCAAATCCATGCAGTAGTTTTTGCGTGATGCGCGTACAATTTTTGTTTCTCTGTCTGCAAAGACAGAGAAACAAAAATTGTAAGAACTGTTGTTTTGGCTTCTGTTGCTCTAATAAAGACCCCCTAAATTATTTTTTTTTTCAATATCTTCAATTCACAGACAACGATCGGCCTGTTACAAATTTATTATATTATGTATATAATATAGATACATAATAATTAATGTTAAATAGCAAAACAATCGTCTAGATTATTCGCATTCGTATTTTGAATGTTTTTTTATATGTAAAATCTTTTTGTTCGATAAATTCAACGTCGGTATTCAACTAGTTTTTGTGTCAGGTATTTTTTGCGTGTCACGACTCACGACCTTTATTTAATATTACATTATAATTATATAATTAATCAAGTAGACAGCTAATCTAATAATACAGTCTTAGGAAAACTTGAAATCTACAATAACTTGCCCCTTCTGTACCCGGAAGAAACGAACCTACATACCTAGATAGATTTCAACTATCAGTTAGTCGCGGTTTATGTAAGTACCAACTTTACTACACCCATCGTGATCGAATCTATACATTTAGGAGGGCACGATTTTACAGGCTGGAATTTTTCAACCTCACGTGGAGGGAAATTACAATTAATAAGACGAAAATGGAATTCACGCAGTGAAATAGGACGTACACGATACGATGCAGGTACAGGGTGTTATTTTGTGTGGTTTAGCTGGTTCGAATCTTTGAATGCAGATTTGTTTCTTTTTAAAAATAAAGTAGTGTTTCCTTTGAGTAAAATTTGTTATCTCCAGTATTAAGAGTACTTTCCCTCCAGGCGAGGTTGAAAAATTCCACCCTGTAAATCAGACACAAAACATACCTATGTCAAGTTTTCGTTTGAGTATTTTTTTGATGATGTTTGGTGGGTAGACATCAAAAACTTTACAACCAATTAATGTCACTGACGGTACCTACATAAAAAATTGTCTCTATTTTAGCGATTTAACGTTTAGTATGCCATACGTTTCTACTACAGTTTAGTAAGATTTTATAATAGTTATCAGTATGCTCGTCAGGCAGTTACATTGTCGATGCCTAGCGAGGGTATCGCCCTAATAAGTGCTTGAGTACGAATCTTGCAATAGTCAACCACCGAAGCCTTGTATGCTACCTAGGTTCAAGGACAGGAATGAGTATTAGGGGTACCTAATACTAAGCTGAGTAGGTATACTCAGCTGTAAATATGGACAAAATAGAAGATACCAATGGGTAGGCTGACCAAAGTGTGGATTCACCCGCACTTTTCCGGATGTGTTATAGCTATAAAAGACTCTTAAAGCTATTGCCACTGACCAAGCTCTTATCTGTGGGCTGGCCTCCTACTGAGAATTCCAAGAAAACCCCAGTTTTGTATGTATACCCGATTCAGAGTTAGAACCAAGGATTCAACACTTCCTTTAGGGTCTATTAGACAAGAAACTCCATACTTGTAATATAACATTACGCCTGGTAATCACCGAAGTGGCGTAGGAGTACCCCCACATTTTGCCAGTTATGTTTATGTAGCAATAAGGGCCGAGCCTATTGCCTACTGGGCACAAATCCAGACTGGCTGTCACTGAAAAATTGCTGATAAGAGGCCACCCAAAAACACAACAGCATAGCGCTTGCGACCACTAGATCAGAGGCAGTCTATTCTCATGACAGTCTCTCCATGCCCATATGCATAATAGACACGTCTCCTTATATCTTCCAGAGTTAGACCTGATCCTCATCTACCACTGCTGCGACCACAGCGCGGAGGTATCGAAGCAAGTCTTGGATCTCCACTACACCCTCAGGACACTCTTCACCAATTTCTTCAAAGACAGGGCCGTGGATAACAAGACCGAACACAATCTGCATAATGTGTAAGTAGCATGAACACCAGCACGGCCACGATATTTTACTGTATAATTTTGGGATCACATCATCACATTCTCCTGCCCTTATTTGCGGTCGGCGCAGTGCAGCATCTCTTCTTCTTCCATTCTTCTCTATCACATATCGCCTTTATTAGACACTTCAAGATAATTTTAGGTTCACATGGCAGTTCCGGAGTAGTACCTACCTACTGTCCAACCGGACCGTGCCGTACGAACAGAAGGATGTTGAGATGTCATACCAATTTTTGACCGTATTCGTATTGATGATAATTGCCGTGTAAATGGGGTCTAACAGCTATCTACATTTAATTCCACTGGAGAGGAGGGGGTCAAGGACTTAGGATACCTTTATAAAACCGATTTTCCATATCTTCCGAGCTTTTTAAACAATTGTCGTGAAGTCAAAAGTATTGGATCTTGTGTCTCGAACTTCGGTATCAGTCTATAATTGGAAAAAAAACTAAGGGCACAATGCAGCACCGCTAGCTGACTCCCAAAAACCTGACGACATCCCTTGCAATGCTATTATTTACGAGTACTTAAAGTAACTAATACCATTGTCTGTTCCAGGCTACTACAGCCATTACCAACTCGGTCTAGAAACGGTGATGCCGTGTTCTACTGCAGACTGCTGGACTACGAGCCCAAGAACTTCGACTTCCCCAAGTCACTTCGGTAAGTGGTTAAGGGTGTCTACAATAAGGTACCTAGATGTGAAGGTTTGAGAGCCTAGATTTACTCATTACTGTTCAGCTTCGTAGTTATAGCATAAGTATATAGTTTTATATCACAGTACAAGACTCCCTGTGGCTCAATCCGATCAATCTAACTTTTTTCGATAAGAGCCCAACATGATTCTATGGGGAATTTCACTACTCCAAAGAAGCATAACCCTCATCAACGCCCTCCAAAGCCTATCTGGTCTCCACAGCCCAGTGATAGGGTCCGATTGGCAAGAATACAATATTGTCGTTGGAGAAAGGAGCACTACGCAGTATTCTCGAATTTACCTTTGCGATGTAACAAATTAATTATTCTCAGGTCAGTGCTGATGATCCTGGATCTATGGCAGTTCGAGGAGGGCACGTGGCCAGGGTTCGTGCTGATCTTCGACCTTGAGGGCCTCAAGTTGGGCCATCTCACCAAGCTTGATGTGCAGACTATCCAGCAGTTCTTGTACTATTTACAGGTGAGGGATAAAGCTAGATTCATAAGACCTAGTCTTGATAGAGCTTTTATTTCTATTTGATACTCAGGTACTGACGTAACCTCGGTAATCTGAGGTTACAAGATAACAATTTCCTCTCGAATATACTATGGGTATTTTCGAGCTACAGCAACAACTCACACCAAGGTTTATTACAGTTTAGTAATAAACACCATAAATTCCACCTTTTTCCCATGACAAAATCTGTTCCTATCTCATTCTATTGTTTTCCAGGAAGCCATGTTGGTAAAAATAAAAGGCCTGCATTTCCTCAACGCACCGTCCTTCATGGACCGACTTATGATGATGATCAAGCCGTTCATGAAGAAGGAACTCCTCGATGTGCTGATCATCCATCAGATCGGAGCCAAAACCTTGGACAAGTTCGTGCCGATGGCGGCGCTTCCAA
Source organism: Standfussiana lucernea (assembly GCA_964057025.1). Taxonomy (NCBI): domain Eukaryota; kingdom Metazoa; phylum Arthropoda; class Insecta; order Lepidoptera; family Noctuidae; genus Standfussiana; species Standfussiana lucernea. Next base: position 14,789,649 of record OZ059805.1, read on the forward strand.
AGGAGGCCGGCGGGGACTTCAAGAACTATGATCAGTGCAGAGGTACGGTAATAAAAATCTTGAAATCGTTTGAAAATAATGCTTACTTTTCAAGAAATTAATTCAATCTAATTATTTTATACTGCCGGTCGTCGGTCTTTTCCTTTAGCATGACGGCCACTAATGCAATGCCTAAGCATCACAGGGCCTATGCAGTCCCCGATTATGTTAATTCCAACGTTTTCTCTTTCAAGGACTTTTTTTGTGCCTACCTATTTAATACCGTTTCAGATGAAATGCTGACTAGATTGCGAGCTAACAAAGATTTCTTCGTGAAGGAGAACAGGAAACGTGTGATTGAAGCAAAGCGGCCAGGAAAACCAAAGACCATCTCAGACATTTTCGGAAGTGTAGAAGGGTCCTTCAAGAAACTTGATATTGATTAGTAGCTGTTTATTTGAGAATTTATTTTTGTAAATTAACGTTATTTTGTAATCACCCAGAACAACAAAGAATCTAAAGATGTTATTTCATTTATAAAATATTTTTTTCGTCCAGTTGCCATTTATCAGAATAAAAATGATTATATTATTTAAAACTTTCTATAATTTATTCATTACCACGGAAAAGACGCGACCAAGTAAAAACAGCTGTGCAATAAACAACTGAAAACTACGACCAACCCAGAAAAAAAACGGACTTGGGTACATAGTAATGTCGAGAATAATCTTTAATCATTCAAATTGAAATAATATGTTTATTCATGACATAGGTAAAAGTAAGTTCATGGTGATATAAAAAGTAATGTCTCACTATGTGCTGCCTTGCAAGGCGTATAAATAAGTTGCAGCTTCCACTTCCTATCTTATACAAGTCAAACCTTATGAACTATAGAAACAGGGTAACATTGAACAACAAAATAAAAATTCCATGAACGTTTATTAGCAATATATTTCATAGAAACATAAATGCTGACATTTTACGCTTACACCATAGAAAATGGAATAACGACCAGCGCCGAAACTGAAACAATGAAGAAACACAAAATTATTGTCTGTGTCCTTTGTATGTTTATGTTAGATTGTCTGTGGTATGCATCAGTTAGGGTAAGTAGCATCAAAGACTTTCAGTCGAAAGATGGTGTTGTTTGAAATCATCATGGAAACAAAATACTGGAAAAACATGTCCATGAGGTCCATAATTATGTATAAATAAATTAAGTTAGACAACAGCAAAAGATCCAACTACATGGACCATTATCTTAGAAATATTGGTGATGTCGACATAAATCTATATTATTTTGTCCGGTTGGTGGCAATAGGTTTGCAAGGGACTAAAATATATCTGATGAAATGTGGGGGTAAATCACTGCTAACCCTTCAGTGATAGTGTGTCATTATGTTACACTATCTAGCCATGTATTTATGGCAAAAATGATCTTAGTTAAGTAAAACTTTACTCTTAACCATTGAATTTTAGAATGAGTTCTAACTCAAATATTTAAGCCTAGTATTTTAAACTTTATATCAATGAAAGTCATTGTTACAAAATTGACTTGAGAACAGAGCCTATGCATAAAGTTTTACTACACAACTGTTGCATTTTTGCTTTTAAAACTTTATATGGTGCCAAAAGTAGCTTGTTAATTAAAATAGTATAAAGAAAAACTCTTGAGTTCTAATGACAAAAAAACTAAATTTAAGACCTATCATTTGTATTGGACATGCTAATAAATATGTACACCAAAAAATATAAATAAAATATTTGAAACTCACCTGTGAAGTGCATTTAGTCAAAAAGACCGAAGCCCATGTCCTCATCTTCAGATTCAGTATCTTCCTTCTTGGTCTCCTTCTCTTCTGCAATTGAGAAGGCAAGAGTTAGCAGGGTACAGAAGGTAGGGGGGTGGTAGTGAGGAGTGGGGGATGTCAGTAAAGGTAAGTTAGCAGCACAGGCTTTCAGTCGAAAGATGGTGTGTAGTTCTTCATCATGGTAATAAATTTAGTAGTTGTAGTATCAGTAATGTAATAAAATTAATATTTTTCGCTAATTAAATTAGTAGCATGAACTTGAGATTTTTGATGCAAGATTCATCTATTCTTTCATTCACCTGAAATTATGATTTCATATTTTAGAAGTCAAAATACCTAGTTTTCTGATATTCTGCAGAGCAATTCAGCAACAGCATTTAAATGGTTCCTTGAGGTCACCTCTTTATTATTAATATTTTCTGCAAGAACTGTCTAATTTGAGTATAGAGTAAGTATCAGAGGGACATACCTTTCTTCTCTTCAGCGGCGGCAGCAGCGGGCGCGGCTCCACCGGCGGCGGCCGGGGCGGCGCCTCCAGCTGGCATGGATGACAGCTTCTCGCGACCTGGACAACAGACAAGAATAACATAAATATTTTTACTCGTGGTAGTTCTCAATAGAGATGATGCATAAACCAGTAAGAATATTAAACATTCAAAGGGTTCTTTGCTGTGAAATGCAGTAATTAATATCTAAATGACCGTCAAATTAATTTATTTAAGAATAAGTCACCTCCTAGTGAAGTTAGTTTCGAATAAATAACACTAGGTCCAGTTTTGAAGAATTTGATATAATTGTGTGATTGATAAAAGACTTGACACTGGTTGTTAGTTACCAAGGGCCTAACTTCTGAATTACAAAACTTTTCACATGCTCACAAGTCAACATCTTCCTGCCCCCTCCCTACTTGGGGTCAGCGCATCACATTCTCTCTTCCATTCTCCCCTGTAAGCCATCGCACTATCATTCACATGCTCACATGTAAAATAATCAGTCAAGAGATGCTTACCCTGCTCAATCAGCTCCTCAACACTCTTGCCATTGAGCTCGGAGATGACCTTCTTCAGCTTCTCTCCATCAGCCTCAATACCAACTGAGCTGAGGATCTTCTCCACGTCCGCTGCTGCCGGGGACACCTTGCCGCCGAGCACAGCCAGTAAATACGCGGCCACGTAACGCATTCTGAAAGTAATTGGATTTAATATTAGTAAGTATTGACAACAGCGACTGGTAGTAGAACTACTGGTTTCGAGTTATTAGGTTTTTCATAGCATACGCTCAAGTTGAGGAACTGTAGAATACCGTTAGGAATCTACATTTTGAACAAACTTTCCGGATGTATTATTGGATTGGATTATTTACCTAGTGCAGAGACCATTTTGAAGTTTTCAGCCAAGTTATGAGATATTTTGAGGAATTAATAACGCAGCATGCATGAACGCTCACTGTTTATTATTATCGCGATGGTAATAAGTAATGACTACCACACATCAGAAAATGTGGTAACGTTTTGAGGTTATAAAAACAGTCTGGATTGGAAATCAAGTTAGAAACAATTTTGGTTCAGGATTTGGATCTGGCAAGTGTTGAAGGCCGATAATTAAGAGCAGGATACACAAACACACTTGTTACATAATAAATTCACACGGAATATTCACATAAACACAATATCAACACATGGTCCTGAACAAAGTGAAATCGGTGTTCAGTAACCTCAGGACTAGTGAAATACCTGGGACTGGTCGTGAAAGATACATTCTTTGTTCAGAGTGGTAACTAAAATTGATGAATAACTTCGCAAACACAGAGTTATTGCCGCCTTGTGCAAGTCTGGCGCGCACTACCATAATCCAACTTAATCTCACAATAAACACTACCATCGTGTAATAATAGTTTTACCACACATCCTTTATACACGAAACATTAAAAACACGGTAATATTTTAGAATTTTCACTTACTTTTAAGTCGTTTGACACGAAACGTGTGATGCCGAAAAATAAACGTTCGTCCTGAACAAAATGTCAAGAGGAAAGAGAGCGGGGGAGCGGGGCAGAGCGGCGGAGTGTCACGTATTTGACAGATCGTTCATAGACGTCACTAGAGTTGGGGATAGAGTAACAAACTAGTCGATTTTAATCGATTCGATTAATCTACTAAAACAAAGAATTTAAAAACTGTCAATTTTATTACTGTCATTGTTTAAAATGGCGCTGCCATCGTTTACTCTTTAATTAAAGCACAAAATTACTCTAGATTAGTATTTGTACCTGTATACAAATAGTACTTTGATGAAAATTTAGATTATTATAATATGAATTGGTACTGTATAATTTATTAGTAGCTAAGCTATTAAGTAGCCCATCAAGCTATTTTTTTTTTTTTTTTTTTATTTGATTAAAGGGCTTTGTCGCTTAGCGACCACATCGCCCAGAGCAGGAAACAGATTTGTTAATTATGATCTATATATAGTAGTAACTTAAGATCTATTTAACACTAACTTATGATCTACTTGTAACTAACTTGTACAATTCTTTTGCTTTCTCGGACATAGGAGAAGCAAGGATGGAATTACAAATGCCAATATTATAGCTTTTACATCGTCCAAAAACATTAATTCTACTATTTCCATTCCGGACACACTCCATCAGAATATGAAAAACATCATCAATCACACCACAGTCATCACAATTTGGAGACACAACTTTCTTCATTAAGTGGTAAAACTTATTCGATGGAATATGGCCGGAACGAAGTCTTAGGGCTATAGTAATTAAGTTTCTGTTAAGATTACAATCGATCCATGGAACCCGAGAAATCTCTGGCTGGATAGTTCGGTACCAAATCCCCTTTTCTTTTGATCTTTCATCAAAATAAACCTGCCAAAGATCTAAACACTTTTTTTTTGCCTTTCCATAATAGTCCGAATACAGCGGGGTAATATTCATGGGAACTCCATCAACACACGCTTGTTTGGCGAGCACATCAACCACATCATTTTCTTCAATTTGTGTATGCGACGGAATCCATTGGAGGCGCACCGTTTTGGAATTAGCATGAAGCTTTAAGATCAATTCATATATCACGTAGGCTGTCGGAATACCTCGCATGTGCGAAGTGTGCCGAGCCAAGTGTTGCAGCGAGCTTTTGGAGTCTGTCAGAATCACAAATTTATCGCCATTAATTGACAGAATATAGGACAAAGCTTCCAATATAGCAATCAATTCAATGTGCATAATAGAAATATCTGAATCAATCCTAAACTTCATGTGGTTCAGAAGAATGGGATCCAAAAAGGCAGCGCCTCCTAAATGTTTATCTTTGGAACCGTCAGTAAATATTGTATGGTAACCAGAATATTGTTCTTGTATATATGAAATGCATAAGTGTTTTAGTTGTAAAATACTGTAGTGGCGTTTAGCTTTAGAAATACTAGGAATGTTATCGACGATTATATGAGATGTATTTATGCTACTTATCCACTTATCAAGTGAAAACATTTCAAGTTGAACACTTGAGTATATTGGAGCGGAATTATAATGGGAGAAGATGTCAATAAGTAATGGCAGCTTTTTGTTCTGCCAATAGTTAGAACTTGTAACTAGGGAAAGGTTTTCTAGTGACTTTATAGTTTTATTGCTGCGAAAAGATTTTGCTTTTAATACAAATTTGCTTGCTAGGTATCTCCGACGAATATAAAGTGGCGGAAGGCATAGTTCGCTTTCCATGGCGTGTATTGGGGTGCTCCTTATAAATCCGCCGACAACACGTAATGCCTGGTTTTGGACCCTATCTAGTTTTATTAATTTAGAATTAGAACCATTATCAAACAAGAAACTAGCATAATCAAGCCTACTTCGAATTAAGGAAATATAAATGCGTCTTAGGTGTTTTTGATGGAGTCCCCATCCCGGACCGGATAAAACTTTAAGCAAGTTAATGAATTTCATTACTTTCTGTGCAGTTTCATTAATATGTTTACCCCATCTTAATGAGCTATCCAGCCACAGACCCAAATATTTAACATTTTTAACGACTTCAATTGAAATATCATCAAAATTAAAGTTGACAGACTTTCTAAAGCAACCTTTTTTAAAAACACAAAATTTGTGTTTTTAAAAAAGGTTGCTTTAGAAAGATTTAATCTTAGTTTTATTTGGAGACATAGTCAAACCTAGCTTATCAATTAACACTTTGGTATATCGTAGAGCAGACTGAAGTTTTCCAAACGCTAAATCTGGATTATTTTCTGTTGAATACAACACAAAGTCATCAGCATACTGAGATATATTAACCTGCCCAACATTCTTACAAATATGTAGTGTTAAAATATTAAATAAAAGTGGAGCCAATGGATCGCCTTGAGCTAGTCCACGGCCAGTAGATCTAACAACATCACAACCATACGCTGCCACTTGCAGATGTCTATTTGATAAAAAGGACCACAAATAAACACATATTCTTGATCCAACCCCAAACTGGTCTAAAATACGTAACAGGCAGGGAATATCAACATTGTTATAAGCGCTTTCGATATCTATGAAACACGCCGCTGTAACTAAGTTTTTAGAGAATCCTAGTTGAATTTCAGAAACCAACCGCGTAAGATTATCCAGACAAGATCGTGCTTTCCGAAAACCTACCATGTCCTCAGGAAAAAGGTATTGTTTTTCAAAGAACCATTCTATACGTTTGGCCAATATGTTATGAAAAATTTTACAAATACAAGAAATCAGGGAGATAGGGCGTAAAGACGAAGATGAACTACTATGCTTGGGAATTGGAACTATTTTAATTTGACGCCATTGTGAAGGAACAAAACCGATAGAAAAACATTGATTATAAATTAAAAGTAACATAAATTTACCGGAAGGTGGGAGATGTTTAATCATGGAGAAGGAAATTTGATCTGAGCCAGGAGCTGTGTCGGTAGCTTTAATACAGTTGACTAATTCTGGCATTAAGATTGGCGACTCCAACATTGAATTATTAGAACTAAAAGTAGGCTGCGGGGTACAAACAAAATCTGGAGTAAGATCGCTAAGCAAGCGCTCGGCTTTTTCTTTGTCTACACATGTGTTAGGAATTTGCCGACCCTTTAACCACCTCATCTTGCGCCACATTTCAGATGCTGAAGAGGTTTCATCTACAGATGAACAAAACTGCTGAAAAGATTTACACCTAGCGCTGCGAATAAGCCTTTGAGCAGTACTTATTTTTTCTTTGAGGATATCTAAATTCCTTGGAGAGGGGCAACCTCTCAGATTCGCAAGAGCCAAGCGCCGCTCCGCAACAGCCTTGGACAGCTCTGAAGACCAATATGGTTTTGGCTTAAATATGTTGCAAATGTTTTGAGGGATTTTAATGTAGGGAATATACTTATCCGCAGCTTTTTGAATTATATCATTTAGAAAGTCATATAACTCCTGAGGATCCCGGGGCGTTACGCAGTTTTGTAAATAATCGTCTACAAATCCAGAATATAAAGTCCAATCTGATTTTTTAAAATTCCTTCTGTATTGGAATTCACGCCTAATATAAAATATACAATTTAATTGAATAATTAGATGATCACTGCCGAGTGATTCGTTTGTTGGTTTCCACATAAATAATAAGGACAGATCTGATGAAACAAATGAAATATCAGGACTAGATTGCTGGAGAACTCCATCAACCATTCTGATTCTAGTGAAGCTACCATCGTTCAAATGGATGAAATTATAATCCAACATGGAGTCAAATATTTCGGAGCCGCGCCGATCAGTTCTTATAGACCAATTAGAGTGATGCGCGTTAAAATCTCCTAAGATAAGAGTTTTACTGTTCCCAATAGAAAAGATCGCGTCCCAATCCCTTTGAGTGGTGTGTACTGTCGAAGGGCAATAAATGGAGATAATATTCTCAATATGCTGACAATTCAGAATTCTAATATGTAACAATTCAATACCGGAGTTGGGACTCTGTGTTGTACAAACAACAGACTTAACAGAGCGATGAGTCATAATGGCAACACCACCGTAACCATCTTCTCTGTCCAATCTATACGTATTATACTCACTAATTTTAAAATAACTCTCGGGTTCCAACCAAGTTTCGCTCAACACGGCAATGTGAATTTTTTCTTGACTTAGATGTAATTCGAGTGAACGAGATTTCGGCCTTAAACTTTGGCAATTCCATTGTATAATATTTAAGTTCATATTATTATTAGCCATTTCCAACAAATAAATCAAATAACGAATCAATAGATAAGCTACTTACAATTTTATGTGTCAGCCACTCTGAAAATATGGAAATTGATTGTTTGATTTTAATCTGAAGAGATTCTTTGCTTTTAATAATATTTCTAATTTTTCTAATTAAATGCCAAAAGTTTAGATTATGGCAAGACCTATAATCTGAAGGTTTGTTTTTATCCAAATAAGGTGTGTTAATTTTCTCTGAAGAATCTGAAGATTCGGAGACTTGATTCCATATTGTGTCCTCTTCAAGCGTAGGGGTCGCTGGTCGGCGAGTGTGTTTTTTTAAATTACGTTTAGGCAGAGGCTTAGTTCGTTGATTTGTTGTGCATGTACCTGGGCAATCCACTTGAGAGGTTGTGCCGGCGTTTTCGTCAGTTGAAAGTTGCGTTGGAACCGCACTGATATTTGTGGCAAACGATATAGAAGTCGGATCGACTTCAGGCGTTGGATCAGAAGCTACTCGTGGGACGTTATCAGGGGAGGGTGGAACGTATATTGTAAGAGCTTTCCTGTAGGTGCAATTAAATTCGGACATTAATTCTCTCAACTTCTTTTCTTTCTTAAAAAAGGGGCATGTCTTATCAAAAGCCATATGACGACCTGAACAATTCACACAAGTAAATGATGTAGTTGTACAATTCTCGTGTTTTTGAGAACATTTGGGGCAAACGGGTTTCTTTGATGGACATCTTATCTTCAAATGGCCGAATTTCCAACAGTTAGCACATTGTGTGACCGGAAATACAAACCGCTCCACTGGAATCCTCAAACTGTAAATGTAGACATAAGGCGGAAGAGAAGGTCCTTTAAATCCTAGCCGAATCGTTTCACTCGGAGTCCAGCCATTCCCGTCAAGGTCATCTGAGCACCGCTTATTTAACCTCTTAATAGATATTATTTCAGCACTGCTTGACAAATTAGCTTTAAGGTCTTCATCGGATATTTCCAATTCCATGGCTTTAATAAGGCCGTACGAAACTCCTACTTCGGAAGTTTTTTGACAGGACCAGCCCATGCCAGAAAATACTGAGCAATTAATAAAATCATCTGCACCGATATCGTTATCAAACGTAATTAACATTTTGTTCTGGTGAACATATTTAATTTTATAAATCTTACCACTGGCAATGTTATGAGTCTTGAATAATCTAGCTAAAGCGAACTGTTTCGGCAGAGGTTCTTTACACGACACGTATACCTGTATCCTCTTTTCTTTTTCTTTCTCACCTTGGTCTCCTCTACAACATACTATTTTGTTTCGTCCTCTATTCACTACGCTCCATCCATCTTCAGACGAGTTTTCCTCCCTTGGCCTTTTCCCTCCTATCAACTCCGTGTCATCCTGTTGTGTATTGTCCTCACATTCCATATTTGTACCGTCCTCCAACTCATCAGCACTCGACAATGAATTGATGTTTACATCATTAATGTTTGGTTCACTCATTGCGCAAAACAACAACTGCAGGGACCGACCGGAGAAACCGGTTGGCCCGAGCGTAAACAAGACAAAAAAAAAACTATGCGCTTAATAGAATATTAGCGATAAAACGTCCGATCACAAGGATAGCTCGTGCGGCACTGCATCAAGCTATTATAGTCATGAATCAGTTAAACAGGAAGGTATTGCAGTATTGGAATTATTGTAAAATATTTCAACGTAAAGGTTCTTTATTTTTGTGAACGATGCTGGATTCAAATAATTTTTCACTGAATCATTAGTTCGATCCCAAGCTGAGAGATGTCGCTGTAAGTCACGTTGAATTTGTGTGGAAAATTGTTATTTATTGTAAAAACAGAAAATACAATACTGAGATCATTCCTCCGTCGAAAGTTCTCGGTGTAAATTAATTACCATACATTCGTTGCAAAACAAATGGAAGGTTTTGCCCTAGAATCCTGCCCAGGGTACTCAGGCACCCAGTCAGTTATTAAAAGGGACGAAATTTTTGTACATTAGATTTTTTTTCTACTTACATCATCAATTGTATTTTTCATGTATTTACGTTATTCACTTACGTACAAGTTTTCAAACTTCATATTCAGCCTTATGTGGTAGAAATAATTATATAATATGATGCTGTTAAGTAGCACCCATGGGTAGTAAAATATTGTATAGTATTTATTTTATTTTTACTTTCGAAACATTTTATTTTTCAATATAACTTATTTTTGTTTATAATAATTATGCAAAAAAAGCGAGTTCGAGTAGGTTTTAGACATTCATAAGGAAAGACTTTGTTGCTAGACCTGAGAACTTGGAAGTATGTACTAAAAATTGACCTAACTAAAGACACAATTGACGTAAAGCATTTATTTTAATTTTATTTCCATTAATAAGAAGTATAAAAGCAACAAATATTTAAATGTCTTAAATACTGCACGTTTACTGGGTGCTGTGGCACCCATTGATAGAAAAGTTGATGTAAAATATGGGTAGGGTATTAGGATTAGATAGGTATCTTATTTTTTATGCGGTGAATGAGGATTTTAATAATAATAACTAACTAGGATACTAATAATTATCAATAAGTGTTTAAAATCCAACGAATTTATTTTATTTTTATGTTTTGGAGTACAAGGCATATGTTGCGGTAGGCAATCTTTGACGATATATTTCAATTTCTAGCTGTTTCTCTATAAGATACATGACGGTTTTGGAACCACTCACGTTCAATTACCAGAGAAGTCTGATATTTCAGCAAGGCAAAGGTTACCAGTCAATCATCAATTACAACTCTGCTTTCCATTTTCCTCACAATAGTTTTAAGTGTACAAACAAACACATTCGTCTTTGAAAATGTGCTTACTGACGAAAGGTACCATCTCGAAGTGATCAACTCATCACCTCGGTACTGTTTCGGAAACGATCAAGAAAAGTGTGTCCAGATCGTTTTTTTTTCATAGTGAATCCTTACTAATATTATAAACGCAAAAGTTTGTATGTACGGATGTATGTATGGACGTTTGTTACTCTTTCACGCAGAAACTACTGAACGGATTTGGATGAAACTTGGCATATAGATAGTTCATAACCTGTATTAACATATAGAGTACTTTTTATCCCAGTAGTACGATCCTGTGGGACAATAACCGTACTCCGGGTGGGCGAAGCCGCGGGCATAAGCTAGTCTATTATAGTACGAACAATCATCAGGCCTTTCGAGGTGCCTTGTAATAACTGCCGAAAAGATAATAGAACAGGACTATAACTATAATTTGTTCTCGAGCGGCAATAGAGTCCACAACCCTTGGCATAGAAGTCAATGACTCATCTACAGCACCACGTAAACAGTCTACTCGTACAGTAATGACCTTTTCTTGTTATAATCAACAAATAGTAATAGACTGTCTCCTCACTTTAGTTTCATAATACTTACGTCATTTCTCTTAGTGACGGGTATGATTAGAAATTATGAAGTGAGGTATTGTAAACTAGACAGGAAACCGATTATAAACAACAGCGAAAAGATACTACCATGCCGCCGAAGACATTGTCTGTCTTGGATAGATTATTTTTTGATGAGGGGTTTTTCAATCTATAAAGAAATGATGTCACGTCTCTGTCATGGTTGTTTTTTTTAGGGTTCCCTTGCCAAAAATGGCAAAAACGGAACTCTTATAGATTCGCCCTGTCCGTCTGGCTGTCTGTCTGTCCGTCCGTATGTCATAGCCATTTTACTCCGAGACTATTGGTACGACACAGTTGAAATTTAGAGAGTAGGTGTTTTCTATGAACCGCTACACAAAAATGATGTAAAATTTTGAACGAATAACAATAGAGGTGGCTTTCCATACAAGTAACAGAAGGTTGAAATAAAATATCAATATATATAACTGTGTGGGTATCGACAGCTCTTAAAAATTATATCGAGGATTCGAAAACAGTTTTTTCTTTAGTTAATGGTTGATGCGATAATTGTATAAACGTATAAACTTACGTTAAATCGTTTAAACATTCAACGAAAATTTGTATGAACAAGATTTGATATTCTGTTTTTGAGACTTTTCCTCCAAATTGCAGCTGTAACTTTGATTTTCATTAATATCCTATGAAAAACAAATTTAGTTTTGATATTAAGTGTAAATTTTCATCTGAATGAGCGCTAAAATTATTGTTATTTTATTTTTCGATGCAACAGAACCCTGTTTGTGCGAGTCCGACTCGGCCAGTTTTTTTAATCGGATAAGCGAACCCGGTACATCTTTTATCTTTCTTCTGTCTAATATACCTACATAAATAATATGAAATGAAAATACGGTGCCGTAACCCGAAAATAAAAAGCCAATCGTACAAAATCAGCGCTATTTCCAACCGTCTTCCCACTTTTATAAAGCTGCCAATCATACCTATCACAGACATTAGGTACTGGATAAAGTAGCCACCATATTAGATAATAATTATGTTATTCCAAGGGTGTTACACAGTTTGAATGCAGGATCAATAACGATGATAAATACGTTCCCAGATCCTATATTGGTTGTTTTAAGTTCCAGTTTCAAATGGAATTTCCACCATTTTCCATGCCATGGATGGAATTACTGTTATATTATGTGATATTTCCAACAGAACTGAGTAATGACTGTACTCTACCGCCAATGGAGAAAGTTTTATCGGCACGACATGTAGCTTTAATCATAACAATTTCCCGATGGAAACAGTTTCAGGGAAATAGGTGAATATTCATTTAAATGCAATCAATGATATTGTTCAGCGGATTTGTTTAGTGTATTCTCTTGCATTGCAATTGGGTTTGTATGGAATTAATTAATTAAATAAGCCTAGTTTTCATGACATAGTGTTATACTTCATATAGATAAGTATCTAACAAGTTTCATTTTACGTAATGTTCAAGTGATTAATCACTAACAAATGAGTATATAGAGACATATTAGAAGAAATTTATCGTTTGGCCACGAACCACGATTACATGCTGAGGGGAAAATAAATTAATGAAATTTTTAAGAGCATGCTACGAGTCAGCGCGACGTGACTTGCGACGACTCACTAACGAGCGTGTCGCACGCAAATCGAGTCGCAAAGTGCATCACCTGAGAACGTGAACGAGGCGTAATGAAATGATGTTTATTTTTGCAAAATAGGTTTTTACGAGTCCGCGTAGCACTGGTCACTTTCCCTCACTCGTCTTTAGTTAATTCGACAGTATCGCTGATTCGTCACTTTCGCTGATTGGACACTTGTGTGAATTCGACAGTTGTTTCAACTCAACACTTTCCCTGATTCGTCACTTTCGCCGATTCGACACTTAGCTTCAATTTGTCATTCGAAGTACAGTCAGTAGAAAATTATGATGAATGATGGATGAATTTTAAAAGATGGATTTTGATTTAGGTCACTCTTTTATCATCTTTGTATTAATGTTATTAAGTCAGTGTTTTTGATTCGTTCATCTAATTGAAGATATAATTTTTTCTATTGTGTTGGTATACATATTGTTCGTATACTAATTTTATACCGACTGTACTTCGAGAGACGAATTGAAGAAAAGTGTCGAATCGGCGAAAGTGACGAATTAGGGAAAGTGTCGAGTGAAGTAACTGTCGAATTCACACAAATGTCCAATCAGCGAAAGTGACGAATCAACGATACTGTTGAATTAACTAAAGTGACGAGTGAGGGAAAGTGACCAGTGTTACGTGGACCCGTTTTTACAAACACTTTTACACGTCTTCTTTTTTAAAACTACATGAGGCTGGCGTTTCGTACCTGGCTCTAAGAAGAAACAGCCGAAACAAACTCAGAGGTCATAGTCTCTTTTAAGGTCCAGACATAATCTTGGTCAACTCACATGAGGGCTATGCAGAATGGTATCGCGATGTTAAATGTTTGCGACACCTCAAGCGGCAAACACGAGAAGAATGCGTGGCCCAATTCTCTCGGGCTTTAATAAATTATAATAGAGGTAAACCGCCAACCATCTGACCCAGCGGACTTCCTTTATTTGTTATTTTACGACTTTTATTAAAAAGAGCGGAAATCCTTTTGTTAAACTGAAACCACACATTGTTGGATGGGTTCAGTTCAGTTTCAGTTACTAAGTCTGAAAACAGCGATGATCAACTATGGCCTCGTACCTCCTGTTAACCATATTGAAATAATTTTTCAGTTATAACCGAAAAATGGTTTTGGTATTGCTAAAATTGGGGAATCATTAATTCTCGAGTGAATAAGGTACCTACTTTGAGTAGTGCTCGCTTACGATCATCAACCGCATTCATTAAGTAAGAACTCACGAACCTTTCCATTTCAGCTCTTACTTCTAAAGAATACCCGATAACCGAGTTATATTAACTGTACGATTTTGACTTCTGTTTACCCATTACGGTACTCAACTTTATAAAATTTTTGGTCACGTTGGGTCTCCTCTACAATAAAATAGCAATCAACGATCTCTGGACCGTCCACCGCAAGCACAGAGCATCGACACCTCCTAGATCATCACTATGACATCAGCAAATCTATCACAAATCGTATGAGTTCAGTCCATATCGCCAGCGCGGTCTCCCGACCGTAAAGCCGAGAAGTCCCGAAATACACCGGACGGCGCGCAGCGCGGCGTACAATAAAAACTAAAACTGATACGCAACGACCGCCGTCGCACGCGCACCTAATATTAGACCAGACAGGCCAAAGATTATGGATATTGGGAAGCAGTTGAGTTTTCTACCTAGGAACGATTTCTTAATAGATTAAAGTATTGACGAATCGACGAGCCACTGTTGTTTGAGCAGAAACTCAAGCGTTTCCCAAAGAAACTCAATAAAAACGAAGTTTATTGCCCTATTTTACCTTTATTTTGGTCTCAGAACCCGTAAAATGTGAATCTAGGGACTGCTGGAATGTTTATGTATATTTTTCCAATTCATTATTAATTAATCATTTCTACCAGCACGTACCCAGTATCTCTTACCTTAGTTATGTCTATAGTAAAATCTAATGCTAGACGGTTGCTTTAGTAGTGAACTAGACTATTCATGAATCATTCCGTTGAGCAGGCTATTACTTGAACAGCTGTGTCAGCGTAGCCAGTACCATTACTTGTTGCTTAGAAGCAACTTTAGAACCTAAGCTTCGATAGTCTTGAATGCAAATTAAAATAATTGTTATAATCCGATCAACGCGCAACGTCATGAAGTAGATGCACAACATTTTTGCTACAGATGTCCAAGGATCTTTTGATTTTTTTTTATGAAATTGACAGGGGTGCGCTGTAGATAAGCATATTGAAAAAATAGGATAGCGGTGTTAGTTCCATTTTGGCGATGTGCCAAAAATTATTAAAAAAAAAATAAAAAAATATTATAAAACGGTTAAATAGAATAGAATATACTTTATTGTACACCAAAATTGAAACAGAACGATTTTACAAAATTGATAATTTTATGGTTACAATGGCGGTCTTATCACTGATAGCGATCTCTTCCAGACAACCTTTGGATGGACTGTACGAACATGAAATAGAAAAAAGGGGGGGTAGTCAGTGGTGTACTGCTAATACTATTCCAAATTTAAAGTAGTACAAGTTATTCACTACTTATTATGTAATATAAATACAATGCATATAAATACAAAAATATATTGTTGTGTTTTATAAAATTTAAAAAAATATTACAGAGAATGAAAATGATTTTCAACTAAGCTTTTAAAAGCAACGAGTGACTGAGCATGTCTTACTGACACCGGCAATTCAATCCAAAAACGGACAGCCTGGACCGTGAATGACTGGTCAAAAAATTTGGTGGAATGTGCAGGCATCAAAAGTCTCAAATTCTCCGATGATCACAAATTTCTAACATGAGTGTCATGAATGAAATACAGTAATTTCATCGTTACAATTTATTGTGAATCGGTTTTTAATACAGTTGAGTCCAGTCTCTTTCATTATCTTTGTCGGAACATAAACCAACCCCGATACAGGCGGTTTATTGGTTAGTTGGCGCGTGAGCTACATATCAATAGAACATTCCTACCGTTTTACCTGTTACTGGCACGAATCGTACACACAAACCGTAAACATTATTTGAGAAATTAAAATTCCCATAAATATTAACAGTGCGACTATAAATTTTACACTAGTGTAAATAAAATGGCATTTATTCGAGAGAACAGAATTATAATAGATTAAAATAATGTTTGGAAAGATAAAGTGTGTTGTGAAATCGACTAAATTTTAGTGGTGTGCAAAATATAAACAAAGTTTTAAAATTGGAATAAAATAGGCTCTATAAAAAATAATATTAGTTTTGTGATGGAACCTTGCATGGTGAATCAGAAAATAAAAGTGAATAAAATAACAATAAAGTTACGAAAATAGGTAAGTTTATTAAACCATGTATACATATTATATATTTTTATTTTAACGGTTTAAAGGTAGGTATAGATAGAGAGATGCGTTCATTCACTTCTTTTCGGCAGCTGAGGCTAGAAGGTAATCAAACTTTAATTTTGGTTTTTAACAGCTTGTACAACGGAATGATTAGGTAGGCACCATATTCAACGTGTGTTTTTTGTATTCGTAATAAGTATGTACTGTACGTTTAACTAAACCTAGAAAATTTCTATAGAGCATTCGCCCCTAAGATGACCTACTGACCTTCTATTCAAAAACATTAATTTAATTAATTAATTTGTTGGTGTTACGCAGATTTTTAAATTATTAGGCTACCAAATTCTGTCCTTATTTAATGAAGCAAAGCTGGGTCAACACCCGGTACGAATGGGCCAAAGGATTTATCAAATTACCTAATTATTAAATTTAACAGCTTTTGAACAATGTTATAGGTAATTTAGAAAAAAATAACAATCGTTCATAAAGTAGGTATATTTTTATAATTTTTTGGAAAATTTTATATAGCAGAGTGGAAATATTGACAACGAATTTATTCTTATTGATTTATTCTTGCTTATCGATTGCCATCCAAATCGTTGTGTTTTGTTTGCATTTGATTTGCTTTGATTCTCCAGGCTAGTGAGTTTTCAATAGGTACATTTCAATAATGTTTTAATGCAATTTCACAGATAGTTTTGAGAAAAAATATTGAATAGAGAGAGTAACAGGTTGGAAATAATAAAACTCTTAGTCTTTCCAACCTGTTTTTGTATTTTTACTTTTTTAGTTCATATTTTAACTAAGGTAAGGTAACTAACGTAAGTAAATGAGAATGAAATTGCTTAATTTAATAAAAAAAACGTTGTTTTACTCATAGTCATAAGTTCTTAGCATACCGAGTTTTTAATTCAACAATACTGTACTTTTTATTAAATTTTTTTGCGCAACCTCCATAAATTCAGTTAAGCCTCGTTGATCCAATATATCTTTTTATTATGAAAATAATATGAAACATGCTAACAAGATTTTTAATAATTTATATTATGTGCCCACGATGTCCACGTTTCGCTGAAGTATCAATGTGTCACACAAATCATAACTGATTATGTCAAAATTGCCAAAATGGCGGAAGTACGGCAATCTGCGCGCGCTTCGCAATGGCAGAAGTGCTTGCTACTGGAGTTTTTATTATTACAGATTCGAGTATTTTTATGATAAGTGGGTGGATATCGTGGATACATTTTTCTTAAATTAATATGATTTTTGTGAATAAATAACTGCCATAAATTGTGTAAAAGGAAGTGGTGATCTACTTTTATTTTCCAGTATTTGGAGACGAACATCCATGGTCGAATAGCGCTACATACTATAGTGCTATTATATACTCACTGGCCATTTCAGTAAGTAGGTCAGCATCTAGGTAGGTAAAAAAATCATAAATGAATTCACTGACAGACACCTCGTTCTGCATAGTTCCTTACTTATACAACAATCGTGAGCATTAACAATTAGATAAATATTTTTGAAAATTCATGCTAATGCATAGTGGATGAAAGCTTGTATGGAAGTTCATTACGTTGCTAATAGGAAACTAATCCTATCTGGCACATAGCTTGTTCAAAACAAAAAATATCCATTCCATTTTGAAGACGTACCTAAGAATACGGACTCATACGTATGTTTGAATTGCCGGTGTCAGTAAGACAAGCTCAGTCACTCGTTGCTTTTAAAAGCTTAGTTGAAAATCATTTTCTTTCTCTGTAATATTTTTTTTAAAATTTTATAAAACACAATATTTATATATATATACATATATATGTGTATTTATATGCAATGTATTTATATTACATGATAAGTAGTGAATAACTTGTATTATTTTAAATTTTGAATAGTATTAGCAGTACACCACTGACTACCCCCCCTTTTTCTATTTCATGTTCGTACAGTCCATCCAAAGGTTGTCTGGAAGAGATCGCTATCAGCGATAAGACCGCCATTGTAACCATAAAATTATCAATTTTTGTAAAACCGGTCTGTATCAATTTTGGTGTACAATAAAATATATTCTATACTATTCTAAGCTTAAAAATGCAAGTGTAAGCAAGCAAATGGTGAAATCCCAGTTTTAAAAATGACGTGCTGACGTCATAGTTCCCAAAAATGCACGTGGCGAGTAATTAGTATTGAAAATAATAATTAATAGGTAGTTGTGACAAGAAAGCAATGAACACTCAAATTAGACTGCTACTAATACCTTGTAGCCTTGTTAGAGTTACGAGTATACTGGCAAGTACTAAAATACTTTTAATTGACTCAAATTAAAATTGGTCTTGTTTGTTTATGGTTATGGCCCCAGCTAACGAGTGGTAGGACGTGGGATCATCGTCAAACCCAGGAACGTTAGTTTGTATAATTTATCATGAACATTGCTCTCAAAACTTTGTAGCCTCCACCCAAGAAAAAAAAAGTAAGAAGAGAGACATGTCGTAGGATCATAATTTCCAAAATATGTGACATGTACCAATCCGCTCCGGGCACGATACGCGTGGTGATAACCACCTACTGCTCGACTGTGTCCCAGCTGTGCTTCCAGCAGTGAGTGGACATAATTATTGTAGGCTGATTATTACTTGTTCGTTGGTCTTTAGAGTAGTTATGATTTTGAGGCGACATAGTGGGTGTTAGGGCATTGTGGTCCTAAGTTCAATTAACCATCTCACCCTATCATAGTCCACTACACGTACCTACATAGGCCTTACCCAAGCTGCGATAGGACACTTACTCCTACGCCTTCCACATCCAGTCTAGACTAGCCACCCTAAATATTCACTACTTGTTAATGACACAAAGAAATCCAAAGAACATTTCTGACATTGTACAGTAGATTGAATGTTATTGGGTAGTTCCAATTCTAGCCCCATTCTGACGGCTGCTGTCTAAACGGCTTAAGCTCAACGCACACGTATTAGCTTTAGCATTTTTACACCGTATTATTATCGCCTCAACTCAAGCCGTTCACCATGCTTTCAATGAAACTCCATACTTACTACACGCATCGTAGCGTTCGTAACGGCTTCGCTTCAGGTCGTATGAGCAGTATACTTGCTCTATGTGCTCAAAACTGCACAACTCCGCAACTCATTTTCCTCAATCAATCAACTCCAACATGTAGTACTTAGTTCAACACCTGGAACCAACGAAAACACTATTCATTTCAACAGGAAAGCCCACGATCCCATTACACAATACCAATAAGAAATCTCATAAAATTACCTAACAATTTCCTCTTTCCATTCTATTCCCATTACTAGGTGTTGGTCCTAAGTGGATCGGTCATTTATTGCTAAAAGTCCCACAAATAATGGCTGGGGAATAAATCCTTGGTTTCGCCACGTATACATGTTTTATTACACCGCGTAACGTAGGCATACGTCATTGTTACTATGGGTACATTCGGAAGTGGGGCGCAAGGAAAACGGTGAGCGATTTTTCGTAAGTACACACATCAAAAGTATCTAGGGATCAACATATATTTTTGCAATAACTTTTCTCCTGATTGATATTAATTAAAATTTTCTTTAAGGATTCATCAAATAAAGTGTTTTCGTTTGTCACAGTAACGATAAACCAAGTCACCTTTGCATTAATAAAGAAATTTGCCATTTTCCTAATAAAGGGATTTTTGACATTTGAACCACTAACATTAAAGTTCGAAAAAAAGACTGAAATAACAGTTTTCTTTAAAATTTTATTGGGTAACTTAAACAATTAATAATCCGTGTTTCTACCGCGAACACTAACAACACAAGAACATCGGTTTGGCATACTCAAAATGAGTTCATCCAAATCACGCTGTGGAATGGCCGCCCATGTTCGTTGCAACAACAAAAAAAGGTCTTCTTGCGACTGGATACCCTCCATATTCGGCAGAGCTCTTCTCTGTAGCATATCCCATGCATGCTCAATCGGGTTCAAGTCTGGCGACTGAGCAGGCCAGGGCAGGACATTGATGTTAGCTGCGGCGAGAGTCTGTCTTACAACTCTTGCGGTGTGCGGTCGTGCATTATCATGCATTAACTGAAATAAGGGACCGATTTGCACTTGTAGAGGAACGATGACGTCTGATACAATCGTCTCAGCATAAATTTGAGCGTTGAGGTTGCCTCTGATCCAAATCAACTCAGTTCTTCCGCCGATCCAAATACCCGCCCATACCATGATGGTTCCACCACTATAAGGATGGACTTCCTGGCAGGATTTTAATCGCTGTTGGCGTCCAGGGGTTCTCCAGTGTCGTATACGTCTTGTATCCGGTCTCATACCAAAACGAGACTCATCAGAAAAGCACACGAAACGCCATTGTTCTTCTGCCCAATTTCTGTGTTCAAGAGCCCATTGATATCGAATCCTACGATTGTGCATTGCTATAGGTGGTACCCGTAGCGGTCTTCGGGAATGAAGGTTCACTTCATGCAAGCGGTTTCTGACTGTTTGGTCGCTAATTAAGTTCCCTGAAGAGTGATGAAGCCTCACGGCTAACATCATGGCGGTTATTGTTGGAGCTCTTCGAGTTAAGATTTGAATGTATCGGTCTTGTCTCCGTGTGGTGCAGCGATACCGTCCTCCATGGCGCTCAGCCACGGTACCAGTGCTTCGGTAACGTGTCCAAAGTCGACTGATAACACTCTGACTTGTATTCAGAGCTAAAGCCACAGTACGTTGCCGGGAACCAGCTTCTATCATTCCCACGGCTCTGAGCATTTCTTCCCTGCTTAAATGACGTCGCCGCTCCATAATAACGTTGGTTTTAATCAGTAGTAGGGAAACAGTAGCACTAATAATGTCTTCAATGCGTTGTATGTTTTTATAGGGAAAATATTGACAGCTTATTTTCATCTTTTACTCGAATTTGATTGAGAGTTCCTGATTCAAATTATGAAATGCACCAAAAAGGATCCATATAAATTTATAAAATCATAAATTTATTACAAAGCCACATCTCAATCTCAAGAAATCCGCATAAAAATGCTTGATCCCTAGACACTTTTGATGTGTGTACTTACCTTCCTTACGTTCTTGAGGAATATCGCTCAGTCAAGTCAAATGAAGTCGTAGAAAAGTGTGATTAAAATTATTAAAATTCTCATCATTCTGATGTTTTTCCACAGACCTCACAAACCTATACGTATATAACGTGTGCCAATTTTGATATCGTTCGAGCTTTTCAGACTAGTAAAATTTCACTTTCGAGTTCTATAATTTAGATACCTGCATCAAATTAAAAATAAATATTAGATCGTCTTATATAAATAAGTGATAACAAAGTAAGTTATTACGTTCTTCAACAATTCATCCACAAGGACCGGCAAAGTGCTGTGACCTGCAGAATTTTCACAAAGCTGGTTCCAAGAGCTTGGAAATTGAAGAGGTCAATTGTCACCGAAACGACGGGAGAAAGATTGTTCGAGGAAGTGGTTATATAGGTAAAAAGGTTCACTTTGCAAACTAAATTGGCGTCTTGTCGAGTTTAAAGGGAATCTTTTTCACGTAGGAAATAGGAATTTTGAACGGATTCAACAAATATAAATATGAACTCTGTAACAACTGGTGAAAACACTGTTTTGTTCAAATTGTAGATGTGTCCGTTTTCACTAAGTATTCGATACATCATAAATGGATAAATAAAAGGCGTAATGTGCAATGTTTGGCTCAGCGTCGAGAGTTGAAAATTCAAAATTGCGATAATATTTAGGCGCTCATTCGGGGGTCGGGATACTTGTGAGTGAACACGAGCACTAAATTCAAATCTTTTAGTGTTACTTCGTGCAAATCACGTCATACCCATATTTACAGGTTTCAATCATCATTATTTTCCATTATCCCAATTTCCTTGCGTCGACGCAGCATGTCTCCTCATCTCAGCAGTCACTTCATTTCTATTTCGAGCCATATCATCGTTCACACAATTCATCTATCTTTATTATTTGGTTTTCCCCTACTCTTATAGCCACATCTGTACAGGTTTCAATAACAAAAATATTAATTACACAAACCTCAGTCTCTTGCTTGCCTTTAACGAATAGACGAAACTAAACACAATTATTACATCATTTCACTAACAAAGAAATTAGTGAACAATCATGTAAAAAAACATAAGCATTTCTCTTTCTTTCATCTTTATAGATTGAAAAATGACAGGCGGACAGTTTTGAAATCTTTAGCTAAAAAAATCACGCATTATTGATCGCACATTTCGTGGGCTGACGTCAAAATCGTATGAAACATTCGCGTCGTGCGTGGGCGCAGGTGACGTTACATCAAAGCTCGATGATTTAATTTTACAATATGTACGTAATAGCTGTAGTTACGACGTATCTATTACAGTCTCAGGCATTGTCCGAAACGAATGGTTCGGTAGGCGGCCTTGTGGGTCAGTGTGGGTGATTGATTAAGGCCGCCTTTTAACCAAAGCGACCGTCACACGAACGTCGCGTTCATATTGTTCGGCGAACCGGTCTCAGGTCCGTCTTCAGGTTTTCCGAACAATTGAAAGACATAAAATATGAACGCGATGATCGCATAGGTATTCGCGCGACCGATCAATATCAACAATCTATGTTACTCGAATTTTGATGACTGAAAATATGCAATGTGCAAAGATGGTATGTACAGGCCTTCAAAGAGCGTACCTACCTATCCAATTAAAACAGCCACCCGTACAGAACTAACTCATTAAACTGACTAGTAAATTTAACTTCACGGACCAAAGAGTATTAATACATACCCATAAACTTGCATATTCCCTACAGGGGAATTAGTCGGATACGCCTTGCCAATGTTGGTCTAACTTCAATAATTCCAAAGCCGCTGAACTCATGTGTACGCAATTAAACAGTTCCACCGTACCAGGTAATTCGTTTTACAGTTTCAGCGCTAAACTAACCAATTCAATATGCAGTTATACAGGCTCACTGACTAAAAATACCATTGCCTCTCAAACGTCAAAGTTCATCGTAACATTTTTGACATTGACAGCTCAAACTTTTGATTTATTGTCTGTGGACAATAGAGCCGCAGTTGTCACTTTGATTGACAAGGCGAAGTCGTTACGAAGGAGGTCTCGTTAAAAAGTTTCATTAATTATTCTTTCAGGGCTACTTTTGTGATTAAACCCAGCTGCTGACCGAAAGTATTTCTGGATTCATCAAAATAATTTTCAGTTCTATTTAAAATGTAAATTGTTTTAATTTTTCCACAAAGAAGAAATATTTGTTTTGGTTTTAGAAATGGAACTCTAATAAAACTTCATAATTATTGTTTTTCACTCGTCAAAGGAACTCTTGGAACTTGTGATTGTTATAAGAGCGTTCCTGAGCCAAGTTGTATTTCTCAAAAAAGCCATTCGGTAATCATTTGACAACCTTGAAAGTTCTTGGCGCAATTAATAATTTAAGTGTTATATTAATATAACTACTTATACAAGAACTTGTGATAAATAATTTTCTTAAACACGGTATTTTTAATCCTAGTAGGTAACGATAATTGTCAATAATGAAATAGCACACCTAAACAGTTACCTACAAGAAAAACCTCAATTGTATCATTCACAAAACTTATGACGCATAACATCATTCCTTAATAGGTGTTCCCCAAAGCGTTTGCAAAGGTGTAAGTACTTGTATTTAAACCAAATTTGGGCTAGTCCCATGTCATGGGCGAGCCTATTGCCATCAACCTTGCACAAATCCATACTCCGGGCTGCCATCTACAACTAATAAATTCCTGGTGGAGGAATCTATTAACACTGCCCGATATCGACAGGAATAGAGGTATCGATCCCAGGACACTATGCTCATCAGTAGCGCTTGTGAGCACGAGACTGACGACGTATTCGTCAGCAGTCTAGACAAAGAGCATAAACCAACCAACAATAATGTTAGGCATTTACAATAATGTAGTTCAAGCAATATAATGTATTCCCAGAGCAATCATCTCTGGCCAAATTGTGCGTGTCGAATATTTCTTTACTTTGTTAATAATTAGTTAGTACCAGACTAGTTAATTATTGCTTTATCGTCCATTTTGTAATGCTATGCCGAGTCGTAATGTTCTGCAATCTGACTTGTACATTGTACCTAACTAATTGTACGTTATTAGAATAGTTATTTAATTACGTTACTGCTATCCCAACTTTAACTAAAGGCCAAAGAAAAGATGGAGGAGTGATTTGGACGAAAATGGAGTAAATGATACCGTGGCGGCTGACTGGGAAGAATGGAAGAAAAAAACGCGTTGCGTCCGTCCCAAGTAACATAGGACGAGGGCAGGATGATAATGATATTTTAGAATCGGTTACAACCAGGAATTTGACCAGAGAGCCTAAGCTTTGCGATAGCTTTATCTAGAGACAGTCTCCACATCGACCGGTCCTGTGCATGTCACATCCAGTACATTCCCGTGGCCTGCCACCAAGTCATCGGACTAAAGAATCATTATATTCGTTTAATGTAGTTACGGGACAAATTACAGTTTGAGATCGCTTTACGACTTTCTCACTGCTTCTTCGTTGACATTTTTTCTGTTTGTAGGGGTATTTTACTGTATTTTATAAGGGACTGGTGTCCGCAACTCCACGTCCAAAGCGTGTATTTTGGGTGGGAAATTCATTCGATCTACCCCAACTTTGTAGGGGTTCAACTACATGAAAGTATTTGGGGATCAATTAAATGCCATTTCTGAAAAAGTCTTACATTAGTATCTTCTGAAAACATTTGTACCACAGAGTAACTATTTAATTTGTATTACTGAAACAGCTTCCCAGAATGTTTTAGACTCGAGCTAGATCTCAAAATTAATTTCAACGAGTGTGTAGTGTCAACCATAATAATTAATTTAATTTCCCTTTTACGAGTATTGCTAATTAAGACCTTAATGATACACAGACAGTTTTGTGAAATAATGGAAGAACCAAAGTTACAAATGACTGTACCATTTACAACACAAAATGACATCTTATTCCAAATTCTAAGAAACACCCTTAGGTATTCCTTCACCAAGAAACATTTTGAAGCAAAACTCGTAATTATACGAATTTATGAGCAATATAAAGTTAAATCATAACGTTTATGTGACACCAGTTGCGTGGTTCTAATGATAGATACGCTTAACGTAACGTTGCGTATTTCGAGGCGCCTATTTGGTCCTTTAGGGCGAAAAGCGAAAAAGATTGTATCTTTTTCAGACGCAAAATTGTTAAGATATACCTACATTAAATTTTTATGAGTGTTCATAAAATACGTGGGAGCAAGATAAATGAATTGACTTCACGGAGACGTGTTTAAAATTAATGACGTCATTACTTACTGCCATTGCGTTACGATTTTTTCTCATTAACTTATTTTACCGGCGGTTTATGGACTACCCGACTTGTCTTTCGTTTAAAAATTTGAAAAAATCTCTTGTAAAACAGAATTCTGTTGGAAAATAGAACAAACAGAGAGAACGTGCCTTCAATTAGCCCGCGTTTGACTCTCAATACAAATTTTCGAATACGTTGCTGACTAAAGCTCTGTAGGAATTCCGAAATATTCTGCAATAACCAAAACATGGAAATAGAACCACAGTGTAGTAACGAGCAGCGTTCCAATACTTTGCGTGGTTGCGCAAACCGATTTTTTACACTGTGCCGCGAATACGCCAGCAAAATTGGTGCCTAATGGTTTTTGGGCTACCTGCTATTTTATTTCCCTTTTACACTGAAATACTTTTTGCTGGGTTTGCACTTCTGGATGGATTTTTACACTTTATACAGAAAATTGACTGGACTGTTGTAGCGCAATTTTTAAAAGGCTGATAGTAATTGACAATCCTAGCCTTTTCCCAACTATGTTGGAGTCGGATTCCAGTCTAACCGGATGCAGCTGAATACCAGTATTTTACATGGAGCGACTGCCTATCTGTCCTCCACAACCCAGTTAGTACTGGGCAATACGAAACCCCTTGGTAAGACTGGTTGTCAGACTTTCGGGCCACTGACAACCTATCACGACTGTCAAAGATCTACAACTGACAGCCGGGATCAACGGCTGTACGTGCTTGCCTTCCACTGTGTATTCGTTGAATTTAGTTGGCCTGCCTCGTTGGTCAAGGAGTCGCGGATGTGATTCTCAGATCGAGAAATGTGTTATTGTATTTTTCCTTCTGCAATTTTCCAGTAGCAGTCCGGAGTTTAGATTTGTGTCCGGTTAATGGCAAGAAGCTCGACCCCAACTGTCATGGGGTCGGCTTCCAGTCTAACCAAATGCATCTGAATACCAGTATTTAACATGGAGCGACTGCCTATCTGACCTTTCCATCCCGTTAGTAGGTACTGGGTCATACGATACCCTTTGGTAAGACTGGTTTTGGTGGTGGTGGTGGTGGTGGACTGGTGGTTGGTTCTGGTAAACATAGTTAACCGCACTAACTAATGTGGATGAAAAGGCGGGATGTTATGCGACTACTTAGCATTAGTTAGAAATATCATATTTATCACCTTTTTTTTTCCGGATGGGAAATCATCAAATGACTTCTCCCGCTCTGGGCTGAGCGGGAGGGAGTGTCACACTTTTACTGACTAAAACCCACCCATGTTCCTTCATCGCCCTTTGTGTTCCGGGGCCGCGGTATCTCTTTCGAACAACCCGCAGCACCCGGCAGGCATCGGCCCTTGCGGGCCCCTTCCCTATGCTGACATCTCTTTGAGGCGCGCGTGGAACACGAACGCGACGTCGACACGGCCTGTCGTCCTAAGACGGAGCGACGGCGAGCTAGCCCATAGCTCACCGTCCACAGGCCCGCGTCTACGGTGGCCGGGGGCCACCATGTGGCCACCATGTGGCCCCCGACGCCCGGTGCGTCTCGCGCGGCGGCTGGGACGTGAGGAGGAACGCTCTCTCTCACGTTCCGCCTCCTCCTTTGCTAGCATAACTGCTTCGCAAAAGGAGGTGACGGCTTCCCATTCCGTGTTGCTCCGGACCATGGCTCGAACCAGGGCCGGACGCGAGAGGCCGATCGCCGCTGTGAGGACACGGCGTTGCTCCGCCCAAGCGAGGCAGACCTCCACCGTATGCTCCACCGTGCCCTGCGGTCGATCCTCGCAGTGGAAACACCCGGGCGTCTCCTCCCGCCTGATTCGGTGCAGGAACCTCCCGAAACAACCGTGTCCGGTGAGGACCTGCATCAGGCGGAAGGTTAGGACGCCGTGGCGCCTCTCAAGCCACTCCTCAAAGAGGGGACTTATCGCCACTATCGTGGCGTGCTCTATATTTATCACCCTATAGTTACGAGTATCTTCATGCAAAACACAGGTTCCCAAAATATTTTTTTTTATAGTTATCTTCATGCAAAACACACATTCCCAAAATAAAAGGAAAAATAAATTGATCATACAAATGCTGTTTACGTCGTGGAGCTAAGTTATAACCAGCTTTTCAGGATGAACAACATAATAAAGAATTTGTGTTTTTGATAAACATTCTTTATTAGAATCTCTTTGGCTAGTAAGCCCGGCTGTAGACCTTTTTGGATTAACTAGCAATATGCGCGCCAGTTTTTACCGCAATCTTCCTTGGAAGAGGCTGATAATTTTGCCACGCCATTACATACATATTATATTACTAACTCAGGCCCAATTGCACAACAAAACATAAACGCACCTGAGCGTAGTACTCGGATTGTAGCTGGGGGCGTCTTGTAGTTTCTGCCAACCACTAATGTGTGTCCTGAACTCATAAACGTATATTTATCTAGATTCTAGATAAATATTTTCATCATTTTCTAAAAATATGTCGTGCTTTAATTTCGGTTTTCCCTTTAGATTTACCGCGTTGGGTAACCTAATAAATTATGTTTTCTAGTCGGTGGAATCTCTAAGGATTATAATTTAAAGGTCTAATAGAATCTGTGTAGAACTCATAAAAATATTTTTAGATCTCTAAGGTTGCTTTTAAAAACTAATTGATCGTTATAATAAAATTGTGGATGGACGTTTCGGCAAAAATTGTATTAAAAGATTTAGTCGTGGTAAACGGTTAGTGCCTACTTTTACTCTGAACCTGAAAAATTTAAGTTCTTTTTCATTCGTACTTAAAAGATGTTTGAGGAAAAAATTACAAAGTCAGATGCCGTAAACTGTCTACTACATTCTGAACCTCAGAACCTTTTCAGTTTTTACACAGCTCTTCATTTCGTGTTTTGTAAGAATCTAGTTTTTTTAAGCTCACGTTTTTCAGACTTCGGAATTTCAAACAAAGCTCATGCCATAACCTTGATTACGATGTTTCTCTAAACTCGCAAGACAACGGATAGAACCATCAATCATCTCCCGGAAAAAGAATCAGCAACTAATGCAAACTCTTTCGCATAAATATCCGTACATTACTCAACATCTTTTCTTCACAAAACACGATTAATTTTCAGTTTGTAAACGTCTTAATTCTAAGTTTCCGCCAAGGTCGATGCACGGTCGTAATAAGCTTTTAGGACCGTGACCACTAAATATTAAGTTTCGCCAACCATTTTACAACCCATTACTCGTTTACCTTAATAAAATATAAAACACATTCGAATTATTAGCATTGCCATTTGACGTGGCAATCCTGCCAGCTTTATAGGCATGTTTAAATATGACAGCAATGTGAAATGGTGCAGGAGTATTCCAACTACACATAGGGTCAAAATAAATTAGTTAGAAAAACTTCACAGACATGATAGGTCCTGTTTCTGTAGAAATGTAAATACTTAGTTAGTTTTATAATAGTTGGCTCGTTGGTGAAGTGGTCGTAAACGATACTGCTGAGTATCCGGGATTCTGGGTTTGATTTTCAGGTCGGGCAGTGTTTTTTGGGTTCTCCTTCAGGAATTTCTCAGTAGCAGCCACGAAGTCTGGATTTTTTTTCGGATGATAAAAGACTCGCCCCCGCCCCCTATTAATTTGAACAAAAATAACTGGCGAAATGTGAGTGTACTATTACACGTCTGCCTAAGAATTCCCTTCAGGCAGCACAGGCGTGAAATTATGTTAAAAAAAAATATTCTTTGTTAGTATCGGTTTTTCCTCCGCGTTTTACCTGTATTGTCTGCATGCCAATAATTCTAGCTCAGTTTATTATTACTCGTAGTTAAGTCCGGCCACATCCGTCACAAATATGAGCTAGTGTTGGTAATGTAAACACTGGCGGGATGTTCAGACGTGCAGACGGTCCAACACTGAAGATATGTAGGTATACTAGATGATCTATCTGTTGTTGCTAAGCGCTTGGAAATTTGTGCTGAAGAACTTTCGAGACATTTTTTAAACAGAATAGAAAATTACTTTATTTCAAATTTAAAATGTATTTTTTTTTCAACTTTATTGTTATCAGCCATTTATGTGCCACTGCTGGGCAAAGGTGTCCCTTCCCTCGTTCCACTATCCATAGCTGTAGCTGTTTGTAGAACATATTTGACACAAATCTTATCGGAAAGAAGGATGGATTAGTAAATGTGAACCTCATTCTTCTACTAATCCTAAAACCTGCATTTAAGCACATTTCCGAACGACGGCAGACCACGAGCGCCGGCGGCATTGCGATTGAAGGTATCCGCAGTGACAACGCCGCTGCGGTTTAATTTCTGAAAGCGTTATTAAAACTACTTTCGTAAGTAGTTGTAATAACATAACGCTTTAAAGATAGCGACATTCCTATTCTTCAGTCATTTGTCAAACAAAAAAACTACGATTTTGCTCTGTTAGTAAACATGGTGACAGCACTACTGGTTTGCGGTCTACGGTCGCCGCTCGGCCGCAGCGTCCGGCGTCAATGTCGTCGGCTACAGAAACGTTTTCATAGAGTTACATAAGAACTAAAAGAGTTGCTGCGGTCCGCTATTAGAGTGACTACGGCTGCGGTTAGCTGTTGCCTTGAAAAGTGTAGATAGGTACCTTTAAGTTTATACCAAGCAACATTAGAAATAGAAATTCTACCTGTACCTCGATAAATATTAGTAATTTCTTTTCTGAGCAAGCTATGATAAATTCTAGACATATTTCTTCTTTTAATCCCAGATTAGATGAAAGAGATCAATGAAAGCATTTGCAGATCATTTATCATAGCCATGTGAGATTTATCATTTTAAATATCGGTACTGTAGATTTTTTGTTTCAAAATAAAACTTATGAAATGTCTCAATATAAACATTGATAGATGTATAATGTAATGAAAAGTAAGAGGACACATCTAAAGTAAATTAATAATATAGGTAGTACATTTAATACGTTGGCTTAAAATTATCATTTATTTACTTAGGACTCTTTTTGTTAGGGCACGCCACGATAGTGGCGATAAGTCCCCTCTTTGAGGAGTGGCTTGAGAGGCGCCACGGCGTCCTCACCTTCCGCCTGACGCAGGTCCTCACCGGACACGGTTGTTTCGGGAGGTTCCTGCACCGAATCAGGCGGGAGGAGACGCCCGGGTGTTTCCACTGCGAGGATCGACCGGAGGACACGGTGGAGCATACGGTGGAGATCTGCCCCGCTTGGGCGGAGCAACGCCGTGTCCTCCTAGCGGCGATCGGCGGCGGCGACCTCTTGCGTCCGGCCCTGGTTTGAGCCATGGTCCGGAGCGAGACGGAATGGGAAGCCGTCACCTCCTTTTGCGAAGCAGTCATGCTAGCAAAGGAGGCGGCGGAACGTGAGAGAGAGCGTTCCTCCTCACGTCCCAGCCGTCGCGGGAGACGCACCGGGCGTCGGGGGCCACGTGGTGGCCCCCGGCCACCGTAGACGCGGGCCTGTGGACGGTGAGCTAAGGGCTAGCTCGCCGTCCCTCCGTCTTAGGACGACAGGCCGTGTCGACGGCGCGTTCGTGTTCCACGCGCGCCTCAAAGAGATGTCAGCATAGGGAAGGGGCCCGCAAGGGCCGATGCCTGCCGGGTGCTGCGGGTTGTTCGAAAGAGATACCGCGGCCCCGGAACACAAAGGGCGATGAAGGAACATGGGTGGGTTTTAGTCAGTAAAAGTCTGACACACCCTCCCGCTCAGCCCAGAGCGGGAGAAGTCATTTGATGATTTCCCATCCGAAAAAAAAAAGGACTCTTTTTGTTGTATTTGTTTTATTATCACCAAGAACAAGCACCATATTGTGTTTCCGTGACCGCATTTCCAAAAACAAATGATTATACATAGGTACTATTTACCTCTGCTAACCCTTTCGTGAAAATGAAGAACATTTGTAATAATTTTGTACACTAAGCCGACCCTTTTTTACATGCTCGCCATCCCTCCACAGTCTTAGCCCTTCCTGCCTCCCCCGATCCCGCCAGGTACCCCCGAACTCGTCAACCTCCATAATAACCGTTACGACGTGCCAAATCACTTTATATGATAATCACTATCACGGTAAATGTAATAAATTCAAATACTCCCGTTTTACATCATCACTATTTGAGCTACTTTTCTTAAAAATCGACTCGTACTTTATTAGAACTATAAAGATTGATTTTACAAGTTAGCAAGATTTATGGCTACGTAAAACAGTTTTTAGAAAGTGCATGTAGACACTTAGACATAGACCAGACGGGTTTTAAAGAAACAAGGTATTAGAATATATTGCCTAACTACTTTATCGTTGTGCAACTCAAAATTTGTAATTGGCTTAGTAACAGTTTCATGGGTTTACGTCGCGTTACTGTTAACCAGGTGCGTTAAAGATGTATTTAATTGTAACCATTCATTTAATTAGAATTAAGTGTTAAATAAACGTCTGGGATTAGTACCAGGGTTATTGCTTTAGATAAGAAAATAGCGCTCTCTTTATCTTACCCGACTTTCTTAAATGTAACAACGAATTTGCCCACATTTTATTTTATTTATATTATCTGCGTAAGTTAGTCTGATTTGGAGTCAATTTGATCACCAATACGTAATTTATTTGAGTTTTTACTTTGAACTTTAACAGATACTCGTTATGTACTAAAATATTTGCAGTCCGTACTGCTCTGCTTGCTCGGTTTGACCGAACTTCACTATTTGAAATTAGACATTTTTCAAAATAAAAACTACTGTCGTCTGTCACTAGTCACCGTAGTATCCATACTTAGTAACAAGTGTCAATAAAATAGACATTCCATATTATTTTCTGTAGCATTAATTATGTTTCTATGTTGTTTTTGATCCTGTCCCAAACTTCAGCTATTTGACTATCTGTCGTCGTTAATCCGCCCCGTCGCGTCGGCGTCGGCGTAACAGTTCAGTGTTATGAAAATATAAATGTTTGTGAAGCAGAGATACTCGTGCGCTGTTGAAGTATAGTGATGTTAATATAATGTGTGTGTAAGGAAATAGTATATTAATCATCGAAGTAATATTGTGAACGTTGATGCGGGAGTGTGTTACGTGATTAGAGATGGGAATTTAGAATATCGATAACTGTTTAATTTAATATTTTGCGGTGTTTTCGTGGGTGTATTGGACGCAATTGCTACCTACTGAGTGTGAGATCAAGGTTTCGGGTCGTGAAAAGTTTTATTGGATGTTTGCGTCAGGAATATCTTAGTAGGTAGCATCTCGGAATCTGGATTTGTGACTGGTTGGCGGCAATAGGCATGTGCGCTGGACTTAAATATTACAAGCGAGATGTCGAGCCCTGAGAAATTATAAGGCGAAATGTTATGTTCATTTTATTACAAGACTTGTAATTTACCAGTCTCCTTTTAAAACCTTTCATAAAATTTCTCGCAACGTAGCTGAGTTAATTTATATTCATAAACAGGCTTTTCGTGACATTTTGTTAACACACTATGTGGTTTGTGGCGACCACTGAAGTTACCTTCAGTCTACCTGCAAAATTAGGTTGCAGTACACAAACGGATGTTTTTTTTTTCTTTAAATTGGTTTTTACAAACACATACACGTCGAAGAAGAAAATATTTTAGAAACTAGAAGAGACTGGTGTTTCGTATCAGACTAGGTACTCGTGAAGAAACACCAAGGAGATGAACTCAGAGGTCACAGGCTGTTTTAGTACAGACATAATCTTGGTCAAGACACATGAGTACCACACAGATACAGGACCTATCTAGTCATACATAACATGTGATATTATGTTATGTATGCCTTGTAATCTCTGGAGGGTTAGGCAGAGGTGTACCTAACAAGTGCACCCACATTTCGCTAGTTAAGTCCCATGTAATAGGGAGCGAGCCTATTGCCATCAACCGGGCACAAATCCAGACTACATGGCTACTGTTACTAATATTACTGATTCCTGATGAAAAAAACCACTAACACTTTGCCCGACCCGGGAATTGAACCCAGGACATCATGCCCAGTAGTCGCGTTTGGAACCACTAGCTTGTACTATAATGTATTCTGTGCCACTAGACAAACAGCAGTCAGGTCTATCTAGACATAGTATCAACTTATTTTTCATCATTATCATCTTTGTTCATCATATAAGTTCAAACTCCGTTAAAATAGATTCGACTAAGTTTTCAGTGTCGAACAACGTCAAACAGTTTCCATTTTGCGGTTTGTTTACAAACTTATGAGTAAGTACTTAAGACATGAAATAGCGCTTAGTTGTCATTTAATATAATTTTTTGGTCCGTCGTCTTTTTTCATTAGATCAAGATAATAGAAGCCACGTGTATCTGGGCTCTCCTTGTTTTTTTTGTGAGTCCTTGTTACCTTCTCATTGTTAATCTGTTATGAAAGCCTCTGGTCTCTGTTTCGTAAATTACAGTCACATTATATTTGTGTCTTTTATATAATAAAACCCACGCAGCAAGTAAATAACAATAACATCACGCCTGTAATCCACGAAGAGTTTCGGGGATAACAAGTATTTATCTAAACGTACGCCTACATTTTGCCAGTTATGTTTAAGTCCCATGTAATAGGGAGCGAGTCTATTGCCATCAACCAGGCTCAAATCCAAACTCCATGGCTCTGAGTAATTCCTGATGGAAAACCCTAATAACACTTTGCCCGACTTGGGAATCTAACCGAAGACCTCATGTTCAGCAATACCGCTTCCGACCACTAGACAAACGAGAAAATAGCAATAAAAAATTATATATTATTGATCGTAATTGGCTGTAAGATTAGTGTTTATATATTTTAAGATTATATTTCAAAAAGCTGTCGATTTTGTGAATAAATAAATAAATAAAATATTACAAAAAATATGGAAACGAGAACATGTGGTTTACTAGCAATTTATAATCGGAACACAAAGTAACTGGCCGGAATAAAATAGTTCTGCTGTTTTTCACAATGGCCTTTTATATTGTAAAAGTGTGGTTAAACTGAATTGTGTCCCAGTCATTGTGGAGAAGCGGTTTGATGTTCATCTCGACTATTCATCATTTTGCAAATTATTTATTTTACAATAAAATTGTAGTTAACATTGTGTGTGTGTGTGTGTGTGCCCCGACTTCCTTGTGTGACAAAGGGTGGACCGTAATCGTATTTCACCACGTGGGCACAGTGTGATTGATTGGTGGATGTCTTGGAATATTTGGTTCTAGTACATGGGACAATGGTTTCCTTCACCATTACGAAAGCTGTGGTGATGAAATAACTTACATAGTAAATTGTGCGCTCGCGCATCCTCGAGCACGCGGGTAGAAAACTGTTTTAAAAAAAAGTATAAAATTCGACGCAGACATCATGTCTGCGTCACTTGAAGGTTATACTGATACAGTTCTTTATTCAGTGAGGATTTTTCCACTTGGAGAAAACGGAACTACCTACTCTTGTATCGACTATTCATAATGTTTGAGTCTATGCGTTGTTCGCACTTAAAGACACACCCACTCGACTGTAATTATACTTCTTTCGGTCAAAACACCAGTATCGATAACCTATAATATCGATGAAATCTGCCAATCCCTATTTCTAATCGAGGTTTCTCATTTGCTCGCAGTGTATACTCGCATATCGTATTGACATAGTATTGACTCGGTGTTAAGGTAACGAGTGAATAGGTAATCCTTAATAGGTGGGATATTGTACAGTCGAACTCACACCAGCAGTGGTAAGACATTGACACAGCCTCTATGTCGTAGCCGTAAAGGTGGTTTGCGAAGTTTCCACTGAGCGGTTGAGTGTACTACAGAAGGAGGGATCTTTATTAAGTTCATGTTTTGGTTTCATCAGTGAATTTGACATTGGGTATTGCTTTAGCAACAGTTGCATGATAAGATTGATAATGTAGTCCTTTGATTTGGCTAATGTTTAGTACGTACATATTTTGTTTGATATTGCTTTCTGATTTCTAAATTCACTTTACTGGAGCGGAGACTGGGTATGGCAAGCGTGTGTTGAAGGTCCCGAAGGCCCGTCCCGAGCCAGGTTGACCGACAGCATGAATGAGGGACAGACTGGATGCGGAAAGCCGCAAGACTGGGTGTTGTGCCTGAGAATGCGAGAAATCTAAGTCCTGCAGTGAAATATGACGGCAAGGTTGGCGCAGTGGCTGGGCGGTTGGCTGCTGCGCTGTGTGTCGCGGGTAAAAAAATTGTATGGCCTACAGGTAGTTGTTCCGGGTTCGGCTGTTTGTGCATGTGAGTTTAAATGTTTATAAACGGTACCCACGGTACAAGAGATGTATTTCTAGTATGAAGCATCGCTATTAAAAAAAAATGCCAAATTCTTTCGGTTTAATTATAAATTGGTCACCGTAAAGACAATTTTTACAACTTGACGACCGACCTGAGCGGTCGTCATTTAGTTAAACAACAATTTAGGTCTTTTAGTTATAAATCGACCACTTAAATCTAAAGTTGGTCCTTTCTTTAGTTTTGTATCCATTGCTGAGATACAAATTTTTATGAGAGAGATTAAGTGAAATCCAAATAACTCACTTCAAATTGATGTATTATTAAACTCCACTGATTTATTTCAAATACAGCTGATTCAGTCCATCATACCTAGATTAGCGCGGATACAAATGTCAGCAAGCTCCATGAAAATTTATGAGTGCAAAATTGACATATTTATATATCCTTTTATATTAACGGTGTGATTTGTGGCCGGCGGCCATTTTGATTTGTGTGCTTCCTGTCAAATGTTGCGTTAGTCGTTTTGTGTGTGATTTAGTGATTTTTATGGGCGAGATTTGGCAGGACGATAAATTAGTTTGCTTTTATTATCTCTACTAATATTATAAATGTGAAAGTAAGTGTATCAACTGTTTGTCCGTTACTTTTATAAGTCGTAATGGCTGAATAGATTTGGTAGACGGACATACCATGCCTTACATATATAGGCCCCCTTTTTAACCGACTTAAAAAAAATAGGTTCTCATTTCGGTTGAATGTTTTTTTTTTGCGTTTTTTATCTCATATCTTCGTCATTTATGAACCGATTTAAAAAAATCTTCTTTTTTCTCAAAGAATATACTTTCTGATTAGTCCCATAGAAATTTCATCAAAATCGGTTCAGTAGTTTGGTTTTTAAATCAAAATAGCTGGAAAAAATATATCATCCAAGTAAAATAAATTGCAAAATTGATACTTGATAAGGATTTGTGTGTGATACGATAACTGAAAGGGGTAAAATAATTTTTATTTTGCTAAAAATAACCGACTTCCAAAAAAAAAACCCAAAAAAGTGGAAAATAACTTTACTTTCGGAAGTCGGTGGCAAAAAAGTCAATGAAACAAACAAAAGTAACCGACTTTCGAAAGTAATTTTGTTTTTGTTTTTTATTTTGGAAGTCTGTTATTTTTTTGCAAAAAAGTTTTATCCTGGTAGTCCTTGCGTCCCTGAATGATCATTTTCAATTTCGTCCACCACGTAGGCTAAAACTCATCATTTGCCTAGCCTTTTCCCTACTATGTTGGGGTCGGATTCCAGTCTAAGCGGATGCAGCTGAATACCACTATATTACATGGAGCGACTGCCTATCTGACCTCCAAAACCCAGTTAGTACCTACTGGGTAATACGATACCCCTTGGTAAGACTGGTTGTCAGACTTTTGGGTAGGCGAAAACTATTGTACTATAATGTCCGTATGATAACCTGTATGGTCATCACTTTTAGCTACAATGCTCATTTCTGTGTAAATAAATTCGAATATATTCAGTTCCTGTTTAGATAAAGCGTCAGTAAAGTTTGTCAGACATGTACGGACTAAAATCACACGGTAATATATTATTTGCATATAACCCTCTCGTTAGGTATTGCTGGCTCTGCGCTTTTGCGTCGTTCGGCGTTGTTTTTCTATTATTTTATTTTTAGTTTTAAATAAATAAAATACTTACCTATAACAAGGAGCCGCTTTCCGTGTTACAGCTTTGGCACGCGCCATTGAAAATACAGTATAGTGTCTACCTGTACCGTACACAAAAAATGAATTAAACATAGGTAATTGGTCCTCGTATTTAATCCAAGAAATTTATCAAGTCACACATATATATAATCTAATAAGTGGACAGCTTTGATACGATTTAGACAGTAAAACCTAATTGAATGTATCATGCAATTTGGTCATGCACGATTTTTTTATCACCAAGGAAAGGAGAGAGGCCGTGCAACTCGCCAGTTGCATCATACGAGGCTGTGAACGGAGTCTTGCGCTTCTATTATTATTATGAGCCTCATGTGTCCCACTGCAGGGCAAAGGCCTGCCTTCCCTCTTTCCATTGTTCTCTATCTTGGACTATTTGGGCCCAATCCAGCGTCCAAGAGTCCAGCTCGTCATGCCACCTCCTTCTGGGCCTACCGCGTCAAATCAAATCAAATCAAATCAAATCGATCTTTATTTGTGAACATAAGTACAAAAAGGTGTTATTTATACATTTTAGCTGATCTGTATGTTCGGCCAATAATCGGCATACAAATATAATATTATAAGCAGGTTATTTTTTTTTATCATAATTATTAAACTCTAGGATAAAGGAAATGAAGCAATTGAAAATGTCATGAGCCGCATAAAATAAAGTAATTGAATTATATTATTAATCATTTAGAATGTCAAAGAAAATTAAATTTAGTCACAATTTGTCATTTAAAAAGTCTTCAATTGAGTAATACGTCTTTTCAACTAGAAACAGGAACAACTTTTGGCACGTCGCCGGGTTCTGTTGTTTGGAACCCAATCGGTGGCCACTTTGGCCCAATTTTTATGCGACATGCGGCAGATGTGGCCTGCCCAGTTCCATTTTAATTTTGCGGCTGTGTTGCAAACGTCTGCGATTTGGGTCTTGGATCGAAGTGTACTTACTATCCCTTACACGGTCAGAAATTTTGACTCCTAATATACTTCGCTCCATGGCTCGCTGGCAGACCCCGATTGCAAACTTTTGGCGCTTCGTTAATGACTACATTTGCGCTCCATAGGTGAGGGTGGGAAGAATGCACGTGTCCATGAGTTTTCTTTTGAGGGAAAGTGAAAGTGGTCGTTTCATGAAGTGTTTCATCGACCCATAGCTCTTCCAGGCGTTTTCGGTGTGTCGCTTCTACAAATATGTTTTTCGCCTGTTCTGTCCCACTGCTGGGCAAAGACCACATGGCTTTCCAGTTTTCTTCATCTTTTCCCTACAAATAAAAAAAAAGACCACCTAAAGACTCTTTTCTATTCCAGACGCATAGATGCCATAAATCCGCTCCAATGAGCTGCGACAGAGGCGAGGGGGCGAGGCCTCGCAATGCCCGGTGAGCCATGCCGCGGCGCCGGCGCAGGCTCGCGTCCCGCATCCGCGACTACGTGCGCGGGCTGCTTGCGTTTCTCTTCAGCAATGTGGGCGTCATCGTGCTGGTCGTCGCTTATACTATTGCAGGTAAAAATAAAAAAGCTAAACAAATAAAATCGTTATCAGAAAGGTGTGGTCATATTTAAGGGCCTTAGACCATAATTATAATCAGTTGTCCCACACAAACATTCAATACTCATTCGACCCAAACGTATGGGACGGCTGATTATTTTTTCGTGGTTGAGTCCCATGGGCTTTGATGGTTTAGGCCTTTAAATAGGTAACATCAAAACGGGCATTATTAGCAAAGTACAGATATTGAGTTGCGTACCTATAGAGTGAAAATGGAATTATCATGTGCCTGATCATTTCATAATTATATAAAGTCAACGCACTGCCATGATTCATCGCCTTGGTTAATTTTTACATATCTACTGATCTCAATATAAGTTGATGTCGTTACGGTGCTCATAAGTCTGCGTTGCAAGAAGGAATCCCAAACGACTCCAGATTTTCTGCTCCCGGAAATACTACCGCTTCTAGAATACAACGGAATCAAAGCTAACGTTGTCTTTCAGAGTTGTAATTTACCCGTCTCAAAACTATTATTCGAAAGTAGCCAATTCTGATGTGAAACTAACTTGCTAGTATTTCAAAACTACTTAGCCAACTTGCAAACTATTATAGTCTCACAAAACCAGCCAACTAGTCAACTAGCAAAGTTGTATCTCACAACGAGCAAACTATAGAGCAGTACAAACTCTATTCGTTTTGGTATTCGCATAAACACCACCTTGCTAAACTTCCGTATCCAAATTAAAATTCTTGTCCGCCAAAAATAAAAATTCCAGCTATTTTCACAAAGAAACCAACACGGCTGTAACAACAAATTCCAATTTCACGCCAAATTCAGTTGGCCAAACATTTGCTGCAAAGTTGGTCGTCCATATCGAGTTACTGTAGCCAATTACTTGGTTTCTGATTAGAAAATAATAATCCTTGAATTTAACAACGTTATTTCTGAATAAAGGAGAGTATGGGCTAGAGTATTTTCTTGAGCATTAACATGAATTAATGTAGCGTTCCTGCGAATGCTCGATACGGTTTTCGAAGTAATGCTGCGAGTGAGCATTTACCTGTCCTTGTGTAATATCCCTTGATGAGTGGTATAAAAAATCACTATGTGAACTTGAACTAGTAACGACAGTATCGCACGTTTTGCCCACGCTCATGTCTTTGATGAAATGTTTTACAAATTCACTCGATTGTTATGTTTTGATACAGAAGTAGTTGCTCTTGTATAGTCTAGTAGTCATCTTAGGCGATTCTTACAAGACACCGGTCGTCCGCGGGGTCGGGTAGAGGCGGTGAAGCAAATGTGGTGTACGTATATAATTATGTTATTCATCAACGGATTTCATACAAGCCAACGCGACGTAAGATCCGCTTCATCGCCCAACCGCGCGTACGAGCGGTGACGTGTGAGAACCACCTTAGACAACCAGCGTCAGTACTAATTACAGCTGGAGGCTTCGGAATGGGGCGCGTTTGATTCATCTTCGCGAATACGGCTAATTAATGCCTGTAATATGATTGGTTACGTTGCGCTGGCTGTTCTTTGATTCTTTGAAGATCAGCCTCACTTCATTGAAGGGTGGCGTGTGCACGTATGCATAGGATTTTAACTGGGGTAACAAAATAATGTACCCTTCCGCACAATAGACACACAGAATTTTCCGATCCAGTTAACTACGTCATTTTCACATTTATTGTTACCTCTGATGTTTCATCTCCGTCAAAGTCACATCAGTCTTTAATTGCGTTACAGTAACTTACTGTGGGTTCTTGTTGTCGGGGTAGAGTGGCTGTGAAGGACCTGTACTATAACTCCATATTTTTAGCTGACCGCTGAGTTTTTGACAGTTCAAAAGTACATAATTATAACAGTTTGTTGATTAGAATTGTTTCGAGTTTGAATTTTGTAAATAACCAAGGGATTATTTCCAACATCCACACGAGCGAAGCCGTTAGCAAAAGCTAGTCAGTCATTTATAAGTCCTAACTTTTTTCTTCTCAGTTTTTCCTTTGATAATCTTTTTAAAAAGACCCGTAAATGTCTTAAAGGGTAGCTTACGTCATCAGTTCCGGTCCCAGTCAACGTGCAATCAAAGCGGTAATGTCGCAGTCAAAGGATCTATATTCTATAGGAGGGACATCAAAGGCAGTAATCAGTTTCAGGCGGTCCAGGTATACACACGACTGCAATCACTCCGAGGGCTGTCTATTGATACCTGTGTATTTCTGTAATTTTACAA
This sequence comes from Standfussiana lucernea, assembly GCA_964057025.1. Taxonomy (NCBI): domain Eukaryota; kingdom Metazoa; phylum Arthropoda; class Insecta; order Lepidoptera; family Noctuidae; genus Standfussiana; species Standfussiana lucernea. Next base: position 14,831,059 of record OZ059805.1, read on the forward strand.
TGGTATAGGAAATAGAGAGAGAATTGTGACTACATAACAACTACTGTTGGAAAGCAATAAGTCAACCAAAGACCTGATGTTGATCGAAACTTGATAAAAAGAATATAAAAACTTTTTTGCAAAAAAAAACCGACTTCCAAAGAAAACACAAAAAAAGTGGAAAATAACTTTACTTTCGGAAGTCGGTGAATATTGTTTGTTTCATTTACTTTTTTGCCACCGACTTCCGAAAGTAAATTTATTTTCCACTATTTTAGTGTTTTCTTTGGAAGTCGGTTTTTTTTTTGCAAAAAAGTTTTTATTTTACCCTTTTTTTAGTTATGGTATCACACACAAATCCTTGTCAAGTATCAATTTCGCAATTTCTTTTATTTGGATGACATTTTTTCCAGTTATTTTGATTTCAAAACCAAACTGCTGAACCGATTTTGATGAAATTTCTATGCGACCAATCGGGAAGTAGATCCATTCAGATAAAAGAAGAATTTTTCAAATCGGTTTATAAATGACGGAGATATGAGGTAACAAACACAAAAAAAAACATACAACCGAATTGAGAACCTCCTCCTTTTTTTGAAGTCGGTTAAAAAATAGATTGATTGCGATAAAAAGAACTGCTTTTTAGGTTGGATTTAAAAACGCAGTTCTTTTGTAGAGGTTAAATGTGGAGTTTTGTTAGCTTTTTAATTTCATCCTGAATGTTCGTTCGCCACGAAAAAGATCTTCTAAATACTACTACTGGAGGTACTTATCTTATTTTAAGTAAAAAATCTGCCTTGTCGGTCTAGTGGTCGCAATTACGACTGCTGAGGATGTGGTCCTGGGTTCGATCCTGGGTCGGGCAAATTGTTATTGGATTTTTCCATCAGCAATTTCTCAGTAGCAGCCATGGAGTCTGCATTTGTGCCCGGTTGATAGCAATAAGCTCGTATTACATGGCACTTATACATAACTGGTGAAATGTACCTACTACTAGGTACACCTCTGCCTAACCCTAAGGGGATTACAGGCGCAATGTTATGTAATGTATATATTGTTTTCTTTCGATTGAGATTAAGTAACGTTCGTTTGACTATCTCTAAATATATGACTACCTCTATCGGAAATAACTACTCAACAAAACAGATTACCAATAAATAATCAGATATCAGTGCTAACAAACAATCCCAATATTCCTAGTTAACAAACCTCCATCGCCATTTAGGCCACCTAATTCCGATTCAAAATTCCATAAATATAATATGGCGACCGCAACAAAGGCAATGAATGGAATCAAAGCCGCAGCAGTTGTGAGAAAGTGTTTGCCAATCGGTTGTTCAGTGGGCACCTTTTAGTACACCACAAACGATTGTACGGCGGTGTTGCCAAATGCAATAAAACATGATGAATCGACGGGAGTTGTGTTACGGTAGGCGTACCTCTAATGTTGTTATGGCGCCCTGGTACATTTTTATGGGATGTTTTTTGCTAGGGGGCCGATTTTGGTGCCATGTGGTGTTGTGTCATGAATTCATGATTATTGTTATACGAATTTAATAAATACATTTTTTTCTGAGATTTTTTATGTACATAATGTTCTTTGATAAAACTCCTTGGTGTAACTGGACTGACTACTGAGCGGTAGATTCGGGTAGTGAGAAGTTTGATATACATTTTTGGTTTACAACTTATATTGTGTCAAAGTAGGAAGCCTTACAAGTTTACAAGGTGCATTTGCTAAGTTACACTGCAACCACAGGACCTACTGAGCAGAATCCCTCAAAAAGCTAAACTTTATGCAATGTGCTAATACTGATATAGTTGATTGTTATGACAATATCTCGTTAAGCTTGTAGAGCCATAATCGAGGAGAACATTAACTAACGCTTTTTCCCATTGGGGTAGGAAAAAATACAGAACGCCACTTGCTAGGATTCTTAATTACACCTTTTGCTTCACTTTCATGAGTTAGTACTACTCACCTAACTTTTCTGCATTGAAGAACATCACGGTCAGTATTAATTTTTGTTCGTCTAGTGCGTTACTTTTCAACAAATAATAGGACATAGGTACCTAATTAGTTTCAATTTGGATCCTAAAACTAACGCTCGATTGATCAAGGATAGTCAAGATTTGGGTTCGATGCCGTATGTCTTCTGCTTCCATACTTCTCTATAACTCGTCATCTCAGCAGTAATCTCTTCGAATGATCCTCAGCTGAATTATCACGCCAAAATATCAATAATGACTGTCATTCCCCAAATACTAACGCTCTCTCCTTCCAAATCAAAGGGTATTGATTGTCCCACAATAATAGAATTATGCTTGTCGCTCCGCGTCATTAGATGGCTTGAAAGCCTGAAGTTTACACTTGACTGAGCACTTTTAACTTTTACAACAACTCGCTGGGTATTTCCTTTGTCATTTTGATGAAGAATGAGGGGTTGGAAGGCTGCGTTATCGCGTTAGGTCCCTGCACACGATCGAGGAATATTGGAAAGAGATTGATGCAAATGAAAATCGGACGGTCATTGTGCAATCAGCGATAAGATCTTTTCTTTTCGGTTTTGATTTTTAAACTGCCTTTGATTTGTTAACATTTTTGTTTAATTTGTTTGGTTATTTTGTGGTTTATTTCTGTACATTTTTGGTTATATCCATGGTGTTTGTCTATCACGAATTTATCAGTTGCAGGCAGGAGATTGATTCGCCTCCTATAACATGGGACTTAAACATAACTGGCGATAACATGCATATTTGGGTGATCAATAATTCCAACTCTGTCGAACCTTTCAGTGGTGATGTTGTGTTGTGTTTTTTGTTTTTCAACCGATATTTACATAGGCAACGCTAGTAAGACATCGGTCTAAAAATATGTCAAAAATTAAATTCTAGATATATAATTATTATAACCCACCGCGGTTAATGGACCCTTTGTGCACAAGATACTATTGATCAGACTTAATACCGGCTAGGTATTTAATTATAACTTCTATTTCCCGCGCTATTCAAAAGGCTTCATACTGAAAGGAGGGTCGATGCGCCCTCGGAATCTTTTGAATAGATTCTTAATTATGCGAGAAATGTATACAAAGATGTCTAGCATCTGTAAACAGAACGGGATTCCTGGAAATCTTTACAAATGTTGTTTAGTTGTGCTTGGTATGCGAAGTGCTGGATAATTTCGTTACGTAATGGGACCTAAAATTTTGAAGAAGGCTGATTTATTTTCGTAACTTACCTATCCTTTACTAAATAACTTTATAATTATTGGATTTTAGATGACTCATGAGATGACGACTGAGAAGTGTGGAAGAAGACATAATGCGTGGATCCCAAATAAATTGGGATAAGGGCTGGAGAATTATGATGGTCATGATAAGAAATAGGCCATGGTTAAGTTATGAATAGAAATAATGTCAATCAACTAGAACCATCACATACAATTTTTAAACTGCTTTTAATCCCATCAAGCCATTCTCTCCGTCAGTGTACACGCTACCTACGAGTTCAAAGAGAAACTCTTTAACATGAAACTCTTGTTTTTCTTGACGACATTATGATGCTCCGTAATTTATATCCGCCGTCGTCGGTAAATTAAAAGGAATCTGTCTTCGTGGCTCATGCCCGTGATAAATTAATAATAAGGCAATGTTTGGCATCAGATAAAAGTGATGTGGTAGCTATAGCAAACAAAAAACGAAGATGTAATCTATTAAAAAGACATCATTATGTTCGGTATGACAGTCTTTTCATGTCTATTTGATGGAATGATCATCAAAGTTTTACGGAATTTGCTTTTGATACAGATTTCGTAACGATGACGATGTTATGAGATGAGTTTAACTAAGAATTAAGTATAAATAAATACTATCCTGTATTACACTAGTACATAGGAAATTATTCAGGGTTTGTAGCTAAGTACTAACAGTCGCCTAGAACGCTCGAAGATGAAGCTACGCTTACCGAGGTAGGTCCGTGGATGGGTGACAGTTTACTACATATCGAGTACCCTCACCTACGTGTGCGTAGTACTTTGGAAAGCACGTTAAGTATTACTATCATTGATCTTTTACTGTCGTTATGGATAGTCAGAAGCCCGAAAGTCTGTCAACCCGTATTCCAGGTAGTCGCTCCATGTAATTCACTATTATTCAGCTGCATCCGGTTAAACTGGACGCTGACAAAAATATAGTTGGAAAAAGTGTGACATCAGATATTATCCGGCTCGAAGGACCAACGTTTCAGGAAGGACTATTCAAATAATGCTTTCTTTCTACAGGTGCGTTCATGTTCCAAGCGATAGAAGGTGGGAGCGAGATGAAGATAGACAACCAAATGACGCGTGAACGCGATAACCTGACGCAGTTCCTGTGGCAGAACGTCACTCTAGACCTTAACCTCTTCAATGAGACGGCTCTGAGAGAGAAGTGCGTATCACATGACCAGTACTTAAAAAGGATCTACGAAGAGAAATGCCTAAACTATGAGTAGTTTTGATGGTCCTCGTCTTACCAGTTCTCAAAATTTGCACAGAACACCGGAAAAACAGGCCCATCGAATCTTAAAAAAGTTCGTCTATGGATACCGTTACCCTTGTTCTTCATACTTACATTTACCCTTTGCAAAGCCCGATGTTTCATATTTATTAACGGTTACGTATTGTGTTTCATAGAAACTTTAGATGATTAAAATGATCCTATCAGTTTTCTACTAATTCGGCTTTTTACATCTAGTTGTCATCCATGAGATTTCGTGATGTTTTTTTGTATGGTTTCCTCATAGGATTGGCACTGAACTGCACAACTACCAGAGCAAGATAGTAAAGGCTGTGCACAAGGGCTGGGACGGCGGCAGGTCCTCGCGACAGTGGAGCTTCTCATCTGCCTTCCTATACTCTCTTACCGTCATCACCACTATAGGTAAGGATCCAGTAAGATCAGTATTACCAAGCTGTGCTGGAAAGAGCATAGTGACATTATGACTAATGAAAAGTTGACCAAATTGAGAACTTTGTTGTTTCAATAGTTGCAAATGCGTTAATAGTTGCAAATACTTCAATAGTTGCAAATACGTATCAGTTGTCTTTTCCTGGATAATCTTTTAATTAGATCGATATTTAATTCTGACTTACTTTGGTAAAGCCATTGCGGAACTTTTTGAGCATATAGGGTTTTATACAATTTTTGAAAACATGAAAACACAATGGGCTGATCCACTTAAACCACATAGGAAATGGGTACTGAAGGATCTGTGGTGGACCATCTCAGTGTCCCAAATTGTGTGCTGCATTTACTGCAAGGATAGACGTTTTTTCTGGTCTTTATCAAATAATCTATTCATCAGGTTACGGGCACCTGTCTCCGAAGACTGACTGGGGCAAGGTGGTCACCATCTTTTACGCGCTGCTGGGGATGCCACTGTTCCTGTTATATCTTACCAATGTTGGTAAGATTTGATCATCCGATTCTAATTTTCCTTTCTCATCGACATACACAATTACACATATTGTTTAAACTAATGTAGGAAGGCTTTGTTGATCGTAAACGCTACTGCCGGTAGCCCGGAATCTGAATTTGTGCCCGCTTGATGACAGTAAGCTCGCCCTCTAATACATGGGACTTAAATCTGAGTAGTGAAATATGGGTGTGCTATACTCGTAACAGGAAAAAACAGGCGATTAGATTAAAAAAAAAACAAGTTACAACAACAGTTTAAAAATAGCAAGTGATCACTTTTAGCACGTTTAAAAAATCAAAACCTCATCAATTTTGCTGGAGTGTGCTATTGCGATCAACCGTTGAGATGGAATAATTTAAAAGTAAAAGGGTCTTTATTATAAGATTTATAATTTGCTCAACTGGATTTCTGCAAAGTAAGACGGCTCATTAAGATAAAAAGTAAGAATGATTAGCAAAGTCTCGATTGGATGTAAACATTAATTAAATCATTCAAAATACTTGTGTACATTCTTCATGATTTAATTTATATCATAAGATAAAGTCACTCATGAGATGAGACTAATAAAGAAATTGGGATAAAAGACTGGGAAATGGTGATGATAATTATGCTGTAGATGGTATACTGCATGATCAGCCTGTATAGTTTCCACATTTGGGTCACAGGCCTTCTTTCTGTGCGTGGTGGTGAAATAGGTCAAATGTAACAAAGTACAATTTTTTTTATAATAAGCATACTTGACAGTGATTTCAATTCCCACGACTTAAATGTTCATTTATTTAATTAAAATGTGCTGAAAACGAGCGCGACATTCGAACTTCAAACTAAACAGTCGACGGCTTTCAAAGTAAGCCCACCTTTCACCGCATGCTAGTATTTAAGCTGGGACGATGAAACGGCGCGGCGCTACACATTCCAAATTAATATGTCTTCATGTTTTAGTATTAAAGCTTTACAAACCTATGGATATAAACTAAAAGAGATTTCTTTTACATGAGATATAATGTAGTAGTAACTGCTATCAATGAGGCAGAGTGTATGTAGTGTGGGGCCTAACAAGTATTGAACAGAAAGGGATGTGACATGTCTTCAAACTTTTATTTCTTGGACATGTCGGTTTCCTCACGATTATATATTAATATTTTTGTTTACTGTTTTCAAAACTCTAGCGATGAAACAAAATAGATGCGACACAAAGTGAAATGTCTACCTGGTTTCGAATCCATGACCTGACCTGTACGTTCTTAAACGTAGCACGCTAAGATAAAGTATTTTGAAGAACTAGTGGTACAAACTTGAGTGGCTGTCCTAAGAGGGTGTAATTCCATAAAGTTTAAATTAAGAAAATAATCTGTGAGTTTAATTAAGAAAACACAGAACATTGGTGTGTTCTGTTTATTATTAGTTCGGAAGGAAGTTGTCATTTTTATAAACACATCCAACGAATGGATTTGTTTATTTAAACGACTGAACTTATTTAATTCCGTACACATTCGGACTTCTTGCTGTGTTATATTTGTATCAACACTGTCGACTCAAAGTTTTTATTAGAACCTAACATTTGCAACTGGTCCGTGTGCTCGTTACTAAATAATAGCAGCCTCACGGTTCGACCATTAAGGTAAAGCGAGGTGAGTCCATGGATGGGTGATCAACCATTGCATTCTGAGCATTCGTCCGTGCCTCGGCAAGCACGGTAAGCCCCGACTGGCAATTTATAGATCTTTGATAGTCGTTACGGATAGTCAGTCGTACCAAGGGGTAGCTTATTACCCAGTAACTCGGTTTATAGAGATCAGATAGGCAGTCGCTTCATAAAATACTGGTATTCAGCTGCATCCGGGTAGAATCCACCCGAATATTGAGTAAAGGCTGGACAGATGATGTTTGCCAGTTGTACTTTTTTCTCTTTTTAGAATTTGCGGTCTCAGGAGCTAAGAACACTGGATTTTCTCAATACAATCAAATTTTATTTTACCAAATCGAATAGGAATTTTCGAGACTAAATTTTTTGCTTTTCATATTGAATATCTTATGTTTACTCTCCGTCTGGAGAGAAAAGATAAATGTTTGTCTTTAAACAACTAAAGAACTACAGCGATCGATTTAATTCTTATAAAGTTTCTTCTCCGTTTTTTAAGGTAAAAAAAAGTCCGTTTCCACCACCATACACATTGTTCGTTAATATTTAAGCTGTCGGTGATGATGATTGGTTACTAAGTTTTACCATTTTGGATCAAAGAGACATAATCGCGATAATTTATACTTTTACAGACCGTTTATACTTTCCACATAATGTAGACAAACCGCTTTTACTCTTGATAATAATTATGATCTTTCCTTCTATTTTGTAATCACGTTCTCGAGAACGGCTCTAACGATTTCGATGAAAGTTACAATGTACGGGTACGATGGCGAAAAATCGATCTAGCTTTGACTCATATCTGGGAAAATTTGTATTTCTATTTTCACCAGAGCAGAGCTTGGTCGCCCAGGTATTATTAATTAACAAGGTATTAATTATTATATAAAATAAAAAATCTACGGTTGTTTATTTTGTATTAATTTAACAAAAACCTCCAAATAACTTTTTCCTCCAGATCATGATTTTCTCCTTTACAAAATTTTTGCGTACTTTAATTTGAAAATCTGAGAATCGTATAAGTTGATTTGCTTAGTTTGTTAAAACAATTAATTAGTTTTTTTTTTTATAGTAAACCACTTTGGAATTAACCCTGCGTTTGTTCGCAAAAGGCGAAAAACAATTAGACTGGATAAATAACCTAATAAACTTTAAGTATTTTCAATCTAGAAAACAAAGAAGCAGATACTTGTAGGTAATTGGATTTTTAGTTTTATACCGTGGAGACTTTTGTAGGCTGGTCTGTTTAAAAAAACTTTTTCAGGTCATCGTTCATTTATAAAGGGTTTTATTTTTCTAAGGAAAGTCGTTTAGGTTCAAGTTTGGATGCCATGATTTCCTAAGCTCAATCTTTGTTTAAAGTAATCCCGATTGAACTGAAAACATAATAAACTTTTCCGAATTAAACAAAAATGACAGGTACAGTTTTAAATCATCTTGCAGAAAACGGCCTGTCCTAGAACAAAAAATTGGCAGACATTTGAGCTTGGTATACTGTAGAGTATTATCTATGACTAGACCTGCAAGAGTACACCCACCTCGCCACAAACTTAATCCCAGCAGGCTTTATAAGCTGATTATGTTATGTGCTAATGAAGTAGTACAAATTGCAGGTGAGCTGCTGGCGCGTTGGTTCAAGTGCATCTACGCACTCGTCTGTCTGTGCAGGGGATGCCCAGGGTTCACCAGGAGGAGAGCCGCCAGGTTACGGCTACAGGTAGATATAATAATACTGATTAATATTAACACAAGTAACTGCGACGGTGGTCATCAGGTTAAATAACCTGCTAAGCAGTATTTGTAAATAAGCATGATGAGTTTGCATGTTCGAAACCTGAGAAATAATTATCATAATCATTTTACGATGACTAGCTATTCTGATCACTTGCATAATTTGGTCATTTCTGACTTTCGGTGCAGAAAATTGTTTCGAGGAAATCCAGAACTCAATAAGCTCAGCAATAACTATGCCGTTTTGTAACGCGATGAAGAAGTTGAAGACAAACATACAAATTGCACGTGCAAACCAATTCAACCCAGCCAATGAACTGGCCCTCAAATCACGATTACAGTACTCCTAAACAAACAGTCATAGCACACCATCGACTACCAGTTAAATCTGACGGACAGGATCACTCCGTGCCGAGTGGGCGGAATATTTGCTACGAATTACTTCTTGGCCACAAGCTACACGTACATGCGATACACGACTTGCGACAGTGACTGCCAAGAAAAATAATGAAACAAGTTTCACAAATAAGTAAAACATTTAGTCTAAGGCCCGGGCTCCACCAAAGCGGAGACAAGCGGAGCGGTGCGGAGACGTGCAAGATTCAACCAATCACAGGAGAGACGAAAGAATCAATGTGGATTTTAACGAATGTGATTGGTTGATTCCCGCATGTCTCCTCTCTGCTCCCCTCGTCTCCGCGTTGGTGGAACCAGCTCAGCTTACTACAACAGCGACTACGGATAAAGCCAAAGAATGAAGTTGTAAAGACCATGCCTGCACGTGTCATGGCGGACGCAACTTGCGATGCGTCGCTGAGAAGCCCCGTTCACGTTCAGGAAAACCGACTTGGAACGCAACTTTCATCAGGCGACTTCGACATCGAACATTGTAACCTACAACATACGTCTTTCATTTGTTTCTCCTTAGTCGTTGTCGCAACACGCGTGTAGCTCGTGGCCGAATGGTAAACGGGGCCTTAAACTCAATGTTTGACTACCCTCCGACGGACAGAGATATTCCGTCACGTTCCCGAGCCAGCGCGAACGAAAGTGTTGACCGACGTGTGTGGACGAACGTAAATATTTATCAATAGATCTGCTGAACGAACCACACATGTTGGTAATTAATTCTAGGTGGAACTTTATATGCATATGTTAATATGCTCTGGAAAAGCTGTCGGTTTAATATTGGTTTGTGGACAGCCAGACGGTAAATAACTGAATGATTGGTAATGAGTTACTTGTAAGTTCACCAAGAAGGGTGATTATGAACAGAAAAGTAAGAAGTAGATAATATGTTATTGGAAACATCATCAGTGACTGGTGTTGTGACTACGTACTGTTTCAATTTGGGTTCCACATTTTGCAGTTTCTATTAATCTTTAATGACATAACAGGGTCAAGCCAAGGTCAATGAAATATTACTAATGTCGACTTTCATATTATGATCGTTGTGATCAACCCTAGAGTAACCAATTTGAATGCCTTCCCCTCATGAGATTTGAGATCGGTGTCAATTTAAATGGATTATATTTTTTTTTTAAATAGATTCTCTTGTGTTTTGAAATGCGCATGCGAAATCTATGTCAGTACTGTATTATCCAGTTCTCAGCCATCTCTATTTAAAAAGTCAGTTCTAGTGATGGGATTCTCAGGTCATTTGTTTTATTTCCAGTATGACGTAAGTGAAGCGGAGAGCATAGAGCGGCCTCAGGCGTGGAGGGGCCGGTACCCAGAGTCGGACGTCACTCCAGAGTTCGTCATACCTCCAGTGGAGAGGTATCCACTGCCTCGAGGGTATCCTAGGTAAACTTTAATCGTTTTGATCTAAATGACGTTTTAGTTTTTTTTTTTTAATATCACATAATCTTTGCGGAATTTCGTAGATGTTCCAAGCGTATGTAATGATTTTTTTAATGAGGTTTAGAACTTTCTTATTAATTCAATTCTGTCTTTTGACAAAATCTTATCTTTTATCCAATTATAGCGGAGTTTTTAAAACAAAGGTCTGGGTTTATAATTCCGCTTTGTTCTTGACTAATCATTTATTTCATGATCACTGCTTTTAAAACCAGTGTAGGAAAACATCGCAGGTCAATTTCAGCACCACATTAATGTCTACGAATTCAATAGCTTTACAATCTCCTATTGGCTTGGGACCTGATCCAGCAAATGCGTTTTATCTGCAATACTCACAGAGTACATGCACACGTCAGCATTGGCGGCCATGTTTACGATAGCGGTGTATTTAGAGCCGTCACTGACCATTCGTGGTTGGAGGACTCACGATATGTGCCAATGTTGTTTGGAAGATTAGTCTGTTGTATGTACTACTAAATGTCAGTAATGATCTGTGGGTGCTGTTGTTTCTAGGCGGAGACTAGACCTATTTATTCCGTGAAAGCTGCCGTAAGAAACATTAGTCTGATTAGTCTCGTATTGACAGACAGTTAGTAATAGGTAGCCAATCACTCGTCACTCATTCATGATCACCGATCCGTTTATAACCGTGGTCATACAGCCAATGGGCCAACTCGATTCAGATTAGCATGAAATAGATGGCTATGTGATGAATATAATACTCGTCTATTTACAAGCAATCCATCAATATGTACAGGCTGGAAACTTTGGGTTTGTCTCCACCGATCACAGTATCAGATTGAATTAGACACGGATCACGGCAAGTTATATCCACTGATAACGTGATCCGTTTCCATCAAAAAATTAATGTTTTTACCCACTGATCACGGTATGTGTGGCTACAAGAAAAAAGTCAGTGGACACGAATAATTATGGACAGTCTTCTAAGACCATTTTCGTGTAGCTGCGACGATTAAGGTAGTTTCCCTTATTGCCCCACTGAAAGCTCCCACCCTGTATAAGGTTGTTACTAGAATTATGTATACCTACACATTTTACTGAGTAAGCTTTTGCGTACAAAGCTTAGATTTGAAAGTAATTTTACCACACCCGGCGAGCTGTACATAATTATGAACTCAAACAAATAAAAAAGAATGTGTAATCGTAGCAGGTGGGCTTCAGTCTGCAGTTATTGACTTCTTCCTTGATAATGTAATAAGATTTGCAACCACACAAATGAAAGTCAATAAACCCCAATCTGCATTGTTCTAACTACAGCTTTACAATTACAAGTCCTAATTCTAGAGCGCGATTTGATTCGGAATCTAGAACAGGATTGCACCGAGATTCAGCAATCTGCATGCTCATTACGAACGGAATTCCTGACTCCCTAACTATGTTATTTCTTGCGGTTTGGCAGCACTCAAAACTATGCAAAGTTAGATTAGGAAAGCGAGTTCTCTTAAGAGTTTGTGTTCGCCTTTGTTCGGAATAAGACTTTGTGGGAATCAAGCTAAACTTGTGTAGTGGTAAAGTGCAAGTCGGATTGTAGTAATTAGTGTTCCTTGTGATCTAGTAGACGCTGTAAAGCGTAGAGTGACGTTATCAGTATTTCTTTGGAGCATAAAATCCACCGCGTGGTAAATTATGGGCCACCATTTTTCACAGAGACGACAACCGCGTTTTAGTAGTGGAAATATTATTGGCTGTACTCGTATTAACAAGTTTGTGATAAACAACAAACTGACAGATTATATTATATTACGGCTTGGCCATAAGCTACACGATCAAGCGTGACGCTTGTTGCGAAAGCGACTGCGGAAAAACAAATGAAAGAAACTGCTTCGAGCATGCTACGAGTCACCGCGACGTGATGGTATACTCGTATAATGAAGTAGAGTTTTCTCTCTGATTTAAACAAACTATGCATACCCAATCCTAACATTTAAGGACCACTAATTGCACAGTACAATATGCACTGCATTATAACATGACATCACACCTGTGATCCCCAAAGGGTTAGGTAGAGGTGTTCCTAATAGTAGGTACCCACATTTCGCCAGTTTGTTTGTAAGTCCCATGTAATAGGGGGCGAGCCTATTACCATCAACTGGGCACAAATCCAGACTCCGTGGCTGCTACTGTGAAATTTCTGATGGAAAAACCCAATAACACTTTGCCCGACCTGGGAAATGCTCAGCTGTCGCGCTTGCAACCACTACACAAACGAGGCCTTCAGAGTCAGCACTACTACACAAGTATCCCATCGGAAACCACGCAAAAAAAGTAAAGAGGCTCATACTCAGCAGTGGATTCAAGACTGTCAGTAATGATGCTGATGATGCTCAAATTGTACTCTCGAATCACTCTCAGTGGCTTTGTAATTTATAGATCTGTAGAACCCTGGAACACCACAATGGAAGCCAGGAAGCTTAATATCCTGTGTATTTCAGATCGCAATTACATTAGGTAATTAATTCCTTCGTCAATAGAGACTAATGGTAATTATCTGTCTAGCATCTGATAATATTGCGCAGTATCTTGTTTGACTAAGCACAAATTAACTAAGGAGAAATTGATACTACAGCAGGATAGTGTTGTGATTACATGGCATTTCTAGGTTCCCAGGTTCCTTAACCCCTTAATGAGTCACGTCAATAAAGTAACAAAATTGCTCGCATAGAGTATACGGGATGGAAGAGACACCGACGCTGAAACGGTTACCACGTACTAAACTTTTCATCGGTTACTAAAAAAAATCTGCTGTTCCTGTGACCGTGTAGGTATTGCAGTTGTGTAGGGAACAGCTGATTTTTTTTGGTTCAGAATGATGTACTTACTGAATACGAGGTAACCGTTTTTAAAAGTAAAATAAAATACGTTTTTGAATATGTTGTGCTACGTTTATTCATAAAAGAAATAATCTACATTATACTAAAGGATAGCAGTCTTCATAAAGTAATTTAGTAAAGAGGTTAATTGTTACGTTTACAAAAAAAAATAATCAGTGCAATTAATGTTAGTGGCAGACTTGCTGGTGGCCAAGGTAGCGCTCAAAAATCGTATTTACTTGTCTGTCGACCTTGGACAGATATGGCACCTTTTATAAGGCGTCGGTGGTCCACCTCTAGACGAAGAGCCAGGGTCCTGAACATCAGCACTTGTTTCCAGAAGTAAAGAAGAAGTATTTAGATAGCTACTAGACCCACCATGACGTTATATTTAAAATGGTGGTGTTGCAAGCATTCAAACATAAAGTGGGGTTATACAGGGTAGGAACTTCCAGTGGGGCAGTAAGGAGAACTACGTTAACCTTTGCAGCTACACGAAAATGATCTTAGGAGACTATCCATAATTTTTCGTGAAATTTTGATCCCCATTCACAGATTTTCAAAAAAGAGTAAGTACAGTTAGAAAAAAAAAATGATCATTTATGTCAATCGATCCTGTTTTTAATACTGATCAAAAATTTCTCAGTTAATGTACAAAAAAAGTCAGAAATTGCAAAAAACTTTTCCCATACATTTTGTATGAAAATTTTACACATTTTTTTTCATACCAATCGATCCTCTTTCGAATACTGATCAAAAACTTTTAAAGAACCAACCCAGTTAGAGTACTAAAAAAGTCAGAAATCGCAACATACTTTTCTCTTACGTTTCGTAGGAAATCATTGCAGGTTTTAGGAATTTCTAATGGGTTAACCCAATAACAAACTATCTCAACATGAGGTACCTACTTACCTACCTACCTACTTTATCATCAATAATACAATCAATTATACTTCCTTTGTTTTAAAGTTTGACGTTAAAGGTGACATGTAATTGCCGAATTCAAATAAATGGCTGACTTGGATTTACATACCATCCAGAAAAAACTCTCAGGTACGCTGTTTTGGTTTTGTCACTATGTTTTCCTTCACCGAAAAGCAAGTGATAATTATACAATACGTAAATTAAAGGTGCATGTCTTGGGTTCGAACTTGAGACAATGACTTGACAGTCCGACGGTCACACCACTAGGCTAACACTGCTGATGAACTGTGCTGTACAGGTACTACACGTGAATACAGAAAGTAATGTCATTTTAGGGTCACTAACAAGTACAAAAGTACAGAAAGCAGACATTAAGAAGCTAATAACTTTCTTCTTAACATAAAATATAATTACCAAGGCACCATTTATTTAACACCGTACTCGGTGTGAAACCACACAGCACTCACGTTTAAGTAACAGACAAATAAAATTCATTTACAAAAAGCCCGCGGCGTTTTACTCAAAGAATTTCTTTAGACGATCTAAATAAGATAGTCATTAGACATCTTTAATTAATTAGATTCCGTCCCTAATAAAGTTGTACAGCTGTGTGAAAGACACTTAATTTTACACGCTTTACGATGTTTTTTCATGAAATGTTATTAAATTTAATAATGTTGAAATTAATTGGCGGCGAAAGATAAAGTGTTTTTGTGAATAGTTAGGTACCTACTTGCTTAGTTACAGCTACAGCCTATTTCATTTCATTCAATTTTTAATAGGTTTTAGAAAGTTACATACATAGGTCTAAATTTTTGTATTTTATTTCTCACCTTTTTCTGGATTACCGCTGACTGGTTAAAGAAAATCCTTGTGAAGACAACCTGAACTATAATTATGCTCCATATGGATAATAAAACCAGGTCGACCAATTAACATGACTTTCGTATGTGGGACCAGTATAGGGGAAACTGGTCCTCGGGCCCAGTTTCGAGAGGGACAATATCCCCATAACCCTAGAAACCAAAGAAAACCGGATGTCTCTATAAAACCTCGGTCGTATGACAGTCAGTCGTGCCAGCGACCCGAAGAAGACGGAGATGAGCCTAAATTAATTTAAAACATCTTTGTCCCCAAGTACCAGGCACCCGGAATACATGAGAAGCATATCAATGCCGCAGCCGCCCGCGGAGCGCGCCCCCCGCGCCCCGCGGCGCGGCTGCTCGGAGCCGCTGCAGGCCGCGGAGAGCCTCGCCTCCAGCGACTTCAGCTACGTCACGTTCGACGCGCAGACTATCACTGTGCCCATCAGCGTCTGTGTCACTATTATGGTTGGGTATGTCGCTTTATCTACATTTGATGAATCTAAACTTACTACTAACTTTGTCTACGTTTGTTGTTTCTTTCATCATCATTCTCCTGTCTTTATTCTAATTTATTTGAGGGCGGCGCAGCATGTCTTATTCCATACTTCTCTATTATTCGTCATCTCATGAGCCAAGCTCTTTTTAGCCATCCATATCGTCAGACAGTCTATTCATCACTTCCTTGGTCTACCCCTATTCACATTTAAAACTTTAATGCATGTTTATTACATGTTATTAACCCATGGAGCCTAAACAATCGCTATCAACAGCAAGCTGTCAAGCGCCTAACATGTCTACAGCAACTTTCAACAGAATTGACGTAAGATTTTCGGGTTTTCGACAGCTTATGTCAGTCATTCTGACTTTTCAGTTCAGTAATTTTTGTTTTTTTCACCATAGCATTCGCTGAAAGAAAGAAGTGACTTTGTTCCTCTTGTTTAGTGTAGTATATAAATGTAGTAGTACTATGAAGTTCTAGTTTATCCTTTAGTGCCCTCGGGTCCTAAAGACTAAACAGGAGCTCTTTAATAACAGCAGTAAAATGCTGATAAAATCAGCATTCTGACACTCTTGCTCAAAAGGCATATCACAGTGCATACGTTGGTTTCCTAACATATCAAATACGAGATGTTGCCCGCTACTTCGTCTGCATGTCTTGTTTTTCATCGTAAATATTTAGGTTTCCAGATCCAGGCTAGCCCTTACTCTTTTCATTGCGAGATGGGCTTCTTTTCACCTAGCTTCTGTAGAATCACTACGTAGTATAAAACAAAGTCGCTTCCCGCTGTCTGTCTGTCCCTATGTATGCTTAGATCTTTAAAACTACGCAACGGATTTTGATTCGGTTTTCTTTAATAGATATAGTGATTCAAAAAGAACGTTTATATGTATAATAATATTATAATACATGCATCAGCATTACACCCGTGCGAAGCCGGGGCGGGTCGCTAGTTAGTAATATCAATGAGATAATAAGTCGCAAATCCTATTGAACAAAAGCCAGGCCTCCAGTGATTTTACTTAGATTACTTTTCATAAGAATTTTATTATTATTGTTCAGTAAATAAATTAGAACTTTGCTTTGAGTACCTAGATATTTTGCGAACGATACCTGTAAGATTTCTGACTGATATTAAATATCAATTGTATTTCCGTTTCAAGAATTTATTTGGAAGTGTTTTGATGGGCAAGCTTCTTCCCCAGATTACGTTTCAAAATAGATTTTGTTATTTTCCCTTAAGCGACGTTTGGGATTTCATAAATACTATTTAATTGGCTATTTTGGCTTAACTCTGACAGATTATAAGCCTTATTTAAACGTTTTGGTATTTAATAAATTGTTAATCGTTAGGTATTAGTGATATTAATGTCTGGAAGCTCGTTAAGTATTTATTTTATCTGAAATACGAAATGGTAACGAAATTTTCCTGTTTTCACTGTCACTCACTTATATATACAGTCACGAGCATCAATATTTAAACACAGCAACTTTTAAAAGTGATTTTCTCCTACTGTTCTGTTTAAAATTTCATGTTGTAAAGAACATAGTATTTTGGGACTCACATTTTTATGAAATAGATCTTAGCTCCAAGTTACAATCGTTGTTTCTCTGTTGGAACGCAGGCTCTTCTCTGTGAGTGCGGCTACTTAATAAATGCCTAAATACTGTTGCAATTTGGAAATTAAATTCTCGGCGCTGCGCTGACTAGAGCGTTGAAAATCGAACAGTGGGCATTTATTTGTTTAAAATGTTGTTAAGCAGTAATGTTCGGCTGTTTTGATCAGAAATTGAAACATATTAATAAAAATAGGATTTGAGATTCTTGTATTCGTTGGTATTATGCTTTGATTATATAATGTCTAGATAGAGCGTCGCCCTACAATCGTATCAAAGAAAACGAGTCAACATTTTCAAGTATGTGTGCGTGCAGGCGTCGTTTTACACTATGCGTCTATGTCTTTGTGTGCGTAAATAATGATACCAGCTACTACAATTCTCTCATAAATCACATTAAAAAATAGACTTATTAAATAAGATAAGTTTTAGGTGTATGATACGCGATATACTGATTGGCGGGCAAGCACTTGTGAACCAATAGTTGGTTGACACTTTTTGACACGTTTGCGCGCACTTGACGCTCCATCTAGACATTATATAATCAAAGGTATTATGTTGAATTGTTCCGAATTATCTTTACAATTTCAGAGCTCAGAGATCTGTCTTAAGATTTAAGTGATCTTTTCTTGTCATGAATACGTAATATTGTTGTGTTCCAGGTACATAATGTTCGGCTCAATGATCTTCGGGATGTGGGAGAAGTGGGACCAGCTCGATGGAGCTTACTTCTGCTTTATATCACTTAGCAGGTTCGTTAATACATAGTTACAGCTCAACTTAACATACCCATAAAGTCCATCATAATCCACACAGCGAGCCCAGTGCGGGTTGTATCATCTGCCTGTTTTTCCCCATCTATTTTGGGGGTCCGTTTCCAGTCTAATCGGATACAACTCAATATCAATATTTTAGAGCTCATATAAGTTTTTAAACTGACATGGTCACTAACATTACTATTAACAAATAAAACGGGATATTTACTACTAACATGGTAAATATCCTGTTTTATGTGTTAATAGACATGGAGCTCATGCCTATCTGACCACGAAAAACCAGCAACCGGGGAATACTATACCCCATAGTACCACTGGTTGTCAGAATTTCGGATTTCTGAATACCCGCAACTACTGTGAGAGAACTCAAAATGACAACCGGACCTGCGGGCGCGCTTATTGAAGCGCGAAGGGATCGGTATGTAATAGATGGTCAACCATCCACGGACCTACGTCTCCAAATATTTATGTTGGAATTGTTTACTTTCAGTATCGGGTTCGGCGACTTCGTGCCCGGCGAGCGCGTGTACACGCCGCGCATAGAGACGTCCTTCATCGTGTGCTCCATGTACCTCATGCTGGGCATGGCGCTGGTGGCCATGTGCTTCAGTCTCATGCAGGTCGGTGGCTAACTCTGCTTTTATTGGTAGCAATATTACCGACTGCCTATACCACGTAGTCTGAAGAACAGTAGATGTATTTTATAGTATTGACATACAGTATTTCAACTAATAATATAATTATGTATGGAATCAGTTCACACACGCGCATAGCGTCTACACAAATCCTAAGCATTTCAAGTCGCGGCTGACGCATAGAGACAAGTGGTTACGTTTATTTTTGTGTAGTGCATAACATAACCAAACGTTTGATTAGCAACCCGCGTTTGATTTCACAGTAAGAACCTGTATGATTCAATGGTTCTGTTTATATTGTGGGGACTCTCAGTGGTTTTTGTCTAATAGTTACTGTTAAAAGATTTATACGTATTGTGTAATTCTTGAGATAGTGAAAATCATGTTAAATAAGGTCCTCAAATAAAAAAAAAATACATTTGAACATATACTTTTTGGCCGTCTGATCTGAAAAGAATTTCTTATCACCAATAAATTTAGCCTTTTGCATTCCACAGCTGGAAAAAAACTAAGGCTACACACGGCTTTCTCTGAAGTAGTGTAATAACACTCGGTTTTCCGCCTTCCGCATCCAGTCTGCTTTTTCTCATCATAATAATTTAATTACGGAATGCACGAAACAAGAATGCACGCGAGCGCCATCTGCAATTCTAATCACTACACCGAACATTACAGTAATTTCCTTCTAACTTCCTCGCACTAATGTCACAAATGTCAGAGTTTCACACAAATTCTAGACCTAAAGGAATTTAGTCGCGAGGTGTTGCATTCATGTTGGATTTGTCAAAAATGTTTGGCTTTCAACTGCGTCAATAACTTCCAGTCCGACACATATCATTCAATTTTATTCTTTTTTGATGAAATTGGTTTTCTGATGTATTTTGTTTTTTTTTTTGTTTATATGTAACCTGTCCATCTGTGGAATTGGCTTTTAGTTTGAAGGATTAAATGGATAATGTTTTGTTAGAATTTGTTACGAACGCTACATTTTGCTGTATTTTGGGCGATTCCTACTCGACACCGCTCGCCCGCGCGGACGAATCGCTTATTTCATGATTGTCTCTCAAATAAAGATACACGTTGTTTACGTTGATGCACCATGCTATCTGACTGATTAGAAAAACCACCAAATTATTATGCTACGGGTCGTGGTTACCATAAAGTTAGCAGAAATAAATCATCAGTCAACTATACTTTTTTATTTGTGCATGTCTTCTTCTTCCATACTTCTATATCACTCGTCATCTCATCCATCACCTCCTTCCTAGCCATGTCATCGTTCACACAGTCCACCCATCTTTTCTTTGGTCTCTCCCTCCTCTTATAGCCATCCACATTCATTCTCAAAACTCAAAGAGATGTAACGTTTGTTCCAGGAGCAAGTGATGCATTACTTCGCGGGTCTGAAGCGCGCCGTGATGCGTCTCGGTCGCTGCAAGAGATGACAACACCTGTATATATGTACATAGACTAGTATACGAGCAATAATATATTATATGTTACACTTAATAAAGACTTATTTGCTATGTTGTTTCGTGTTTTATTTGTGACTGCTATACTGACGAACTCCTCGTTAGTTTAGTTGTCGCAAGCGCTGGGATCGATTCCCAGGTCGGCCATTGTATTATTGGGTTTTTACGTCAGGAATCTCTTTTTAGCAGCGGCGGAGCCTGGATTTGTTGGCAATAGGCTTGACCTGATTAGACGGGCGTAATAAGGGTGTACCATTAGATACACCTCTTACTAACCCTTCGTGGCTTGCAGGCGTGATGTTTTGGTTTAAAAACCATTAACATTTATACAGAAAACAGCACATCCGTCGCGCACACGGTTGTCCACCAGGCAACAACTGGTTGGAGGATCCTCCCTGTTCGATGGAGCTTGAAGAACTCTGCACTTCTCATGCCTCTTAATCAATTTCGATTTAATCGTCACCAAACCACACAACAGAAAGTTGTTCGAGTTTGATTCACATTGCTGTAGGTCATACAAATATTTATTCCGTGCGGGAATCAAATCTGCGACACGCAGCGCAGCAGCCAATCGCTCAGCCTCTGCGCCAACCGTAACGTCAAACTAACCCAACATTGCCCCTCTCCTTTCTGCTATGTTGATTATGTTAAATAACTTACTTGTACCTTAAAAGCTAGTCATAAATATGAGTAGAAATCTCAGTAACATTCCGACTTTTAGAAAGACAACCATAAACATTCCAAAAGAAGGAAACATAAAATAAAAATCACTTGACCAAAAGGATCTTTAAACAAAATGAAACTTCCAACACACACACTGCAAGACCGAGATTTGTCCAAGCAAACCTCAGGGACTTACAAAGAACTTGCACATTAAAGAAAAAAAAACCGGTCAAGTGCGAGTTGGACTCGCGCACCGAGGGTTCCGTACAAACCTGTGGGTATATAACTTTTTTTTATATGACGAAACTAAAAATTTACGGTTTTCGTAATTTTTCCTATATCTGTACTATAAGATGTGACTTCGTAAAAAATTTCAAGATTCTAAGTTCACGGGAAGTACCCTGTTGGTTTTGATTCCCGTGCGAGTTTCGAAAATTTGCGGAAATTTGCGGCCTAAGTGGCTGTATCTTTTGATTGCGTTGACTTAGAAGGTTGATTTTTCTACAGCTTCCAGGGACAGTAGAACTAAGTATCATATAGAAATTTCAGTTTGATACCTCCACGCGTTCCTGAGAAAAACGGTCTTGACAGACGGACGGACGGACGGACGGACGGACAACAAAGTGATCTTATAAGGGTTCCGTTTTTTCCTTTTGAGGTACGGAACCCTAAAAACCCACCACTTACTAACATTAGGTGCTTAAGAATGCAGTGCATTCCTGCTTAGCACTCCATGGTTCCTTCCCAGGATGCTGTGAAACGTAAACCCGTGTGAACGGTCGCTTTTGTGCGAGGTTTTTTCTCGACGTATGAAAGCGTTCAGAATGTTAGAGAAGGGAGTTTATTACGAGAGTGCTTGCTTTTTGTTGTTAATCATTTTAAAGCGTGTCGAGATTTTTAATTTATTTCTTAATTATTATGAGTGTGTGGTGTTCATGAGCTGCTTGTGTTGAGGTGACGCCGTTGTTTTGTTATTTTCTTTTGCCACTAGTCTTTGTCTTAGAATACTTTTAGAGAGTAGGTGTAATTCTCATGACATTTTAACGCCTTTTTATTACATTTCAACTGATTTCGGTCTATCTAGTTCTTCGTCATTGCAAAAGTGCTAGGAGGTATGAATAGGTAAGGTACAAAAGTTCTGTGAAAAAAATATCAAATTTTCATTCTATCCTAAACAAGAAACTCTTGACTCAAAGGAATTACCGCTACAATAACAAATAGTAACAAATATTTAATTTCACGTACCAAAACAATACCCAAAAAAAAAAACTTTAAGCAAATCCAAAAACTACACAATAATCTACTTAACTAAAAGTCAAACAGCCTCAAAGCTACATGTAACTTAACTAAACAAGTAACTGACGAATTTCTGCGACAGTATGTACCAAGTATGAATACATACGAGTACGGAACCCTTAGTATGGTAGTGCAAAGTTTATGTTCCACGCTTTTTGCGAGCCTGAGGTGCACTTGAATGCATTAGTTCGTATGGGGCCGTGAGATAGGCGAGACGAGGTGTAAGGCGTGTTAGAGGCGGATAAGTTGAACTCGAGCTTCGGAAACGCATTAAGTATGACTGAAAATTAATAATATTGTCTTATTGTCTGAGGAATTAGCACATGTTATTTTCTGTGTGTAAAAAAAAGATTCTGTTTGTAAATAAGTCCGCCTGGCTGTTTCCGGCCGTAGAGATCAATCACAGCGGAGACTAGCCATCGAGGCAGGTTATACAAATGTATTATAGTGCACATTTAGCATTCATCATAGCTTGTCAATTCTCTCTTCCCTCGCTCTAATAGTCCGATGTAAGGCATAATCAATGCCGAAAGCATGTAAAAAGTCTTAACTATACATATACGACTAAAAATAACGAACAAGTAAAAGAGAGTTAATTAACAAAGCCACTACAAAAGGAGAGAATTGGGTGGTAACTGTTTAAGTGTCGGTCTCTTATGGATTGTTATCCGGCAACATCATGTTCCATCTAACATTACCAAACATAATTATTTGTTCGACCTCGACATGTTTGCCCTTCGTTTAATACTCTAAAGAAACCTTTCACCGTAATATAATTCAGTGCTTTGGTCGGATTTTACAGCAGTTTTATTTGCCACCCTATTTATGTCCACATAAACCAAAACCTTCGTGTCCAACAAAACGACATGTATAAAAAATACGTTTTATATCTAAATTTATACGACTTAACAAAATAAAATCGCTTTTTGTGTCTGTGTAACTATTTTGTTCTCCTAAACTGCGCATTGAATGTTGTTGCAGTATTCATTAGGTATCGTTCAGAGAAGTTTCTCCGGCAGGCTGATATGTAAAATACATTAAGTAGGTAATATTAACGTTGCATAGAATACAGAAAGGAGTTATGTATCCCATTACTTGCATAAATAAAGACATTTTTATATTTATCGAGTCATAAAACTGCGCAAAACAAGGGCCAAAGGCTAGTTCAAAATATAAAACACTATCATGAAATGTTTTAACTGTCGCTGGTTTTACGGCCTGACTACAAGAGGGTTCGCTATAAACTTTAGCGCTCAGTAGAATTGCTCGCACAAATTAAAGAGGTTAGTGGAAGAACTTGGCGATTACTCTGCCGCACTGCCATACGTTTTGGTCGGTTAAAAACTTTCCACATTACTAGAATGGCTGGCTATTTATTTTATTTCAGGTTTTCTTCGCTGATTTTTCTCGAAAGATCGATGTTTGTGTGAACGTTTGCTGTCTTGAAAGATTAACTTTTTATTTTGTGTAGTTTTGGTAGTAAATAAGTTTATGTCTGTCATAAGATTTAGTCTGGGGTTGGTTTATTTGTTTATGATTTTGATGTTGTCTGAAGTTAAAGGCCACGTAAGAATTTCACTTACCACCACTTAACCAATTCGTCTGCTAATTGTTGCAAAGCTGACATTCTTGCCATTTCTCCTTGGAATGTCATATTTAACAGCTCATTTTAGCTGTGTGATTTGGTAAGACAGTCTAAATATAACCAGCAGTCGACATTTCTCGACTGAAATAATGACGAGGATGAATGCTGTGTGATTCGGGGGGGGGGGGGGAGGCGGCAGGAAACTTGTATACCTACTAAGCCTACATAACATCACGCATGTTAACCCCGAAGAATAAGGCAGAGGTGTATCTGGTACAACCACATATTGCCAGTTATGTTTTAAGTCCACCGAGCGAGCCTATTACGATCAACCAAGCACAAATCCACACTGCGTGGCTGCTACTGAGAAGTTCCTGATAGAAAAACCTAATAACACTTTTCCAGGCCTGGGAATCGAACCCAGAACCTCATGCTCAACAGTCGCTCCTGCAACCAATATACCAAACAGGCAGCCATCACTTACGTTAATATATTCAGCTGAAGCAAATGTAGAAGACGAGAAAATAAACCATCAGGATTTATGTCTGGTACGCCAACTAATGGGTTTCCTTCATCATTTGAAAGTGGTCATAACTTTAAAAGAACCTATTTTAAAATACTTTAAAACCGTACGAAGTACGGTCGGAAGCACTAACTACTTGGTATAAAAATTACAGAGTTTCTCCGACACTTGGGATGAGTTTAAGTAGTTCTCAAATAATGTTGGATAGTTCCTGTTCAGATACTGCTAAGTAGTTACCTAGCTTAAAAACTTCGCACATTCAACACTGTGTCAGGAAGTAAGTAGGTAGTAGGTAGGTATAGATGATATGGATAGAAAGGGATTTAAAAGATTACAGCTAATAGAAAAGTATGGGAAAAGAAAACTGCGCTGCGCCCTAACTAAATTGAGACAAGGTTAATAAAATGTTGAGTAGGTAGATATAAAACCATTAATTCCGGTTCTTCAGTGTGAGTATGAATCAGGGGAGCGTGATGAGCAGAGGGGAGCAGTTGTGGTCCAGTGGTTACGGCCCTGCCTTAGGTACGTATCGTAGTGGTCATAGTCATACCATGGATAGACCACACAAAACCCATTCATAGTCAGAGAGCCCAAGAAAGTCGGAGTATGAACCTTTATTGAATCCTTAAAATTAAATCAAGATCAAGTTCGAATTCAAATTACCTCTATTAAAAAAAACATTAACTTTTACAATAAATATTTTGTACATAGACTAACAATATTTTACAAGCACCTATCATACAAATTTGCCGGTCATCAATAAGCATGTCTTTACAAACGTTTACTAAAAGGTTCACAATCAATCTCGGAAACGGCTATAGTACATAATAGAGGTAGTTAGTTTATTGTGTGGTACCTTTTGTGGCACGTTATAGTCCATGCTTATGGTACTTAAGGTACCGGGCCACTTATTTTACGAGTTGTGTCGATTTGGTTGATGGAGCGTAGTTTAGTGGGATTTTGTTTGTTTGCGAGGGTTATTGATAGTACTTGGATTAATGAATTTGGTTTTATTCTTTGGACGTTGTTCAGTAACGGAAATGACGCGTGCTTTTGATAATATCTTTTTGGTTTTTTTTTGGATGTTGATTTTAAATGAATATGTTTTTGCCTGTGTTATGTGCCTAATTCAAAATTCTTCACTTCACTCGTTTATCCATCACCTCCCTGACTGCGGCTTATATGTTGACAACGAACACGGCATGAGGTATTCTTACTCATTTATATTTCATGGCGCGAAAGAAAAACTTATTTTATTTCGGTTGAACATAATACTTTAAATTCACAAACAAGAAATCCAGACAGTCAAATGACACACAAAAAATCTACACCTCTAACATTTATTTACATCAGCGGCCAACATACATTTTTTTCAAACCGCCGCAGATACGCACGACATTCTGTATTGTTAAAAACGTACCCTCTTTTACGAGCACAATCGGGTAAACGGCACATAACGGGGCGGACGCGGTCATATAAAATGTATCACTCATAGAGACTTGGGGGTTGATCCGGCCATGTTGGCGGGTTGGCGGTTGTTTTGTGTCCAATGCCGGCTGCATTCGTTTTGAATACTACAGTGGTTTTACAAGTTATTATACCTTGTGTCTGGGATGTAGCTTCATCCTTTTGTTTTTGACCTTCAAAAGTGCATGTAGTGGTCTAATTGAAATAAATGCTTTGAGTTTGAACAGTAATTGTCTTACTATACTTTGTCTGCTTTTAGTGGTCTCCACTGGGTGGCAGGTAGCAGCTGGACGAAATTTCACGAGAAGGAGGCAAGGAGCTCAGTGGCTTCAAACTTGCAATAGGAGATGCATAAGTCCAGCAGTAGACTGGTGTAGGCGGATGATGATGTGAAAGGCCTACGAAACAATAGATCATAGTTTCCCAACGGGGGCGGTACCGTCCCCTAGTGGGCGCTGGAGTTTTTCATGGGGGCGGTAGCGGGTCCATAGGCAAATAGGGGGCGTTATGATATACCTCTATTTTCGTGAAAAAACATTTTTTCTAGCCGTCTAAAATGTTTATCTTATAACTATTTTGTAACAGTTTTTATTTTCCGGTATAGGGGCGGTAGTCCATAAAAGGTTGGGAACCTATGCAATAGATGGACTGTGTGAAAGATGATGGAAGTAGCTAAAAAGTGGGGTGACTCATGAGTTGACGACTAAAAGAGAAGTATGGAAGAAGAAGACATGCTGCGGGGCAGGAGGGCGATGATGATGATGACTGTGATATTTGTGAAGTTCAAGTAATAGCGATGAATTTGATTAAAGAGCTATACTAATGACTATACATGAGTATTCATACCACAGATCCTAAAACTATATTAAGCTTAGACCTTCAATACTCGCCTCATTAGTCTAGTAGAGGTTCGATTCCTAGGTCAGCTGTGTGTTTTTGGGCTTTCCATCAAGAATTTATCAGTAACAGCCCTTAGTGAAGATTTACGCCCGGTTGATAGCAATAGGCTCACCCCTGCTACATAAATATAAAAGAAGAAACGTGGATGTACTATAGCATTATAGTACCTACATCCGCGTTTACCCCTTTGCCTAACCCTTCAGGCTTTACAGGCGTGATGTTATGTTGTGTTGATGAATGAATGTTTTTTGTAATTTCATCTCATTGCTTAATTAAATTAAATGGCATGCTCTAGCCGCAATGACATTTGGAAGACAATGGTTATTATAAATTGATGAGCAGATGAAGAGGGCTATATAAAAAAAGATGCTTTATTTAATATCTTGTAAGGATCGTAGCAGCCTGCAGATGACGTTCTGTAGATCCTGCCTACCCCTATGAAACAAAAGCGTGAGTTTGTGTATGTATCTAAGTTGACTGCTGACAATGCATATTAATTCAATTTACATCCAATGTAGTCTATCCAATAACCGACGTTGGCTCCAACACCGAGTCTTAAATAACGCCAAGATTAGGGTCGGGCCACACCTCACTCGGCCGGGTAAGGATAACTGACTGTGACATATTTCTTTCTTCATTTCCATAGCGAATGACACTTTGAAGTAAAATGGCGCTTGGAAGGGTTTTCTTGTACCGTTATAGTGTTAACTTGTCATTTTGTACGAAAGCGAGATGTCGGGGTTCGTCTGTTGTGTGTTTATTTTTTTTTCTGAATATTAAAATAATGTAGGTACTTGGAAGAAATAGT
Source organism: Standfussiana lucernea (assembly GCA_964057025.1). Classification (NCBI taxonomy): domain Eukaryota; kingdom Metazoa; phylum Arthropoda; class Insecta; order Lepidoptera; family Noctuidae; genus Standfussiana; species Standfussiana lucernea. The sequence goes on from OZ059805.1 coordinate 14,858,593, forward strand.
GCCTGCCTTGGTGTGTATGTTTTACCCTGTCAGTGATTGTTTAGGTCCCGGAATGAAGGTTGAATACTAGCCAAACAAGGTCTGTTTGTTTACGGATGTTTTTCTTGTACTGAATAAATTTCTACTAAGCCAAGTTAACTTCGTTATCTTCTTGTATTAATCAACTAATAGCTGTCGATACAGAAAGTGTAGCGTGACAGACTTGGCAATCATGATAGATTGATCACAGTTCTTTTACAGTCATGTCACAGTTATCATTTTGCCTCAGACACCTGCAACCTTATTGCGTCGATTATAAAGATGACTGTCATCTAGCCGGGCTTAAAAAAAATGTTGTTGTTTTCGGCTTAAATAGTCGGTTTTTTTCTCTTTTTCTGCAAAAGTTATTTTATCAATACAAGTTCCACGGACAATTTTACAATTGTTTACCAACAGTGCCCTCCTGACAGCCAGGCAGATCTCGCGGCTATATCGTGACCACGTCACCCAACAAATTTTATGAGCAAAGTAATGGTACCTACATTAAAGTGGCGTGTTCCATTATACTTGTCTGTTCATATCATTGTGTGCTAACTGTGTGTGAGCACGACAGGTCGCGACAGTGAACATAATTATTGTTAGGGTCGTACTTATAATTATGTAGGTACTGCTTTTCGATGCAGAAAGAGTTTGAAAAATTATAGGTTGTAGCACAACCAGCTATTAATGTTCCCGCTGGTGGGACACGTACCTCTCTGTGAGGAGTGGGCCTTAATCCACCACGTGGATGAAGTTTGGCGGCTCGGTTGGCGCAGTGGCTGGCTGCTGCGCTGCTTGTAAGACACGGCTGTCTCCACTGCACCACCACTGGATTAATTTATAGTTATAAAAATGATAAATATTAAAACTTTCACCGCATCCCCTAAATAACAAACATTTTTCTTTCTAAACTCTAATAAATAACAACACCAAAACAGTACGTTAACTAAACAATATTACTTACACACATAGAGTGCAAACGTCAGCTAGTTTCCTCCGCCTTCGCTGTGTACTCTCGATCATATCAAGCTATATAGTACATTTCCAGCATAATTTGGTCTTTCGTCTCCAGTCGATGTCAGACGTTTATATAGCAACCTTTTTTACTAAGAAAATAAAGATGGCTGTGGTTTTCTATAATAACAGTAAAAGGAGCGCACACTCGAGTGAACAGTATGGCACTCGTGGGCTGCAGCTGAAAATCAGCGTCAGGTATATATCTTATCCATGTTGCCATCTGGCATTATGCTGAGCTGAGGCCCTTTGGCATTAATAGTTATATTAATTTATGTTGTTTAATTTTAGGGTGTCTCATGTCAATAAACTCAATTTTCTTTGTTTCTTTCTTCAGTTCACTCGAGAGACTTAATGAAGATAGATGTCACCGACAAAATTTACATAAAAATAATTTTTCATCTGCTCAGATATTTATAATTTAGTTTTCATATCATTCGATTCGACCATCGGCCATCTTTCACTCGCCTAGAGTGAAGGATGGCCGATGGCCGAATCCTACATATTTGAAAAACTAATTCATGAGATGAATTCTTTTCTTTGTGTTAACTTCCAGTCTTACCGGATGCAGCTGAATACCAGCATTTTATGTGGAGCGACTGAAGCCCCGAAGATGAAAGAAGCCAAATAAAAGGCAAAAATGAACGAAAAATTAAGCCTTTAATGTCGCTTTAGCTACAGTGAGAGGTCAGTTTATACTGACACTGTTTAGCTTGGTAGTCGCCGTAAGTCCGACAGTAATATATTCGTATCGACAGCGCAACGTAGGTCGCTTCCTATTTGGCGGTGGATTTATGCTTTCCGCTCCACGGCGTGGGGGTACGGCCTTAGGAGCAGCGATAATAAGCTTGTAGCGGGAAGAGGCTAGATCGGGTTGTGGAAAGATGGTACATCGAAGAATATTGATTTTTACCAGACTGCGCCAGAAGGAGGGTTATGTTTTTCGAGAATATGTATGTATGTATGTATAATTGTTTGTCACGCTCTGCAGCCTGAACGGCTCGATGCATTTTAGCTTCAAAGGTGTCGTTAGATTCGTATTAATTGTGAAAGTGACACCGGGTATAAATTTTGAATCAGAACACAACATAAACTGGGAGTACCTAATTAAAGAACTAAAAAACCCGATTGATTATTGTACATTGAGCATTCAATGTAGTGTGTTTGAGAAAAGTGTGGTTCGGAAACACGCTGTAAAAGATGAAAGCGCTATGGAATATACATACGTAATGTTAGTTGACATAATATGTACGTAGAATACGACTGTATTGTACAAGAAGGTAGGTATGGGGCTTTTCTATATCAATTTCAACTCGGGAAAAAAAGCTCCATTTTAACTGTTACCTAATAAAAAGATTAAATGTTATAATTGAAAACATTCAATAGAATATAGATCTGCTAAAAACCCATTTTCAAAGCAACAAATAGGTGCTTTTAAAACGTGTTATGTTTTCGATTTGTTTGAATAATTGAGCTTTTACAAAATACCACGTTACTTCATGGCCATACAATTAGGAAAAGTGTCTTATTTTCATATTATCAGCAGTTTTCTTTGTTTAATTGATTATCTGATTGTGTTTGGCTCTCTTTAGCATTTATTGCTAGCAACATCGATTAAAGTAATAATTTTACGCTATGTAATCGAAAGACCACGTGCAAGATGGAGGAATGTGGGAAGACTACCGACAAGGTGGCCAGATGATCCAAATTAAGAGTCAGGAAGAACCGGGAGAGATTGTGTGCGGGTGACACAAAACTGCCAAAAAATGGAAAGATGACAGTCAGCATTGGGTGGCCAACGGTTGAAGAAGAAGAATCGAAAGTGACATATTCCGTTCTATACATAAGCATACCAGCAGGGGGGCTTGTGGCTAAATAACATCAGCCTGCACGAGTCGATCTTCTACCACTTCCATACCAAATGCTCTCCGTGCTTCGGCTGTCATTTGTAGATCTCCGACAGTCGTTACAGGTAGTAAGAAGCCTGAACATCAGCCCATCATCACAGCTTATATTTAAATTGCTGCTGAGACACAAAACATCTTCTCTGTGAATCCATACATAATAATATAAAACTTTTACCTCATAAATATTTTTCTAAGGGCTGATTTTTCAATAGTCAGATATCTTTTATCTGAGGAATAAAAATGGCGGTTTGACAGCTTATCTATGGAAAATATGTCAAACCGTTATTTTAATTCCTCTGATAAAAGTTATCTGACTATTGAAAAATCAGCCCTTAATAAAGCTCATTTAATTAAAGTCTCAATGAGTGAGCGAGCGCTAAATAATTGAGCGATACCTCCGCCGGGACAAGACACTAATAAGAGTTATTAGCTGCTTCATGAAAAAATACGGCGACAGAAGAGATTCCTAAAATCCTAGTTTTTCCTGCTTAGACGAAAATTGAAATATACAAAGGTTTTTTAAAGATTTACTTTCTTACAGGGGTTTGGGCTAGGAGATTATTGAATTAAATCTGTTGTCGAAATCTCATGTTACTTTTTGTGTGTGCTTTATTTGTTTTTTGTTGATATTTTAGTCTTAACAACAACTAAGGAACGAAGGTATTTAAATATTATCTTATGACGGGACGGGAAAAGTGTCAAAATCGTAATCGACTTGCAATAAATGGTTACAAGTTCTACTATGGACACGGTGAATTTGACAGAAAATGTACTGAAATATCTGTCAAAGTTCGTCAGTGTCCGCCGTCAGTCCGTTGTCTGGTCCGCTCAGTTTCACTGCACTTTTTACATCACTGAGACATGCGATCACAGTTTTGCTATACCACTTCTCCTGACACCCTTTGAGTTTTTCAACACGATAGAGTGTAGGTGAGTAATGAGTTCATTTTCTGACTTTTCTGGTTCATAAAAAGCTTTGAACCCCAGGGCAACATTGCAAGTTAAAATAAGTTGTAAAACTGCTGAAACGAACAAAAAACAGAAAAATATAAAATAAAACCCACTTCTGACATCTCATCAACTTCATCGTTCGTCCTTGAGCCTACTGACCTTGACGAAATTACAGCAGTTATCCATTCATTGCGCCCTGATGCTGCAACTGGCTGGGATGGCATATCACCCCATATCCTAAAGAGATACTCAACCTTCCTGGCGCCCATTCTATGCCATATTTTTAACCTCTGTTTCGAGACTGCAGTCTTTCCTTCTTCTTTTAAAAAGGCAATCATTCACCCAGTCTTCAAGGGAGGCGACGGGAACTTGCCAAACAATTACCGTCCTATAGCAGTCCTGACTGCCTTATCCAAGGTACTAGAACGTCTTATCAATAAAAGACTTGTATACTACTTAGAACATTACAAACTAATATCACCACAACAATTTGGATTCCGTAAAAACAAGTCAACTTGTGACGCAGTTCAGGAACTAACTAACAATATTGTACAAAACCTGAACACTAATAAAAAGGTCCTAACAATATTCTTGGACCTTGCGAAGGCATTCGACACCGTCCCCGTCCGTTCTCTCTTACTCAAACTTGAGAAGATGGGTGTCAGGGGATTGCAACTTGATCTCTTTCAAAGCTACCTCACTAATCGCTCCCAGATAGTCAAGATTGATCGGCACAGTAGCAATGAGCTCCCCATCTACTATGGCGTTCCACAAGGAAGCATATTGGGTCCCACTTTATTTCTAGTTTTTATAAACGACTTATGCAATTTAAATATCCTAAATGCTAAGATAACATCATTTGCGGACGACACTGCTATAACTTTCTTCGCCAACACATGGTCTGAACTCCAGGACAAAGCGCAACATGGCTTTAATGTAGCGCTGAACTGGCTTTATCTCCACACGCTTACACTTAATACCTCCAAAACCAAGTTCATTACCTACTCGGTCAGTTCTGCTACCCAACCAAACCGACCAATATTAATTAAAGCTCATACATGCAATTTGCTAACTCAAGTATCATGTCAATGCGCACCTATATCTTCTACGGATGAAATCAAATACCTAGGTATAATCATAGATAAGAACCTTAAATTTAAATCTCATATTAATGTCCTTACTGGCAGAGTTCGCAAACTTATATATATCTTTAAAACCCTAAGAAATATTGCTAATCCTATAATCATACGTAATGTCTATTTTGCCTTATGCCTATCTATTATTACCTACTGTATTCCCTGTTGGGGTGGTGCTGCAAAAACTATCTTTAAACCACTGGAAGTTGCACATCGCGCCATACTGAAAGTGGCTACCTTCCGTCCAATAATTTATCCAACTAATCAGTTATACAAAAATTGCAATGTCCTTAACGTGCGGCAACACTTTATTTTACAATCAATTCTGTTGCAGCACCGCTTAACCCCCTATATTGAAATCACCAAACGCCGAAAAGATAAAATATGTACTTCTCCAAGAACCCGCTTGTCGTTTACTAAAAGATTCTTTTATTATTTAGGTCCGTCCCTTTACAATACAATAAACAAAAAATGTCCCATATATAGATTATCTTATCATAATTGTAAAAAGACTGTCCGCACATTCCTTCAAGATAAAACCTACGACGAAACAGAAAAATATTTAATTTAATATAAAGTTATGACAAGTTTGTATATTGTACCACTCACCCAAAACACAGACCCACACTAACACACATACACACACACACAGACCCATACACACAAACACGCACACACACACACACGCACACACACACACACACACACACACACACAAATGCGGTCGCTCATTCATATCTGTATTTAAACACATCAGTTCAATTTAAGTGTGAAAATAAAATTGTAGTAATACAATTAGAGGGGATCGGCACTGTTACTTCTTAATACAGGCTATTTCATAGCCTAGCAAGGAGGACAGCACGTCACCCACTTGATTGTCAGAGATTTAAGACTACCCACTTTGTGAAATCTGTTACATGTACTACAATCTGTTTTTTGTATAAATAAAGATATTATATTATATTATTATATTAAAATGAAAACGCTGAGATGAATAAAAACATAGAATTGGTCGCCATTTTAATTTCGAAATAGCAGACCCGAGTAAATTGATTAAAAAACAACTTGCATGCACATAAAAACGTTGGAACATTTTATTTAATATAAATTGAAAGTTGTTAAAATTGAAAATGAATATTCAGCTTAATTTTAAACCCGTTAGTTACCACAGTACTTGGCCGTAAAGAAAATAATAAACCGACCGATTTAATACATCGTCGATGCAGCTTTCTATCAACTGATTTACAAAATAATTTACGAGTCAGCTCTTTAGCATGTGTACGAATGGCAAATGGATACATTCAACCGTTTTGATCACATCACAGACTACGTTTTAATTATTTTCTTTTCCACCATATTTAAAAACGATTTGAAGAAGTTTCAAACAAATTTAAAACATTAATAAAAACCGACTTACCTATAAAAATCTATAGACAGTAAGGTATTATTTGATTATATTGGGACTACACCGCAAAAATCGTATCAAAATCTAAAATCGTATAAATCGTAACAAAGAAACCAAAAATTACACACGTGTCAAAATAAATAAAGCAGAATTCAAATTATATTCATGTTAGCCAATTACAAAAGGTTTAAAACCGACAGTTCTAAATAAAAACCCTCATCAGCCTTACTGAAATTAAATAAATAAGTACAAAAACATATTATTCTGCACAACCCTTACCAAAATGTGCCAGCCATGAATAAATATTAATAAAAAGAATTCCAATATAAAGGCTCACATTAGATTCGTATAACGTTTGGATGTGAATGTACTCACAATAACACCCTTGTGCGTGAATGTACGAGACATTTAATTTTGTGCGTGCCTGTACTCTTTGTTCTTTCATTCTGTCTGACATTGTACTCGCTGTTTTTTTATTCTTTCGGTAAATAATCGTGTATGACGAGCAAATATTGGGTGAAGAGTAACGCTGATCTTAAAATAAAATGGAGGCTGCATGTGTACTTTTCGTAATCCGTGTAGGTAATGCTTTCCTTTGTCGAGAAATAATTATTTAATATCTCGTTTCGTAATTTGAAATGTCAGGATTTATTCGCAAAATGAGTAGTAAGAATTATCTTTGACTGAAATATTATGTTTATTTATTTTTTTAACATCTACTCATCTTTCTGAGTGTTAATTACTGGAAGAAAAGATTGAGTGGCTTGTTTGTCCAGTTGTCACAAGCGCTAAAGCTGAGAATGAGCTCCGTTTCGGTTTCCAGGTCACAAATCGGGCACAATTCATCAACCCACTGCAGTCCACTGTTGGACATAGGCCTCCTCAATCGCGCACCACTCAACTCGATTTTGGTCAACTCTCATCCAGTTTCTACCTGCTGGTAGAAACTGGATGAGAGTTGACCAAAATCGAGTTGCGAAGATCGTCGCTCCACCGCGCCTGAGGGTCTCAGGGTACGCTTGCCGATTCGCGGTCTCCAGTCAAGAACACGTCTACCCCAACAGTAATCGGTTCTACGGCTAATATGGCCGGTCCATTGCCACTTCAGCTTACTTATTATGTGAGCTATGTCGGCAACTGTAGTTCTCTGTCGGATCACCTCGTTCCGTATGCGATCCCTCAGAGAGACTCCAAGCATAGCCTGTTCCATTGGTCGCTCTAAGCGACCTTGAATTTATGGACCAGCCTTACCGTGAGTGTCTAGGTTTCGGCCCCGTAAGTCATATAGGCTCTGTGCAATTTCCGACGAGAAGACCCGACGAATTTTCCCAAAAGCTGCCCAGCCCAGCTGAATCCTTCTGTTAGTCTCCCTCTCAAAGTTGTTTTTACCAAACTGCAGAGCTTGCCCGAGGTAAAAAGTTTATAAAATAGCAATTTTAGTAGGTTAAAACTTTTACCAAATACAGCCAATGCTTTTAACACGGTAACTGCTATAATTTAATTCCCCGGATCGACTCTTTCACCCCGCGATAAGCGTGTAATATATCTCATTTCTGGGCCACCGTCCTAATTTAATAAATGTCCGTCTCGATTCGATTACCGAAGATATATTCAATCCCCGATCGTGAGGAATTGGATTAAAGATGAAAGAGAAGTGATATTATTCCATTGAATAAAATCTATATCTCACTATTGATGCAAGTATCTACTCGTGAAAGTCGTATATCATCATCACCTGCCTAGCCTTTTCCCACTATGTTAGAGTCGTCTCTTAGTCTTACCGGATATAGCTGAATACCAGTAGCTATTTAATATGGCGTTACTGCATATCATTCTGACCTCCACAACAAAAAAAAGGGTACAAGGTATTTCCAGAATCTGTCAGAAACCTAGAAAATGCAGCAGTAGTTGAAGGATTTAAATAACTTAATTCAGTTGAATTTAAACCCTTGTTTGCTTAGCGTAGTTTTCTGGTCTCCTAGTAGTTCTTGCCACCTCATCATTAAAATAGGAATCTCACACAATCAAATCTATATTGCGGTTAGTGGGGACATGGCAGTGGGGACAACGGCAATACACCGGTAAAACCGGAAAAATAAAACAAATTGCATTTTTTTCCCAAATGTGTTCATATCCATATAATATAGCAAACGACGCAAAAACGGTTCAATATCCCGATATTTCGCATTATATTTCGAATCCAATATGAATCCAATAAGAAATCGAATCCAATAAGAAACGCAATATATTCATGAAAGCATCGGTCTATAGACTGTTCCGCTGCGATTATTTCAAAAAAGATTATTGTATTTGCATTCAACAAATACAAGCTACTTTACTTTGTAGAAACTTATTGACGACTTCGTCTGATTGAGCTAAGCTGGATGTACGAAGGATGGTCGCATTCACAGATTTTATATTCGTTGTAGCAGTTCTGTAGTTTCTGCCGACTGCTGTAGGAAACAGGCGTGAGTATATCAACGTCTTCGAAATTGGAAATTGCGTTATGGAACTCAAATGTTAGGCTCACACCTAGCAAGACGTGGCTTTGACAGTGGAGTAAACCTGTGACCGAGTGGCGTCCAAGGACTTGGTTGGTCGTCCGCCGGCGAAATGGACAGACGACCTGAAAACCTGGATGAGGCTGGTACAGGAACTTAGAGATAGGCACAAAAAAAGAATACCGGCTGTGAAGACGATGCTCATGATAGAATATATTAAAAGGCTCTCAATGTTTCAAACTTACTTAGCCACTATGAACGCTAATATTTATTTAAGGACAACCAACACCAAAATGCATGTTAAAGTACTCACATTATTTTTTAAAGGCTGCCACGGCATGCATTACACATAGGAGTAGGAAATAAAGTTACAAAGCAGGTTTTACTTATTTAGATAGCCTGGTACATAAAAAAATACAGTTTATTGTTATATCAATCCGACATACAAATACAAATGAAAACTTACTAATTAATGCTGGAGATGATGGATGATAAATCCAGTCAATTTTGTACGACGTTGTGCCAACCAAAAAAAGAAAAAAAAGAAAATTCAATCATTTTTTAAATCCCTGTGTTAAGACCATAGAAACTACAATATTCCTTTTTCACCTTTATGATAATGCCCTATGCAAGGCAGACTTGACTTTAAGTAAAGAGTAAGACATAATATTAATATCTACACTGGGTGAGAATGACAGGCGACTAAATTGAACCTGCATTCTGTTAATGGTGAAAAATTGACCCAGGTTGGCTTTAAAGCCCTTAACGCGAAGAAACTGATATCTAGACTTACGAGCAAGTTTGTACGGCACATTCATATTTATTTGACTCAGCAACCGCGGACAATCAATGTGAGTGTTTATTGTTTTGTAAAGGAATAGATGATCTAGGATCATACGTCGATTTTCCAGACTCATAAGTTTGAAATGTTTCAAGCGTGAGCGGTAGCTAGTTAAATTCCTGATCACATTGCAGTGATATGACAAGTGCCAAAGAAATATTTTCTGCACTGATTCTAAACGACGTGACGTTGTATGTATTTCGTAGAATGTATGAATGGAGTCCAAACTATGCTGCAATATTCTAAACCTGATCTGACTAAAGAGTTAAAGGTTGCAATTTTATTTGAATCGCGCTTAAAATCTTCACAGTTACGCAGAATGAATCTTAAACCCCAGAAATTTTATCAACGTTAATATTAAACCGAAGCTTATCGTCAATATAAACACTCAAATCACGAATTACTTCTTTTTCGTAAATAACTTGGTCATTAATTTTATAATAACGAAAATACGGTCCTTTTTCCTAGAAAAATGTACTACTTAAATATTGCATATGTCAGTATTATGTAACATGTTACTGTCCAAGCACCACTGTGAAAAACGGTCGTCAGTCTTCTTGGAGTTTTATGATACATTACACACATTCATACCTAATTTCGCGCCTGACTATGATTCAAACTAAAACTATTATTCCCAGCGGACGATGTAAACCCTCCCTAACAGTACCAGGCTATCGCAGCTATAGAAATAGCTGCGATAGCCGACTTATTCAACCTACTTTGTAAGGAAGCCTGAGAAATCTTTCTTTGAATGAAGGTTTTATATTACTTCTTTATCGAAGGTTTGAAAAGAAATTCTGATAAGGTAGTGGAACAGTACCCCGCCCTAGAAGGACATACCGTCTTCAACATAATATGGCTTGCCATTAGCAAGCGTGCGTGTACCCATGAGTGAAAGTAGACGAAACAGTAGGAGTAAGTATGTAAATATCTTAGCAGATGGCGTTCTGTACTTTCTACCTACTTCCAGGAGAAAAGGTGTGAGTGTTACGTATGTCTTATTTAATTGAAAACATTATGTAGAAGTTTGTAAGCTTCATAGGTTAATTATTAACTTAGTCACTAGTTTTCCGTAATTTGTATCTTGTGGTTCGTGAGACTCATTTTTATATAACTGTTTTCCTGTAAAGGATAGGTACCAAGGAAAACATGATTGTGTGGTACTTCACATGGAAGTAGTATCATCACGCTATAATTAGCCGAAAAATGGTCACAGCTGGACAAAGGCCTGTGCTTCTCGAATAAATACAGTTATTTTTATATAATAAATTTTTTATACAATAAAATATTTTTATTAGCTGCTTAAATTCATATTTTTCTTTTGTTAATGTCTCTTCTTAATTATGTAAATTAAAAATTTGGCATATTTTTTCTTTTTCTCATTTTTTATCATTGTAAAATTACTGTGAATTGTTTTCTTAAAATAATAAGATTCAAAATTGTTGGTACACCACGTAACTTTAAGCTTCGGAAGAGCGAAGTGTCCTAACACAGGCAATTATTGTCTAAAAGGTCACTTCAACCACTAGATGTAGTACATAATTTCTGAAAGAAAATAATTTATTTGTATTATTATCAAAAATAAAATACTTCCACAGATAAACACCTGCCTCTAAACGTGTCCTATTTTCTGTCTTAGATTAAACAAGTAGTAATTGATCAAGTACTAACTTAGTAAGAGCTAAGTTGGAGCGTAGGAGCTAACTTGTTGTAATCAAGTCGACGGTACTTGATACCTATTCTTGGAGGCCAGGCAGAAGTAGCTGTGTAGTGGAAGCGTAGCTGAAAATACCAAGCATGCTAAGCTTTAAAAAACGATGGATGGGCTGTGTGAAGGATAATACGAAAGAAGGTGACTGACGATGAAGAGTAATAGAAAATTATGGATGAACAAGATATGCTGCGCCAACCCCAGATAAATTGGGATAGGAGCAATCGGTGTACTGTAATTTGTAGAATCGAAAACACGAAGAGACTTTTCGGCGAACAGTTTGTCGGTGAACTGAAATGAGATGGAGGGTGTGACTTTGTAGCATGCTATTGGTTTTTGGTTTTTTCAGAATTCGATTCGAGACTCAGTATGATTTTGCCGTGTTGTTGATGCCTTTCTGTAGTACGTAGTTACGTTATTTAGAGAACTTAGAAACAACGAAAAAGAAAATCATTTTTTCATTATTTAGTTACGTTTGCTGGCACGACGAGGAGTTTGGAGATTGTAAACTACTTTATCGTTTTCGCTTCGTAATTAGTAGCCTAGTAACTAGAGTATTAGTAGCCCTTCTCTAGCACGCACTTGATTTACTTTCTTGGCCTTTTTATCAAAAACCTATGAAATTTTGCCAATATTGTGCAAAATGTACTGTCTTGTAATTAAAGTAACATATATCACACCTGTAATTCCCGAAGGGTTAGGCACGGGCGTACCTAATAGTACACCCGCATTACGATGTTTAAGTCCCATGTTATAGGAGGCAAGCTTATTGCTGGGCATAAATCCAGGCTCCGCGGCTGCTACAGAGAAATTTTCCACGGAAAAACCAAATAAAACTTTGCCTGACCTGGGAATTAAACCCAGGACCAGTAGTAAAATACAATTCGCCTTAAACACAACATTCACAGCAGAGAATTTAATGAAAGCTGCTCCAATGGAGCGGTTGGTCGTAATTGTGGCGAAACAAAACATTGTCGTGATTATCGAGCGCTCAAATGTATGCCAGACCGCCTGTGTAGTCGAGTTATAAGTGTTGGGTTCAATTGACAAGCGATAGCGGGTAAGATGTTCTCTCTAATTATGAAGTTTGGTGCAAATGTTCACTGAAGAATTGCAGATGGTAGTAAACTGCCAGGTTTTTTTGCTAGCCTAACAATTTCAGTTGAACTGGTGGCTGAGAGGCTGTGCGTTTGGTCCACATCAGCTACAAATGTGACGTGGACCTACTCATAGCATAAATATAATATTACAAGAATTAATCTCCCTTAGGGTATGCTATAGCAATATTGATATGTTAAGCGCGTTTGTGCTAGGCCGTCAGATCGCGCCCGCCACCACCCATGTCCCGTAAACCAGCGCCAATCGTATGAACCGCTACAAACACGCATTGTTCGCGCTTCGCAAATTCGCACATATCACAAATTGACAACATTAATTAAGTAGGGAATTAATGATTACACCGCGGTTTGTGGCCGACAGCCATCATATGGATCATACAGTTACCTGGGACCGGGATACCAAACCGTAGGTTAACATTTAGGTACCTAACATTAGTTAAATAGAATCGGATGTTTATAATTACCTTAGCAGTTATAGAACATTGCGTGGTAATCGGTTTTCATGGCACATGACGCGGAGGAGTGAGGAAGATGTCGTGAGGAAAGTTTTGATTACGAATGTGGATGGCTATAAGAGTTAAGAAACACCATAGAAACGGAGTATGGTTTTGTCAAAGATGATATTGCTAGAATGGGAGATCATGAGATTGGGATAAGGGCGGGAGGTTGATGGGTATAGAACATAACCTGACAATCAGTCTTTCCAAGGGGTATCGTGTTGCCCAGTTACTGGGTTGTGGAGGAAGATAGGCAGTCACTCCACTATTGGTTAGACTGGAAGCCGACCCCAACACGGTTAGGAAAAGGCTAGGTCAATGATAACAATGAGGAACTAAGATATTTTTCAGTGCATTTCCTGTAATTCCACCATCAAACTATGTAGCTTAGCTTCTTGCTCGCTGTTACCGCAGCACAGTCTCGAATCTGTAACAGAATACGTTCAGAGAAGTTAGTTGCCAATGATTTGATGAGTACACAAATAGATTTATTGTTCGGTAAGAATATCTTCTTGAATAGTTGATGTTATGAAACATTATACTTAGTAAGCAGTAAGATTTATGTCAGCTATTTGATTAGTATTCGCTGCAATGTTATTTCCTGACAATACAGTCTCGAGGCAGAGGTATTTGGAAACTATAACCTCATGCATAGCAGACGTGCTTGTGACTTATAGAACAACGACTTTAAATGTCTGCATTACCCTTTGGGAATTACAAGCGTGATGTAATGTCACGTTGCATGTTAATGTTCACTAACAAATCCGACAGCAAACCAACATTGTATTCGTAATTCGTCCCCTATTACATAAATAAATAAATATAAATAAATATCGCTAGACATTACACACAGCGCCATCTAGTGCCACACTAAGCAACGAGGCTTGTGTCGTGGACACTAGATAGTTGATATACTACATAGATACTTTTTGTTTGTAAATACATACTTATTATACATATAAACATCCATGACTCGGTAACAAATGTCCATGCTTAATCACACAAACACTTGCTCCTACCGGGATTCGAACCCGGAACCCTATGAACGTAAGGCAGCCTCACTACCGCTGCGCCATTCGGGTCGTCTAACACATGGAACCTAAACATTACTGGCGAAATGTGGGCGAATTATTTATGTACGTACACTCTACCTAATCAAGATGATATGTTAGTTGCTCACACATTTACCCATCTATACGTCTTATAATAAATCTGTAGACGTGGCGTTTCTGTACATTGAAAATAACAAACAGAACCCATTTCTACTATTTTTAGAATTTTTGTCTGTATGTCTGTCTGTCTGTCTGTCTGTCTGTATGTCTGCAGTTTGTATATCTGCAGTCTGTGAGTCTTCGGCTATGTTTGTTTGTTTAAGTATCACGTGAAAATAACAAAACCAATGTGATAAGTTTTAATGCACAAGTATTGTGTGTAACTTAGAAAAGGTATTCGTTTTTGTTTCATTGCAATCCGTGCTCTTAATCAAAAGATATATGAATTTAAAGTGTTCAAGAAGCGATCATCATCATTACTTAAGATGCATACAACGACATCTATTGAACTAAAATGTTGCTAATGAATAAATGTGCTCACAAGATCACTTTTAAATCGACTGCCCGAGTTTATCAAAAAGTTATAGGTATATGATAGCAAATATTATTAGTTTTTGTTTCATTGCAATCCGTGCTCTAGAGAGCCATGAAACAAATGATAGATCAAAAGATATATGAATTTATTGTGTTCAAGAAGAACTTATTGCCTTTACGTAAGATACATGCAACGACATCTATTGAATCAAACTGATAATATTTATTTTTTGTTCGATCGCTTTCCATGCATTAAATTTTTGCAGTTTAATTCCGTGGTCGATAGATGGCGTTGTTCATTTTGACGCCAATTTCTGAATCGCGGTGTTAAGATTTTCCGTGAAAGAACGACCCTCGCCGGGTAAACTGCATTGATGTTGGTTGTTAGATGTCTTTCGTTTCGTGTAAAGTATTTGGTTTCATATTTATTTGGTATAATTGTTGGAATATATATGTCGGAGAAAGCGATAACTTTTAAACACCAAGTTGCTGATTTGACCATTGTAGTAGGGGTAAACGCCGTGACGTCAGATGTTGTTTTAATGGCGGCACGTGGACAGAGTCGTTTTGTAGAGTGGGGATTGTGCCGAGATCACTTTTGCTCGGAACTCCAACCAAGTCACTCCTTCAGAACGAAACTGTCGGTTTGCCCATTTTGTGGAGATTATTTGTTAGTGTTATTTAATGTGAATTTGTGTTAAATAACAAACTGTGATTTTTGTGTATCGAAACCGAAACTATTATTTTAACATTTCATCATGAACCCGGTACCACCGAACCCTAATGACAACGGCGCTATCGCTCAGCCATCGCTTACGCCGTCATCAGAATTGGGATCTGGACTCGATTCCCACTGGCGTGCTATGTTCGAGATGCAGCAGAAGAACATGATGCAGCTGATCGAAGCCATCAGGACACCAACAGTGGCACCTCAGATCATGCTGCCAGAAATTAATCCGGAGCTACCAGATACCGATCCACGTGCTTGGTGCGATACTATCGATATTTGCCTCGACGAACGTCCACTGGAGGGTGCATCGCTTATTATAGCTCTGAGCAAAGCCCTGAAAGGTAATGCGTCATCGTGGCTGTCGCAGATTTCGCATGCAGGCATGACGTGGCAGCATTTCCGCGACTTATTCCTTGCGCGTTATGCGTCCACTGAAACTCTTGCTGCATCGCTTGTTAACATCCACAACGGCCGGCCGAAGGAGGGCGAATGTCTCGCACCGTACGCCAGCCGCCTAATGACTACCCTGTTGGCTCGATGGAAGAATCGAAGCCATGAAGAAATAGCCACGTCGTATGTGCTCGCTCATGTCTCTCAGTTCGACTCTCGGCTTATTCGCTTGGCGTTTACTAGCGAAATAACGTCACGCAACAAGTTACTGCAGGAGATTAAGGCGAGTGCAAGTCTGAAGCAGAAGTTCGATCGCAGTACCGGAGATGGCGCCACTGATGCAAAGCGTTTAAAGCCACAAACTTCCACTATGTTCACGTGCCATAAGTGCGGAAAACCGGGACACAAAGCGGTGAACTGTCGTTCGAAGTTTACGCAGCCTGCTGGAGCTAACCCCCAGAAAACTACACCGGCGGCGACTTCATCGGGTTCCAGCAAAAGAATAACGTGTTTCCGTTGTGGAGAAGCCGGACACATCTCTACGAACTGCCAACGCGGCAGTGCGGGTGGCGCGTCATCATCGGCGGGCAGCGCTGCCAACGCAACGGCGGAGCGACGCGTCGATAGCTGCGAAATAGCAGGTGTTTGCGGGCAATTGGAACAATCCGGTGAGTCGTTTTCATTTTGTTTTGACTCCGGCGCCGAGTGTTCTCTCGTTAAACAAAATGTAGCTTATAAATTCTCGGGCAAACGTTCACTTTCAACCGTGCAAGTAATTGGTATCGGTAACAATTCGAATGTTTTTAGCACTGAACAAATTCTTAGCGATGTTGTGGTCGACAATAACGAACTGTCAATTTTATTTTACGTACTACCCGACGATTGTATGAAATACGATGTTATTATCGGACGCGATATTTTGACACTTTGCTATACGGTACATTTAACTGAATCTACCCTACGTATTTCGAAAGTCACAAATGTAGGTTGTTGCGATTTACCTCCCGTAATTGATCTTTACAATGTTGATTCTGATATTTCAAACGAAAACAAGGACCGGTTGACGTCCCTTTTGAATGAGTATTCGAATGCTTTTATCAATGGCTTATAACGACGATGATGAAACCGGAATTGACCTAACGGAAGCGAGAGAACACGCGGTGGACGGTATTAAGAGTGCGGCTTATGAAAAAGCCCGTTTTGACAAAAATAAGGCCAAAGTAGTTAATTTCAGTGTTGGTGATTTGGTATTAATCAAAAATGAAGAAAGAAACCAAACTAAATTAGACCCCAAATATAAGGGACCGTTTAAAGTTGTAGAAGTACTTGACGGTGATCGTTGTCTTTTAAAATCTTTGAATGGTAATAGAACATACAAGTATGCTCATGATCGCATAAGAAGGATGCCACAAGGTCATATCCCCAGCGAATTAGACGTAATTAGTGAAGAATTGGATCTAGATGATGCGGGTGAAGGCCCATCAACTCGTTCCGATTAATGTTAATGCACAAAATATTTCTTAAGCGGACGGTTTACCGGAGAGAAGGCCCGGTAACATGCGTCCTGTTTAGGGCTTATCAGTGTGAAGGACTGATACTGACTTTTGGTACTGGGCTTGCCAGGTCTTAGGACCGGTACTGTCCAATCTATTGTGTGCACGACAGCGAGAAGGGCTGTGTGTGATGTATCAGACATTACCAGCGAGAAGGGCTGATAATAAGTTGACTACTTTGTTTTTACTTGGTGCATTGATATTGTGTTCTAGTTTATTTCATTTGACTTTTCTAAATCTTGATGTGTCGCTTCAAATGCAAGTCCTTTGTTTGAGGTCAGGTAGGCCGAGCAATCTTATATTGTCTACAAATGCATTTTGTTTTGTCGCCAGGTAATACAGCACACGAGGACGTGTGACTTGTCAGTATGGCCGTGTCGGAGAAAGCGATAACTTTTAAACACCAAGTTGCTGATTTGACCATTGTAGTAGGGGTAAACGCCGTGACGTCAGATGTTGTTTTAATGGCGGCACGTGGACAGAGTCGTTTTGTAGAGTGGGGATTGTGCCGAGATCACTTTTGCTCGGAACTCCAACCAAGTCACTCCTTCAGAACGAAACTGTCGGTTTGCCCATTTTGTGGAGATTATTTGTTAGTGTTATTTAATGTGAATTTGTGTTAAATAACAAACTGTGATTTTTGTGTATCGAAACCGAAACTATTATTTTAACATTTCATCATGAACCCGGTACCACCGAACCCTAATGACAACGGCGCTATCGCTCAGCCATCGCTTACGCCGTCATATACATATATTTATATAATTATGTTGGTCTAAAACTGTGGTCTACAAAAAGTTAAATTGTTGTTGTACAAGTATTTGGTTTCATATATACTATAATAATTATTATAAAGCTGAAGAGTTCGTTTGTTTGTTTGGTTGAACGCGCTAACCTCAGGAACTACTGGTTCCAATTGAAACATTCTTTTAGTGTTAGATAGCCCATTTATCGAGGAAGGCTACATAACGTCACGCTGCGACCAATAGGAGCGGAGCATTAATCAAAAATGTAACACAGACGAAGTTGCGCGGGTCAGCTATTAAGTAACTAAGATATGACAACGTGCCTACGAACTGCTCCCACTGTGTTACTGACACGCAGCAGTCTCAGTGTGATTGTATTACAAAGCATTACTAATGAAAGAGCCTATTAATTTGGAATCCAAAAATAATCTAGTCGTTAGCGGAAAAGCGCTTTTAAGGTTTAAATATAGCTTCAGAACTTTAAGCCTAGATTATTCTAGAAAACTTGAAAATAACATCTTACATTCGAGGTGTAAAGCCTAATTCATTTATGTTTAGAACTTTTAAGAGAACTAATCTTCGCATTTTCTTTGAAAAACTTGTCTGTGATAATTTTTCAAACTGACACATTCTTAATTGCTTGTCAACGATATAGGGCGACTAAGTGTCTATTACGTAGAAAATATCACAGTAACCTTGTGCCGGCGGCGTGTTGTTGTTGAGATGAGGACGTCGTTACAAAGTCACTTTGCGGTGTTATGAGACGGTAAAGTTTCTAGACGAAGCCGAATGTTGAAAAATATGTTTTTTAAATGTGAAAATATGCCTTGTATTAAGTTTTTAATTTCGGTACACATTAGAAATGTTTTCGGTAAGTTTTGACGTAGCAGAACAGGCGGTTTTTTTTCTTTAATTTCAGTGGTTGCCCAAATTATACATAACTTCGTACACGAGTTATTCCCAAAGGATCTGGTAGAGGTTTCGTTACTTCAAATTCAGTAATGGCAGAAAAGGTCTAACAATTTATATTATGAGATTTGTTTTTGTGTCGCTGGATTTTCTAGTAGGTACCTAATTCTTGGAATTCAATTTCTTCAGCCCTCAATCATCTTGACAGACATGTTTTCCTGTAGTTTTCGCAGAAATCCGTTTTGGCCCGTCGTTCGTAAAATACAAAATAAATATAACTGGCTTCAATCAATATAAAGTCATTATTTTTACATAATTATTCATCATATTATCAAATATCATATTTATTATATCTGGATCGGCACCATCTGCATCCCTCAGATTTATTCACACATTATTATCATCATTAGCTTACCCTTATCCAATATTACTTGGGGTACTCGCAACACGTTTTTTCGTTCACTTTACATTCAGCCGTTACACTATCAAGTAATTATTTTTCTTTCATGTTATTCTTCACAGAACCCATCAATCTTTTCTTTGTTCTTCCTCTCCCTCTCAGATTTTTTGAAAAATTTTTCTTCACTTGAGTAGCTATCCTATCATGTGTTCTGAAACATCTATTACTTGCCTTTAACTACCCCACTTAAGCCTCAAAAGCTACAATTAAAGTTTCAACAACAACAACAATAATAAATTGTAGTTTCAATATCAATGAACATACAAATAACATAAACAATTAAACGCACGGGTTGAATAGAGCAAGTGTTTGCTGTTGTTTCAATACACGCTGGTAGCGAACACATAAATTAGTCTGGCGTGAATATGCATGAGGGGCTTCTCGATACTGGGGTACGCAGTGTTGACGTGAGGGTTACCTATATTGATTTGTGGGGAAATGGAATCAGTGCTATCAGGAATTAACCTCATGGCACACTACTATAAGTTCAAAATTTTCTGCAGGATTCGTCGAGCTTCGCTGCCTTTCTGGAGGTCGTCACTGTTTCATTTGTCTTTCAGGCGTTACAGTGGTTATGAATAATGGGGCGGGCTTGTAATAAACATTATAGAAGATGGGTTTCATCTCTTCTTATCGTTTGTAGTTGGTCACAAACCTAGACCATGCCATAACAATGCTCTTTAGTGTGCGTTACAGTATATAGGTTCATATAAATAATGGCTCGTTACGGTTTTTTTGTAGTAAAATAAATGAAATATATTTCTGCTTGAATCAATACGGAAAAGAAATCTAACCCGGAAGCATTCACCTCGTGGAATTACAATTCCTTCATGTAATATTATCTTTTAATCTTGTAAAGTAAAAGAAAACATCACCCACAGGAAATTATTCGAAATAATAACCTTGTTTAAAACAACACGGTTCATTTATAAAATTACCTTCCATTTATACACTTAAATTAATGTTAAAACATTAACAACAACTTTTGAATTAGAGAAGCGTAACTCTTAAATCATGCAATTAGTTGATCCAATTAGCATATTCAATTAATCTCACAAATTAATCAACCGGAAAATGTAATTAATGTGAAAAGAAAAAAATCTTGAGGCGGTTTTGAGTACAAATGAATTTCTTAAAGGTCACCAAATCAGAAGAGTTTGTCAAAGGGAACCTTTTTTTCGTGTCTTTTTGATCTGACCTCCGGCTGTGAGGGTTTTGTGTTGATTTACAATTGATTTCTGGAGGTTTTTGATGTGTCTCGTGTTGTTTGTATTCAATTTCAGCTGAATTAATGAGGGTTAAAGTTCAAAGCTAGATAAAAACAAAATATATTTAAAAAATAAATAATGGATCTTCTACTTTTTGACAACATTATATATATATATAAAATAGAACGAAAACACGGTACACAGCAATCACAGTGTTACTAACATGTCACACTGTGCTTGTTTCATAATGATCTATTCATGTTTTATCGAACGCATGTAATTTAGAATAACAGTAGTTTACATGGAGCGGCTACCTATCTGATCTCCACAACTGCACTAATGTTGTTACATTACTGGGTTGTGAATGGCCAATACCGAATTGCAAGACTGCTTAGACTTTTGGGCTTCCGTCCGACTGCGTTTCCGTCAGACACAGAGAGATCTCGGTGTGTAATGTGTGTAGGTATGAAACCGATCCACGGACCAGTCTCGGCAACCGCAGCTTAACCTTCGACCGACCTGTGTGAGTATTATTTCTATATATATATTTCGTCAAGAGAGAAACCTATATTTTTAACATACTATTATTTTAATGAGCTTTGCAATTTTTACTCTACACAGAAGACAGATACGCAGAACAAAATATTATATTTCTGATATTCGCTTATATTTTGTAAACAAGAAAGCTATTTACTTCAAATACATTTCTGAATAAAAATGTTTCTAAAATAAAATGCCTATTATTTTCGAATACAAATGATCTGGATTTCAATATTAAACCCATTGTTTGCAGTTCGTTCGCATTTCACCTCACAACGTTGTACTCATATTATTTTCGAGATTAAAATGAAGAGATCCACCGTGAACTAGCCAAAGCGACCGCCGCGTTCTCAAGACCGCAACCTTTCGGTTTTCCGAACAAATGAGAGACACAAATATTTGAAGATTCGCGCGACCAATCTCTCTGATTAGAATAGAACACGAAACTAGTCTCCCGATAACAATCTAGACTCATCTCAGTCTTATTCCATTGAGAGAGATAGATTACTTAAGATGGACTTTCTGTTAAGAGATATCCTAACTTTTTAATTATAACTCTGTATGAATAGAATAAGTTTTTACCCAAGAGGTTAGATTATAAATTAATTTAAGAGTAGTCAATTAAGATGTTCACGAAAGACAACATTGTGTTTGAGTTTTTTTTTTAGGATTTCTTAATCATAATCTCATCATTTTACAATTTGATTGCGTACGTAAATAGATACATTTGTTACAAAACTGTGTCACAGCTATTTTTAACCGACTTCAAAAAAAGGAGGAGGTTCTCAATTCAGTTGTATGTTTTTTTTTTTTTTTTTTGTGTTTGTTACCGCATATCTCCGTCATTTATGAACCGATTTGAAAAATTCGTCTTTTATCTGAATGGATTTACTTCCCGATTGGTCCCATAGAAATTTCATCAAAATCGGTTCAGCAGTTTGGTTTTGAAATCAAAATAACTGGAAAAAATGTCATCCAAGTAAAAGAAATTGCGAAATTGATACTTGACAAGGATTTGCGTGTGATACGATAACTAAAAAGGGTAAAATAAAAACTTTTTTGCAAAAAAAAAACCGACTTCCAAATAAAACACGAAAAAAGTGGAAAATAACTTTACTTTCGGAAGTCGGTGGCAAAAAAGTCAATGAAACAAACAATAGTCACCGACTTTCGAAAGTAAAGTTATTTTCCACTTTTTTCGTGTTTTATTTGGAAGTCGGTTTTTTTTTTGCAAAAAAGTTTTCGTTATTTATATTGTTATTGTTTTTTTTTAAGTTTTCTAAAAGAAGAGAAAATGCATGCTGACAAATATATGGATTGGCATGGTACGGAGGTATACTACAAAGAAGAATAATTTAACATTTGTAGTAGATATAACTTTAACCTCTTTTGAAAACATCAAAATCTTTTGAAATTTATAATATTGAGTGGAGGGTTGGAGTTCGTAGCTCAATAATAACAGCTCCTCGGATCAATCTTCAGGTCAAGCCGTGTTTGCCTAGGTTGTTCTGTGGATGGGTGACCAACCATTCATATCGAGTGTCTTCCGTGCCTCGGAAAGCACGTTAAGCCGTTGGTTCCGGCTGTCATTTGTATCTACTGCACTATTATATTTGTACTACTTGTGTTTGACAGTCATTGCAGGTAGTCAGTGACCCGAAAGTCTGACAACCAGTCTCAAGAATGGGTATCATATTACCCAGTACTAACTGGGTTGTGGAGGTTAGATAGGCAGTCGCTCCATGTAAAATACTGGCTAGGCAGGTGATGAGCGGAGTTCAAAACCTCTGGCCAGCGCAATCCGAAGTCTGCATATGTGCCCGCTTGATTGCAAAAGGTGCCTCCCCTATTACATGCAACAAAACTGGCGAAATGGGAGTGTACTATAAGGTCCACCTCTGCCTAATACGTCGAGGAAACAGGCATGCTGCTACGCTCACCATCTACCTAGCCTTTTCCCAACTATGTTTGGGTCGGCTTCCAGTCTAATCGGATGCAGGTGAATACCAGAATTTTACATGGAACGACTGCCTATCTGACCTCCACAACCCTGTTAGTACTGGGTATTTCGATACCTTTTGCCAAGACTGGTTGTTAGATTTCCATCAAAGATATACAAATGACAAATGGGGCCAACGGCTTAGCGTGCTTTCCGAGGCACTGAGGAAATTCGGTATGTAATGAGTGGTCACCAATCCACGGACCAACCTGGGTAAAGGTGACTTAACCTAAAGATCGAACGTGCGGCTGATATTACTAAGCCACGAGCTACTCTCGTGCTCCTTTCGTGGTGTTATGCTCATCAGCATCAAATTACATACTCACATACTGACCATACCCACTACATCTTCAACAAACGATCGATACATCAGTATCACTTAAATGAATCCATCCCTCTTGCCCGTCGGAACAGATAGCTTCTTTCAATCGTTTGAGCATATACTTCTCGTTGGTAGATATTAGCCATACAGTGTGTTTTTTAAACTGGGACAGTATGGGGAAATCCGAAACTATGTGAGATACACAGAATCTTTCTTGGGAAACATTAGCTCTTTTTTATGAAAATAATTTTGTGCAAATATTTTTTTTTAATCATGCGTGAGTCGAGTCGTCCATGAAAACGGGTAAAACTTACTATTTTTTTTATGTCGTTTGACTCGGATTTCTTTAGGATCAATAAATTTCATTATATAGGAAGAAATAAATCATCTTTTGTCCATTTTTTATGGACAACTCACACTTAACCAAAAAAACTGTGGTTTTTTGGTCAAGTGTGAGTTGTAGTAATAGCTTTCATGTCAGTTTCCGTGTCATCTTATACAAGGTGTGCCGTGTGTAATCGGTGTGCCGTTAACCAAGTATTTTGTATATCAAACTTAGCAACTTGACACATATAACATCAAGACTGTAATCCCCGAAGGGTTAGGCTTCGTTAAGGGTCTTTTCACATCCGTTGAATTCGGATTTCCCCACACTTTGTCGCAGTTAAATAAAACACTCTGTATACGAATCGTATATAGTAGATACCAGGTTTATATAAAAAGTAGCCGCGATTGAACTACCACTTGAGGTGGGCAGTTGGCCTCTCAAGGAGCTGGGAATGTAAGTACGCTCATTTGATATGGCAAAGTGATTGGTTTTACTAGCATTAGAACTGATCCCAGAATCCTCCTCAAGTAGCAAATAGGCTGTATTAAAGCTGTATGTAAGTTCGTTTTTTTACCCTAATAATAATAGTCCTCCTGACTGTTTTCGGTCACGGTGGCCAATCTCAGCACATGTGTGTGCGCGCGCAGACACAGGTGGAGAGTGCACCTGTCACTCACATTGTCCGATGGGACGGCAATCCGACACTACCGAAGATAGATCAAGCGCAGGACCAAAGGTTTAACGTGCTCTTCGATACCGGGGGTATCATACCGCCAACTTCCAAACTCCGAGCTGCTACTTAGAAATTCTTAATGGAAAAACCCAATAACACTTTTTGCTCGATCCGGGAATCGAACCCAGGACCAAAAGTATGTTGCGTTATGTAGACAGAAAAGAATACTACTTTACTGTTTTCATTGATGTTTGCATCTAACTAGATTATAATTATTGTGACGATAATTAATATGGAGTATCCAAATAACATTCGTACATCGATGTCCCCGTCCGGCGAGTAGCGACACTGATCGATGTTCCACCGCAATCTCTTCACTGATGGATCGCGCCGAATTCGCTGCTACGCCCCGCTACGCCCCGCTACGCCCGACGAGCGCTCATAACGCTACGAGCTACGACGTAGCAATGCTACGCGGCTACGGATCGTCGGGGCTATAGGCAATTTGCTGACGTATTGATGATTTAGTTCGCCCATCAATTTGAACAGGCAGTGATTTACAGCAGTTAACGTTAAAATTAAGGTCTTTGTTAATAAACAGCTTGTTTCTGGTGATAAAAGTTGATTATTATCTATTGAGGATGATTTGATTCATAACGGATTAATTTAAAACAAAGAAGACCGTCTTCCTTGTTATGGATATGTGATGAGAAGGACTGAAACACATGTGAGTAAAAGAGATGAATAAAAATGTTGATGGATGGAGAGGGAGAGAGAGAGAGATGAATTGTGTGAGAAATCATATGAAAGAAAATGGAGTGAATGATAGCGTGACGGCTGACAGGGGAAAATAGAATTTAAAAAAACGTGTTGCGCCGACCTCAAGTAATATGGTACAAAGGCAGGAAGATGCGGATGAGACAACTTACCTCACTATAATAAAACTCTACAGGAATGCGAAGATTTAGACAAATATAATTATATAAATGTCTTCATGTACCTAATAAAACAGTACATCTCAGTAAGTTATAGCGTACAGCCGAACGTGGCTCTGCTGCGACTGATATATTTCATGTTGATTTACGGTTAAACCACTGCAGTTAAGATAAAACTTCAAGTAGTACATTGAAATACTGAGACCGATACTGTAAGAAAATTCTGACTTTAATTTATATTCACCAAGCACAATTGCAGGAATACTTTCAATAATTAATCTCTATATATGTAGATCTTTTTATCTTCATTTTGGCAGAATCGGATAAGTAGATTTGGTTGATCTGTGAATAAACCATAGAATCCACAGTTGCACAAAATATGATTAAACTTAAGTAAAAAACCTTGTAGTAAAATTAATTTGACTAATTGTTATCAAAAGTTCTGGGTCATGCCGGATAAATTACACTCAGCCTGTCTGAGTTTGAAACCTACAGCCTGCGATACGTCGGAGCCGGTGACACTGAGTCCACAGCTCCCTGAAAAGTTACTAGCATGTTTTTCTTTCATAAAACTCTCGGTTCATAATCTAGCGTTAGCGCGCAAAAAAGTCACGGTCAAAGTCAAAACGATTTGACTCTGACTTCCACGTGGTTCTATTCGAGAAGATATCTAAATAAAATGCTTCATAGTAATAAAATCATTTCAGCTGACAACAGAGTTCTCGTCACTCAGCTTATATTTCAAAACGGGCAAAAATATTCCTTTCATGACAGGGGTTGTGAACCTGAGGTAAGCGACCAATGATTTTGAGGTAAAATTAACAAAATACCAAACGATTAATTTACATTCAAAGTTTAACTTCGATTTTTTTTCAACGATACTATATTAAATAATATAATATTAATATTTTAATTAAATAAATATGATCAAAAAATGTCCCAGTTTTTTGATCATATTTATTTTTAGAACACCGAAATTAATTATAACGTTGGCTTGTCATTATCTTCATATAATAAGCAATTACGGTCTACTGTAATAATTAGTAAGAACGCAGGTACATTGGCGCATGTCAAACGCCTACTTTATGTTCCATTCAAGTCGCACTATCTGTAGATCGACTGAATTTGGATTCGTTTGTAACGCTCTTAGTATATCATCACCATCATCATATAATTGGCAGCCTTATTCCACATACTGCTGAAAATAGGCCTCCTCTCTTTTGTGCCATTCTTCCATAGCCTGCGGAAGCCTCACACACTTATAGTATATAATAATGGCTTTTACACAAAACACCGATTAACTTAAAAAAAAAAACAAATTAAAATATGCCACATCACATTCGTAGACGTGTTAAGATTGGCCTCCCCTGCTCAATACCGGCGGAGATCCAGTGAGATGAGTCCCGAACGAAGCGAGCGCGAGTCAATACGGCGTGCATTTGACTTGCATCTGTCGACGTTATGCAATCCCTAGGAATGCTATAGGGCTACCGACACTTGGTGAAGGCATTTTTTGATAAATTATGTTTATTTTGCAAATAGATTTTTACAAGTACTTTCACACGTCATTTTTTTAAACTAGATGAAGCCGGTATTTCTTACCTGACTACTTTGAGAAGAAACAGCTTGGCTAACTCTCACTCTTTTGAAGAAAGATCCACACAGACATTTTGATCTCTTATTTTCTGTTGAATCTGTAATATTCAATAATCAATCAACGCAGCCTGTCGCACTCCACTACTAGACACAGGCGTCTCCCAAGCTCCACCACAACACTTGGACCTCCGTCTTCCCTCCAGTC
This sequence comes from Standfussiana lucernea, assembly GCA_964057025.1. NCBI lineage: Eukaryota > Metazoa > Arthropoda > Insecta > Lepidoptera > Noctuidae > Standfussiana > Standfussiana lucernea. The sequence goes on from OZ059805.1 coordinate 14,885,872, forward strand.
CTATCGTCTGCTGCCAGTAAGGAGATATTTTAATGCCAGAGGTATGCAGACGTTTGCTGCTTTTTAATTTTTTTCAATATACAATTTAGAATCGATTAGTAATAGTATTTTATTGACTACAGTAAACACAGAGTTATTAACAGTCAGCTTAAAATGTTTGAAAATTAGTAACCAACTCAAACAAAATGACATTCAAAACGTTTATTTTCATTCATTGTTTCGTTTGTCAAGCAAAATGTTAAACACAAAGTATTAATTAATTTCAGCAAATATGTAGCTCTAGTTTGGTTTCGTCAAATATTACGGTATGTTTGTCAAATGCCACATAATTTAATATGCATTGTGATAATAAATTCCAATTAAATTTAGTATCGTTCAAAGTAATTAATTTAAACTATTATCTACGTTATCGCAATGATTCCAATATGCAAATTATGTTTCATAGTAGCAGTTAAATTAAACCGTTTGGAACTGAAATGGAGATGGTTAATCACTAACTAATATTGTCGAAATTACTGTATATTATTACTGTCGAAATAGTATTCGTAAACCGTTTATCCAAGTTAAATAAATGTAACACACGCAAACATTATGGTGCCCTTTAGCGCCTTGGACACATTGCTCTAGTGGTCCCTAGCGTTGCCTCTTATCATGATATCTTGGGTTTGATTACCACATCGGCCAAAGTATTATTAGGTTTTTCCATCAGGTCCATCAATTTTTGTCTATCAAATTTTTCAGTAGCTGCCTGGAGCTTGGCCCGGTTAGTGACAATAGGCTCATCTTCTCGCCCCTTATTTGAGGGGTTAAAACACAGCTGGTGAAACCCTTCAGAGGTTACAGATATTGGTGTTATTCATTTAGCCAAATGTTACCTTTTTACCAGTTCTTACAGTTACGTTTAAATTCATCCGCAGAAATATAAGACATCCCTAACAACCGTGATCCGGGAGGCGAGCTCCGAAATGCAATAGATTTAGCTTTTGTGCACCGAATCGCGATATAATCCAATGCAGACTACCCCTGCTGTCTTTATGCGACGTTTATTAAACTAGCTAGCACTGCTACGGGGGTTTCACTTGGTTTACTTTTTTTTTTAATAAGGGATCAAATTCAGATACTATAAAAAACATGAACAGCGTTGCACATGGTCAATATGGGTTTTTGGGATGAGAATCAAAGGATATGTCAAAATTTGCCTCATGTCAAATGATCCGATTGACTGTTCCTAATTAAGTTATACCAATAACAGCCCTGATACAGCCTGTAGCGGCACCCCGTACTCCGTAGAATATAGTGGGACGAGCTGGGCGAAACCACATTAGCCCTGGATCGAAATAGTTGGAAGTCATAGGGCCTTGGCTTAGTAGTTGGCTAACAGTAACTAGTAATAGGAGCTAACTGCTCCCAGTAGGCTTACGTTTAACAATGTTGTAGTTTGTTTATTTTAGATCCAAAAACAGGGTGTAAGATTGCTTCCAGTTGTCTTATAAATAAGATACAGAATCTAAATAATGCATACCAATTTAATTGCTAGAGTGAAGAGCTCGTACTACTATGGAAAAATTATGGACCGGCTGCGGACATTGGACCCTGACAGAAACTTCAACGGGTTTGTTCGAACCTCGAATAATAAAACTTATCGAATAAAGTAATTTATATCTTTTATTTTACATTGTACTTCACATAATTGTATTATGTTTTTGGCATCGTACACAACAGAAGCATTTAATATTAATAATTATTACAATTTTAACACGATTCGTAAAATTTCCGTTACATTTGAACATTATTAAATATTTCTTACTTAAGTAATAAGATTTGAGCATGGCTTGGCAACGAGAGTTTTATTATTAAAATATGTTAGTCGTAATAATTATGAGATAAATGAGAATTATTAAGAGAGTGAGTTATTGAAAATGTATCAAATTAGTTTAATAATATTGTAGGGAAGATCTGATTAACGTTTCGAGTAAAGAGGAAGTGGTAGATTGATGTAGCTTATATGTCAAGAATTATAGGATAATCGTTGAGTTAAATTTTAATATAAGAGAGATTAAAATTATAACATAATATCTTAACGATTATTGGTATAATAAAGAAAAAAGTTTTATTTTAGATCTAGGTAAAAGAATCGAGATATTTTTAAATATCGATCTTAATCTTGACAATATTACTTTGTTCCAAACAAAAGAACTGGTTCAAAGGCTCGGACCAGAGTCAAAATTCGTTAAAGACTGTATGATGTCTAGGTATCAGACAAAAATACTGAGATAAATTTCCCAACGAAAATAACCCAACATGTTAAGCAAACAATCCATTTATCTCACTTTCAAAATCAAAGCCATAATTTCATCGAAAAATCTTTAAAAGTACCAGCACCCTCCTGAGCTAAGAGCGTCAGCACTCTAAGTTAAACCTGTTAAGAGCACTTAAGCGCTTACTCTTCCCTTTGTGCAAGTTCTTATCGAGCAGCCCGAAGGTTTCTTATTTGACGATATAACGTTACATTCTCAAGGACTTCCGAACTTTATTACCGTGACCCCGGAGTTCAAGAAGTTTCGATGTCGAGTTAATTGGTTTATTTAGAGGAGTGACCTTACTTACGTGAAGTTGCCTTGAGTCGGTCCGAAAGAGACTTTACATGATATAAAAGCCAGACACAATAGACAGTGTCAATTTGCGTTGTGTGAATCGAAAGCAGGTGAATGACGTTTTTTTCGCTTTTGTTGCGTGGACATTAAATAACGATAATCGCTCTTGAAAGCATTGGCTCAATCACCTATTGTACCCCGTATGAAAATCACCAACAAGAAAGCCAAAGAAGATTATTAAATCGTTTCTTAAAGGTCAAAATTTGGGTATTTTTTACGATCGAGATTGTATAAAACCCTACTAAAACTTGGATCGTATTTTATAACGACAAAGTTAGATTGTGAAAATAGATCTTTAAGATTTAAATCCAATTAATAAAATATTCGCTAGCAAATTATTAAATTCTTAAGTGAAGTTTAAATTGAATCTGATGAATTAATTAACCCTTTACATAGTAAGTACTCTTAACGAATATTATGAAATAATATCTTGGTATTTTAATGAAGGCAAGATTAACAATCTTGGAATTCTTTTAAGTATTGTAAAATCGGTAGCGTGAAATTAATAATTCTTTCAATTATATTTATAGGGGTATGAGGAATGGACTGGAAAGTTCCTGAACCTTCATTGCAAGGGGAGCACCCTTCCACTAGACGGGTGTTTTGTCGGGTGGACTACTTCCCGACGAAATGTCGTATAACTCTGGACGTTGTCAATGTCAATGTTAGAGATTGTATAGTTCATACATACATACACTCACGCCTTTGTCCTACGGACCTGCCATACCTACTCCTTTTGCTAAAAAAGTACACTATTGATTACTTCTTTGAAAGACAATTAGTTCTGTGGCAAAAGGCATCGTTTTATGGTAGGTGGTTACGTGAATATTTTTTGGTTTTAATTAAGATATGATAAGTCTAAAATCATGTCTTAGAAGAGTGTCTCCAACGTGTTCAGATTTGATACTCCTTGTAGTTCCAGTTCCAGGTCTTGTTGACTTTATTGTAGTCGTTGTTGGGACTCATCTGCAGTTTGATCGTGAGGTCGGGCTGCAACAACAAATTGTTATCATTACGATTGTATACAGGAGGGAGAGGCAGAGGTGTTTATTCAACAATTCAATTGCTAGTAAAAGCATTAGTTTTATGTCATAGAGATCGAACCTCTTGCCACATACTGAATGAAAATTACTACTACGAGTAGTACTATTTATGGCTAATCAACAACAAGATTAAAAAACACATTTATCCAAAGGCAAATTGTATAAGACAGTCCTCAATCTTCACTCAATGATGAATGGTGGTGGTTCTCCCTAGGGAGAAGAAGTTTCGGAACAAACTCTTCAGTGACACATCTCTGTTAAGCTAGAATTACTTCATTTATTCAACTTATTATGTAAAGTAATTAAAATGACGCTATCCCGGTCACAGACATCGAACCCAGGCATAGATCTTAAGTTCAGTAGACCTATTATACCAACGATGAAACGCTCGATAAGACATTGTTGGATTTTGAAGTATGCCTGCTATTATGGGAAACTATGTTTAGTTATGGTATGAGACATTGTTTTAAAGGAACTTCTTTCATTAATTTTCAACTAAAAATAACAGTATACCAATGCTTTGTTCTCTTAGCTACAAGTTTTAATAATCCTGTACTATCTTGATATTCCATTGTGTCTGAGAAAACATTTCAAGTTTAAACATCAGGAAGAATATCGTTGCTAGGAAATGAAATAGAATATTTGTTTTATATAAAATATAATTATGTTTTTATAGTTTTCAGTCCGTTTTCATATACATTAGGTGCACTGGAATCTTTTAGCGAAAGTTAAAAGTTCAACAGTGCCAAAACTTGTAGACATTACATTTAAGCGGCGCTTAGTGTTACTGAAAACAAACGGGCATTAGTCTTTACATACATACATACTTTAAAAACTCAAGCCCAATGGGGTAGGCAGGCCCTGCGATATGCCCCCTGCTTCTTCTTCTTCTTCTTCGTGTTGATGGTTCCCATAATTATTTAATTTAATTTGTTTCGACCAGAGCTCGGGCGACTGCTACGATTCTTACATACTCCTTTTGCCTTGTCAACGTTTATAAATAATCATTCTTTATAATAAATTACTTCAGTATATTTATGGACTCAGCCTTCTATCAGCATTTCAGCTAGAAATATGAGAAATTTACTAGCAAAAAGGCTGATACAAGTTAGCATTTTAAAGATTCAAGCTCATGTAGAATAATCCAATGCTCTGCTTCAATTTGATTGTCATCTGCACCTACGTAATCATATTTTTTTCCAATCTCTACCAAAACTATGAAGCCATTCTCCCACTGTTCAATCCTTGTAACATATAGCCATCACCGTTCAAACAATCTGGATGGCAACTCGACAAAAACGCGCGACTCCATAAACAAAACATGACGTGATGTATGGCTGTGCTGCACCCCAGCACAGCACAGACGTGACGTATCACAGCGCAGCACGGCAGAGCGCGTAACATCACATAAATCGTTACTCCATTCAAGTTTGCCCTGATTGTTCGAGCTGCTGTGTTGATCAATGTCGCTTTTGTTTTTAAAAGGGATGATTTTGTATGTGGCTGTTACATTTTTCAGCAGTAGATTTACGTTTCGGTTTTCGCTCTTTCTATATGCAACTTGGTTATCAGGTCTGTCGCATTCCACCGTAGTATTTATTTAACCCAATGCTATAGACATTTTCTACCAATCAACGTTTGGGTGTTGCAGTAGTGTTATATCTTTCCTTCGTAATATCGTACACATTTAAAGCTAGAGGGACAATATACAATAGGGACTCCATTATATCTATACTAATATTATAAAGAGGTACAAATATGTTTGTAAGTTTGGGGTAATCTTTGGAACTACTGATCCGATTCTATAAAGTTTTTCACTGGTTACTACGTTAGCTACATTATTCGTGGGTGCTATAGGCTATAAATTATATTTATATCATGCTTGTTAGCCGAGCTATCACAATTTTTGCGGATGAAGTCGCGGGCGAAAGGCTAGTTAGTGATAAGGGCGATGGAAAATTCACCAATGTTGTAGTTTTTCAAAACTACTCACAGAAGAGCTTATCTGAATTCTGTTGAAAGTCGATGTAGAAATACGAAACGCTTTGTAAGCAAGTGTCGCTAAATAAATCTGTTTTCACATAAAATGACATACAATGCATGGATCCATGGCATGAGGTCCTGGGTTCGATTCCCAGGTCGGGGAAATTGTTATAGGAAAAACCCATTTCCCATCAGGAATTTCTCATGGTTTAGGTTGATGGCAATAGGCTCGCCCCTATTACGTGCAAAATGTGGGTGCACCATTAGGTACACCTCTGCCTAACACTCCGGGGATTACAGGCGTGATGTTATGTTATGATACATATGGTCTCAAAATTGTTCTATTACCTCGTAATCATTGTCATGATTGAACTAATGGCGTCGATTTCGAATGGCCCTTAGCCCCACTATCAGGGCGTTAGTATTAGTCGATAGTTCGCTAAAGTTGTGTCATTAAGCGACGCCGACGCCTGCCCGACATTATCCTCTCAGTTTTACAAACGTTTTCAACAGGGTGGCAAAGCTTTATGTCATAGAAGGAGATTCTGGAATTTGTTTTAGGGAGGATATGATGCATTTTAGAATCGCATGTGACTAAAAGAATAATAAAGATGATGGATGGAGAGGGAGAGGAAGACCAAATAGGCTACGATGGATGGACTGTGTGAGGGATGATATGAAAGAAAAAGGAGTAAATGATAGCGTGGCGGTTGACAGGGGAGAATGGAAGAAAAAAAACGTGTTGTGCCGACCCCAAGTAACATGACTCAAGGGCAGGAAGATGATGATGCATTTCAGATCGCCAAAATTAAGTAGGATGTTATCCTTCTTACAGTGTCACCTTTTTGTACTTTTAATCTGTCTCTCTCTTTATGGACAGATAATTTACCAAAACAATATAGGATTATTTTTACCAGTTTAAGCGGACTATAAAACTATTTCTAATAATACTTTTCATCATATTGTATTTCGTTTTCTTTTTAGATCCTTGTATTTGCCCCAATGTTTTTCTTGAGCTCCAGAAAATCACAGAATGCTCCATCTTCCTGGCTACCCTACCCCCTCGGCTAATGCCGCAAGCTTCTTACCCACTAGTTCTTTCAGTGAATTTGAAATTTAAACTCGGGCCATTAGTAGTACGCCAAGTGTTATACCAAAGGATTATTTTAAATTGCCTCTCAGCCAGATTGACTTTAATTTTTCAAACACTCACTGCACCGCCATTATTTTTAAGGCATATTCATGTAAATTTCTTTAATGAACACCAGAGGCTATACTTAAGTGTGTAATGAAACAATGTTTTGTGTCGTTAGTGGTATTTGATTTATAATCCAGTTATGATAAAAAAGGTAAATTCACTGGATTTTTAAGCTCTCTAAAAAGAGACAACGTTGGAATTAAAATTTGTTTAAAAAGTCCATTAACGAATTTGGGAGGCGAATTATTTTAATGGAATGGCTATAATTTGGAAAGGCCTTTCTTAATGCTAACGGGGATTTTATAAGCTCCTGGTTATTCTTATTTATGTTAAAGGTTTACTTCGAGGGCGTAGAGACCATCGTTTTCAAAGCGTTTCGATATTCACAATGACTTTCAACCGGGTTAACATCAGCTTCTCGGTAACATGAGCCAATCCAATACTTGACCAGCTCCGTAACCGTTGATAGAACTTCACGTTGTCAAGCCTCTCCGATCTGTAAGAGCGACAAACGTCCTATCAAAATATTAACCTCTACATCGCCTACTCGGACGCAAAATAGAGAGAATTGCTCACACACGATGCCGGGCAGCATCTTATCCTGAATGACGCGCGCCAGGTAGGGCTGCGGCCCCACTGGCTCTAGGTGGATTGGGGCTGCTGCAGGTGTCTCTCACCTGGGGCTCGCACACGATGCCAGGTGGCATCTTGTCCTGCATAACGAGCGGCAGGTTGGGCTGCGGCCCTGGTGGCTCTAGGTTGAGAGGCTCGTACTCATCAGACAGGCCGCTGTCCGGGGAGTCGGGCTGCTGCAGGTGGTTCTCGTACCCCTTGGGGCCCGCGCGGCTCTTGTGCACACAGTAGTCGCCGGTGAACGGATTCTGGTACGCTACTACTGTTCTGGAAATGTAGAAAAAGAAAATAAATATATGAATCATCTGAGTTTGGGAATAAGTAGGTAGGTATAGGAGCAATATTATCAGTAAGACAACGACGACGATTGGAAAGCCCTACATCTAGCTATAGACTGCTATAGATTTATGATGAGGATAAGCATCCACGAAAGTTTTTTTATGGAATAATAGAAAGAGAAAATTTGTACAGATAGTTCAGCAGTTGGGTACTACATTCTTGTGAAATAAGTGAGAACGCGACTACTCTTTTGCTCTCGTGCATAAAAGCGCGTAGGTCTGTTTGACTAAGATTTTGCTGAATCAGTAGTAAGCTAGATTTATGAGAAATCATCTTCGAATGGAAATGTTCCTTCTCCAGTCATAAAAACTTTGAAAACGGTTGTAGGAAGTTCCTAGTAGGAACACATTTACCTTAGTTCCTCAGTCGCCTCCCCCTCTTTCTTATGCGAAAACACAACCTTGGTCGGTCTCAGCAGTATCGCAATCTGAAACCAACAAGCGAATTTAAACTTCTTAATATTTTGATATCCCAATACAACTTGTGTAATTAACTCCGGAGACAAAGCAACGCCCGACAATTCGCGAAGATTTAGATTTGAGATTGATTCCAAATTGAATTACGGAAATAATTACAACTGGTAACTGTATAGGTAATTGGTTTGGTAATGTGAAACTGGGGAATGAATTGGCAAATTAGGGTTTAAATTGTAATTTTTTTGTTGTTTTCATGTTGACTGTCACATAAAATAAATGTTAATTATCGTAAGCTCTGTTACGCAACAAATAACCGTTTGAAATGAAGTTTTAGTGGACCAGCTCATAGGTAATTTTTGACGTTCAAGAAGTGCTCACTATCAGCATATTTCGAGTAAATTACTTTTGATTTGATTTTGAAAAGTTTCGTGAATTTACTGAATGCATTGTCCGTTTGAAAGATTGTTTGTTTCGAGAATTAATGTTAAAAGCCCGAGAACGAATGTTTGCAAACATTTCGTTTTTGAGATATAGTTTGTCAGATATAGCTTTTTAATGCCGTAATACTAGGTGTATTACAACATTAAAGAGTTAGGTTCTAATTTAAAATACAAAAGCGTAGGTAGGCGTTGACATCGGTTCCAACATAATCCATAGTATATCTAGAAATATACAATCCAAAAATAGGAGCATACCAAATCAAAAATATGCAAATATTCTGTTTATCATTGAAATATCCCGAAAGTCGGGATGGGCATAATATTTGATATTTTTCCGATTCCGATGGGCTTATGTGGGCCGTTCAGCGGTTTGTGGGGCTCAGCCGAAGACCGTGGCTTATACGTACTGTATTTTGTGCAGTACATTATAATCATGAGATTTTATAATGTGGTGTGAAGATAGCGATTAAACGGTAGGTTATACTTTTAATGGGTTATGAAAGTTTTAACATATACTCATACACTTAAAATTTCACTTAATAATACTTGCAGTGTTTTCCTGCATGAAAGCTTCAATACTAGGAACTTTTTAGTTCTTTGGTGGCTTGCAACCTTATGTCTTCTTTAGAAAAGAAAAAAAATCATTTAACAAATTAAATTGTCAGAATAAAAAAAAATAGTAATTTTTTATTGGCATCTGGCGAGAAAAAATTGACAGTGGCGTTTGCAGAGTCATGGTGATGAGTCCATACTAGAATTTTTATGGTCAAATAACCATTTTCTATTTAATATGAATTAGATATTATTGAAAACATTCGTCTGTGATAGTTTTCCCGGCAAATGCCGTGGTGTTGAAGTTTTATATTTATTTGAATGCCATACAATAATGGTGTTACCTGTTTCCTGTGAGCAATATTTGGTACGTATAGATGTATTGTGAATGTTCTTATGCTACAGCAACGTTAATGCTGATCTTGTAATTTTTTCCCCTAATAACAAAAGAGTGAACTTTGTCTCTGGTCTGAAACCGTTTTTCTTTTTGTCTTAGGTGGAAAATTATGTCAGACAGAGCCAACATTTTTTGGCTCCAACTATTACTTTTACACTGATTGCTATCAGTATTACATTATGTAAAGAAAATCCACGTCATACATCTAAAGAGAACGGAACAACTTTGAAGGCGGCGAGGTTAGGAGAGCACACGGAGCGAGTTCAGGACAGGGAGGATTTGTCAGTTTTGTTATTTTAGTATTATGTCAGCTTAGTTAGATATTTAGTTTCTTTTACAACTTACCTAAATTTTACAATAGGAATTATTCCGTTTAAATGTGTATTTTATGCAACTAATTTAGCTTTACGAATTTAAAATTCAAATTACCGACTGCAATTGTATCATAGGACTTCTGAATTTACAAAAACCTTGCTTTTCTTTTATAAATATTTAATATTTACACGGATCATTAATTAAAATTATAAACGAGACAAAAGAGATTTTTTTAACAATATTTTATTTGATTTTTTGTATTTTTATACTAAAATCTAAATTAAATCGTATAGCAGTGAAGATTCCTTTTTTTATTTGCGCTACATACTACTTTAACTATTAACTTTAAATTTTCATACAAATGTGAAGAAGAGTTAGTCTGCAATAAGTAAAATTAGCAAATAGCATCCAACCCATTCAAATAAAAGTAAAGAAAGCATATATATATTATTACAAATTTAGGTTAAGATTATGAATTATACAATCTTGTTGGAGTTAATTTTGTAGATTTATAACATACCTGTTTATCAACATTAATCACTTGTCCTACTAAATATTGTTGCCATCATATTTATGGTGCTGGGATATAAGTGGTCAAGATTTAACGATGAATATAAGTACTTACCTCTCCGTTTTGTCGCATCCTGTTAACTCGGTAGAAACAGTAGCCGCACATAAATATTGTCAGACATAACTGGAACAAAAAGTAAGTATACCGACGTCAGTACACCTTTTGGTTTTAACGTCCACCAGTAAAACATTATGCATAATATGCATGTATACATTATACAACAACAAGTCACTAGACACTTTCGGTTTTTGAATCTAAGTTATTTAGCAAAATATTTATGTAAGCAATTGAAACAGACAAACATTTTAGTAAAAAAAACGGAATTCCAAAAAAAGTAAGTACAAAAAAGTGGAAAATATCTCTGCTTTCGGAAGTCGGTGATTTTTGTTTGTTTCATTGATTTTTTTGCCACCAACTTCCGAAAGTAAAGTTATTAAAAATTATGCTGGAATACATAACCTCTTTTTTTAGAAGTCGGTTAAAATGAAAAACAGGAGGAGCTCATGGCTAAATAATAACTGCCGCTCGGATCCATCCTCAGGTTAAACCGCGCTTGCCTAGGTTGGTCTGTGGATGGGTGACCACCCATTACATGCTGAGTTTCCTCCGTGCCTCGGAAAGCACGTTAAGCCGTTGGTCCCGGCTGTCATTTGTAGATCTTTGACAGTCGTTACAGGTAGTCAGTGGTTCGAAAGTCTGACAACCAGTCTCACCAAGGGGTATCGTATTATCCGATACTAACAGGGTTGTGGAGGTCAGATAGGCAATCGCTCCATGTAAAATATTGGTATTCAGCTGCGTCCGGTCAGACCGGAAGCCGACCCCAACATAGTTGGGAAAAGGCTATGCAGATGATGATGGTTAAAAATGAAAAACAACAAACAATCAAACAAGAGCCCTTTACTATTCGACATGTTTGTAAACTTAGCCTCTACTAGGACACCGTTACGGCCTAGGATGATGCGACTTGCGTCAATTGTCACTTGTTTCTTTCGTGTGAATACCGTCTTACATCGCGACGACATGAGCATGCAGTAAACCACTTTTTTTGTTTGTTTTCGTCGCAATCGCTGTCATGACGCGTGAAGCGTGACCAAGGGGTAAGCAGTGGTAGCCTAGTGGTGTGACCGTTGGACTGCCAAGTCATAGGTTCCGAGTTCGAACCCAAGACACGCACCGCAGATTTTTCGAAGTCATATGCGTATTGTATAATTATCACTTGCTTCGGCAAAGGAAAACTTCGTGAGGAAACCAGCAAGCCTGAGAGATATTGCTTAACGGCATGTAAAACAAGCCAAAGGCCCATGTGCGGCATAAACACTCTGACACCAGGTTAGGTACTAACCACAAGATGACGACGACGCTAAAGGAAGACAATATAGAAGGAATGACAATTACCCCTTTGGTAATTGCACAGCATTAAAGAAATTGTTTATTGTATATTTTTCACCGATTTCATTTTACGTATTTTGCAGTCGACACCAGGTGCTATCCGTATTTCTTTCCCTCCGATCTCGAGAATGGCACATTTAAATAAACTAGCAAGTATCCAGGTAAACAGGTGTCGCAAACGACGACACGTTTGTAAACGAGAAACAATGCGAATTGGATGCCAGGGGCATCGAATAGAAATTGAGTATCATGCTGTGTAGCAATGCTTATGCGTTAGCGATTCTTAAAATTGTTAAAATTGTTAGCAACATAACATCACGCATGTAATCCCCGAAGGGTTAGGCAGAGGTGTACCTAATAGTACACCCACATTTTTCCAGTTATGACATGTTTAAGTCCGATGTAATTGAGGGCGAGCTTATTGCTATCAACCGGGCACAAATCCAGACTCCGTGGCCGCTACTGAGAAATTCCTGATGGAAAAACCCAATAACACTTTGCCCGACCTGAGAATCAAACCCAGGACCGAGTCGCGCTTGCGACCACTAGATCAAGTCCACCCAAACTTATAGTCCAATATTTCGGTTTTCATATAACATCGTGCAATAAGCCGGGGCTTGTCCCTGGCTGCACCTGCGTAGCGCCAACAGTGCCTCATTGCGTTTTAAGTATCAAACGACCCCCGCGAGCTGACTTCAGCTCCTCATACGCTTATTTTCTCCCGCAAACATTACCCGCCAAAAACACCAGAAAACTAGTATTAGATACTGACAACGTAAATCCATTTTAGAAAGCCTAATCTAACATAGGTAGTTGTTAGGTAGTTTAAGTACTTAACACCACACTAGCCTCCCACCACAAATGTTTTCAGCGCTCGACCCGTACTAAACTAACTCACTGAACCAATGTAAACTCGACTTAAAGTTCTGCAAGTTGTAAGAACTTCATCCCAGTGTTTTCTAGTTCTAATGCTAGGGCTCAGTGAGACTGGCCAAGCGCACCGACACTCTAGGATTTTAATTTTTAAGTTAGCTCTTAAAATACGAAGAGAATTTTGTTAGGTAGAGTAATCTCATGAAAATAACGACTCCTATCCGGGCTCTATTCTAAAAGTTCATGGGACAGTTACACGGTAAACCAGGTGTACAAAATGCTATTATTATTGCCTAAAATAGTGCCTCTGCAGAGCTTGAAGTCTCTGGTTTGATTCCAGGTCGGGCAAAGTGTTGTTGGGTCTATCCATCAGGCATTCCTCAGTATCGACCAAGGATCTGGATCTAAGCCTATTGATGGCTATAATATGTTTGGGACTTAAGAATTACTGCGAAATGTGGGGTCACTATTAATAGGGGTACTATTAACACCTCTGTCACCTTCGGCGCTTACAGGTGGTTGTTTTATAGGTGTCACCCTGCACACCCAGACAACGCAGACTTTTATCTTATACTCCAGTATTGGTGCATTAACATTAATGCCCTTTATTTTAAAGGTACAGCTAGATGCGCTTTGATAAAATTACCAGTTCTCAATCAGAACCTCTAGTCTACACTACGATGAAAAATTTTAATCACCTCTGACTGAACATGTCTTGTCATAAATAGCACAGCGCACTTATTATTCAAGACATTCTTCTATTTCTTAGCTTATTACAAAGACAACAGTGTAGATCTAGACAAATGACGACCACTTCAGTTTAAACCGTTTACGACGACATCGTTTAGAACAACATATCGGTTATTTTAACCAAAATCATAGGCACAAAATATTTTTTACCTTGAAAACATCACCGGTTATTACGACTTTCGATTTCTACGACCAAATATGAATAGTCCCTTCGATGTCACTATAACAGACTTTGACTAAAAACGTTTCGTATTTCTGCCACGACTTCAACAGGATTACCATGGGTAAACTTTTAGGTAGCTGATGATGACATCAATGGTACCGCTGATATAATGTCACTTTCTTTAGGCCAGATGGAGTTTTCTTAACTTGATAATAAGTACAACGTTATTTAAAAATACAGAACAGCAGTTGAAATTACGTCAGACCCAACTTACCAGTATTATTAACAGCAATATATCAATGTAAATAATGATCATATTTCACTACAACACTTTACACCTTATAAACAATCAACTAAGCATTATATTTATATAAAAATAAACTATTTTGCTAAACAAAACACTGACTGACTCAGAATATTCTTAGCTGAAACTCTCTGAGACACCATTGGTTTATTAAAATATTGTTGGTATTTTTCTCGTTCATGATTGGTCAGAACGTTTTTTGGCTCTGTGCTCATTGGTTGAGTATCGATGTGAATCTGGGGATGCCAATGGAGTTGCTCTACAAACAAGGGATGATTCGTCTGCAGTGTGTTTGTTACGGAGCATTGAAAGTGCTGGACAGTTAAATGCCTATTAAGTTATGTGCATCTCTGAGGCTGACCTGTCGGTGTGTATCTTTCTATATTCATATGTTGCTCATTATTTTCAACAAACTGTGTGTCTTCAAACAACATTGTAATGTTTTAATTCTATTAAAGGTTATCGTGAGGTAAGCCATTCAAAACGCCAGTATACAATTTACTCCTCAGTCTCTTTCACTCGTTGCGATCACTGCTGAACGATTCCACAACTCTCAACAGTCACAATAACGTGACAGACTAAACTTTTTAACGACTTTTTAATTTTTTATTATGCGGCGAAAAATGCCTAACGCATACCGCACCGTTCGGAGAGACCTAGATGGTTTGGTTATGTGGGGCTTGCACCTACTAAAACCGCCGTGAGCCTACTGTCGCCTTGCCATGGGTAAACTGCTACGCATGACGTTCGCGACCCATTCAGCGCAGCCCGCTTCCGGGCTCCAAACTCCTCTGGCGATGTCCGGGCTCATCTGAGACATCGCGACCACTCATGAGGGTCGTGCAATGCGACGACAATAGACTAAACTTTCAAAGACCTCAACCAACTTCTACGAATCTTTGGCCTGTTGTGGTGGGTCGATTACGCACAATCTATTCAGTGACTTTCTTACAAGTGATCACGTGTCACATCCACCGTCTTACCTCTTTGTACCTTTCAACCCATCTGCTACCA
Source organism: Standfussiana lucernea (assembly GCA_964057025.1). NCBI lineage: Eukaryota > Metazoa > Arthropoda > Insecta > Lepidoptera > Noctuidae > Standfussiana > Standfussiana lucernea. Next base: position 14,900,909 of record OZ059805.1, read on the forward strand.
CTATCCTACTCTGTGGCACGCCAGTGGGTGCTGGCGCCAGCACTGTCGCGACGTCTGCCGCCACCGCCGCGACCTGGTTACGTAGTCGCCTGCTTACTGACCCCTGCTCATACCTGTGGTGGCATAGCGCAACGATACCAAAACGTAGATAAGTATTTTTGATATTAAAGTTGAAAGTGCGTTGGACTTTTCTAGGGTTTTAATCGGGGTAATGTTCTTTATTTAATGAAAAGGAAACCTCAAAAAAAAAATTCAAGAAAGTCTCGACGTTTTTTAAGCATTTACCGAAATAGACTAAAAGCAGATGATTTTGGTAAAAAATAAATTCTGCGTCACTAACGTACATAATTATAACAGTTTTGTATATAACACCAAAGACAATAGTTAAGATTGGTGGAGTGACCAACGTCTCATACTTCTAGGGTTTGGTTCAAGAAATGTATACTACCAAACGGGAAACCAATTGGAGGATTAATCCATTGCTCCAAATTCAGCTACTACAGTAAATAAAACAACCACAAACATTGTAGGTACGTTTTTCCCATTATCATAAAAAGCTATCATAAAACCTAAAAACATTTTAAGAAACCCACAGCTTTCCAAACAGCCATAACACATGTCACCCCTTAAAATATATCCCCAAAGGAAAAAGTTCTGGGGCGAATTTCCCTTACCTTGGAAATAAGGCGATTGGGTCGAAAGTGTTAACTAAAACAAAACATTGTCGTCGTAAATGGCAGGCAGGAGGAGAGCAATCGGGTACCTTGGGAAGTAAATGTGTTGGAGCAGAAGTTCAGCTACATATTTAAGTTCACTATACAAATTAAATCAGCATATTTTGACTTTGATAAACTTAGCAGTACGCCACGGAACAGTCACGTTACAACAAAAGCTTAGTTATAGTTCACGTAATTTGTGGACAATGAAGCAAAAAAACACCACTCAAAGCTATCAAAGGGAAGGGAGGTGAGGGGGGGGTGTGGGTATTTTGGAGGACTTACTTATTTTATTGATTGTGGAGCTCAGTAGCACACTTATTGGGTGTTTTACTGACGAATCTATGTGTAAATGGTATTAGTTACGCGGACGTCGTGGTGCTGCTGAGTCCGCCAATTGGCGCACTCAGGAAGTTGGTGGTGATGCGAGAGACTTATGCAAAAGCGCACGGACTTGTGTATAACGCACGAAAAAGCTAATTACTTGTGTTCATATTAAAAGGTGTGGCCCTAGAAGGAGTGCTAGATTTTAAGTACTTAGGGCACATAGTCACTAAGGACTTAAAGGATGATGCTGATACAGTTTACAAAATGACAATTTTGTACAGTAGTGTACCTTCTTTCCCTTACTTCGCAGTGTCAAGACAAACAGCGTCCCGAATACCCGATAACTTTAAGTTCATACTCAGCTACCTGAGCTAAGGTACGAGCTTGTTCAGGGCGTGTGCTTTTGAATCTGCTCAATAATACAGCAGCCAACTATGTGCGTAATATTTATTGTTTGTCGCCGGTTTGCAAGACGTATGAATTAGTTAGTTGTTTGGGTTTGTTCGTGAACGTTGCTGTATTATAGGACTGTGGTCAAGCGTGATGGTTACGGTATACTTAACTGTTAGCTCCGGTTTTACGTATTATTGGGGAAGAAAACTGACAGATTAGTTGTTACTTTTGTTCACCTGGCATCTCCATAGGTGTTGTTTGAAAACTTTTCCGCAAGATGGCGCTAAATGTTTTGTCCTTTAGTCAATAATTCGCTTTTAATTAAGATATGACTGTGACAAATGGCATAAAAATTCAGCTCTCCAGCGGCTAAGCTTCCGGAAGACCACTCTTTTCCACACACTATTTTCCGAAGGGATCGGATGGTTTAAACTGTCGTTACTATTCCCGGTGCTAATGAATTGATGATAGGTCTTTCAGCTCATTAGTTCGATGGACTATCTCCTTAGATAATCCTTTTAAATGCAGCCTACCTCTCTTTAAACGTTGCATATCCCTCATCTCTGCTTACCCCTTAAAAGTAAAAACCGTGATGGATATGCTTTCATAATGAAAAGCTACCAACATCAGGTGTTGGTTATATAAAATTGTTAATTTCCGTCTGCCTCAAACGACGGTTAAATTAGACTTCATTAATAAACCGCTAAAAATTTCGGTTAAAAATAACGCTATTTTTGGTCTGTTTATGTGCAAAAGTGCTTTTTATAACGGAGGGTCAAAGGATTGCTTGCAATAGGGCTGTGTTTATGTGCGGAATAATGCGGCCGCCTTTTAAATAAGTAAGAGATTTTTTATTCAACACCGTAGGAGATTGTAGAGGGTAAAATAAAACATATCATCACACCTGTTAACCGCGAAAGGTTATGCGAAGCCTAACTGCCAGCTTGTTGACATAAATCGTGCCCAAATCTATACTCCGTGGCTGCTACTGAGAAATTCCGGATAGGATACCCCAATACCACTTTGCAGTACCTGGGAATTGAGTCCAAGAACGTATGATAGCATTACACCAACAAAGCAGTCTTAAGATGATAAGTATCAAATCAATAATATTGTACCTAAGGGAATCCTCTGACAAAAGTAAACGATTCTCACACAATCGAACAATGAAGAACAAACGCACTTCTAAACAATCATCGACCCGAGATCGAAACTCGAAAACTATCGCTTTATATTCAGAATTAAGTTAGAATCACCTAACAATTACATAACAACACAAACAGCACTCGAATGGGACCTAGACCGAATTCAAATTAGATTTTAATCTATTTTATTGTTCTACTTCGCTCTTGTGCCCCAAGTTTTAATTGATCGTAGGAATTAATGGCGTAATAAGCCAAGAGGTAAGATTTATCGGTAACGGTATAATGTTTAGTACATTTACCGGTTCTAGGGCTAAGTATGATACGTTGGGACTTAGGTCTTGTGATTTGTTGTGTCTTCTCAGTTAGTTCTAGTAGTTAACAATGGGGAGATTAATGTAGGTATGATGTATGGTTTTGAGGGTGAAAGGACCTAATTTTCTATGTCAGTGCCTATGTTGTGCCTACGTCAATATGTTGTGTATCTATCTCAGGCCCTAGTACGGGCGCGCGGTGTAAACGTAACGTAACTACGTCGATTTTAAAATTAAAAATACTTGTTTCATTTACAATATTTAAACACAATTTTAAGATATTTATTCATATACGGATGATGCTGATTGTGCTTGTTGCAAACTCTTTAACTAAATGCTATAGGATAATTGTATTTTAGATTAAAAAATCGACTTATTGACGTTACGTTTACACCGCGCGCTCGTCCTAGGTCCTCTGGTATACAAACGATCGACAATTCCAAGGTAGAAGCTGAAAAGATCGCACTTAACAGATCAGTAATATAATTCACAGAATGACGGCGTCAGCTTTAATTATAAATAACCCACTCGTACCTTACCAGGTAAAAAAGTATCTTTTCTAAACAAAAAGGGTTCATGTTCAAGGATACATTAAACAGGATATGAAATAATGAAGGGTAGCATTTTCCTCGAATAATTAAAGGTAATTTTTTAATTGCTATCTTTATTAAAACAAGGTTAAGTTACTGATTGCATTAAAGATCGTTGATCACTCAATTCTTACCTAAGAAAAGGTGACTGTCCTAGTAAGAAATACATAAGTGTACTTCTGCTTTAAAATAATTCATAAGACTTCATTGACCGCCCCATTGGTTTAGTGGCCGCAAGTGCGACTGCGGGACTTGAGGTACTGGGTTCGATTATCAGGACGGTCAAAGTGTATTGGATTTTTCTATCAGGAATTTTTAGTTGCAACTATGGATTCTGGATTAGTGCCCGATCGATGGCAATAGGCTCGCCCTGTGACATGGGACTACAACGCAACTGGCTAATTTATTATATTGTGGGTTAACTATTAGGTACATCTCTGCCTAACCCTTCGTGGACTACAGGCGTGATGTTATGTGTTTATTGACATAAGTAACTGGCCACCAGCTATACGTTCAATCGACTTGACACCAACTGCAAAGAAATAGAGTATACTGCTCGCATTTCTATGCATCGCCTGATTAAATTTATTTTAAATTACTGGTCCTTACAATCTATTTTCAAAAAAAAATCAGAACAGACTTCCTATTAAATTTCTACCGATAATTAAATACAAGGTGTAGTTTTGCAACCTCGTCAAAATTCAGGAGGTTGTCATAGAAGACGTAAATAGTCAATATAAATTACGGTACCTGGCCAATAATAATAAACGCTGCTTTTTTTAGTAGTTTTAATTTGACACCATTTCAGAATGAAGCCCTTTTCAAAAAAGGAGAATCACCGTTTATCGAATAAACGTCTGAGTTTGTTTGTGTGTGTGAAAGCGCGGTTATAGGGCTAGTATTAGACGGGCCGCGTTGTAATACGGGTGGTGGTGTACACTTATCGATTTCCGATATTAAGAAAAAAATAATTATAAAAAATTACCTACCCATTTTATTATTATTTCGGGTCGAGAATCATAGCATAGTTACCTCCTTGAATTTGACGAGGATGCAAAGCAACACCTTGTATAGACAAGTATCGATTTCCTACCCCCTAAAATATCTACCTTTTATCTTTATTTACAAATATAAAATGTTTAGCTAAGAGCAAGCCCCTAACAGTTGGACCCGAAGAAACCCGATCAGCCCACTAACAAGTGCTCTTGAGCCTTCGCAACACGATAGTATTTGAAAAATAATCCTTTTGATAACAGCGGGTGTTTACCGATACGTACCGGTAAGGGATGTTTTTTTTGTTTCGTGTCCAATTCAATAATGCGTTCAGGAAACTGATGGGGTTGCCATGCCGTTGCAGGTTGCAGTGCATCAGGGATATTTGCGGCGGCGCGTGTAGATTGTTTTTACACAATAATGCGCAAGCGTGCAGCATCGATGGTGGCTCGAGTCATGGTCAGCCCTAACAGGGTTCTACAAATGATTGCTGGCAGAGTGGACTGTCTTTATGTGGTTCACTGCTGTCGGTTACATGTGTCACCATATCGTGTTGTGTACTAACACTTAGTTTTTAAGCAATATGTTACTAACCCTCTATGAGCCTCCGCTCGAAATAAAGATTTTAAATTGAATTGAATAAAGGATTTTTTTTAGGCCTATTTTGGGCATCTGTGCGCAGTACATGTATGTACTGTTGCCAGGTGTCTCCATGAGGTGGCGTAGTTAAGTATTATTAATTCCAGTTTAGCTTTGTTACTTATTGTGTGTTTTAGTCTATTATACTAACATAGGTTAAGGAATACTAACAAACTTATGGGTTCTACCTGAATTAAAGATTAATAAATAAATATTTTGAAGAAGTTTTTATTTGATTACGTTTTAGAGGTTTTTGAACTGATGTTGGGTAGTTGGAATGATTAATATTGTTTTATTATAGTGATGTATAAAAATGGCAGTTTTTTGACAAGAAAAGAGCCATTTCCCGACACATATAACAAAATGTTTTCTGATTGTGCTGACCAATAAAATATGGTTACATTTTCTTTTCATATCTCTTTTATATGAAAACTCTAAGTATAAAACTCATATCCCCATAAAAGACGTGCAATTCAAGAAAATAAAGCAGCGATAGGCGTAACATTTTTACGATATCCGATGATAACGCAAATGGAAACTTTTCCATTTCAAGTACAATGTTGCCAACTCAAATAAACATCCAACTTTTAAAATTACGTTTTATCTGTCGTGCACTCAGCTTGCCAACTTTTACGACAAAATCTCCCAAAAAAGAGCAAAACGCTTCACGTCGAAGTAAAGTTATACCCTTAATTATTTCCTAATTTCAGCACAACGAGGAAATTGAAGGAAAAATTTCAGTAGGAGAACAATTTTCTTCAAATATTCTTTTATAAGTTTATTTGATAAGAGCTTTTTTTTAAGATTGAGTAATTGAAATGTAACAAGAAAGTGGGATATGAATAATTGTTCTTGAAAATGTAAAGGTCAAAGGCACTTTCGGCCAGTCTTTGATGTTAAGACGCGTTTGTAGGTAATACGACTCACTGATATGATCATATTGTAAGTAGTCTACATAGTAATGTAGACTACTTACAATAAGCGTGTTGCGTGTTATGGCGTGTTGTATAAGCTCAGTAGAGCCTACTACTATTTTAGATTCTGTGGCCTTATAATTCGAAAAAAGTAGTTGGCTTTTTTTTGAATCAGTTTATCTGGAGAAAATCTACGACAGGGTCTAGACAAATGGCAATCAATTTCAAACTGTTTCCTTTAACATCCGCTTCAACTGAATCGAAAGCATTTTTGTAACTTTGCTATCATCGTCACTGTATCTATGCCCATTAGTGGCAGTTTTTAACCGACTTCAAAAAAGGGAGGAGGTTCTATGTTCGGCACTGTGGTGTATTTCTTTTTTCATTGATATTTCCCTCAACTATGGACCGTTTTTTATATTTATTTTATCAGCAATTTTTTTTATTGGTTAGTCATTTCCGCGAGGTAAGTTAGTTACAACGTCCCCAACTATATGTTAAGTCACGTAAGTCACTCTGATAAAACCTTATGCTAACCCCAAAATACTTAAGACAAGATTGTTAAACAAACTGTATTATCAATGAAATTGACTCGTTAAAGGGCATGTTCTTATAGAGGGCTAAGAAAATTGATTACCGGCAGAGTAAGATTTATAGGGCAAAGGATATTAGCAAATTATGATGGATGACTGGAAGGGACTTACTTACGAAGGCTTTATGTGTCGGTTATACGAGATTGATATGTTGCGGGCTGACCTTGAAGTTGTTATTATGTTATCATCAGTATTCATTTCGTAAGCGGCGCGCGTGCGGCTTGTATGCCTAGATGAATGATCGAGGATAAATCAAAAAGTGTATGTAAGAATTGTTGTAGTTGGTGTTCGGTAGACTCCGCCTAAGGTCTTGTGGGTCATGAAAATTCATGCGAAAAAGTGTGCGCTATAGAAGTTTGTGGATCCAGGAGCTAGGTTGGTGTTTTTTTTCAAATAAGAACAAGTGACCAGAAGTAAAGAAATAATACTAGAAAATAGAATCTGGTGTTCATACGGTTTCCGGTTTTCAATTTATTTGAAATGAAAGTATTCTTAACCATAGATGGGTAATCTTCAAAATCAGATCATCAGATGAGCTCGATTTTTCTGTGTTTTAGGGAGTAATTACCAAATAGTAATTCATCTTGAATTATCATGCAATTTTGTAATTACTCCGTATGTATACCTACTACAAACGCGAGGAGCATAAGGCATAACTCCAAGTTTCTGCCCGTAATCTAAAACTTTTTGTACCATTAAAACCCTCATTATTTTCTAAATACATTCCATTATTCAACATCAAAAAGATAAACCCAAAAACAGCAATCCTCTAAGCATGATTACTCAATAAGAAGGGCCAGTCCCTAATTCATCCGACCACACATTGTCCCCTTTAGGGACAGCTTTATAAAAACGATATATCTACCGCAAATAATTACTAAACATATACTTCGACATTAGGAACCTGCCCGGAAACAGGGGTGTCCCGAAAAAGGGTGTAAATATACACTTATATAATGCTGGACATAGGACACTTTCCTAAGGGATGAACCACGGATCGTAGAAAGAAGGTATTGTTAGGATGTGGCGTGTTTTTCCAATATGAACAAATTGTGCAAAGACGATCAAGAAACGCCAACAACCTAATCTCGCTGTTAATTTACGAATTGCTTGAAGTACATTTCCTTTTTTATTTTTCTTTAAAGCTGCTCTTCTGAACATCCTATCGTAGCAAATATTTAGTCAAAAATTGTTAATGTGACGACTTTTACGGTTCTCTGCTTGTGAGAAACCACGCAAGATAAAAGCGATGGTGCCTTGTATTCAATCGACAACTTCTGTAAAGTCTTTTGGTGAGAAAAGGAAAAAGAACGCAACTAGCATACCACCGGCCCTTACAGCTCATTCATCATTCTCCTTTCCTTATCCCAATTTGTTTGGGGTCGGCACAGGATGACTTCCTCCTCCATTCTTATTATTATATATTACTCGTTATCTCAGCAGTTACCTCCTTCCTTGCCATATCATCTTATTCTACACACAGTCTATCCATCGTTTCTTTGGTCTTCCTCTACTTTTATACCCATCCACATTCATAGTTAAAACTTTCCTCACAACTTTTTCCTCCTCCATGGACCCTTACATCTGTTTTTCTTAATTTCATGATTAGCTGTGTAGACCCTTCGTCTCTCAAGGGGCCATCCACTATGTAATCGGAAAATGTGGCGCGAAATTAAATATTGGGGCTTGTTTAGTGAATTAGATTCAAGGTTGTATCCCCAAAGGCAAGTGGGGTTCAATTCTCAAGGCTATTATGAGCGAAATGAGGAAAGATAAGTGTTAAGGTTGATATCAATTTTAGTGCTGCACGTGTAGGTTTCTAGTCACCAGGGTGGCTGTGAGAATTAGACCGGGCACCGTGGCGTTGTTCGGGGGAGTCCTATTGCATTGTACTTAAGTCCTTATACTGAATGATGGGGATAAAGATATCACTGTGTCAGAATATTTTATTACATACGTAGGTACGATTGAGATATAAAATCCATACGCCCCGCCCCGTCCACGATATCAGAAGACGCGACTTGCATGTAGTGTGCGTCACTAGTTTCGTTCACGTGAGTTCCGTTACGTCGCGTTGGCTCACTCATTTTGACTCGACAAGCTCTAAGCAATTTCATTCATTTTCTTTCTCCACAGTCCCTGTAACACGCGTGTGATTAGATTAACTCATCATCTGCCTAGCCTTTTCCCAACTATATTGGAGTCGGCTTCCAGTCTAACCAGATGTAGCTGTATACAAGTATTTTACATGGAGCGGTATAAGGCGGATAAGCAGTCACCTATCGGACTTCCACAACCCCGTTAGTACTGGGTAATACGATTCCCCCTGATTGTCAGAATTTCGGGCCACTGGCTACCTGTAACGACCGCCGAGACCAACGGATTAATGTGCTTTCCGAGGCACGGAGGAAACTCGATATGTAATGGATGGTCACCCATCCACAGACCAACCCAGGCAAGCGCGGCTTAACCTAAAGATCGACCCGAGCGACTGTTATTATTTAGCCACGAGCTCTTCCCTGTTCCTGGTATGATTTAGCGGATTATGTAGATAAACTGAAGATGATAAACAATTCATATACGTAAATATTATGATACATAAAATCATTTGCACAAGGTCACATTTCCCATAATTAACTGTCAGTGGAGATGTCGTAAGTCAGTGGAGATAATATCACGAAGTGTCCCTCTTCCTCTTGTCTGGGAACAGATGTCCCTCGTTACGTGACGGACGTGACGTAATTTGACGCGGAATGTGGCGCTAGTGTGATTCATTACAAACAGTAAAATAATTGTATTGATTGATATTACTTTACTGATATAATTAAATAGCCTCGTAGGCATAGCGGTCGCATAATACTGCTAAACATGGGGCCTTGTATTCGATATCAAAACCGAGTGGAGTTGTTGGTTTATCCACCAGGTAAGTATCTATTTTTGTTTCTGTGCTCAGTTGATGACATTAGGCTCTTTTCAAAGACGTGATATTTGTTACGCCGCTAATAATTACAGCGCAGTGTAAAGGATCTCACCTGTGGAAGAATTAATATCACTATAATAATTATACTCTATCTCTGGCACTCAGCGGTGTTCCAATATAGAGGTTACCTTCTTGATCAGAAGATCTCAAACTTATTTAGTCTACCGCCCACTTTGAAAATCAATAATTTTGCAGCGCCCCCTTTTATTTTTCTTTGCCACATCTTAAATATCAGATATTAGTCTGGTCTGGAGTTTAAACTTACATGCTAAACGAGACTTTTTTACCAGTGAGAGCAATTAAAACGCAACTTTTAAATATTAAGAGATATTCATTTTCTACTGGGCTCCTTACCGCAACCCTCTACGCCTTCAGCACCCACAAAGGGGCGTTATTGCACACTTTGAGAAAGACTGTTCTTGACTAATATTTCTGTTATAAGAAACATCAATAGTCCTTCAACTTAGCGTTAATCGGTGTCGGTATGAGTATACCGACAACGATTAACGCTAAGAGAAAAAAATGCTAGGTATTTTTTTCCCGAAACCTACAAGAAAAACCTCCCCTTCAACATATTCCCGTGCAATTTCTTCTAAGTTACATAAATACATACACACTTACCGTAATTGAGTATTATAAATAAGTACCTCTGTTGTTTTTACATAATTTATGTGTGTTGAGGTATCTCCTCGATTATGAAGTTGAACGACATTGAGCTACCTTTTTTAATAAAATACTAATATGAAATAAAACTTTTTTGCAAAAAAAAACCGAATTCCAAAAAAAAAAACACTAAAACGTGGAAAATAACATTACTTTCTGAGTCGGTGGCTTTTTTTTTGTTTCATTGACGTTTTTGTCACCAACTTCCGACAGTAAAGTTATATTATCATCATCATTATATGTAAAAAACAAAATACAGGTATGTAAAAAAAAAATTACCGTTTTCAGTGGTGGTATCTCACACAAATCCTACTCAAATATAATTTTTACGCAGAAACTAGAATTTATTAGCACGTCATCATCCACACTCATTAAGTACCTACCAAAACACAGTTAATGAAATCTATATGGGACACCAGCGCGGTGTCCCATATAGCTTCTTCTACGAAATGAAAGAAAAACTTACCTACGTAAATTTGACCAGTAATCACGAAGAAATCGGTAAAAAAGACCGTGGTCGAATACATAACCGCCTCCTTTTATACAAGTCGGTTAACAAGTTATTTGGATTCAACGATTGTCCATTTATGGGGCATTGATATTTCTACATATAATCACCATGCAAAGTGATTGCACTACATATGTTGTTAATGAACGGAAAGAAACTGCTGCCTGCCCACTGGATGGGATATTATGGGTAGCGGTATGAAAACATTTTTCATGTTAATCAATGTCTATGAGGTCTGTGGAGTTCCACTAGCTAGTTTAATTTGACCTTGATCAGGTACTCTATAACTAAGGGTAGGCAAAGAATGAACCATTCACACTGAAAAATATGGAATCGAATCGAACGTAACTCGTAACACGCAGGTGGACAAAGAAAAATAAACCACCCCTGAATCCAGCACTTTCGATCAACATAAGTAAACGGAGTTCCCAGCTGAACTTACATTCAGGGTTCAGCAAGATAAAGTGGCCAAAATAAAAATCTTTCGCAGTTGTCAAATGAGGGCAGTTTGTCAGCCGGCAGAAACACGGTTCCGTATATATCATTACAGGGACAACGAATTGGGAATATTATTAAAAGTCTCGACTAACAGCGAGTACAATTTGTTACTTATTTTCAGGAGCTTTTTCGTTGAGATTTCATGTGTTTCTTTATTAAGAAATACTAGGTTTGTACTTACGTTTATCATCTTTTATGTTTTTGTGTACCTTCATGTTTTTCACTGAAATAAAGTGACTTACCCTGAATTTATTATTATTATTTATCATTTATTTTCTCTTCACAAAGCTGACTTCCAGTTAATTTGTACAAATAATGTCTAAACTATATTCCACCTCTCTAAGAGACTGGTGCCTGATGTAGGTTTTTGATGAAAAAAACCCATTTTACAGATGACTGTTTAATTTTATTATGCCATGCCCATTTCCACATCATTTTAAAGCGCTTGTTTTATTTCGACACACCAGCGGTTGTTAATGTCAAATTGCTACCGTAGACGTGCTGTTAACTGTACTATAAGTTTACATATAATTGATACTCAATGAAGGCTACATACGTTAAATAACTGTCAATAAAGTATACGAGTATTTATTTAAATTCACTTAGTTCGGCTTGTTCCACAGTTTATAATGTTTTAAAACCAGCGTGCGCTGTGCATGTCGGTGAAAGCGCTCTGATTAAAGGGCTTGCTCTGGGACAGTTCACATGGCGACCGCAGTCCGACGAGCCATCATATCTGATACTATGATTGTGGACACGTGGAATGGAAACCAAAATACAAATTATTTTGTTTTATTTTGTGATATCTTGAGCGTACTTAAATCAGACAGGCCATATTCAGAGGAAAGAAAACGTTTCAATGATTACATCACGCCTGAAATCCCCGAAGGGTTACGTCGAGGAGTAGCGTATGGCACTTACACCCACATTTCGCCGGTTATTTAAGTCCCATGTGCTCAGCTTTAGTGCTTTAGTACAATCTAGACTCAGGGTTGCCACGAGTCTGCCATGTTGGCCGACTGGTCGCAAGCGCTGCTGCTGATCAAGAGATCCTGGTTTTGATTCCTGGGTCGAGTTAAGAGCTGTTGAGTTTTCCCACCAGGAATTTCTATGCGTGCTAACTAAAATATATTTTATCGTTTATCGTGGTAATAACGTTAACCCCAACTCCACTCCCTCTAAAAAAACTGATTACATCGTCATTTCGCTACTGGTATAATCAAATCTGCAATTTAAAGGTCCTATGGTGCGTAACAGACGATCCTAAGGGAGTCATAATTTACCGGTTGTGGCATTTTTAGGGCACGTTGGAATAATGTGCTCAGAAACCCGTAGCCCGCAAACGAAAACGACGTAAAAAAGATGAAACCTTCTGATCTTTTCTTTAATATTTAATATAAATCTCTGGATGATTCTTTGTCGGTCTTATCGTTTAACGGGTTTGAAATATTGCTGGTTGTGCTGTATTCTATTTGTGGTCGTAGTTTTATTTGTCAGTAAGAACTGCTATAGCAAGCGTCAGATAAACGTGCAATAAAGTTCATTGCCCTTCCCCTGATTTCTCTGCTTAAGTACACGGACAATAAATTGTGAATAGTTTTTCATTACTTAAAAAAGGAAAGGATCACGATAGATGTCGACTCAGGACAGCTTTATGTCATTATTATTGTTTTCAGAATAATATTATATGTTTATTGACCCAATAGATAAAAATTACACACAAAAGCTAAACAAACTAAAATTATAGGTACCTACATAGTAAGCCCGTGGTTAAAATCTTGTGCACAAAATTGTGCATACTTAGGTGATACCTTAGAAACCCAAACTAGGCAAGGAATGCCTGTATTTTGGAGGTCTGAATTAAGTATGTCAAAAAATGTATGTGGGTCAGTGAACTTTATTACATGTTTATTTGGTGTCGACTATAGTTTCACAAATTTTCAACCGTCAAATATATTTCCTGAAATTCCTGACATAAGCCTGAATACAAACAGGTTAACAATGTTCGAAGTTATGATTTGAAACCAGAACATCAGTTCTGGTTTTAATTTTGTCATAAGTTCTAGTCCAGTTTCCGCTAATCCAAGTAGATGGTATCGAAACAATAGCGCTGCAATCAGTGCTGTGGCTGGCACTCACTGTACTGCCTGTTTGTGCATTTATTATATCACTGACGGTTTAAATATATTGTTTTATAACAATTTTATTAAAGGGAAACACAAGTTTCCTGAGCTATGCCTGTATCTAGGCAAATGTATCTGTGTGATGTTCAAGTATAAAGTAAAAACTTGATCCTGAATTCCAATTGTCAAAGTGAAAAGACTGAGATTATAGTTAATAAAGACATAAAAATATCCTGGGACCTGGGATCCATAATAATCAAGCTACTTTTGGTACTGGATATTTGTATTAAAAAATATGACATTCACGCTATACTGTAATCACAAAAGGACCGCGATGGGGTCGCGATGCTGTAGCTAGAAATATAACTTCGCCTACGACTCTACTTGTGTCAAGATAAAGGTTCAATTTATAAACTTTTAAGTCAGTCCCTTTGCAAGATGTGCCCCACCTCCTTCCTGCTCATTCTGCACTACCACTTGCACCTCTCAGGATTTAATTAAAGCCAATGTTAGACCTGTGCAGGTAGCCACGTACTGATCACTCAAAATTTTTGTCTACAACTTATACAAGGTGTAAACGGACCCTTCACGAAGCAAGCTCTATATATGTAATTAATTCTGGGAAATGATTTGGGGGGGGGGGGGGGCGGGAATCACATTTATGGTGTATTTATAGTAAAGTTATATTATACAAAAAATACTTGTGAAAAAGTTGGAACTTTGACCCAATACCTCCGTAATTAGAAGATCGCCAGGGGTGTGGTCTTATAAAAAAAAAAATATCCCAATGACACGACGGGGTGAACAAGTGACTTTCCGCTTCGTTAAGCGTATTTTTAACACCCATGATAAACAACAAATAAAAACTTAAAAACTTCATCCCCTTTTAAGTTAATGAACTTGGAACATCGGACTGACACCGCTATAAACATAAAAGGCCGTTAACTGACAGAATGCTGGTTATAAAAAACATCATCCATTCATATGCGTCACCGCACGATAAAGTTCAGTAATACCACACACATTAACATGCATATCAACAATAAGCTTACAATGTACCCACTGCTCAACCAACAATCAGTCTTTTCAAGGGGTACTGTTTTACCCAGTACTAACTGGGTTGTGGAGGTCAGATAGGCAGTCGCTCCATTTAAAATACTGGTATTCAGCTGCATTCGGTAAGACTGGAAGCCGACCTCGACATTGTTGTGAACAGGCTAGGCGGGTGATGATGATGTAGCCACTGCTGAAACAAAAGTCTTATCTCGTAAGCGGAAGTGGGCCATATGCCCACTGCGGGTCGACGGATGTCATGTGTTTGTGATTATTTGTTGCAAGGACATGTTTCTTCACGACAATTTCCTTTACCGTTTTGAGAGCATTGGTGATGGAATAATTACACAAAGTACTCCTAAAGTCTAAGCCGTTATCACTGTGCCAGCTGTGCTCACGCTACGAGTAGCCTACTTGCATACTGTAGTAGCTTGCAAGCACTAGCATGTGTTCTCCATGTGCTTCTTAACTACCTCGTACTTATTCTGCTGTGGGCCTGCTTTGCATGTCTGCCTTATACCATCAAGCGCTTTTTCCTGGCTCAATGCCAAGCTGTAACCGAATGAGGCACGCATAAGTCACGCTAGATATACATATATCCCTAACAATAAAGCCAGCCAGTAATCATAATAAAATATTGATAATAGCCACAATAACTGCAATAGAGGAATACCATAATTGATGTTATTTAGGGGCTTAATATGTTTGTAGATTTGTATTATAATATCCCGTTGTTTTTTGGAATATTTCTAATAATTTCTGGTGTAAAGGGTAATAGTGTGGTTTCTTAAATAGCAACCATCATGCTTATTACTCTCATCATTTGTGTGACCGTTGGACTGCCAAGTCATCGGTCTCAATTTCGAACCCAATACCTCTGATATTTCGGATTCATGTGCGCAATGTATGTATAATTATCAGTTGCTTCGGTGAAGGAAAACATCGTGAGGAAACCAGCACGCCTGAGAGATATTTCTCGACGGCATGTAAAGCCAAGTCAGAGACCTACGGGCGGCATAACTCTAACATCAGATTAGGCACTAACCACACAATAAAGAAAGATCATACTCCTGTCCATTTCAAAATTTAAATGGGGTCGGCGCAGCATGTCCTTCTCTTCCATACTTTTGTATTAGTCGTCATCTCAATTGTCACATATTGGTTGATTAGCTCGTCGGCTTCATAAGCACGTGAAACCTACTTCTATCAACCTCTACAAATGATTGTAGGCAATACGAGAATTGAACTCAGGACCTCTTGTTCGCCAGTAAACTTAAACGTTGGGCTATTTTAAAAGATAACCCCCATAACATAACAATCAAAATCAAAATCGCAAACCCAAAAAATTACAAGGATAAAAATATGTAGGAATTTTACATAGGGTGACATAACGGGCGGTCTTCAACTGAATATCAATAATAAAATAGCCTTGAATCAGATCCATACGCGCTTGAGGAAAAGCCGGAAAAAAATAATAATCTGGCATCGAAAAAATATTGGCTTACGAAATTGACTTTGTCGTATGTCAAATAAGTGGCTGGAACGAACCAAAGTTCGCGCAATGATGAGACGAAGCGAATAACACCGTGATGATGGTTTATAACTTTCTTCACCGCTTCTTAGGTGCTTATATAAATTTATTATTTCGTACTAGAAAGAAAAATGCACCCTAAGTCCATTTAATTATGGTTGAGTTTTCGGAATCCATGTCAGAAAACGCTGAAAGATTAGTTTGCAGGCTTTTATATCTTTGTAAAATATTCGCGGGCAGCAGAAAATTGCATGAATCTGTTGATGCCAACACATAAAAATATAATGTCTGCAATAAACGAAGACTTTTGTGGTTCCTCGTATTTTTAATGGTATGTTTATGGTTCCGTACTTGTTTTTTTGCGGAATTACTATCTATTATATTGGTAATCCAATATTTTCATCGGTGGTAGTTAATAAGATTTATGATGTTATGTTTTTCTGTTTATCAGCCAACAGTTAATTGTATAGCATAGCATATTCGGTCCATAACATTCCCACCGGGTGGGATACACGCTGAAATTCTGTGAGAGGCAGTGGGCCAGTATTTACTACGCGTATCTATAATGACTGGTTGACTCTATCTGTTAGTACCGGTTGCAGACACGTTCACTAACAGATATCTCTTTATCTGTAAGACTACGATGATCGGAGCTGCGTCCGCAATATATTATGTCCGTACCGGTTTGACCAAACCTTTATCCCACTAATACTTTCGACAGCAAAAAAAAATTTCAAAAAGGCAATTCGGCAAGCCGCGCACGTTGACGGGACGAGCTGGACCCAACGACCAGTTAGCCAAATTAAAATTGTGGGGTCATGTACGCTAGCAGTAACAGTAACTTACTTTTAGTAACGAACTAAATGATTAAAACATAAGAACATCAGGCAAACAGACGCAATAGCATATACTTCTATTACCATAATTATTTTTGCCCGATAGAATAGGGAACTAATCCCCTCACATTGCGTCCCATACACAAGACTCTATAAACCGTACATTTCGTACCAGCCATTACCGACACAAATCACATACACACATCCTCTTATGAATATTAATCGTTTGAAAGTCTATTAGCCTCATCTCTACTGCCGGATTTGTGCTAGCTATAATAGTTATATGATACTGGCTGTTTATACTGTGTAGTGTCTTGTTTGGAACGGCCCAGATGTGGGGTAGGTTAATGATGAACATAGGATTACGCATAATAATATGAGAGTCTCTCTCTGTTAGTAAAACTATGGTGACCATAATTTTGAGAAGATGTTATTTACTTTCTGTTATCTTGAAACCCACGTAAATCTATTTAATATATTATCATCATCTGCTTAGCCTTTTCTCAATTATATTGGGGTCAGTTTCCAATCTAACCGGTTGTAGCTAAATACCAGTATTTTACATGCAACGTCTGGCTAGTTGACCTCCGAACCCAGTTAGTACTGAAAGAAAGAAAGAAAAAACGTTTATTGGCACACGCCACAAGTACACAATACAAAATATAAAAAAGAAAATATATAATAAAATTTAAAACTAACCAAGAAATATTGTGTGACTCACGGCTGCGCCAAATAGGCCCAGTTCAGCAAAATGCCGGACAACTAGTGCCCGACGCTGGTTTTCAACTGAACACCAGCGATACGATACCCGGTAAGACTGGTTGCAAATTATAAATTCATTCAATCATTCTTTAGCATTCAAAATTGAATTCAATAAATAAATAAATAACCTCTTTGAACATTAATTGCACCTTATTGGAAGGATGTTATGTGTACTGTGTACGTTCTTAGACTGTCTATTATCCATATTTACACATACTGTTACCGAGCAAATCCATTAAACGTAGCAAAGTATTTCAAAACGTAAAAATCCAGCAACTATTCCAAGTAAAACCGCAGGAAAACCTGTTGTATCAATAAATTAGCGTGAAACGGATCGCCGGGGCGGGAGGGCGCGGTATGCGGGGGGGGGGGGGGGGGGGTAGCACCGAACAAAGCGACCAAATAACTCAGCCACGACGTCTGAAATGTGAAAAATTTAAATATTTTACAAAGAAAACTAACGTTTTACGGTTTTTTTCGTGGAATGGGTTACTTTTGTTCCTATTGTAGTTGTTATTTATAGTGAGAAAGATGCGGCTGAATGTTAACGTTACTCGTTGTGGACCAAAGTAGTTAAGTCAAGGCGGAGACGGAGAGAAATGAATGGTTATTGTGGTTTTGTTTACAATATACAGAAAGTATAAAACAGAAAAAGGCGCTTGACTGTATGTTTGCTGTGGACGAGTCGAAAAGAGTACCTATGCATGTAAGATCGTAGCAGGTGGCGTTCTGTAGTTTCTGCCTGTGTCTGTCTAACCTATCTAACTGTTCAATCAACTTTGATAAAAAATATATAGCACGTAGAAATCGAAATGCTAAAAGAAACACACAGTCAATTGTTCAACGCTGTGTTCACTAAAGAGTAGTGTAGCTTACGCGCACAGGCAGGTAAACGAATGAAAGGTTAATAAACAGTCAATCTTGATTGCCTTCATCAGTATTTCTACTCTGGTAGTCTGTGACACATAACATTACATCACACCTGTCATCCTCGAAGGGCTAGGCAGAGGTGTCCTAATATTAGACCCACATTTTGCCAGTTAGGTTTTAAGTCCATGTAATAACGAGCCTATTGCCAGCAACTGGGCACAAACCAGACTCCGTGACTGCTACTGAAAAAATCCTATTGGGAAAACTCAATAATACGTAGCCCAGGAAATCGCTTTTACCTGGCAATCGAACCCAGGACCTCATGCCCAGGAGTCGCCCTTGACGGATCAGTATACAACGAGGTATTTATGCTCGGGTAGTCAGTGTTATCAAATTTGAAAATTAGTAAATAGACAACCTCGAATGCCCACTTCAGTATAGACGCTCGTGCAGGCAAGCTCGTAGATCTCCATCTTCTAAATTGGTTTTTACATGTAATATGTTCATTGAATAGAGATAATTTTGTTCAAACTTAAACCCCGTCTGTGATTTGTCATCAAGAATGTATTACTAAGGTGAAGTCAGGCGCACAAATCTAGTGTTGCATTACCACAGGGTTGTCTTAATTTATTGTCAAGTTCGTTTTTTTTTTGTGAAATGTTGGTGTACTATGGGTACACCTCTGCCTAAACCCCTTGTAGAATACGGGCGTGATGAGCTACTATGTGTAGAAAAAGTGAGAAATGAAGGAATAAATTAAAAATCATCAAGCCTGTAATCCCAGAAGAGCTAGTCACAGGTGTATCTGAATACAATCACGTTTTGCATAAGTTCCATGTAATAGGAGTGAGTCTATTGCTATCAAGCAAGCACAAATACACACTTGGAACGGTGACTAACACTGTACTATAACCTATTGCCGCCCATGGGCTTCTGACTAGGCTTTACATGCCGTCAAGAAATATCTCCCAGACAGTAGTAGTAGGAGTAAGTTTTGACAGTAAGTCCTCTAAAACGTTGGTTTAGACACACTTTGGAGCCTCCAGCAAGTCGGCCATGGTCTGTCGGTGATGGAACCCTGTATTCACATTGATCTGCTACAACCATGAAAGTACATGTCTATTATAGATCACCATGGTTAGAATATTACAGATTTACGACATGAAATCTTTTCAACACTTTTGAGGAACATAAATAAAACGAAGTGTGACTGAGTGAAGACTTCATAAGTACGCAATGAACGCACTATAATGCGTTGGTAGTGTTACTTCGGAAACATGAAGGTTGCCGAAGCCCATACTCTGGTTCTATTACAAAATATATTAAATTCAAGATTTTATAGTATTTTTCAGTAACAAGTTTTTTGAATATTCTCACTTTGGTTTTCCATCGGCTGATAAGATCTCAGAGCTGAAAGATTTTTAACGATATTAACCGTCGGTGTTGGGACCTACGATAATAGCTCACGATTTGCATCTATTTGTTTTCGTTAAAAAACTTCTTCTTAGCGTACCTTCGTAACAATTAACAGTAAGTCAGTTTATTAGTATATTATTTGTAGAGGAAGTTAGGAATATACCAACAATGCCAAAAGAATACTCGGCCACGTGAGCGAAGCCGCGGGCACAGCTAGTTGCAAATAAACGATTATGTATGATTAAGACTGACAAATTCCTAAAATCATATTTCAAATAGAATATTTGAAATATGGTTTTATGTTTATTTAAAATTTTGCTTTTAGGTCAAAATGTTTATCAATTTCAAACTTCAAGATCAAGATCTTGAACTTCATCTCTCAAACATACCTCAAAGTAAGTAATTCAATCATAGAACTTCTAACAACTTACGATTATCAATGTGGTTGATGTCTACAATAACACAGCCTCCTAAACTACAATCACGTAGCCCTACAACTCTGTACCACCACAAACTTTGGTCAAAACGTTAAGGTCAACATAGTCCGTTTGAGAGGGTAAATTGACCCGTTTTGACCCGTTATGGGGTGCGGTCAGATATGGCAGCTATGGGTTAAATGATTTTAGGGACTGTTTATAGGCTGTTTGAGTTATAGTTCAGGGTTACTGTGGTTGTTGCTGGCCATGTGGTGGCCGAGGGAAAGATGACCTATTCTCTAAACGACTGTGTCAGGACAGGCGGTTATGACTTATGAGGTGTGAAAAAGATGGTTTATATCCTTGTTTTCTGTTGACAATAATTTAAGGTTAACAAGTCGTTTGGTAAGTTGGTGAACATGTAGAGGTTTAAGTAAAGACTACGGCTGAACTTAGTGTTTTTTTTTCTACGTAAATAATAGGAATTCAACCAAGTGATGGCTATGATGACAAGTATTAACTGAAAACTGGCTTTTCTTAGAAATGAAAATTTGAAGACGTGAGACGTCCAGCACTGGGCGCGTGGTGAAGGACCCGCTCCGTCACACAATGAGGAGTCCTGTGTTACGGTAGTGGTAACGTTATACGCTAATTATGCGTTATTACACGTACTTACTAAATGACGAAGTATGGTAACTTTTAGTCAATTAAAGCTTACGTCTTATTAAAATCTCTTTTGAAAATTGCAGAGAAAAATTTCTTTTCAAATCGTAATCAAAAACGAGTTCGATCACAATCGACTGAGCTTCATCCGCAGACTTTTTAAAAACTTATCCTTTTGAGTCATTTGGAATAATACAGCAATCAATGCGAGAGGCTCGTTCTTTGTTGCAGCCTCGACGAGGAAGGGTCAAATATTTCGATTGCAAAATTGTCGACTTTCGCTCAAGTTTGAAGTTCGACGAAACGATTCGACTGACGTAAGTCAGACGTGGTAGCGGCTTAAATTTTCACCGTGGCAATGATGGACATCCAGAGAAAATACTTACAGTGGCGTGTGTCATTGTATTTTAAAAACAACATACCTGTAGTATCATTAACGCTAAAAACGGGATATTTACTATGTATACTATATGTAGGTTTATAAATAACTTCTAAATGTGATGAGGGTAAATAAGGACCAACAGAGCAAAATACTAAAACATTTTAGGATTGCCCTTTTCGTTCCAACTGGACATTTCACCCTGCCGTGTCCTCTATCAGATTAAAATCCAGCTTGACTTATGAAGTCCGAGGATACCGCACGGTCTCCAGTGAGGCGGCGAGCCTCCTTGCCGGATTACCGCCATGGGACTTGGAGGCAAAAGTCCTCGCGCACATTTGGGAGTGGCGCGAGGAGGCGAAACGCCGGGGCGTTACTCTGCTGCCGCGAGAAATCACGGCACAGCGGACAGAGCTCCGGCGGGATCTCGTCGCCACGATTGCGGCGATAAGTCCCCTCTTTGAGGAGTGGCTGGAGAGGCGCCACGGCGTCCTCACCTTCCGCCTAACGCAGGTCCTCACCGGACACGGTTGTTTCGGGAGGTTCCTGTTTCGGATAAAGCTGGAGGAAACGCCCGGGTGTCACCATTGCGTGGATCGCCCGGAGGACACGGTGGAGCATACGGTGGAGGTCTGCCCAGCTTGGGCGGAGCACCGCCGTGTCCTCGTGCAGGCGATCGGCGGTGGCGATCTCTCGCGTTCGACCCTGGTCCAGGCCATGGTACGGAGCGAGAGGGCATGGGAAGCTGTCACCTTCTTCTGCGAAGCAGTAATGCTCGCGAAGGAGGAGGCGGAACGCGTGAGGGAGAGGCAATCTCTGCGCCCTCACGCCCCTAGCCGCCGCAGGAGACGCCACCGTAGGCGCGGGCTTGCGGACGGCGAGCAATGGGTAGCTCGCCGTCCGGTAAGGACCAGGCCCGGGTCGATGGCGCGTTGTGTTCCACGCGCGCCTCAAAGAGATGTCAGCACAAACTGATGGGGTCCATTAGGACCGATGCCTGCCAGGGTTGCGGATTTGTTCGAAAGAGTTACCGTGGCACCTTGGCACAGGCAAGTGAAGGAACACGGATGGGTTTTAGTCAGTAAGAGTCTGACACGCCCTCCCGCTCCACCCAGAGCGGGAGAGGTCATTTGATGACTTCCCACCCCAAAAAAAAATACAAAAAAAGGTTGACTTATGAAACAATCTCACAAGTGACTCGCAAACATAAACAAATAACAATCGTAGCAAAAATGCGTCTCCCAAAGTTTTTACCTTCAGACAAACCTGTTGTTGACACTTCCTTACTAACAAGCGTCTATTACTTCACTCTATTTGACTCCTCAGCTTCGGAGTTTCATTTATTTCTCCGTCGAAGGATAATTTATTATGTCATGAACACTGCGAACGGTAATTGATTTAGAACAAATGGCGATAAGACTACTGTTTAGATTTCTTATCTTCTATTTCTTAAACTTAAGCTACATAGAAAGCGTACGTTAGAGGTATCAAGCGAGGTCACACTGCAAGAGTAGTGCAGAGACTAGCTATTGAGGACTAGCTATTGATTTTATTATTAAGTTTCAGTGTATTAATAAGGGAACAAATTTTTTGAGCTGTTATTTAAATATTCGAGATATTATTATGATCAGTTGTAAAACATATTGAGCAGTTATTTAATTTAATGGTGGTTGATTAATTATTGCGACAGTAAAACATGGACAGTAATAAAAAATCAATTAGTCGGTTATTTTATCATACAATGTCAATTCTAAAAATAATTGAGCAGTCCAATAACTGAATGAGCGGTAAAAATGATGGAATGAGCGGTTCGCTAAATAGTTCGGCAGATCATAGCGAGCGGTGACACTCGAACTCAAATTCATTGAAAAGAGAGGTAAATGTTCGTTAGTTGGGCGGAGCTTATTAATAATTTTTCAATAAATGGGAAGTTATATTGCCGCAAAATAAAGAAGAATGGACTCAAGGAACATGTACTTCCCCAAACTTTTATAAAATGTATATGTGTAAACATATAATTGGCCTGTCCATACGCTTGAAGTACGCCGTACCTCCAGTTGAAGCTAAAAACATTCCACTCGGACAAAAAAGGAAGAGACGCAGACCATCGAAAGCCTGCTTTTATTATACAATAAGTTTATTTTAGCTGCTACTAAGCAAATTCTATGTCATTTTAATTACTTAAGTGTGTTTCGAATT
The DNA here is from genome assembly GCA_964057025.1 of Standfussiana lucernea. Lineage (NCBI taxonomy): Eukaryota > Metazoa > Arthropoda > Insecta > Lepidoptera > Noctuidae > Standfussiana > Standfussiana lucernea. Next base: position 14,924,427 of record OZ059805.1, read on the forward strand.
ACGAATAAAAGTTCCTATTATTATTATACAATTTGTTTTATTTAATTCCTTCAGTCAAAGCAAAAGTAATTTAATTTTTCATTACTATTTAAGTACTGTTTTTAGGGTTCCGTACCAAAAAGGTCAAAAAGAACACTTATGGTGCGACTTCGTCCGTCTGTCCGTCCGTTCGTCACACCGCTATATCTCGAAAACTACTTTACCACCTCATTGTTTATAGAATTGCTTAGAATGAGATTTCTTACCGACAAATTCCGATTTATTACTACCCACACGTAACCGCTCGTTCAATATTTTTTACCGCCCATTTAATTATTTTCCTGCTCAATTATATATTCACTGATCCATTTCATTATTTTTTACTACTTATTTTTGTTTACTTTACTGCTTAGTTTTAACTGCTGAACTAGTTATTAAACAGTGCCTATTAATAACACCCTATGGACAACCTAGTCTGAAATAAATAAAAAATATTCGACTTTATAGTGTTTAAAAACGCGGAAAAATCTGCGCCCGTTACCGCATTCTCCATAGCATAGACGTTAGTTTTTAAAATAGAACGTTTTCACGAAATAATCGCGATGTAACCGATCCAGTCATCTTATCTAAGCGGTTTTTGTTTGAAACAATTCATTTGGAGGAGGCTCAGACAGTTCTAGAAGATACTTGGTTTACCAAAAATCACGAATTCACGAGTCTACTTACATTCAATTGTTTTATTTAGGTGTTGGTCCAAATAATACTTCTTGCTTCAAGTAAATTTATTTTCTATTCCATTTTGGTTTTTGATGGCTGACAATTTGAGTGATATCGTAACGTAGTGCTCATTAATTGTTCAAAACTATTTGATTATGTCAATTAATAAGCCAATGATTGCTTAGTCGACTGTGACAAGTTTTGTCTTTGAGGTCCAATTCTTAGGTCGCAGTCGGGGTTACACTGCGTTCAATATTAAGAACTTAAGGTGAAAATGACGTCGCCATTTAATCTTGTTACTTCCGCATAAAAAGCGAGAATAAAAGAGTTTTTATGTAAGTTATCCAGAGTAAAAGCATCATAGTCGATTAAATATAAATACCCACTGTTACTCAAAACGCTATCGCTTATACCTTGTATAGCATCCAATCGAGTAATGTTCAGACGCGGCCCACTGAGTCATGAAACGGATATTTTGTTTGAGGCAACTCTTTGTAGACTCAACATTGTAAATTTTGTTGATGGCAACTTTCCGATATTTTCTCTTTAACTGTCTTTAATGGCGGCGAGTCTCTCGAGAGAATATCGGCTCTTGAATTCGTTGGGACAATGTGTTTAGTGAATCGAGTTTATGGGTGGTTGAGGTGAGTAGTTCAGAGGACAGGATTGTGTTTGGTAGTAGAAAAAATCTCACATTTAGCGTTCAGCGTAATAAAGTAAATGCATGTCCACTGACCTGATGCCTGCACACTACAGAAATTGATGGACGTTAGTGATAGTGCCAAACTCATAACATATAGTTCTGGGCTACTTCAGTAAAAATTGCCATCGATACACTCGGAAGAAGATGAAATAAAATTGAATAAGAATATTGCGTGGAAAAATAAACAGAAAAATTTAAACTCGCATTAAAATTATTACAAACCCAAAAGTCCTAAAAGTTAGCAAAAGTACGTTTAAACAAAAGTACGTCAATAGTAAATTGTGCGTGAAACAACATCAATTTAACAAAAATATGTTTCATATTCAAATTCATTGAATATTACCAAAACAAACAAAGAGCGCAAAATGTTATTTAAAAAAATACACAACCTATTTTTTTTTGTTACATTATGCGAATACCATTTTCCCAAAATAAATATTCCCAAACATTGTATACAAAAAAACTTATGCGGACTTTCGGCACCAAATAGGGTCGCCCCGCAAATAAAATTGAAGTTTTATAACAAAATAAGAATATCGAAGAGAAAGGTTGTATCTTTACCCCTATGTGTCTTGTGTGATATTTAGCCGGGCTGCTGGGCGGAAGGGACGAAGACTACTAAATAATCAAGGGGCAGCCATAGGAACTGCGGACAATGTTGACCGGACAATGCCTCGCTAGGGTTACCCGCTATACAGCACTTTTAGGGTTGCCCCTGACTATAAGATAAGTTGGATGCGTGCAGTAACTCGGCACGTAATGGTCGTCGGCGTTTAGTCTTGATTGGAATTCGGCGATATGTGTTGTTCCGAGCTGTCCTGAGAATTGTTTCTGATTTGTTTTTTTCGATCGACGGGTTTTTATTCTTTCAACATTCTCTTGGTTTTATGTAGGAAACAAAAGTAAGGTTTGAAGTCATAAATAGTGCCTAGATAAAACCTAATTTATATTGTACCTTTATTTATGAAATTAGTTTTAACAAGGTATATTTCTAGTAATATTTCAAAAAGAGCTGTCAAATAATGACCTTAATTTTATAGGAAAATCACAAGAAACAATTATTTTCATTCTGTCCGTTTTAGGCTTTGAGAAACATCCACTAGACACTTCAGATCTGACAGCTGTCAAATAAATCTTGATAATTATTAATATGGCCTTCATGCTTCTCCTACCAAGCACGAGGGAAATTAGTCCAAAATTATATTTCTACAATCCAGAAAAGCTTACATCCAATGAATTTGTTGGTTAAATTAAGGTCTCTCTTTAAATATTCTCTCTTATTTATGTAATTGAAACTTTTTATATGTAGTAAGGCCAATTTTTCTCACTTTTTTTTTGCATTTGGTAGGCCAGTGTCAGGTTGTATGTTGATTAAAATATTATGATTCGCGACCGCAACAAATATGACTTTACAGATTTATAATCATTAAAATCATCAATACAACCCTCTAAGTTCATTGAATGATTATTTCATGAAATAGTTTATTCAAATACACACATCAAAAGTATCTAGGGATCAACATATATTTTTGCAATAACTTTTCTCCTGATTGATATTAATTAAAATTTTCTTTAAGGATTCATCAAATAAAGTGTTTTCGTTTGTCACAGTAACGATAAACCAAGTCACCTTTGCATTAATAAAGAAATTTGCCATTTTCCTAATAAAGGGATTTTTGACATTTGAACCACTAACATTAAAGTTCGAAAAAAAGACTGAAATAACAGTTTTCTTTAAAATTTTATTGGGTAACTTAAACAATTAATAATCCGTGTTTCTACCGCGAACACTAACAACACAAGAACATCGGTTTGGCATACTCAAAATGAGTTCATCCAAATCACGCTGTGGAATGGCCGCCCATGTTCGTTGCAACAACAAAAAAAGGTCTTCTTGCGACTGGATACCCTCCATATTCGGCAGAGCTCTTCTCTGTAGTATATCCCATGCATGCTCAATCGGGTTCAAGTCTGGCGACTGAGCAGGCCAGGGCAGGACATTGATGTTAGCTGCGGCGAGAGTCTGTCTTACAACTCTTGCGGTGTGCGGTCGTGCATTATCATGCATTAACTGAAATAAGGGACCGATTTGCACTTGTAGAGGAACGATGACGTCTGATACAATCGTCTCAGCATAAATTTGAGCGTTGAGGTTGCCTCTGATCCAAATCAACTCAGTTCTTCCGCCGATCCAAATACCCGCCCATACCATGATGGTTCCACCACTATAAGGATGGACTTCCTGGCAGGATTTTAATCGCTGTTGGCGTCCAGGGGTTCTCCAGTGTCGTATACGTCTTGTATCCGGTCTCATACCAAAACGAGACTCATCAGAAAAGCACACGAAACGCCATTGTTCTTCTGCCCAATTTCTGTGTTCAAGAGCCCATTGATATCGAATCCTACGATTGTGCATTGCTATAGGTGGTACCCGTAGCGGTCTTCGGGAATGAAGGTTCACTTCATGCAAGCGGTTTCTGACTGTTTGGTCGCTAATTAAGTTCCCTGAAGAGTGATGAAGCCTCACGGCTAACATCATGGCGGTTATTGTTGGAGCTCTTCGAGTTAAGATTTGAATGTATCGGTCTTGTCTCCGTGTGGTGCAGCGATACCGTCCTCCATGGCGCTCAGCCACGGTACCAGTGCTTCGGTAACGTGTCCAAAGTCGACTGATAACACTCTGACTTGTATTCAGAGCTAAAGCCACAGTACGTTGCCGGGAACCAGCTTCTATCATTCCCACGGCTCTGAGCATTTCTTCCCTGCTTAAATGACGTCGCCGCTCCATAATAACGTTGGTTTTAATCAGTAGTAGGGAAACAGTAGCACTAATAATGTCTTCAATGCGTTGTATGTTTTTATAGGGAAAATATTGACAGCTTATTTTCATCTTTTACTCGAATTTGATTGAGAGTTCCTGATTCAAATTATGAAATGCACCAAAAAGGATCCATATAAATTTATAAAATCATAAATTTATTACAAAGCCACATCTCAATCTCAAGAAATCCGCATAAAAATGCTTGATCCCTAGACACTTTTGATGTGTGTAGTTCGTTAGTAAACGTAAATAGTCTGTTAAAACATCGTTACTTCATTTGAACTACGAAGACTGCTGATATGCCTACTAATATAGATAAGACCTTGTCAAAGTCAAAGTGCGATGACAGTACCACACATTATACAGTTGCGAAAGGATCTTTTGGAGCTTGGTCAAATTCGGCGCTAACAACTGGTTTTTTTTTTATATTTTACATAGGAAAACACATAATATGTTCACCAACGGCGCTTCTCTGTAAACGTCATCCAATCGCCAATAGACCCTTGTAGGTACATACAACGTTGCGCCGACAATACGATAATAAATGAAAACACTGGTAATACGAGTATATTTTTATCCGTAGGAATATTTTTAAACTATTAAATAAATCCTAACATATGAATAAAAAATTCAAACAATCTAAATGGCATAAAACTGTTAACGAAATACAACACTATTTTATAAATATTGGTTTAATAACATTAGGTATAATTTGCACTAATTCGCGTCTAGAAATAACATTTAAGGAACGTATTTGGCAAAGATTTTTGAAATAGGGAGTTGACAGCATTTGTTGTCGATGCTAGCCTACTAATCTACATCATGTAGAAAATTATGAATATGAAAAATAATGTCCTGTGACTAAACTACTGAAAAAAATTATTCGAACGAATTCGAATGAATTTTTGTAAGCAGACTGGGAATGTCATGAGGTATCCGCAGTTTAATTTATTGTCGTATTGTCGGCGCCATCTATAATGAATAATGTTGTATAATTATAATGGAATTATTATATACGTACTTGAAACTTCCCAATAAGTTACAGATAGTCTCCTAAGACCGCTTTCCTATAGCTACAACGAAATATAAATTCCACCCTGTATTGTTTGCTTCTGAACCAAACATGTACTCCCTAACACAATAAGCCAACCGACAATCTACTCGAATCTACATGTAGTAAACCCATAAAACCACTCCACAATACATTTCCAGCATAACTTTGTTCACTTTATTCCGACTACCCGCAATTTGCAAGACAAATTACACAAAGGCTATCCTCGCTGGGAGCCAGGTGAACTTTGGCTTTTAAAAAAATTAAACTGCTGCTCCGACTCTGCGTCCGCTATGTTTTGTAGGTGTACTTATACAAAAACGGCCATTTTTTGTTACGGTCGAGACGCGCGGTTCAACCGCCCAGTATAAATCAGGCCTTATTAATTTCTTATCTAGTCTGTGTTTTGCGAATTCTGAATTTAATATTTGTTTTTATTTTTATAAGGTTTTATATGTCTTTAGATGTATGGTTTCAAATAATGATACCTTTGTACTTTGTAACTAATGAGAGATCAAGGCTTTCTTTATGAACCGTGTTTTCGTAGAAATATTAAATTTGTTTGCACGTTTTATTTTCTATCGATATGAAAGCCCGCAATTTAAATTCTCGAGTATCAAAGCGTTTGATAACAAACATGAATTTCAAATGCAGTAACACTGTTGACATTAAAACAAAATACATGCTATGATAATAAATGTAAATGATTATTTAAATCTAGCTATAACTAGTATTATTCAGGCACCTGTGCCGCCGCCGACGATTAGCGATAAGCGTGTCGAGCTAGCAACTGGAAAGGAATAGGCGAGTGACGAACAACGAATGCGTGCGAGTTTGTCGCTGGGCCATGAGCGAGTAAGCGACGACGACGGGCGAGTGCTCTGCATCGCTGAGCGACCCACTCTCTTTGATAGCTCATGCCACTGCGACAAGCGGGCTTTATTGCCATGTGAACCGTCAGCGATCAACTATTATGTCTCTTTTATTTATAAAGGAACACTACAATCATTTGTACGTTTCTTGAGCGATAAAATAATCGATAGCAGGTCGCTTTCTCGTTGTCGGCGGCATGCGCTAAGCATAGCTAGGGATTATCTCTACATTCAAGTCAACAACTTATAATTTACATCATTTGCCCGCAAAAGTATCAGTCAACTTGGCCTTTTAGACTATAAGGGGTGTGCTCAAAACAGTTACTGCCAAAGTTGAGGCACGCTGTACGTAAAATGACAGCGTTGGCAGATAATTGACGCGAAACTTTACACTTAGTTGAAAGCCAAGTTAGTGTTATGTTAGACTTACTTATGTGCTGGTAAATATAGGAGATATACTGACAAAGATATTGCTTGGAGAATGGTTAAGTCCTTTTATGGTTAAGTCCTGCTGAATTCTCAATTTTAAAGAACATAGACTTTAATATTGGACAAGACACACTGTCAGATGAAATAGGACGTCGTGAGCAAAACTAGATTTTAACCCACTTCAAAAAGAAGGTTGTGCATTCGATGAGTTTTTTTATTAATCTGGAATTGCCACCAAACACCGTATCAGCGTTAAATATTGGTGTAGATGGCTCGTAACACGTACAGGGTAAAAGCACAAAATAAACAAGGTAGCAAGTTTTCAAATATTTTTAATAGCTCATAGCATTTACTTGCGATTATTATGACTGTACATATTTTAGGTAAAATGTCCTACACAAATGTTTGAAAAATTCTATACAAAACGTTTATTTGGCTATATCTTTTTCGTGTAATGAAATCAAATTTGTCAAAATTTCAACAGATTTATTACCCAAGTGCAAAAGAACATGATAAAAGCAAATAAAACATTGAAAACGAAAATAAATTAACTGTAATGAAGTGGCGCCCGGTCACTCGCAGGCATAATTACTTGCAGGCGTTTCGAATAACTGGCATAATGTTCGAATAACTCGAATAATTGGTGTCACTTCATCGCCAGTGCTGTTTCCAGCATTTATTGCGTAATGACATCAAAGGCTTTTTGGTTGTGTGTGTTTTCGTCGGGCAACTGGAAATTTTGCTATGGTTTTAAAGAGAGTTATTTCTTTTATTTATTTCCCTTACACATTATTTTACATTTTAAAATATTTCTTAATAAAACATACAAAAAAAACATTTAAAAATATAAAAATAGTAGCCCACCGGTATCGGGAATAGGGTCCAAGCTACCGGCGGTCAGGGCTCCAGAGAGAGGAACCTCCTAACAATACGAGCCGTATCCAGGAGTACCACTTCTAAAAACAAGCCTTTGATCCAGGTGCCTAACGAGAGACTCCTCAGGTATTAGTCGAGGCTCTTGGCAATTTAGCCATTGGCTGAAACGACTATCGGCACAATGATCGCTGAGTTCACATCCCACATGTCGACAACCTCGCGAGCCAAGTCAAGATACTTGATTTGCTTATCTTAGAGAGTTATTATTGTTATTCTCTTTATCCATTTTATATTTACAAGGTGTAAAAGGACCCTACACGAAGCCGTCAACCAAGCATTCAACTTTAACAAAATACAGTCTTAAAAAGCAGGCTTTACCAGAGTAGGATTGCAAATTTTTACACAAGTCACATTAATTTCGCTGGAAAACGCGTCATAATTTTGACGTTGCCGTTTGCATCGTTCAATATGACAAGAGGGTAAATCGCTTTAAAAGCCCATCATTTAAATCAAACCACTATATGACTTGAATTGTTCATCAACGTTGTCACGGCGATGGAATACCTTTGTAAGCGAGCTCGTCTGGTTTCATAAATATGGTTAATGTGACTGCCTCGTCGTCGTGGTGTAGTGGTCGTAAGCGCGACTGTTCGATTCCCGGGTCGGGCAAATTGTTATTGGTTTTTTCCATCAGGAATTTCTAAAAAGCAGCCACGGAGTCTGGATTTGTGCCCGGTTGATGGCAATAGGCTCGCCCCATCTTACATGGGAGTTAAAAATAACTGGCGAAATATGGGAGTACTATTAAATACAGCTCTGCCCAGCCCTTCGGGGATTACAGGCGTGATGTTATGTTATGTAACGGAAATCGCGCGTACCAGACAAAAAACACTTCCTCAATCATAACCAATTGACCTTTGCAATTAAAATCCATTAAAAAGTTATTACACCTCGGCGAAATCAAATCAATCAAAGTGCGAGAGAGCGGGCGCGGGCGGTGTAAAGAGAATTTTGAACTAACGACCGATGTACCGACCGACGGGCCTTAATTAATGGATCCTGTGTTAAGTTGCTGATAATGATGGATGGGTGTGCGGTGGCAGGTCAGGGATGTTCTGTGGTTTGGAAGATGCGAGTTGAAGTTTAGTGTTTCTATCAACAGTTGCTAAGATTAGCATTTGGTCAAGCAACACATTTCTTTTTCAATCGAGTAACTACATTTTTCCTAGATCTTGGTCCACGACTAAAGTGGCGAGTGGGATACTTAGCAAGACGTGTTGGTTGACCAACAGCCAGATGGGTGGATGACATTCAGAAGATCGCGGGGTAAATCTTGGTTGAGACTCGCGCAGAGCAGAGAAGTATGTCACAAAAGGAAGGATACCTGGATGATAATAATAGTCAGGCGTGTATTAGCAAGATTTTAACAATATTGATACTAGAGTTTTCAAAAATCTGGTATGGTAACCACTACTGCTGCCACACGGTATTTCTGCATTCTACATTTCTCAAAATAATTTTGTAACAAACAAAAATCTACCCATTACGAGCTAATCTATACTCTCACAAACAAACGAACCTTTTTACCTGCATCACGTAATCCTAACGCTGAACTGGAATTCAGGCTTACCTTTTTACCTTTTCTACCCAAATCTCCGGAATTTCAGCAGTTATAAATCTCTGCCTAATTTAAAATTCGCTCGCTGAATAACTTTCAAACTTACCTAAAATAATTATAATTTAGTATTTAATACTAAAATATCTTTACTTAAAGGCCAAAAAGGTTTTCAACTAAGTTAGGAATCTCGGAAGCGAAGAGAATTAAACTGGAGTTTAGTTTACAAATGCCATTAATGTGAGAGCACTTTGTGTTTAGACGAACGCTTTGAATTTGATAAATTGAAGCCTCTGAAGACCGGAGATTAATACCAATGAGCCTCTTAAATTATTATGTTTGTTTGAATTATGTACGCGTGAACTTTCAGCCTCAATGAATAGTGGAGTGTTCAGAATGGGCGAGGTTTACTTTAAGAACGCACCAAAGTGGAAATTGCTGTTTATTATCGTCACTTTATCATAGTGTTGAAAGAAAAGGATTATATAAAGATGGACAACCACATGATCATAAATACTTTAGTCTGAAATGGTATCATAAGTTTTCATCATCAAGAATTTGAACTCTATAAGAATAAATTTCAAATACGTATGAAAAAATCTTGTAGTTTGTAAAACCGAGTGAGGGCAAGAGCCCTAAATTCTAATATACCCAAGCAATCATATTAGAATTTAAATCATTTTCGATTTGCACGAAATCACACGCGGTAACCATAATTATCACAGTTATTCCACAATATCAAGATAAACGCAAGGGATTAAGATACTAATAACTGATTGGATAACAGAAGCACTGGACAGGAAGTCAGTAGTCCATGGCAATGGAGACGAAGCACTTGATTCTTCTGTGTGTGGCTGTGGTGGGCCTGGTGGAGGCAGGGAAACATGACATGTACTCCAGGTAAGACTGGTCTGGAAATATTTTTATTAGAAGTTCTGGTAGCCCAGTAGGCTCAATGCCAGCAGCCGCTTTAGTTTGTGTAATTTATTTCATCAAATCCGGTGAAGGTAAATATTCAGAGAAAATCATCATTTCCTAGTCAATTCAATGACACGATGATCTACCAAAATACAACCGTGTGTCTAAATTTACTATGGCAAGTCTTGCCAGCCTGCTCTAATTAAATTTGCTCAATGAATGTCGAGATTTCAAATTTTCATTTGTTTATTGTTAATTCCTTTCTTTTACACACTGACACGTAATGATTCAACATGAATATTTACTTTGTTAATTATTTTTATTTTTTATTATTGTGAATTATTGTGACATGTAATGATTTTTATGAACATTTATTTTGTAAGTATTATTAATTTTATTCGATTAGTGTGAATGTGAGGACAATGTGGGAAATTTTTATGTTTTTTGTTTGTTTTTACTATTGTCTGGCAGTTTGAGTACTATAAGCGACCTACACAAATGTCATTTCTTTGGTATTTTTCGTCGTTTCGTTGAGCTCCTTGACTTATGAGTCGAGCTACACGATAACTGACAAATGCTTGCACTGGCTGGACAGGTCCACTCAAATCTGTGTGGTTCTTTATTCAAAAGACCATCTCAGACACTCATCTGCATAGTCCCCATATGAGTTGACCAAGATTATGTCTGGACCTTAAAATACACTATGACCTCTGAGTTTGTTTCGGCTGTTTCTTCTCAGAGTAGTCAGGTATGAAACACCGGCCACATCTAGTTTTAAAAAAGAAGACATGTAAAAGTGTTTGTAAAAACCTATTTGCACAATAAACATCATTTGTCATTTATCACTTGTTCACGTAAATCCACTAGCTATGAGATGCACAGGAACATTCGTTGTGGATATAATGGAAACGGCCTAAAAACAATGCTCACTAACTGTGCGGGGTTGATCCAGGTATAATTTCGGGAAGAGAGAAAAAATGCGTTGCTTGATTGAATGTGCAATTTTATTCCAACATAATCACAAATGTAGGTAGGCGGTCGAGAAGCATTAAAAAATAAAACGATTGGCCATAATCCACGTAGCCTCAACATTGTGATATACGAATTGCTGTAGGCGCTTGCGGGAACATACCCCCGGGCGTTGAAAGCCTGCCTTTCAACCACTAAGAATCCTCAGACTCCGGATCTATAGGCAACGGACAAATCTTGCTGAATGATCTGCGTAACAGACCACTACAAGTCTTGACGTCTGCCACTCTGACTACGCCGTCTGTCCCTGGATACGTAGCAACGATCCGACCCATTTTCCACTTGAGTGGGGGGAGGTTGTCTTCCTTTAACAGGACCAAAGAATTCAGCTTCAAGGAGCCCTTGCATGCTCGCCATTTCGTGCGAAGTTGGAGTTCCGATATGTATTCCTTGCTCCATCTACTCCAAAAATGTTGTCGGAGAAGCTCAATACGCTCAAATCGATTCAGAGAATTGATGGACTGGTCTCGATAATCAGGTGACGGCAGCGATGTCATAGGACGTCCAATCAAAAAGTGCCCGGGTGTGAGCGGCGTCAGATCCTCGGGGTTCGATGATAACGGCGTCAGTGGTCTGGAGTTCAAAATTGCTTCAACCTGAACCATCATGGTGTATAGCTCTTCGTAGGTAAGGTTACAAAGGCCCAGCACTCTGACTAAGTGATGCTTGGTTGATTTAACACCAGCCTCCGCAAGGCCAGCGAAATGAGGGGAATATGCAGGAATAAAGTGAAATTTAATTCCTTCTTTAGCCATTTCCTCAGATAGCGAATCGCAACTCGCCTTAAGAAACCTAGAAAGGTCATTAGATGCACCAACAAATGAGGTGCCATTATCTGAGTAGATATTTGTCGGCTTTCCTCTACGTGAGATGAACCTCTTTAATGCCATAATGAAAGTATTGCTTGTTAAATCACCGACTAATTCAAGATGAATTGATTTTGTAGAAAAACAAACGAAAATAGCTATATAAACTTTTACTAATTTACAGCCACGACCTTGTCGAACAGCTGACTGAATAGGACCTGCATAGTCCAAGCCTATATTTTCAAAAGGAAAACCTGCTAGAAGTCGCTGCTGCGGTAAATCTCCCATAATAGGACTTACAGTTTTACCTCTAAATCGGCAACAACGAACACATTGTTTACAGCTCATCCTAGCTAAATTGCGACCTCGTATGGACCAGTAGGTATCTCGTATCGACGCCAACAATAACTGGGGTCCAGCGTGAAACAATCTTTTATGCTCATAATTAAAAAGTAACTTAGAAAAATGATGGCTAGATTGAATAAGAATCGGGTGCCTTTTATCATAAGGAAAATCTGAATGTTGTAATCTACCTCGAATTCGCATTATATTATTCTCGTCTAGAAAAACGTTAAACTTATTTAATTCACTTTTCTTGGGTAACGATTTATTATTAAGTAGTAATTTATAGTCTTTAAAAGATTGCCTTTGAGATAAACATAATAAAGTTTAAAGCCCTTTCTAGTTCATGCACAGAAAGAGGACCGCGAATAGGTTGTTTTCTACATGCGTCAATAAAACGTAAAACATAGGCGACTGTTCGCTGAAGTCTTAAAAAGTTTGAAAACCGTGTAAAATTAATCAATTCATCAATTGTTATTGAATAAAACATGCAAGGTGACATCTAATTTCATTTCAGGCAAAATTTCATCATTAAAATTCATTAATTTGGAAGGCCAATAAGAAATTTCATTCATTAAAAAACTAGGACCGGACCACCAATCATCTAAACTAGGTAATAAATTAATGTCTACTCCACGAGACAAATGATCAGCAGGGTTTTGGTCAATTGGAACATGTCTCCACTCACAGCCACCAGTCTTATCTAAAATCTCGGCAACCCTGTTACGAACGAACGGCTGTAATTTATTTGGTAACATTTTTAGCCACCCTAAAACAATAGTGGAGTCAGTCCAAAAGAAAGTGCGTCGCGCGCTGACTCGTAATGCTGCTACAACCTTTTCAAAGATGCGAACACCTACAAGAGCACCGCATAGCTCAAGTCTGGGTATGGTCGTCGGCTTGAGTGGCGCAACTCTGCTTTTGGCTAACAATAAACGCACTAAAACCTGTCCCTGCTTATCAACGCTTCTTACATACAGACAAGCGCCGTAGGCGCGTTCAGACGCATCAGTAAAAATGTGAAATTCTAAAAACTCATAACAATCAATTAAAACTCGACGTGGAATATGAATTTCTTTTAATTTAGGTAAATTAATAATCATTTCATTCCAAAGCTTACTAATGTCCGGTGATAGCATTTCATCCCAAGATAATTTTTTTAACCATAACTTCTGAAGGTATATTTTCATAACAATTACACACGGAGCCAATAATCCAAGCGGATCAAAAACTTGTGAAACAATCGAAAGCATGTCACGTTTTGTGTTATTAAAATTAACTGACTGACTTATTGGAAAACAAAGGTAATCTGACAGTGGCTGCCAACCTAGGCCTAAGGTTTTGGTTGACTCAAATCCACCAACATTCAAATCCAGTGAAGACTGGGGAAAGTCAGAACCAATTACCAATTGTATGTCATTCGACTTCCACTTTCTTAGATTCATCTGCGCTGAAGCGAGAGTTGAAGTAACTTTATGACGCAACTCTTTGACCTTATTGATGTCATCTCCTCCGGTGAGCAAGTCATCCACGTAAAAGTCGTGGAGGATGACGTCACCAATCTCCTTATCAACACACTCTAGCCCTAACTGCCGAAGACACCGGGTTGCTAGGTAAGGAGCGCTGGCCGTGCCGTAGGTCACGGTATTAAGTTGATAAGCGCGTATTGGAGTTGACGGATTATCACGCCAAATAATTTGTTGAAGATACCTATCATTTGGATGAACAACTATCTGCCGGTACATTTTCTCAACATCAGCAGCTATGATGTACTTATGTTGTCTAAAACGCAACAGGATCGATAAAAGGTCATCCTGTACCACGGGTCCAATCATCTGGATATTATTAATAGAAATACCAGTGTTGGTTAAACTACTTGCATTAAAGACCACCCTTAACTTAGTGGTGGCGCTGCTTTCGCGCAGAACTCCGTGATGCGGAATGTAAAACGCTTGATCATCAATAGTTTTACATCTAGACATATGACCTAAAGTTTCATATTCCATAATGAACTCTTTGTACATATTACAAAATTGAGTTTTAGATTTAAATCTACGTTCCAAAGAAGCAAAACAATGTTTGGCTCTTGACAAAGATTCGCCTAAATTGTCCGGGGAACATTTTAAAGGAATCCTAACACAAAATTGACCATTTTCCAAACGAGTAGTGTTTTTCATAAAATGCTCCTCGCATAGCTTCTCCTCTGGGGAATATGGAGACGAAGTACACACTTCTTCAAGTTGCCAAAACTTTGTGAGTTGTTGATCAACATTAAAATTTAATTCATCGTCACAGTCTGAACACACCTTTATAAAATTACATTTTAAAATTTTAGAAGAAATACAACTGTTAATTGGGCCGGAGACCAACCAACCCAATTTAGTCTCACAAAGAATTGGTTGCCCATCACCCAACTTAATTCGTTGAGATTCCAATAAATCCCAAAAGATGTCAGCACCCAGCAACATATCGACAGGCGCCGGTGAGTAAAAGTTGGGATCTGCGAGACAAACATCAGACGGAATTTTAATTTTTAACAAGTTAACTTGCTTACTTGGAATCTTATCGGTGATGGATGGGAGAACAAAACAATTAATATCCATGCTAAAATTGTTATTTAAAGATTTTATTGAAAAAGCACACATTTTATTGATAAAAGATGACGAGTTGTTGACACCTATAATAGAATTGTTTACAGTCTTGGCAGTCAAACCTAGCTGGTGGTATAACCTCTCAGTTATGAGACATGACGTGCTGCCACTGTCAAGCACAGCACGAGCAACATACTGCTGACCATTAATACTCATGACCTTGACGAGTGCAGTGGACAATAACACGTCGCCGTGTTCTACACTCGCGGACAGCGACACACCGGTACCTATACCTACAGTAGTGGGATGAGTGGAGACAGTCGCACTGCCATTTTTATCAATAACAACACTGCTAGCAGAAGCACCACTAGCGTCTGACTTCAAGGATTTATCAACGTGAACAATAGTGTTGTGTTTACGACGGCATATTTTACAACCTGGCTTTTTGCAATTGTTTGCATAATGTCCCAGATTAAAACAGTTGTAACAAACTTTGTATTTAGGTAATAACTTTAAACGAGCTTCATTGCTCAACGATAAAAACTGAGAACAACTACTTAACTTATGATCACCGTTACACATAACACAATTCTTAGGCTTATTCGAAACACCATCATCCTGTTTACTAGAACTTTCACCTGAATTATTTTTATTAGAATCCTGTACTAACATTGACCTAACCTTGTTTGAATTTTTAACTGTGTGTGAGTGTTTAGTATTCGTAGAAGTTTCCATTTCGAACGTTTCTAATATCTCAGCACGGTTTTTAATAAAAGTTATAAATAGTTCAAACGTAACTTTAGAATTCTTGTCCAGGCGGCCCTTATACTCACCCCATTCACGATATGTTTTGCTATCTAATTTATGTGTGACAATATGAATGAGTAAAGTATCCCAATGATTAACAGGTTCATTTAAGGATTCTAGGGCACGTATGTTTTTGTTAACAACATCAAGTAAACCCTTTAAATTAACTGAAGACTCCTTTTGAAGGGTGTCGATTTGAAATAATGCAGAAACATGATGTTGGATAAGCAGGTGTTTGTTATCAAACCGCTCGCAGAGAAGATTCCACGCTACCGAATAATTTGCAGAAGAAAACTGAATTGAGTTGATCACCACAGCAGCAGACCCTTCTAGGGATGACCTCAAATAGTGAAATTTATTTATTTCATCCATATCGTCGTTTGAGTGGATGAGACTAACAAATGTGTCGTGAAACTCTAACCAGTTAGTATAAGAACCACTGAATTTCGGCAACTGAATAGTCGGTAATTTAACAAAATTATGATTGCTAGAACGCGACATTACGTCACAATTATCATTAGAATCTCCTTTCCTATTATCGTCCAACATTTGTTGAGCTTTAGATAGGGTTTTGTAATAAATAGATTCAAACTCCTCGCGTTCCGACATCTGACCATCCAAGTCATCTGTGCTACACTCCAGCATTAATTGCACCTCATCATATTGCGCATACAATGCCTCGAGTCTAGTAAAACGTAATTGCAACTCGCTTACCTCAGTAGGGCTCAAGGAAGAAGGATTCAAAGAATTGAAATAGTTTGAGAACATTGTCACCTTTCCTTTGCAACTCGCTCGTTTCATAACGAGATCTTTATTGTCCTTATTTAATTCCTTATCCTCTGGCATTGCGTAAGCTGGTGCAATCAACCTGGAATGTATATAAATAAAGTTATAGCAACGTTTAAATTAATGAAGCAGCCTGAAATACGTACATGATTAAAATACACTAACTTTAGAGTGAATTTACATAAATAATAATTTAGAATTTATAATAAACCATGCGTTTTGACGGTTATATTGTACTAAACTTTAATAATAACACTGCAATTGCAATGATTTCTATTGTCTACCTGTGCTAACTAATATGATTACATAACTGTCTCAATAACTGTAAAATTATTACACCGTAAAGTAAAATAATGCAGTTGCTATAAATAACTACTCTTTAACAATGTGTAAATAACAAAACTGAACAATAATTACTGATCAGTTAATAATTATATTACAATTTGTAACCACTCACAGAACAAAGAAAAATGACAATAGGTATTTCGTACTAACCTGGCTATTAACGGCTGACTTACACTAATTATACCTGTTAAATAGAGTGTTGGGTACACAAATTTAATAATAAATACGCCTTTTCTCAGCTATTAAGTATCCAGACCACGTAAATTCCAATAATCCTTTGAATGACGTAGCAGAATTCACCGGCCACGCCGGGCGTCGACTATAATTTTTGATGTACACCAATTCTTCAATCCCTTTATAACAATTCGCTGATCGGAGTAAATATTCTTCAAATCTCCACATCCAGGCGTCGAAGGACCATGTGCGGGGTTGATCCAGGTATAATTTCGGGAAGAGAGAAAAAATGCGTTGCTTGATTGAATGTGCAATTTTATTCCAACATAATCACAAATGTAGGTAGGCGGTCGAGAAGCATTAAAAAATAAAACGATTGGCCATAATCCACGTAGCCTCAACATTGTGATATACGAATTGCTGTAGGCGCTTGCGGGAACACTAACATAACCTCTGCTACTTCCGCAGATATTCAGTCTACAATGTCCAAGTCCGCGAAAAATCTGACCAGAAGCTACTACATGACCTGGAAGACCAACTAGACCTGGACATCTGGCAGCACGGCGTGGCTGGCATCAGGGAGGCACAGATCATGGTCAAGCCGGAGAAGAAGGCGGAATTCCTCATGGCCTTGCATGTTCATGGAATAGATAACTCTGTGCATTTGGAAGATGTTGCTGAGTAAGTGTTAATTCTCTTTCTGTTAGGTCTTCGAATGCTGTTGTCAGAGTACTTGGTTCAATGAAATGTCCTGTCTTGCAATAAAGTCCTATTCAGTGTTCGACTTAGAAGGATATACACTGACCATGTTGGTGATGTTCTAAAAGGAGTGTGTAAGGACCGTAGCAGGTCGCGTTCTGTGTGTATAAATCTTCAGTCCGTGTTTTGGACGCACCTGAAAAATTTAAAAGATCCGCTGAAAGTATCCACGTTATAATTTAATTTCCAATTTGTTTTGTAGAGCTTTCGAGGAGCACGATCGTCAGATGGCCACGTGGAGGTCCACGAGGACCAACAGGATGATATTCCAAGACTACCCGCGATATGCTGAAGTAAGTAGAAAAAATTACTAATCATGAGTCTGTTGTATCCCGCTGCAGGTCAAATATGTACCTCCGTCTTTTAATTTTCTCCTACTGGTGCAGTTTGACCCCAAAGTCTAACTCATCATGCCGCCTCTCGAATGTCTTATGTTACAAAGTGCGACATAAGAAAAAATGCTCCAAGTGTCTTAAGTCAGACAGTGTAACATAAGGGCTTGGTCAGTATTGGTCGCTAAATTTATACTTTTTTATTATCGATTTAACGGTATAATCTTCGTTTTTCTGAAGGCCTACCTAACGTTATTAGCTTACTCGTAAAAGCGTTGACATTGACGTCTTTTGCGTGTAAAGAGGTCGACAACCGAAAGGTGATAGAAACAAAATTCAGCTTCTTGTTTATTTCATAGATAAGAAGATACTACTCAGCCATGCCCATTCAGTGGTTCCTATGCTAAAAGAACATCTTCATTTTTAAATGTACCTGTAGTAATATTAAATAATAATTATACTATTACAAAATAACATGCGCCATTTTGTATTTAATCGTTTTAATAGAGTCAGTTACACTGATCAACTAAATGGCTCTCAGTGGCCCAGTTACATCCTATATTATTGTTTTCAGTAACGTGTTCATAATTTCAGTGTTAGAACATAAACTAACTAAATTCATTAATACTCCCCTAATTCGATGTTTACGTGATTTAACCCCAAACCGCTATAAATAATAGTTCACAACTGAGCATTGTTTAGGTATTAATTTTGTTCATTAAAAGCTTTGCGGAGTTATTCCGAACTAATTTGTTATACGATTCCGATGCCGCGTAGCCAATACATTATGAATGAGTCTCTATAATTTTGTTATAGAAACAATGGTTTAGTTTTGGCCCGTTTTAGTGAAAACGCTTTTGACGCTTCAATAAACGGCCTATTACTGTTAAATATTTTAATCGTTAGTCGTTCATCATATGTGCTAATCGATATACACTGCAGAACATTATCCTCCCCAAAGCATTACCACACAGCCTGTCCCTGTGCTCTTTGCATCCAAGAGATTCTCTCGTTCTTCACCAGGTGGTAGGCTTTACAACGCCCTGCCTTCCAATACCATGTTCGTCACTCGAGAACCTTTCTTTCTTTTCTCATCGCTCATCTATTCTGCCAGCAATGTGTCCACTTAGTGATTGCTTATCATTCTGTATGAACTAGCCGACCCGCGCAACTTCATCCGTCTAACATTTTTGATTGATGCTCCGCTCATATTGGATTGTAATGCGCCTTCCTCGATAAATGGCCTATTCAACTCTAAATAATTTTCCAATCCAAACCAGTCGTTCCTGATATTAGCGCGTTCAAACAAATAAACAAACAAACTCTTCAGTTTTATAATATTAAAAAATAGTATAGATTAACAGATTATTGTTGTTTCACAGATTGATGCGTACTTGGACAGAATTGCCGCTCAGTATCCTACCTTGGTAACTCTAGTGCACGCTGAAAAACAGGATACAATTGTTCATGGACATCCACAGTTTTGGAAAGTACGTGACGTTTGGTTACGGGGATGAGAGCCTGCCACCAAATGCTGCTCAGCTGCACCATGTTGCATCAGCCATGGGCGCAGCGATCGATGTGAGGAAGCTGGCTCAAGCCAACTACTATCTGGTGGGGAACAGTGCCACCTTGATGTACATTACGTCTGGATGTGCTCAGGATTATGGACAGGTTGGTTGTTGTTGTTGTGTTGTGTTCTTCTTCTTTGCGTGACGATGAACTCAAATAATATCCGACCAGTATTTAGCCACATGCACAGCTTTCATTGTTATAATAGCTGTGAATGATTTGAACACAGGGGAACATCACCATGTTCTTATTTTAACACTACCTGGCCACAACTACGACTTTTGGCCTCAGAAGGTCCGACCAGGAAAAAGTTTGGTCACACGACCAAATTAGTTCAAGACAGTGGCCGGTCATGGGACATGTCGTTGTGTTGATCGCGTAGTGCGCGAAGTTTCTAAAGCACTAGCGGCCAAAAAAACCTGATAAATAAGAATATTGTAAAAATCTTTTAACATCTTAGTTCGCATTTAAATAACAGCATTTAACAATATTCCCCCTCAAGATGTATTTGATTATTATTCTCATTTAAAAATATCTAACTATCTGCATCAGACATGTTTAATCCACTTATAATCATAAAATTACGTCAAGTATTCAGATTCAAAATTATGATTAATACTAGTCCAACAAACTTACTGTCGTGTACTTTGATAATATTATTAATAATACGATAATAATAGGTTATCAGGCCTCACCCATCTTCTTACCGCTGTCGTGAAGATATCTAAACGGATTGTACCTGTGGATTATTGTAGCAAATACAAAGTGACAAAAAGGGAGAACATAGACCAGTCCGTCACTCCAACTCAGTACGGTGATGTTCAGAACATGACCCACTTACTAGAATGGTCTACTTAGAACACTTGTTCACACCACTTCATTGTTGAGGAGCTAATGAACATCTCTGACGCTGTTATTAATATGATCACCTGCTTTTCCCAATTGATTTAACGAGTTAGATCTACAGAGGAGGGTTATGTGTTTGACCGGTATTTACGCGGCTGGGACAAAGCCTAAAAGGAGGGTTATGTGTTTAATTTGCATGTATGTCCGTTTCTTAGTTTCCTCGTAATTCGTAACCGGATTAACCGATTTGGATAAATATATGTCGAAAGATTCGCTTTCACATTACTAAAGTTTCTTTGATTATATACGTAACTTGCAGATGGGTCGCATAAAAGAGAGCTCTGCTTAGTAAAATATTGTCAAGAGGTGTGATCTATTCGTAGTCTAAGACATTTCAATCTCAAACTCAACTCGAAGCATTTATTTCAAATAGACCTGTTACAAGCACTTGTAAATTGTCAAAGTAGGTATCAGTCAAACCAAAAAGATGTAATCCCATCCACAACGCATCATAACTGTGAAAGGGCTTTAGTTGACTATTCAAAAGCGTAGATTTCTATGGAGAAGGCCCAAGAAACTCTGTGGACACACTTTTAACCTTGTAGCGCAAAAACATACAAAAAGACCTGTAGCGCCACCTATAACGCAATTGTAGGACTAAAATCAAGTTGCTGCACATCACTATTAGAATTCGACAACTTTCGGACATTTATTAGCCCACCAACGCGCGTCTGGTTGGAGGATCCCCCGTTTCAACGGGCGATGAGGAACTTTACACCCGTTCCTTATACCCCTAAAACTTCAACTACTTCCTACCAATAATCATTTCTCCTTCAGTACATAGGCATTCCGTTCTCCTACACCCTGGAGCTGCCGAGCTACGGCTACGACTTCAGGGTGCCTCCGCAGTACATGGACCAGATCAACGAGGAGACTTGGCCCGGCATCGTCGCCAGCGCCAGACTGGCCAGCGTCTACTACAAGGCGCGGTACAACGCTGCCACCACCACTCCTGCTCCTACCACTGCTGCTGCTACTGCAGACCCTGCTCCTGTTCCTTCTACTGATCCTACTCCTGCCCCTCAACCTTAGGTCGCAGAAACCAGATCAACGAGGAGACGTGGCAGGTCATCGCTGGTAGGCTGACCCGGGTCTACTACAACGCTGCTGCTACTTAAAGCCACCTCAAAATCCTGGCTTGCACGAATGTCAATGTATAAACGAATGGAAGATGACCAAAAGCGTCGCCTAAGGGTTCTGTGTTTATTGTTTCTAGATTCCCCGGAGTTACGCTGCCGCTTTGTGAATTAAGTTATTGCGATAAGTTTTTTTTTTTTTTTAATTACATTATTTGTTAGTTCGGTGTTTCTTTTATTATTTTTGGAAAGTTATTTGACACTAAGAATTCCTCTGTATCCACCTCTATCAAAATCGGGTTCCCTATGTCAGTTCGAAACACTATTCTGCAAAAATTGTTACATCGATGACTATACATCGATGCCTTGGTAAAGCGACGTTATGTTTTAACGACACCTTTTTTGTTCGCTGTTTCATAATATCGATAACCTTACATCGAACCCTTGTTTATTCTATGTAACGTTACTTCGAACATATTTAGTCAATACATTTTCTACAAAATAATGGTACATCCATGGTAAGATTGCAATGGGGACCATCAATAAAAAAAAAACCGTTTCGTAAACCTTTTAATAATCAAAAAATGTCTGCTTACATAATAATATGCTGCATTATGGTAAATTATGTCTTGAATTTTGTGTAAAATGCACAACTTGTGAAAGTAGACCAGGTACCCACTAAAAATCGATTCTTATTTTTTAAATCCCCAAAAGCAAAACAAAATCGTACTCAGAACATCATTCCGTATCCCTTCCACCCTGTATATTACAAAACTAAATTATTTTAAAGTCTCTGGCGGCATAACTTGTCCAACTTTGAGTTTAGCAAGGCTTTATTTGTTTTTTTTTTAGAATCACACAATTTTTTTTTTTTAAAGAAATAATTACAAACTGCAAGTTAAATATTCTTTATAAATTAATATCTCGTTGGCTTAATATGTTCGAAGTAACGTTACATAGAATAAACTAGGGTTCTATGTAAGGTTATCGATATTAAGAAACAGCGAACAAAAAAGGCGTCGTTAAAACATAACGTCGCTTTACCAAGGCATCGATGTATAGTCATCGATGTAACAATTTTCGCAGAATAGTGTTTCGAACTGACATAGGGAACCCATCAAAATCAGGTAAATTTTTGTATATTTTTACGTCAAGCAACAATCCCTCCAGCTCTGCCATACGAATGTTTTTCCATTTAAAACTTCATTTACGACTCGAGCTGACAGCCGAACAAACCATAATATCAAATCGTTTTATTTTAAACCTTTGCTTAACTTGCAGTATTAGTTTGCCTAGGTAAGGATCTTGCAAGCGGAGTTAGAACTACTTCCTCTTATCGCACGGGGTTCAGTTTCTTTATGAATATATTTTTGACCAGATTCTAAACCCAGGGCTGGCTCCTGATATGGGAAATCCTTACCGGTCAACCGCACAAACACTAAGTGCATCCGCGATATATTATGGTTATAAAAGCTTTTTATTAAAAAGTTTTTAACTGTTAAGTTATTAAACTGAAAAATGGGTTTATAAATGCTTAAAAGCCTATCAAATAACAAAACAATTAGCTTTGACGGATTAATAAATTCGATGTAATGGTTAATAAAAATTTCCGATGTCAGAATAAAACAATTTAGCACGTTATTATTGGATCAAATAGCAATCAAGTCGTATCAATCATGTTAGTCGACCAAGGGACCTTAATCTATCAATTATCTGTCAATCTGTGACAGTTGTAGCGGTCTCAAGAGGTTGGTTCCGTTGCAGACTTTTCTTTTAAAAAGATAAATGAACAAACTGCTCCTCATCTAAAGACTAAAACTGGTCTATATTTTAGTTTTGTTTTGTTGTCGTACAAAACCATTTTTCATCAAAATTGCCTTAAACTACTTTAACTTTCACTAGTACTTACTTCTTCAAATATCATGACGTCTTAACGCAGGAATGTTTTAGTTCTATTTTCAGTGGGGGAAAGAGATGACGCTAGACAGGTCTAGCGTCACCTCAGACAGCTGGCTAGCTTCATCTCAACCTTAATAAAACATTCCTGCATTACGATGTCATGGTAGGGTCACAGAACACAGTAATTAAAACCGCCTGTCACGAAAAATTATAGTATATCAGTTGCCTAACTTTTTCCCAAATATTGGGGACTAAGGGGTATTATTTTAAATGGAGCGACTGCCCGTCTGACCTCCAGTTACTAGTTGCTACAACAAAATGAAATATTTAACACACCAAGCTAAATTGCCGTGCTTCATAACATACAACTGTCCAAAAAAGACAGTTATTTAAGTTGGGAGTCAGTTTGTGGAATAATTACATGATTTCCTTGACTTCCCCGAACGAAGAGGTTTCCAAGAAGTATTTATAACGATTACTAAAAGGGTCTAAATGACACTACCGGCGATAAGCACTGGTTGTGATGATATCACTATCAAGATGTAGTTGCTAAGAAACTGAATGAAAAACAAACTGATAAGGGTGACAGGCCAGTAGATGTGTATTTAAAATGTTTATCTTAATCTACAAATAGCCAAAATAGTGATTAAGTAGATTATTATAAACATTAGTAGAAGATTAAGAGCATAGCAAAGCGGTCAGAATAGTAATTCACAAGTACAAGGGATAGCAAGCATGCATACTTAAGTATGACCTCACTCTACCAAAACGAAGAAATATGAGCTCTTTTTTAAGAGTGTCCACAGGTCTATGGATCGATAAGATCGAATCTCGATCGAAGATCGGCGGGCGTCGACAGATGATGATGTTTTTCAAGATAAAGATTTTCATTTATTTATAATACAAGTCTGAAAAGAATATTTGAGAAATTAGCTCGTAAAGCAACGATTATTATGCAACAATAACACTTTTAATCTAATCAAAGTATTCGTAAACATTTATGTAAACTCCTCGAGCAATCTTCTCAACACAAAGATCTGGTCGGAAGCTGATGATGCCGATGAGTTGGAATCTCTCTTCATCTTCGTACACTAAGGGACCTCCGGAGTCATCATCAAATCAAAAATCTTGTTTCTTCCAATATCATCAAAACATGTTGGTGTCGGAGGAACCACTTCTGGTCTCAAGCGCTGCTGCTGAGCATGAGGCCTTCGGTTCCATTCTTATTGGGTCGGGTAAAGCTTTATTGGTTTTTTCAACAGGAATTGTTCAGTAGCAGCCATGAGGCCGGTATTACAGGCAAAATGTGGGTCTACCAATAGGTCTGCCTAACCCTTCGGGGATTACAAGCGTCATGTTGTGTTATGTTATGTATGCATAGAACCTGTCTGATAACCAGTCTTACCAAGGGGTATCGTGTTGTGCCGCCTTCAGTGTATGGCTAGAAGTCCCGCAGGAGCTTCAGTCGGCTCGCGTTGGTGAGAAACTAAGTTGTATTTTCGAATCGTATACGAGTGTTACAAAAGCTTCATTTACTGATCATCCTGAAATGTAGTGAAACGGTTGATGATTAAACGTACCAAGTTTAACTTTCAGTACAGTAGTTTGTTTTGATACACTGAACAGTTTTAGCTCTGACCCTATGTGTGTAAATACAAGACATATATTTTTTTAAATGATCAAGGGTAAGTCTTTGTTTTAAAGTAGCTTTTAGTGCTTGAAAAATAAGGCCTTCTATGGAACAAAATATACCTCCGATCCTTTCCTTCCTTGTTATTTCCTAACGCGTAGAGCACGTCTAACTTGGGGGCGGTTGGCGGGAATTTAAAACAAAGGAAATACCTACTAAGATAACTGTACCACAGATAAAAAAAACGCAAGGTGAGCGCGTGCGCAGCTGTAACAGATGACGTATTCGTGCGACGTTGCCATGCCGTGCTTGACATGCCACGTACAGTGTTCCTACTGTTGACACAGTGCCTTAATTTTTAGGGTCAACATCATTGAATTTGAAGACTATGTATAAGAGAGATCTATCTATGACGTTAGCGACAGAGACAAACATTCAACATCAAACATTTACGATATGCTTATCTCAAAAAATGCAAAGCACGCAGTGAAGGACGGAAATACTAGTGCTCTGTCTCTATTTCTCTCACGCAGCTCACGTAAGCGCGTCTCTTGTTCGCTTGACAAGGAATGTGCGCAGTCTGTAGTTTTGTTTATCCATGCTTGTGTATGACACACCTGTACACAGTGTTTCTGTGTGTCACAGCTCAGTCTGGCAGTTCTCAGTGAGTGCACAGTCGCGTGCGCACCTAATGTTTACGTTTTTTATTTAGTTTTCCTGTGTTTTGACAAGTAATAGTGCAAAATGTTTATGTCATACGAAGTTTTTGCCACTTTCGGGATATCTGCTGTAAGTAAAGTGTTTTTTTTTTTAATTGTTTTTTGGTTATCTTTGTTTCAAGACATTGGTTAGGATGTTATTGGTTGTGAATAGTAATGAGGTTCGATTTGATGACTTGATCACGTTGCCTTCTTGTTCCAAGCAATGTGTCAAAGTGATACAGTTTTTGTTAACTATTGCACTGAATTCTTTTTGCTTGTAACAGTTTCGTGCAATCTCTTTGTTTACAAAAAAAGTGGGCGTATTTGTAATAAAATGTGAAGTGAGGGAGTTTTGATTATGTTTTTGGGAATTAAAACCTTGAAGGCTTAATAAAGTGTCATTCACTAACTTTAATCGGTTAATCGTTTTATAAATAAAATCGATGAAACTGTCAGGGACATAAGGAAGACCTTATCATAGAGATAACTCACTAATACCGCGCTCTGTTTAGTAACTTGCTGAGGACCAACGTAGCATTTATAATTAATATTGTATTTTAAGCACGTACTAGTTAGATAAAGTTTATACATTCGTTCAATGCTTGCAACTACATTTTGCAACAAGACATGTGTTACTTAGCACAATATTCTCTTAACACTAGGGGAAAGCTATACGTGGCTATACATAGGTATAGCCTTAGGTAGCAAAATTTCCATGGCTAGGCATAGACCTAGCCAGTGAAAATGTTGGTACCTAAGGACCTCCAATCTCTTCTAGAAACAGTAGGCAATATTAATATTCCTCTACCGAAAGATCGCCCATAAGACGACCCTCTAATCTAAAACATCTCACCTTCCAATTTCAGATCTTGTCATTCACACTGTCAGTAACCCTGCTACTGATCCTGGCGGCCAAGCGTGGCCTTCTCCGCGTGGGTGCTGGCAGCAAGCCCGCCAAGTTCAACCCTCTCCTGCTGCCAAGCCCGCCCATCACGGCCAAGATCGTCGAAATGACGCCACTTAAGGATCATCGAGCGATTTAGAGGAAGAAAGGAATATGTAGAAAAAGAGAGCAATATTTTTTTAATTGTTTCAGGTTGTTTGAGTTTGTCACTCAAAAAGTTTTTGTTAATTTTCTGTCCATGCTCAGAATAGTCACAAAACATTCCAAAACGAAAGTATTATAGATTTACAGTATTGTATCAGAAAGTTGACCATCTAAGTGAACAACGTCTAGTATATTGAGATTTTGTATGGGACAGTTGAAAATTTCTTCGCGATCAAAATTTTGGTACCATAAGAAAGTTGATCAGTTTGAAGGTACACACATGATACACGCTGTACCAACATTTATTAGATGTTGCGTGATTGATAAAATGATTTTATTATTTGTTACCTTCTGAATAGCTGCTAGTCGAAGAGTTTCCTTATGATAATGTTCTTATGAAGAGCACGATGATGCTCGATGATGCTTGATGTTCGATGTCTATGTATTAATAAGTATTCTATTCTAATAGAGAATCTCTTTTATCATGTTTTTGTAATCCTAGTTCATTCAGGATATCAGGTAACTGTTAATTAATTAGGTTAGTTCCCAATATGTAATTTTGTGGGTTTGTGGTTGAAAAACATGTTATTCCAAATTGTATTGTCGGGATCCATCCCCGATGAAGCTGACCAATATTTTGCCTTCCCTTTTGATCATGCTATGTTTGATAGTATTCAAAACAGATTCTAATACATGGTAACCTAGGTTAGACTGGAAGCTAAAAAGGTAACAAGTAACGCAAAAGCTAGCTGCAAAGGCTAGGCAGATGACGACATGGTTACAATAGCGGTCTATGACGATATCTTCCAGGCGACTTATGGATGGAAATACTGCGTATTATAATATCATTATTTACCTTGTAGCCTTGTGTAAATCACTCTAAGTTATCAATCACAAACCTTCGTCACCACACACACCACAGACACCACATCTGGAATATGTCTGTGGGCCCAGGACTTTTCCAAATGTGGTGTCTAGTTATGTATCGAGCTAGTATAATGTTATAACTATGAAAGAATCGAACAACTGATAAATTTCC
Organism: Standfussiana lucernea; assembly: GCA_964057025.1. NCBI lineage: Eukaryota > Metazoa > Arthropoda > Insecta > Lepidoptera > Noctuidae > Standfussiana > Standfussiana lucernea. The sequence continues at coordinate 14,952,250 of OZ059805.1, forward strand.
CCGTATCGAATATGAAATACCATCAGTATTTAACCTGAGTTAATTACCAATAACGTTCATTAAATCTAATTATATTGCGTACTTAAAGTAAAGCGGAGTAACTTAATTATTAAATTAACATACAATTTAGTTCGTAAGTGCCATAATATCATAATGATTTATCAATAAATCTGAATGGTTCTTCTTTTGTAATATTTTAACAAAAATTCATTGAGGAAGATGATTTTAATAAGATTATCCTAAATTTATCTGGTTTGGATACATGTCACATACAAGTTAAAAAAAAAACATTTTAATTCAAAATTCACATTTTCTAGGAGAAAATATTAATTTATAATTATTTTTTTAGGTGCTGCTCCAAAATGAACTGAAATTGCGTTTTTGCCTTCTACTTTTAGCTGAGCAATATTTTGTCGATTCATGAAAATACGAATCCTTCTATAATGTGGCTTGTTAATAATAGCTATTGTTTATTATGTAAGAATGTTATTTCTGTATTAATCAAATGAATTTCAGTAACGTACTTGTTAAGTAGGTATAATAACAAATAAAATAGATATTATGCATTATATAAATAAAAACATAATCATACATACATCCTAATCATTATATACATAATAGTATGTAAAGACTCGTTAAAAATAAACTTGTATAAATAATAAATCTTTGTTATTTTTTCCTCCCGGAATATAATAACTAAATGCTATGTTACATTTATTATTCATTTACGACCTTTTTCCTTAGCACTGTTTTACAATACTGAACTGGCGAAATGTCGGTGTATTATTACGTACAGTGAGTTATAGCAATTATGTGACCCACTGACACACCTTTGCATAAATGGTTGAGATTTTAGTTTAAAACGAGTTGATAGAATTTTATAATTCTTTTACGTCTTATTTACTTTGCTAAAATAAATAAAATAAACTATTTGTGCAAAGGTGGGTCAGCTAATTTACTGTTACAACTCACTGTACATCGCTGCCTAACCCTTCGAGGATTACAGGCGTCATGGTATGTTAATGACCTTAGAATAATTCCGACTGTTGTAGGTATACAAATAGGCATCTACATAACGCCACGCCACTCCAATGACTTTTGTAATGAAGCATAATGATAAGACTATTGAGAAAAGTACAATAATTATCGCGGAATATAGTCCAGCACTTAGGGCCTCAAAATGATACCGATTTCATGCCATTTATACCGATATTCGTATATACATATATACGAATATATATATACGCACTAAGCGTTTCCAAACGTCTTTTATTATGCGCACAGCAAAGGAGTGGAACTCTCTGCCTGCGTCTGTGTTTCCGAACGCATTTAACCCTAATCTCTTCAAAGTTAGAGTAAACAGGCTTCTTCTGGGTAAGCTCGCTCTATCGTCGACTCTGATTCTGTCACCTCTGACCTAAACTAGAGTCAAGAGCAAAGCTATCTTAAATTAAAAAAAAGATATGCCTCGAGAAGAGAAACTTAATGGAGTACAAAATGTTAATAGTAAATGGACAGTGGGTTTTGGCTTGTAAATATACCTGTATACAACTGAAGCCAATGCTTAAAGCATTAAAGGGTATAATACCTAATAAGTATTTTACTGCTACCTTACTAGAGTCTAAACTGGAGTCTATTCAAATACTAGTTACCAACTTATGTTACTTCCACTTAAACAAATATCAACTTTATAATAGTGTAAATTATGTTGATTTTACTATTTAATTGTGTAAGTACTAAATGTGGTGCAATCTGAACCATAAGTGTTGTTTCTGAAGTTATTATTTCAAATACAAACATGCATTTTTATTTTTTTGGAAACTTAAATAAGGGCGCAAAAAGCATCTTCTACTCTCGCTCTCGTTATTTCACCTCCTGAAAAGAAAAATTACAACGACCTAGCTACGGATGATTCTAGATGTGTCCGCTTCGAGGCACCTCGCTCTGAGGACTAAGTACACCACTTTAACTCCGCGTGACTAATGTCAGAGAAGTTCCCCGTTGTTTTCTAAAGGGTAATGCCACGGACGCCATATATTAACAGAAGATGATAAAAAACTTTTTATGTGCCGTCCCTTGACATCGGGATCTCTCCGAGTTATGGGCCAGGGGCATGTTGCTACCCATATTTCACTTTCGAGGTCGAAATCGCCGGGACTTTACTTTTTCGGGCACATATGTTCCTGCTGTATTTTTGTTTTCTAAACTTTTTATGAAACCTAAACAGCGACCTGAATTTAAATTGGTTTAGGGAAAACTGTAAATGTGAAATATTGTTTTGTTTTTAGAACGTTTTGAAAATCGTTTTTGTTCTCATTGTTCCGATGTAAATAACGACCATTGTTGAGGCGCAATTATTTAGCTCTATTCGGAAAACTAATACAAGCTTTTGTCACGTAAATTGGAAGTACCGTTTTTATTGAAATTTTACACTAGAAAATTAAAATAGTGGAGAAAAACTCTTGGCAGCAGTTATTGATTAAATTAGAGGCAAATTGATTTCTGCGCACTCACCGCCGACGTCGCGTCGCAATCGTCGGTACAAATTAAGGGTCGAACATTTCCTCGGGACGTCTCCTAGACGTCTCCTCAGCGTTTCAACCCAATTTCCTTCAAAAGCGAGGCGATGGAATTCGATTGAGCGACGTTTTCCGCTCGCTGGCAGTCGGCTTGATTTTATTACAGCTCCGTTGCTACGCTAAAGCTCTTTAGTGGCTTTTTAAAAATATTCACGATTGGAGGGAAATGAGGTCCACGAGTCTCGCAGAATAGTTGGAATTGGTTTACGTTAGGAGGTTGTTTAGATCCCTCCCGAGGGAGGATCGCAATCTTCTCGAGTCGGAATGTCGGGGAAAGTAAGCAATTGCGTCGTGGTGGCGGATTTATCTAGTTATGCTAACTGCGGGAGCTGTGGACGAAAGTGAAGGTTGAGAACACAGTTGGTTTGTTTGCTTTGTTAGGAATTTTATTTTATAAAAACTTTTTTGCAAAAAAAAACCGACTTCCAAAGAAAACACTAAAAAAGTGGAAAATAAATTTACTTTCGGAAGTCGGTGACTATTGTTTGTTTCATTGATTTTTTTGCCACCGACTTCCGAAAGTAAATTTATTTTCCACTTTTTTAGTGTTTTCTTTGGAAGTCGGTTTTTTTTTGCAAAAAAGTTTTTATTTTACCCTTTTTAGTTATGGTATCACACACAAATCCTTGTCAAGTATCAATTTCGCAATTTCTTTTACTTGGATGACATTTTTTCCAGTTCTTTTGATTTCGAAACCAAACTGCTGAACCGATTTTGATGAAATTTCTATGGGACCAATCGGGAAGTAGATCCATTCAGATAAAACAAGAATTTTTCAAATCGGTTCATAAATGACGGAGATATGAGGTAACAAACACAAAAAAAAAACATACAACCGAATTGAGAACCTCCTCTTTTTTTTGAAGTCGGTTAAAAAATATGGTGAACAAATCAGCTCCTGCGAACCAATTACAAAGATAAACCCAAGGGAGCTGGACGCAAAATTTCTAATACTGCAAATTGCGATGGCTAATTTATCTGGTATAATTGATAGTTGAGACGTTTTCCCTACTTCATTGTAAAGGCAATAATAATTTTGTGCTGAAATGATATCTCGCCATCCTGCATCAACTCACTACTGGGAATGTGCTCCCCCGGCAACTTCCTAATGAATAAACGTTTATATTTTGTCCTCTACCCAAAAAAATACTAAATAATAATATAAATTCCCCACTATCGCCAACCACAAAATTTTCTACTACATAAACAACGCTAAAACAACACGGTTTAACAAAACACCAAGCGTATGTACAAAATGCCAGTGTATCCAATATCGTAACGAAGTTGATAAAATAAACAAGTCTGGAGCTGAACTACGGAAGAAGGCCGTGTTTGAAATATGAATAGTGGTTTTTTCCCACCCGGTTCAACCGCGTGGAGATCGGAAATTGCCCCAAACATACTACCGGGATAAAAAGTATCCTATGTTCTAATCTAACTTAGGTTATGAGCTACCAAGGTGCTGAATTTCATCGAAACTCGTTCTGCCGAGAAGCAGAAACAGGACAGAGAGAAGAGTACGCAGACAGGGTTAAAACATTAGTATTGATTAGGGGAAGATCGTTAAAAAGCTGCTGGGTACGTCGATCTATCTTCATAGATGAGTCACCGATAGCTTCTGCTACCAACTACTTTTACCTCTGTAACGTGTTTTTTAAACTGTTACATGCTTTTCATATTTTAGTCGATTTCGGAACGATTTTTATACTGTCTTTTATTGGCTATGGTTGAGTTCGGCAACTGTCATTTTTTGACGTTTCACTTTACGACCTGATTTCGTCATCGAGGCATTTATCTCGCCAAATTAATTTTACAAATCCGGTATAATCACGGATATTTTTAGGCCAAATGATGCCATAATCGCTGCCTTGAACACCTTGTCCTGGGTGTTTAATGACAGTTGCCGAACTCAACCATAGCCAATAAAAGACAGTATAAAAATCGTTCCGAAATCGACTAAAATATGAAAAGCATGTAACAGTTTAAAAAACACGTTACACCTCATAGTAAAACTAAAATAGTTGCTCACAGCTATCGGTGACTTTAGTTTTCACATTAATTATATTCTCATAGCTGTGGAAGTTGTAACAACTTTCATAGTCATAAGCCTGAAAGTTTGGCAACCTGTTTGAATCCATATATTATGGAAAAGTGCTATCAACTAAATGATTGGATATCGGTTGGAATTAAGCACTTCAAGGCATACTAGAGAGCTAGGTGAGTCAGAAATTAAGGAACAACCCTAACTAGCTACATGACCTAATATCCATTCTAGATCTTATGACTTGCCGAGTGCCCTGAATGCTAATAAAGATACCTTCAGTTAGTAAAGCTTTTCACTGAGTCAAAGCTAATTTATCCGGCAATTAGTCTATGTGGATAGGAACTGGGCAACATTTATATTAAGCAACACTGTGGAAGATGGCGGGACGAGCTGGACAAGACCAGCGACCAGTGGTCCACATTGGCCCTGGATCGAAGCAACTAGAAGTCATGGGGTATTTGTCCAGCAGTGGGATGACGCAGGCTAACAGTGTCAGTAACATCGTGGAGTAAGATCCAACTTGCTTTCAACAAAAACATAACTGGACAAAGTGCCAGCATGATTCTCTACATTTGTTAATTTCGTTCTCTGCGTGAGGATAATCCTTAAGAGCTGCAGTGGGGGCCTTACATTAAGCTCAAATATAAAAATACTTTTTACCTTTCAAAAAGTTTTCAGAAAAAAAATTATGAAAGAAAAACATTTGCAATAGAAATCTTGTTTTTAAAACAAATCATAAAAGATTACTTACAGCTTTGGACTTAGGTTTTAAATTGATTGAAAGATAATGTTTTTTTTTTTTTGTTAAACGTTTGTGAGGTTCCTTATAACTAGTTTTATAGCTAATTAATTTGTCTTTGATGTTTTGAAAGTAGACTGTAATTAATTGCATTAGGTGCTTAACTTGTATTTGGCATTATTATCTTCAGTATTTTATAAATTATATATTATCTTAAGTATGAGAGAAGTACTTAGATAGGTCCTTAATGAAACTTTCAAGATTATTAATACGATAAACTTTTCGTAATCGATCCGTAAATAAGCTTGTGAAAACGTAGAAATTTTATTAAACAGTGACATAAGTGCCTACACAAAAATTGAGTATCTACTACGATTTAAAACAAAACATATATTTCAATCAACGGCAGCAGTTCAAAAGTTTTCCCCGTCACCTCACAAATAAAAGTCAAAACTCGATTCTTTCAACCCTGAAAAACCCTGAAAAAAATCCTGACACCCGTACTTGTCTCCTATTTACGTCCTGCCCCGATTTACCGCCATCCTGCGATCCATCTAACCCTCCACCGCTAACGGCCCACTTGCAACCGACCGATGAAACTGAATTAGTTGAGGACGAATCGTAACCCATTGTTTGATGCCAATACACTTACTGTTTATTCAGTGGCGTCCCGACGACCCGCGTTATTGACGGCTTGGGGTCTTGTTCTTGTTTAGTTTTAATGCAACTTCTGAATGAGGGTTATCTACAAGTTTGTATGGTTGTTTTGGTAAGTTCATTCGGAGTTCGTGTAGTGGGCTTTTGTTTGTGTTTTATTTTATCGATGATCAGGGTATCTTTGTAAGAAGGTTTCCTGGTGTTGGTGGTTTTCAGTAGAAAATGTAAAATGTTTTGAAATAACGTGTATTTTTAGGTGTAATGTTGCTGCTAATTCTTGTACAGACTTTTGTACAGTCCATTTTCTGATGCAAATTTTTAGTAAATTTTCGAACATTGTACTTTGACATGGTTTGGGCGCAGAACGTCAGAAACGCAAAATGACAGATTAGCGAATTGTCAGGTATTAGTATTTTGTCTCAAATGGTCAGAATCGTAAAACGACAGATTAGCAAAATGACAGATTCGCAAAAAGACAGATTCGCAAAAAGACAGATTCGCAAAAAGACAGATTCGCAAAAAGACAGATTAGCAAAATGACAGGATGACAGATGCGTAAATCGTCAGATCTGAGTGCTACGAGTGTCACGAGTTATTTAACTATAACCTTTTACTTATTTGGTTTTTATTCACTTTGGCTTTACACGGTTATATCTTTTTATACACAATAAGTGCTCATTCACACGAGGACGATTCGTTTTTTTTTTGACGAATTGTCTTTTATTACGATTCGACAATTTTTTGACGGCGGCAATGCATTTTAAATGCCCGTGTTCACACGCATCACGAATCGTGGAAAATGACGGACACGTCTTAAATCACGTATTGTCAAAAAACACGAATCGTGATTTTTTTGTGACGGATACGCTGATGTTGCTCGCTCTCGAAAAATCGCGAAACTAATGTGAACACCAATTCGGATGTTTTGCCGAATCGTAATAAAACACGATTCCATATGCAGTGTATACGTCCATCCGTCATGAGGTATCGTGTTTTTTGACGAATCGTCAATGACGGAAACCCGTGTTAATGAGGAGCTCACGGTGCAACACCAAAAATATATAAAAACGTCTAAGTCTTCTGAGAAAGGCACCGAACCAATACCGTGCTCGAGTCTTTTCACAGCAAAATTGAATTAAAAAAAAAATGCAGAAACATAATGCGTCTCCTGAACGATTTGGTCAAATTATCGAATAATAAAAAGAATAATCCAGTTAGAACCAGAACAAAAATGACAATTGAAAATGATGAATGCACAACCGATATACTAATAGAATTAATTACTGGCGCCATGTCTGTTGGATACGGGTTAGAAATAAAAAGGCTAAGGATTTAAAATTACATGACTCCCGAGAAGGTAGAAACATTACCAGAATGACAGCGTCTTTACCTCTTCTACCGGGAAATTATATACGGTCATGTTGGGAATCGGTTTTAGAAGATGCTTCACAAACTAGGGAACTTAAAGCTTTTACAACATATTTCGAAGGTCAGTGGTTAATTAAATTTTCGCCTGGCTTATTCAGCTGTTCAGAAAATATGCATAGAACAACAAAGGCATTGGACTTTGTTGTTCTATGACCATTACTTTTACTCTCCAAAATAAATCGACTTAATTCCGACATTGCCTTTAATAAAAAACTCAGAAAGTACACTGAATTATTAAAACAAAATAAAATTACCCCAAATCAATTTAAAAAAAAAAATAATTTGAAAGGTTAACTAAGACTTATTAATGTATAGACGATTATGTATTTTTTCAAAGGGAGACCTTTACTTTTTGTTATGGTTGATTTGATTTTTTTTAATTTTTTGTTTTTTTTTTTGTTAGCTTTGAATGTTCCACTGCTGGGCAAAGGCCTCCCCCATTTCCTTATGTTGATTAACACTGACAAATAAAGTTTTTTTTTAATATGCACTACTTGATAATTTTTATTTAATTCGAGTCATCTGTCATTCTGCGAATCTGTCATTCTGCGAGTCTGCCATTACGCGAATCTGTCATTATGCGAATCTGTCATTATCAGATCTTGTCATTTTGCGACACCTGGCATTATCCGTTTCTGACAATTCGCTAGTCTGTCATTTTGCGTTTCTGACGTTCTGCGCCCAAACCTTTGACATTTTTTTTAAGGAAACATTTTGCTGTCTTGTAATTTGCATAACAGTAGCTACTGATGTAGTAGTACCAACAGTAAGCTGAAAATTACAACTTGACACAGATAGGAAATCTGTAAGCCCGGAAAATATCAACACTTTTTCAAACAAAAAACTGGCAAAACAATCTGGCCGACGATTATTCTTTCCACTTTTAAAGATCAGCCATCTTTAAAAAAAAAGGACAATGCATACATTTTCCCTTACATTTTCTTCTTTGAAATGCCGATGTCATTTAAAAAAGGAGTGCCCATATAATTATAAAGAAAGTTATAAAAGACCATCGAGCTAAATAAGATTCAGAAGCCTCACTCACTGTGAAAGTTTTTTTTTTACACTACATAGGCTTGCGTTTGGCCGCAACTCGCCTGATTTAAAGCAACGATGCTCTCGATCTCTCTTCTTCGAGTCCCGTAAATCATCAAAGGTAGCAATCTAAACAGGCTATTATGGTTATCATTGAGGATTGTATTTAGAACGATTACTGCCAATGATTTTGTTTGTATCGATATTCCAGACAACAGAAATATTGACACTGCGATTACAAACCGTAACGAGTGGTCAGTTCCTTCCTACAACTAATCTGACATTTCTTATGTAGAATTCTTGATTGGGTATTATACGACTAGCTCAAAAGTCCATCACAAACTCAAACTGAAAGCATTTATTTCAATTAAGCTATTACAGGCATTTTTGAATGTCAAAAGAACAAGCGAAGCTACAGTCCCAATCACAAGGCATAATAACTTGTGAAAAAACTGTAGTTGCCCATTCCAAAGCGTAGGTCTCTGTGGAGAAAAATGTGCAAGAAACTCCATGTGCGATCTTTTAAATCAAAATATTGTTACAAAATCTTGCTTACATCATTCATCTCGGGAATATACATAATTATATTATGTAGAAAGATGTGCAGTAAATGATAATAAACAACAATTCAAAAATTAAATAAACCATGGCAGCTAAGAGATGACTACTGACAGCGCCCGTTCACGAACATGACGCATGGATCAGCACTATTCAACTCAACTATTTTGATAGGAACTTTATGATCCGACAGACATTTGAATGAGTATGACATTCACACAACTTTTGAAAGTACCACTTTTATGTTGAGCATAGCAAGATCTAGTGGATCTTCTATCCCTTCTTGTGCTGCGGTTGAAAGGATCTCAGCGGCTAGCGAAGGTAGTTTAAAGGAGAAAATGTCTGGCGAAGGTAAGAGCTCACGGGGACCGATTATAATAACGGATAGCTTAATTAACTCGGCGCTCTTGTCGGTTATTTAAAAGAATATCACAGTAAACGAGCGGCTAAAACGCAGTGTTTTAAAGGGCAAATGCTGCATTTTGACATGAACAAAAACTGGTGGCCTACTATGTATTACAGCAGGAATGTTTTAATGTCATTCCAGTGTGGGAAAGAGACAGAGCTATACAGGATGTCTAGTGTCATTTCTTTCCCACACTGGAATAGAACTAAAACATTCCTGCATTAAGACGTCTTGGTAGGCCAACTGGACTCGCAAGTAATGGTGTTGTAGAAATTGTTTTGATCTTGTTTGAGAACCACATGCTTTTGGGGGTGCCGTAAAATGGAGACCTATGAAATATTTTAAGTATTATTAGGGTCGGAAGGAAAAGGGGAACCAACCAAGTTTCTCTTCGTCTTCCGCTTATAAAGGTGCCGGTCAATCGGACAAACCGAACGGCCAGACTGCGCACTGGTCGCGGATACCGAACTTTGGTAGAATCAGCAGTGGCGACCACCAGAAAAGCGCCAAGACAAAGACGTTCGACGAAGTGCCAGGGAAACGACTTAACTGTCTTGGATAGGAAAAATATAATTCCCACTTCCTTCCATATCAGCAGAAGATAGAACAAAACTAGGCCAATAGACACAAAGGGACAAAAGTCCAGTGTGCAGTCCGGCCCAGACTCCAGTCTGCTTGGTTTCACCACACCTTTAGAATATTTCTTTGGATTCACGTAACTGCAGCGTTTCACCCGCCCGTCTGTTCGTCCCAAGATTTTAACAAAACCGTTAGGGGCCGCCGCTCAACGGCCATCGCTCTCATTTTGCCCCGACTTCGACGCTCAACCTTAATAATAATCTAGATTCAAGAACAGCATGAAAAATCAACTCACTAACGTGTCCCTAAGAGAATGACAAGATCTTTTTATAAAAAGGGACTCGATTTTGCCCAGCGGAGCCAATTTGGTTTTTATTCTGTAATTTTGTTACAAGTTTTTAAAAAAGTATTAAAAAAAAATCAAATAAATAAGCCCAAAAAATGTGTATATGTGGAAAATATAAGCCCGTTAAGTTTTTTATGAAATTTTTACAAGGGTTTCATGAATGAGTTTTTTGGAAGATGTAGACGGATCGTAACACACAACGTAAGAAATACGGGCAAACTCTTGTTACTATGAGATTTATTTTTATCATCAATATCAGCCTAAAACAGCCTACGTCTGGACATAGCCCTCTCAAATAGCATACCGTTCAACTCCGACCTATCTGCTACCAGCAGCCTGCTAAAACTAATTAAATTTGATAATTCGTGGTCTCCACTTAGAAACACGTCTATTCTAACGGCTTTCCGTTCTGCGGCTTATATGTACATATAGCTCGCCCCTTTCATTCCTATTTTCCTGTTGATTATTTAACTACAACGTAATTATTTTGTTGTAAACTGCGGTAAAAGCACATACATTATATTTTACGAAACACCGGCCTCATCTAGTTTTAAAAAAAGAAGACGTGTTTGTAAAAACCTATTTGCAAAATAAACATAATTTGTCATTTATCACATACGCGAAACGGAACATTACAAAATACTTCAATTTGTGCCCAAATTGCGAAAATATTCAGTAAAATAACAGTTGTTCGTTTAATAAATTAATACATAAATCATATGACAAAGCTTGCACACGCCCAGTGCGCTGTCGTGTGAGCAAATGTTTCAGTAACACCACAACCACTATAAGTCTATAACAGTTACTGGGGCCGGGGCCGGGGCCGTGTAGTGGAATATAGCTTACTCCATAAATGCACATACGGTTACCACGTGTTCAGTACTTCATTCTGAACCCCCACGTAGAAAATTATCATAGGTAATTAAAAAAAATAACTAGCTGTGCAATGTACCTACTAAGAAGACGTGAAGAACGGTTGAGCCGTCGGTCTCCCTTCCACCCTTATAGGGTATTTATGATTGGAAGAAAAAAAGAAAATAAGCAATCTCGTATTTACGTATTTATTATTATTATAAGCCTGTGTTGTCCCACTGCAGGGCAAAGGCCTCCCTTCCCTTTTTCCACTTTTCGCGATTTAGTGCGATTGTAAGGATTGGCCGCTTTGAGAAGGAGTCCAACTCATCCCGCCATCTCCTTCTGGGCCTGCCGCGTTGTCGTTTCCTGCTGTTTGGTATCCATTGAGTGGTTATTTTTGCCCATTGCTCCTCCGACATGCGGCAGATGTGACCAGCCCAGCTCCATTTCAACTTAGCAGCTGGCCTTACGGCCAGCATCAGCTATTTGGGTTTTAGAGCGAAGTATGGAGTTTCGAATGGGGTATTTACGTAAATGTGAAAAATTTGTCCTTCACTCTGTATATAAATATCAATCATCTCAACGTTTACAAAGCCTTAAAAGAGCCTCTAACAAAATAAATAGCCTTATAAAAAACGCAGTCTTCTCGCCTCCCGCACCCAGCTCCCCTCGCCTCTCGGGGGTCGTTACATGACAATAGCAGCCTGGTGACGTCATTAGCAAAATGGCGCCGAATTAACTTGTTCAACATTCAGCCACAGATTAACGTAATTAGCATTACAGTCATCCTAATATTTCATTGATGCTTACTTTTACATTAAGTTTGGTTGAGGGATAAAGTCAATGAAGTTTATTTTTCCAAAGGACTGATTTAAAATGCAGTGGCAAATAATGTTATCAATTATTATGTGCGTAGAAAGAAATTAATGGATAAGAATTACTCAGACCAGGGAGGCATGGACAAACAGGAGGTCTATAATTAGCTACAGTGGCTATAACAAGGCTGCCTGTGAAGGTCATTATTTGCGTATGCATACGTGAGCATCTTGGACAGTTCAGAAGCCCTCTACCATCTTGCTAATTCACAGAAATCCTTCGGTCCTTAAATCAGGAACTCTTTTTCAAAAATTTCCAGCAGTTTAGACTGTGCGTTATCTGTCAGTCAATTGAAGATATTGATTAAGTAGACGCGGATTTCTTTTAGTGAAACTGCTATTCATCCCCTTGCTCTTAATATCTTCTAAACGCTTCATAAATACATCATGCCACTTACACTAAAAGCCAAGGAAATAGAACACTAAACCGAAATACTATTTCAGTAGCAAGAAGACATTTATCGAATAAAGCTAATTACTCAACTCACATTACATGGAATATGTATGAATTCCGTGTAGTATCACGGGATATCAAATATCAACTAATACACTTATGTCAAATGTCAAACGTTGTTGTATGTGTGTACTTAACATTGTCTGTTGTGTCTCACATAACATATAATATTGATGGATAAAATAGTGATTGTCATTCCGATAAAGATCTTTGAATCAATTATTGATTGGTTTAGCTTTATAAAGGGTCTTTATATGAAATTGAAGAATGCTACTCTGGTGTCTTACTTCATAATGTCAGACACGTAGATTTATTTACAAAATCAAGGTTAAACTAAATCAACAAGTGAAACTCACTTACGTAACGTTAATATCTAATTCTGATTAAGTAACTAGAGCTGATTCCTTTAGGGGTCAGCAACCGCTATTCATAGTACTAATTATTTAGATTTTGAACTAGGTATAAGTCAGTCAGTATTTGAATTATAGACTTGACTTGTTACTTTACGCAAACTGTAAGAAGCCGTTAGATTTCTCATATTTTTCCTTATTAGAATATCGCTTTCAATAAGTTGAACCTTCAATTAGCGCGTCTCCAAGTTGGTATCTCCACCAATTTAGAAGTTCTTCGTGTAAATCGTTCCAGTGTCATGGACAAGTCTTAGTTGTTAATCAAATATTAATATTTCTTCCGTCCCACTGAACGAGAACGTTTGTTAACTCGACAATTATATAAATTGAAATAACTAAGATTTACAAATTGCTGACGTCTGCTTTGAGTGATTATCGGATATTACTTGTGATTTCAATTTGCATGTTTCTGTTATTAACTCCGTTAGATATAGAATCAAAAAATCAATCGTTAGTAATGATTAGGTGCGCGGGCCCAGTGCTGAATGGTGACATGTCTTCGATTCCTATATAGCAGATCTGTAATGTAACTATTCTTTGACCATTTCCAGAGCATGGGAGGTGACACCCTAGACGGACATACACTGAACCTATTGGTGAGGTTTTTCAGAAAGGACAGTAGCGTAGTACTCGTAACTGGCGTACGTGTATGACCAGATGTATGAACGTGGACGAGTCGAAGGAACTATGTAGGGATCGATCGTAGAGGGTGGCGTTCTGCGGTTTCTGTCTACCACCCATGGGAACAAGGCGTAAGTTTATGCGTGTATGTATGATGGTTCACATTGTTCAGTAACAGCCCCGAGGCTGCTCGATTGTGCCTGGTTGATGGCAAGATTTGTCCCTTATAATGACGTACTAAACATGACTGGCAAAATATAATATAGGCGGAAGTCAGACCTCTGCCCATTCCTTCTGGGTATAGAGGCATGATGTTTAAATGACTTTGATAAATGCTCATTTCTTTTCCTTATAAAACAGATAATATTTACTATTCAAGATTACCTAAACAAATAGAAAAGCGTCAACAAGAAAATTGGCTCCTTTACGTATGCCGTCACCCACGCACCAAGTAACACGACTCCTGGTTGAAGTATCTGTCCGCCCATGTAATAAATAAAAACCAATAATGTAACCTAATATGATTTACATAAAAATTGGAGAGTGAAGATTATGATTAGATTTTTTTTAGGGTTCCGTTGTAACTTTGTTTTTCATTATCATACTATGAAAAACAAATGAGCGCTAAAAATATTGTTATTATATTTTTTGGTGCAACGGAACCCTGTGTGTGCGAGTCCGACTCGCACTTGGTCGGTTTTTTTTCATGCTTCACGTCTAGGTTAGTGAAAACTTTTTCAGATAATTTCAAGCCATCCTGTAGGTTGTCTTCACGAACTTACGGGATGATTTCTTTTCCTATCGTTGTTGTTAACACCTATACGAGTATCCTTCCTTAATTTTTCTTTTCTCAAATCCGTGATCTCAAATCTTGTCCAATCCATGAGGGTATTATTAGGTATCGAGATTAGATTCTATTTATGTATAATAAGCAAAAAAATAACCCCGATAAAAAAATGTACTAAAACGAGGAAACTTACATGGCAACACAGGGGCGTGGGCGGCGACGCTACACTCCGGTCGCTTCTCGGGTGACGTCATAAACAAACAATTGACGATCGAACATGGTAATGCCGAAGATGGTGATGTCACGTAGTTTGTTAGATTTTTTTTTTTTGTATACCTATAGGCTTCGTTTTACATATTGTGTTTGACTTTTCAAGGTAATTTGATAACTTTAAGTCACTGAACTATCAATTTAACCACAATAATCCTGAAACACCAGTACAGAAATGTCCGTCAGTGTAGAGTATAATGCGGATGTCTATGGTGATTATGGGATGGGGAAGTTATTTAGAATGTAGCAATACAATCTCTGTGCCAAAAAGCAAAGCTTCACCAAGTTATATGCGATAATTTGATAAATAAAAACAAATCCAACTGCGTAATCTAAAATATTTCAAGAGTTTTTATTACTCGTTCAAAGTTCGTAATAGGATATCTGGCGTATTGTGTGTCACGTGTCACTTAGACACGGATCTGTGTCGTGTCAAGTCGTGTTAACTCGTGTCAATGGACACGAGAACTTTATATTGAATCTCCGCCATCCTACACACGCTTATTGATATTGGATTGAAGAGAATAAAAGCTCTTGTGAGGCTTATTGTTTTTTTTTCAATGAATTTATTATTTCATCCATTTTGGTAAGTGTTTAATAAGATATTTATAAGATACTTCGCGATTATTGCTAAGTCACGAACTTAGAGAATTAGTATTCTCGTTGTTTCACATTGTTTCTGCTGAATTTAGAAAACTAAAGAATTATATTAAAATCTGAATCCGAAGTTGTCAAATAAATTATATCAGTCGTAAAAATTGTTTACAATTAACTCGTACATTTAAAAAAAAGTGTTGCTACCGTAAAATGTCGCAAGCAAAACACAATGCTTGAAAAACATTTTTATTTCAATACCAACGGCAAGCAAGCGAGACAACGAAAAAAAAAAAAATCTCAACGTTTACCGAGACTCGACAGAATTGAAATCGAGAACCATTCATAAAAAAACAACGTTCTTCTAAAGAAAAATATTCAAAGCTTCACAAAGTATCGAATAATAACAATTGAGTCGATATTCGTCCGTCCAATACTGGTGGAAAGAGCTCCAGATTGCGTTTATAGTCGCCAGCCAGCAAACGACTGTCTATATAAAAATCGTAACTTCTGTATGAAGACGTAAAAAGCTTTTATATGACACGATAGGGGATCTAACGACCAATTAAAGACTACAAAAGGCGGAGAATCGCGTCGGGAAGCGTAATGCAGCCCCATGTTTAGTAACGGTACTACAGGCTGCTCAAAATGTTGAGCTTTTTGGTGCTGATTTTAATTTGGAGTTCAGAGAAATTGTTAGGTATCAATGTTTGGGATTGAATGATACGAGTATTAACGCAGGGATGTAAAGTGGATTGTGAAATTAGTCGTTTGTTTTTGCTGTAAAACAACATTCGTTCGCGTTAGTTTATATGACTGCACTATCCATGTGTGTTTACACCTTTATTTTTCTCCCAGCGAGTAACACAAAAAATGGAAGTCTCTATTTAGCGTATTTAGTGATCTTTCTGCGTGAGCGGGTGAACGAGGGAACAACCAAGGGGGGCAGGTTGTACACAAGAAGTACGAAAAGGCACAGCAATCCGTGATGACACGACAGTGAATAGAGCTTGTAGAGTTTTAAAAAACACTAAAAGAATTTTATCACGGTAAAATATGGTACATATTAGGTTGATTTTCTCCTTCTTCGTGTCGCTCTGGCCCAAAACTTCGCTATTAGGGTGATAAAGAAAAACGTATTATAGGTAGGTATAAGGACTTGTATTTCTGAAACACTTATTTCACTAAAAGCTTTATTCAGACTTTGGTACCAAGTATATCATAATTTCTTCTTGATAATAATTGACACTTTCAATGTTCTTTTTAAGTGTGAGCAATCCGTAGGTACATCAACAGCTGTAAATAACAAATGAAAATGCTTATTTGGTAGTCGTTTCGTCATAAACAGGTATTTGTTTGTGAGTTTTTATGTGGGGATAATCTTCGGAATTCCTGATCCGATTACAAATATTCTTTCACTAACGGGAAGCTACATTATTCCCGAGTGTCTACGGAAATTAACCCTAGGGGACGTTTTAAATGTAGCTTACTACATCTAAACCGTCCCCTAGGGTTAATTTCCGTACATAACGGGAGCGCAGCCGCGAGTAAAAGCTAGATTATAATACTTTGTTGCCTAAATATCTTCCTCAAAACTCAATAAGCCCCGCATTACGACATTATCATTCGACAATAATATACAATCAGCCGTATTGACGGGCCGTGAGTATCAGTTGAGACTGATACTCACAGGCGGAGTGAGCCGCCTTAGTGAAAGACAAAAATCCCCTTACGTGTACGTGTACGTGTACGTGTACGTGTACGTGTACGTGTACGTGCTTGTCCGCCGCGTGTGATGAGACTGTGCTTGTCTGTCGTGCGGCCACTACGTCACCAGCGTGACGTGTTACTTGCTATTATTAATGAGGCTGCCTCCTTGGTCTAGGGGTCGCAAGCGCTTCTGCTGAGCACGAGGGTCCTGGGTTCGATTCCCAGATTGAGCAAAATGTTATTGGGTGCTTCTATCAGGAAATAATTAGTAAAGACATAAATGGCAGTTTTTTCGATTTTCGTATGACCGGAGTTGCACGTATCTGTAACCCATTCTTGATCGGGTATTTAGTGACCAACCTGGTGTTAGAGTTTTTATGCCGCGCATGGGCCTCTGACTTAGCTTTACAAGCCGTCGAGAAATATCTCTCAGGCATGCTGGGTTTCTCATGATGTTTTCCTTTACTGAAGCAAGTGATAATTATACAATACGCACATGAATCCGAAAAATCGGGTTTGAACTTGAGACCTATGACTTGGCAGTCCCACGGTCACACCAGTTGGCTATCACTGCTTATGAAACCCATGAATTCATGACATATTTCGTAATGATGTTTGACTCCGACCCTCCGATGTTGTTATGGATTTTCCACTGGCACACTATCAGCCAATCAGGAAGAAAGTAATTGACACCCAGACCGTTAAACTAACTGCTTGAAATAACAATAGAAACAAAATCTTTCAACAATTATAAAACTGAGCAAAAATACTTAACTAAAAATTGATGTGGCGTTTTGTAGGGTCTACGTTTAACGCATACCCCCCCGGCAAAAAAAGCGTGAGTTTATGCACGTAAAAATTTATATGACAAGGAAAAAAAAATTGTGTTTAATTTAAATAAGATTCGATAGAAATATATTGCTTGGATTGTATGAAAAGCAACGAATTCAAAGTAGATAAAGAGATAGGTACTAAGGTACAATTTTAAATAAATAAATATACTGTTTTTTTTGTGTCTGATGTAGATAGATGAAAATTATTTTTATGTGTGCACCATTAAAAATTACAGGTATCTATACAAATTAGACGTTACACATAGACTAACATAATGGGTGAATTTGTTTTTTCGCAGTGGGGACAGTGCTGTTTGGAAGCATGATTAGTTGGTACACCGACTGATGAGGGTAACAAACTCATGGTTCACTCCGGTTTTTCAGTATTTATTTTAGTGCACCTGTACACACAAACATTCCGAAATAAATTCTCAAAGAATGGTGTAAACCGCATCTAAGTCAGTTGCGTAGTTTAGAAGAATATCAGAGTCACACAGACAGACACGAACAGAGAATTCATTTTATAATATGTATACATAAAATTAGCCTTTGAACTAGAGCATGGCAGTTCGTCGCAGCTCGTCACACAAGTGTAGGGATCTAAAGTATTTCTTATCTAGTTTTGTATGATTCATGGTTTGCAATATTGTAATATGCACATCTATACTTCTATACAATATAATATTATATTATAAAACTGAAGAGTTTGTTTGTTTGGTTGTTTGAATGAGCTAATCTCAGAAACTACTGGTTCGAATTGAAATTCTTTTAGTGCTGGATAACCCATTTTTCGAGGAAGGCTATATATGGGCCATATAACATCACGCTACAACCGATAAGAGAGGAGCATATGAATGAAAAATGTAGCAAAAACGGGGAAAATGTCTTCCTTTTGAGAGCTTCCGTTGCGTGCGCTGCGTAAACGGTTAAAGTTACGCAATAATCATGTATCACGGGATTTAAAAAAACTCCGCGATGGCATGTGTCTATCTTTTAAGGTTGACATACTACCTATATAACCTTTTTCATGGTAAACTTCGTTCTAAAATAATGTATTATTTGCAAAGGTGTTTTTAACCCCCGATCAAAAAAGAGGGACGTTATTATAAACATTGCAACGCACGCAAGCAAAGTACGGTTGGCGCAGTGGCTTAGCAATTTGGCTTCTGCGTTGCATGTCGCGGGTTCGATAGCAGCACGGAACAAATATTGGTATGGCCTATAGGTAGTTGTGCCGGGCCTGGTTATTTGTGTACGTGAGTTTTAATGTTTGTATAAACGCACCCACGATACAGGAGAAATTGCTAGAGTGGGGCAATGCTTAAAGAAGGTGAGTTTGTCACGCCTTCTAGGTGCTGCACCTAAACAGATTTCCAGATCCAGGCCATGGCCTATGTTAGGTCATAGTCTTTTTACCCTGATAGTACATTCCCGTGGGATCGCGAATAAAGCCAGGGACGTTTTTCCCAACAGACAGGATGTTGCTCAGTATCTCATCAGAGTTTTAAATATGTACCCGATTTGATCCTTACATTACTGTATGTAATAGCCACATTGGCTTATACTAAATAAGTTGTAAAATGGTTTCGGGCGAAGCCGGGCGGAACTGAAGTTCATAAACGCGCGTCAAGTGCTACTCAGTAACAAGTGTTATCTACGTAGCACACATACAAGCGTAGTGAAGGCTATTAATAGAGCAGCATAATGTTGTTCCGCTTGAATTCCGCAATAACAACAACGTATTCATGTATGTACGTAATTAAGTACTAATTAATCCCTTTATTCATTTCTAAAGCGAATAAAAAACGCTGAAACAAGTTTTATTTTTACAATTTACATAATTTACAAACTATAATCCAACTTAAAATAAAAATATGTACCAAGTAATTGAATTTGAAGAAATGCCGTATGCTGATATTGATACATATGTATGCGTGCCGGAATCCTGGATAAAATGGCGAGATGAATCGAAAAGAAAAGTTATCGTGGCGTACCCCGAAGAAGAGCCATCATGCACACAAAAGCGAGTTGAAGATGGTGAGGAATATTCGAGAGATTGGAAGTGTTTTCTGGCTATCGCTAATATTGCTACAGGTGAGTACCCTTAAAATAATTAATGTTAACAATGCGAAGCTGGGTAAGTGCGGAGCGCATCCGCACACAGCTAATATACGGAGGACGGGACATCGACGCACAAACGATTACCACGTAAAGTACATCATTCTGAACTCCACATGGAAGTTTTTCATCGACAATAAAAAAAACAGCTTTTTAAAAACATTTTATAGCACTCTTGTTGGAAACAGCAGAGTTTTTTTTTAATTGCCGATGAAAAGTGATGTACTTACTAAACATCTTTTCTTCGTATTTTTTTTTTTTAGTTATTTTATTTATTAAAGAAATAACATTAGATCTCACAACTTTTTACTGTAGAAAAACTGTGTTGCGAGACTTGCATTTTTGTACATGTTATGGTTTTGGTGGATCTCATTTCTTTTCGTAGGTAGTCCTCGTAGGATACGTGTTTTAAAGGAAACATCGTCCGTGACTTAATATATCTATTATTATAAGGGACTCTTAAATATAATATTATTATACAAGGTGTAGTTTTGCATCCTCGTCAAAATTCAGGAGGTTGTCATAGAAGACGTAAATAATCAATATAAATTACGGCACCTGGTCAATAATAATAAACGCTGATTTTTTTAGTTGTTTTAATTTGACAGGATTTCAGAATGAAGCCCTTTTCAAAAGTGGAGAGTCACCCGTTTATCGAATAAACTTCTGCGTTTGTTTGTGTGTGTGAAAGCGCGGTTATAGGGCTAGTATTAGACGGGCCGCGTTTTAATACTGGTAGTGTACACTTATCGATTTCCGATATTAAGAAAAATATATAAAAATTACCTACCCATTTTATTATTGATTCGGGTCGAGAATCATTAGCACAGTTACCTCCTTGAATTTGCCGAGGAAGCAAAGCAACACCTTGTATTTAAGAGGCCCTATAGACTGCAGACTTTCTATCGGCCCTTTAGATTAGTTAGGCTCTTAATCAATATGAACAAGTATGCTGGTGCGCATATTAAAACGTTTTGGTATCAGTTTGTTGGGCTATAATGATTGCCTTCAAACTAAGCTATCGGCCAACTGCTAGATCAGTATGGCGGTCTTATCCCGCGCGCACACTTGGCGATTGTTTTATCGGCCGACTCGGATGATAGTTCTAACTAGCCAAATTGTTGTAACTAGCAAATTGTTCGAGCGCAGAGAACCGACTGTTGGTCTGGTTTGCGTAGTCGTCGCCAACCAGCCCGTTTAGTTGGCCTAGTGTACGAACTCAACCAACCTGACTAAACTATCGGCCGATAGAAAGTTTGCAATCTGCGGGGACTCTTTAACTAAGTCACTTCTCAAAAATGTTCTGACAGTTGCTCGAGGTTAGGAAGTGGCGAACTATGGCAATATAAGTTGCATCATTTGTGTTGTGATTTATGGGATAAATCGTCCAAAACAATTTTATTGATCTAGTAATTAGAATTTATATTAAATTATTACGATTAACCTCAACGAACCGTACATAAATCAAAATCGCCTGAAGCAGTTGTATGGGCAAACTGTAGTAGCCTGTTTTGTTAAAATCTATCAGGCGATAAAAGACAACTTATTGCCATAACTTTTGTATAAGAATCCTTGCACCCCAACCAACTCTGCCAAACACAAGTTATAACACCTGGTACTTGCAATGGAACAATCAGTCAATAAAGCATTATCTGAGTCAAACATCTCGATACTAAACATACTCCCGTCCAAACGGAACAATCGGGCGCGGCGAATTTCTGCAATTACAAAGAAGAAGTCAAAATTCTTACAATATTTTCGTTGAGTGCCACCCAGAGCGAAGAAAAATGTCTAAAAGGTTTAGTCAATTTAATTTCCTAGTGTCAGTGACGAAACATTTCTTTGTATAGGATTACAAAGTTACTTATGCAGTTTCTTTGCTTTCTAGGTTACAGACTAATTGTGTTCAAAACTTGAAGCTTGTGTGTCTGCTAGAAGTACCTTAGAATTATGATGATCGGTGAGTGAGTGAGTCAGTGACAAAATCAAGGAACTTTGACTTGCAATAGTTCATTAACTACAGGTTAAAATTTAATATAATTTAGGAATATACCTAGGTATGTTATGTTCTCTTGGTCAAAACTCAAGCTCATAGCTTTATCCACGATGAAGTTACAGTGGGGTCGGAAATGCCCTGAATGGCTTCGAGAAAAGGATGGTACGACGGCGCCTTTTTGCTCGACTTGGCGGGGGCACTACCGTGCCCCCAGGATCGTTCATCTGACTGTTTTCGGCCATAGTGACAAATCGCAGCGGATAGTAGCCATCGACGATCAGGAGATATTATAGTGCAGGCGTGTGTGCGTAGGCACAGGTGCACTCGTTCCTATAACCCGGTGGGATGGCGACCCGACACGACCGGAGATAGAGGAATTGGACGTACTCAAAACTGCTAATTGATACAAATGCTTATTTATTTACCTTATTTGATTGCAGCGGGCTACAACACAGCAGTTGAGCTTATAAAATTTATGAACTACGTGAGAATTCGCGAAACAAAGGATTCGAACAAGAAAATAAGCTGCAGTAAGTGTTTATGAAGATAGTTTCATAAGAGCTATCTAGCAATACAAGATCATTGTAGCATTCTACAATGATCTTGTATTGCTAGATGTCACGCGTTTATTGGTATATATTTGTGAATTTACTAAAAAAAAAACGGACAAGTGTGCGTTTGACTCGCGTCGCGCCGAGGGTTCCGTACAAACTTGTATGTTGATGGTTTATCTATCACGGAAATCAGTCAGTAATAAACACAATTTATAAAAAATCCCAAGTTTTATCGGCCTTCCTGTCCTTGCAGACTAGGTAGCCAGCAGCGGATAAGGATTTTTCCACACTAGTTGGAAAATAAGTCCCGCATATTGCTCTTGCAGGATTGCAGTATTGCATTTTTTAGTCTAAGGCAACCACCACACCCCCATTGCCACGTTTTTATTGCTCCGGAACACTTGTCCATTTTATATTCCGTGCTCCGAGCTGTGGCATGCCTTGATCTCTCATATTTAGTGAACGTCATTGCAGAAAAAAGGATAACTGAAGATCAAGAAAATAAAATAAGGAAATCTAAAGAAAAACTAAATAAGAAACCGAAGCGTCGTAATATGGAGCACTACACATCATCTGAAGATGAATCATCAGGTAAGCAACTTGACAATAAAAATAATTATAATGTATGAATAAGTTCAATCGCGGAAATCCATGACATTAAATGGTTTAATGACAATTAATTTAAGAATATGCGGTTAAATCTGACAGAAATTAGCATCTATCTTCTCTCCTGCAGTGATTGGGCTATTTAATTGCCTGTGACGAGTCCTTTGTTAACAGGTTCTGGACATGGTTATTAACATCGAAAATTTTTGGCAGACTTGTCAATACACTTATGGATTAATTTCTTTCTATCTTCTTTCTATCTATATACATATATTGAATCTTTGAGAAATACTTGCCCAACATTGGCATATGCTGCGAGCAACCAGGTCACACTTTCTGCTAATCTCTTTGGGCAGGCATGATATTTGTTTTTACGTAAGATTAACAACTTTAATATTTTATTTTAGATGACACATGTGTTTCAAGTGATTCTGAAACAGACGACAGTGATATTACAGACGGTGAGTTTTTTTTTTATCCTCGAGGGCAAGATTCAGAACGATCCATCCACCCAGATGTACACAGATATTTTAGCGCTTGGCCTTAATCAGAGCTTGACGCCGTCGTCTACATTTTATAAAAGCTTGCTTTTAAAAAGTATTTTTTTTTAAGCGCACACTATGTATTTCTTCTGTGTCGAGCTCCTGTATCCTGGTGCGATTACAAACATTTAAACGCCTTGGCATGTCTTGACCTTTCATATTTAGTGAACGTCATTGCAGAAAAAAGTATAATTGAAGATCAAGAAAATAAAATAAGGAAATCTAAAGAAAAACTAAATAAGAAACCGAAGCGTCGTAATATGGAGCACTACACATCATCCGAAGATGAATCATCAGGTAAGTACCTTGACAATAAAAATAATTGTAACGTAAGAAGAAGTTTAACGCCCGAAAGCCAAACCTTTGCTAACAGGTTCCGGCCAGGGTCATTTTCTTCGATAATTGTAGGCAGCTTTATCACTACACAAATTTATAAATTTAATTGGATCTGAGGAACAGTTGCTCAAAAAAGTCAAATGCTACGGGCAACAATGTCACACCTTTGTTTTTAAGTAAGTTTATTAGCTGTTGTGTGTGTTATTTTTAGATTACATTTTTTCAGAAGAGGTCGAGATAGCGGTAGATCCAACTAATCATAAGCTTGCTAAGCCGTCTGAGCGGTGCTGTGGAAAACCTAAAATAATTCTTCCTCCAGAGTACGACCCTGGTAACCCTAGATGGTCATTAAAATATCCTGAGCCTAATTGTAGGGGACGAATGGACCTTCTTGAGCTTAAGCAAGGAAGACAGAGGATCAGTTTATATGTCGATCGTCTTGGGTATGAGAAATGTTTTGAAATATCAGATGATGACAACTCTTTGGCTAGAAATTTAATGATGGAATTTTTTACCAAAAGTGCATTGCAAGTATGCACTTTAAGAGGAAAAGTGCCTGCCGGGTTTGGAAACGACGCGTCCGAAATAAGGCCGGGACTATATGTCCATGCAGTAAACGCTCTGGTGGATATAGTTATACGTCATGGATTCGGTCATGGCGATGAATCAAGTATTAGACGTTGTTTAAGTGCAAAGCTTTATAGTTTGAGATCAAAAAATAATTAATCAAACATGAAATCCTTGTTTTATAACATATTATTAGAGAGACCAGACGGCAAGACGTTAGTGCCTTGGATGGTGGGTAGGCCTTTAGTGTGGGGCGCAACCTGTGTCTGCAGCCTAGTGCCTTGGTCTCTCGTTACAAGCACGGCGGGTTGTGCGGGCTGCTGAGATCCTCAAACGGCGCAAATACTGTAACCTTGTTGGTAGTTTTGAGCCGTCTGGGGTCGAAACGCTCGGGTCCCAAGTGCGCGTCTCCTTTTTATGGAAATCTCTCGCCGGCTGGTCGACACTTAGCATGACCAGAGGCCTTGTTATTTTTTGGCCAGAGAATCGGCATTGCCATCCAACGTGGCAATGCTGCCAGCCTTCTAGGCACTTTTCCTGTTGGGAGCGATGTGGACGAATTTTTTGACGCCCCGTAATTGTACCTACATATTTTTTTTATTCTAGATCTAATATTATTGTAAATAATAATAACATATGTAAATAAATAAAGATACATTGTTCGTATCATATCGCTTAATAACAGTTTGTAAATAAAACGAATTTATAAAATTTAAAACAATGCAGTTTTATTTATATGAGTTTGTGAAAGGACATTGTTCAACCTCAAGTAATAATGAATATCAAAAATATTCATAACATTTACAATAAAACAGTTGTTTTATTTTAAAATAATAATATTAACCTGTGGCACAAATCAAGTTCCACGAATTAATAATTTTATTTTACTAACAAATATCATCAATTTCATTTCCATTGTGTAAAGTTGGTAACATTGGTTTGAAAAGTCTGACTGTTTGATGTATTGGATTGACAATGTGATACATCAGTGAACAACCCCAGCACGATTCATTTACGATATGTGACTCTGCTAAAAATAACTTGAGCAAGCCTAATATTTGTATTTATTTCACAGTAAAAAATTGTGAGAAAATTCTGTCAATCCGTAGTCTTAAAGACTGCTTACCCCTTTCCGCAAAAGGTGCATCGGTACTTTGTTTATATCGTACAATAGAAACGAAATCCTTCACAGTCCGTATCGTGGCGCATAAAATCCAAAATGGGTCATATCACCCATAGCCCCATATAGCCTACACATAGTCGTATACAGCCTTTGTACAAAGGAGCCGCGTCAAAGCGCGGAGGATATCTGTCGCGGCGGCAGTCCTCAAGACAAATGGCCTCTCGGGAAAAAACTGCAAACTATAGCATAGTTATAGCGTAGTTCGTTCTTTTGTGAGATTGGAGTAAGGAAGGGTTTACTGAATGAATACGTTAAGAAATTTGACCCAGTTTGTTAAGAAAGTAGAATATGTTGTTATTATGTATTTAAAACATCGAGAGGAAACCAGCATGTCTATGAGATATTTCTCGACGGCATGTAAAGCCAAGTCTGAAGCCCATGGGCGGCATTAAAACTACGACACCAGGTTAGGTACTAAGCACACGATAAAGAAAGAAGATGTATTTAAAAACCATGAAAACGTTAAAACTACTGACAGACAACAGACAGCCTAAGCTAATGGGTCCAGAAGCATATAAATTTGCTCATGAGTTTCTTATGTAACGAAGAAGAGCACTAAGAAAAGATTTCTGAAAATTTATTCCCTCATCATCATCAACTTTCCGACCATCCATTAACTGTACTCTAATTGTATGCCACTTAGCACACATCCCATATATATTAAGGGATATCACTATAAAGCTGCCAGATGGCCTTTTTCCAGCTATTTCAGGGTCGGCATCTAGTCTTCCCGGATGAAGCTGCATACTGCATAAATTTTAAGTTACAAATCCCATTCCTGATATTTATGCATCATCTAGCACATAGGTTCCCAACCTTTTATGGACAACTACCCCCTTTACAAGAAAAAAAAATCCAACGCCCCCTTTTACAAATTGGTTATAAGATAAACATGTTAGACGGCTAAATAAAATGTTTTTTCATGAAATTAGAGGTATTTCATAACGCCACCCACCACATCTGCCTTTGGACCCACTGCCATGAAAAGCTCCAGCGCCAACTAGGGGGCGGTACCGTCGCCGTTGGGAACCTATGATCTAGCAGCTTTCTACCAAATACGAACAACACGATAAATATCATCATCATGTCTTGTTTGAGTATAATTTTAAAACAGTCGCACCAGTTCTTGTTTCATCTCTCTCCGTACAGTTTCCTTTCCATTGTCAGTGACAACGTCGAAGCGTATAAAAAGCATTCTGTTTGAAAACCCTCCTACGTCCCCTGACGTCCTCGTTTGACGTCACGTCACGTTACGTTAGACATCAGGCAGATGTATTGAGTATAGAATGAGTTTATTTCGATCACAATGAATAAAGTGATAAATGGCAGGCATAAATCCTAATTACAGGCATAGTGTAGATACCTAAAAATGTATACGCGGCTTTCGGCGAGTGGCCGGAATTGGAACTAACGACGCCATATTTTGTTCTCATTACCATTTTACGAAATTATTTAATTTTCTGAATGGAGCTCTCACAGTTATTTTACCTCAAACAGTAGCAACAAAATAATTATAGTAGGAACTGAATGCCATATAAATAAACGTACTTGAGACTCTTCAGAAAAAGCGTCCAAATTATGATAACAAAACATGTAATCTTGATTTTCCTGGTTAATATATCTGTTTTGACGAAAACATTTTGATAACCTCTATTTGGCTGCGATAGATTTTCATTTTGTTCTGCTTGCTCATTTTTCTCGGAGCAGCCAATATTGGCTGATAGGGCAAAATGATGCAAAATGGCGCTGCATAACAATGGGAGTATCAAGTAAAGTAAACTTTATCTCCGCAATAAACTTGCACGGCGGGCACGGATGGGTTAAGGTTTGTCTTCACCCGGGCACATTTAGTAAAAGTGACAGACTATTATACATATTGTGCTTTGTTTGTGTTTTAGACTGTACAATTTCGAGCATTAAATTGCCAAGAGAAACAGAACATACTCTCAAGATAAACAGATTGCGTCATCTTTAAACCAGCAGATGTCTGATTTGTTACCAACCTGACAGGTTGACAACCTACAAACTTGCGGCGCGTTTGGGGAAACACTTTGTTCAACAGAAGAGGTCCATTAGCTGAAAAGATTATTATGACCAGAAATGCTACAGTCAATCGATTCAGCAGTCAACTGATAAATATCTCCCAAGTTCCCACCCCGTCCGCCGCTTCCCGCATCCATCTTGTTAGGTCGTCGTCCAGCAAGCCAATTACCGCAAGCATATCTTTTGGCGCTAAGCGGTTAACAATTAAATTTTTCAAAAATAAGTCCTTGAAAATGACTTCCCAGGACAATATCCAACATAAAGTTGAAGGCAGACGAATTCAGAATTAAGTAATGCATAAGCCTCATCTGATATCAGCCCTATTCCTTGAATTCCGTTTTGTTCGTTCTCGCGACAGCCAGCGTGCAGGGTGCACCGTCCCGGTACAATAAGACATGTACTGTTCGGTGTTCACGTAAGTACATGTTGTGCTTTGTTATAGACTACAAACTACAGACAAACAGCAGAAGAACTTATTTCACGTCTTCGTACGACGTTTTCCGGGAATGTAAATTATCTTATGTGGTAATCCAAGAAATATCCATTTTGTTTTGGTGTGAAGGGTTTTATTTTTGGGATACAATCTCTTCACCTATAAACCGAGAGAAGATGCCCGTTATCAGCACTGGGAGGTGAAGTTCCAACAGTTCAATAATATTAAGGTATGCAGGTGTTACTTGATGTACAGTGATGTATTTATATAATATTATGCGAAATTGGGCATCAGCCTGTACCTAAACCTGTGAGTTTGGTTCGACGAAACATTTCAGAAACGAATAGAATATCAAAGGTTTTTAATAATAGCATAGTGGAAGGAGGAATTAAATACAGAAATATTGTATTTACGTGGAAAGGGAACTTTAAAACTAGTTTAATTATAGCTGAACATTATCCTCTATATACAAAATGGCCAGGGTTTCCCCTGACAGAATATAAAGAGTCAATAAATAAAGCTCCAAAAATATTAATATCGTATGATCAGTGAATTACCCCATGATTTCCCGCCGGACCGACGGGTAATTGCGTGATGATACCACAGTAATGAATAATGACATTGGCATGTGTGGAACCTCGAATAATATAATAAAGAATAACCACAAGTTTGTGGGTCTAAATATTGAAAAGATTCGGTGTTTTTACTCTTTTAAGTGTTTTTTAAGTCTTTCCGAAGAAATGAAACAGAACACCGACCAACTCCAATTTGTGACAACCAAGGTTAAGAGGATCTTATCTGCTCAAAATTAATATTATAAAGAGATTGTCTGAAACTCCGACTACAAAAATCTATGCAATTGAAGAGTGCCATAGAATACCTTTAATGGTAGGTAGTTGACTCCCTTTTTTTTTTCGGATGGGAAATCATCAAATGACTTCTCCCGCTCTGGGCTGAGCGGGAGGGAGTGTCAGACTTTTACTGACTAAAACCCACCCATGTTCCTTCATCGCCCTTTGTGTTCCGGGGCCGCGGTATCTCTTTCGAACAACCCGCAGCACCCGGCAGGCATCGGCCCTTGCGGGCCCCTTCCCTAAGGTAGTTGACTCCGACGAGGACGAAATCGCACCCAATCATCTGTCTAGCCTCTTCATAACTATGCTGGCGCAGGCTTCCTTCACTCGTTTGAAGTCATCCACTTAAGTACTTACGGCTTGCGTTCGCCCGGGCGAACAAAATCCAGTTGGTTGCCACGCGCCCGCTCGAGCACGTACCTACACACCGCACCCACTTGCCTTTAATCATTGCTAAATCTCATACAAATTCCAATGTAGACTGTCAAAATAAAACTACCCAACAAAAGTTTTATCTTTTTTTAAGTTACCTTAACACATTACTATTAATGGTTTATTTAATAAAACATAGAAACTTAAAATAATAATACCAATATGTTCATAGATAAAAGAAGAAAAGCATTAAAGGGCGTCAAAAATTCGTCCATATCGCTGTTAACAGGAATAGCGCCCAGAAAGCTGGCAGCATTGCCACGTTGAATGGCAATGCTGATTCTTTGACCTAAAAATAGACCAGCCCTCTGGTCACGAGAAGAGTCGACCAACGGCTTGGCGATCTCCCGAAAGACTAGGTGCGCACTCGGACCCCATGACCCCGTGTTTCAACCCCTTTAATGCTTTTCTTCTTTTATCTAGTAACATTAATTAATTATTTAAATAAATAATTTTGAAAAAAAACATTAAATAGCCGGCCAGGAAGTGAAATTTTAAGTATATGTTTTCCTAAAGAGTACTTTTTAAAGTTATTTGTTAGATTTAGAATTTTTGCGACGATTAGATTTAATGATCGAAATTTACGGGAGGGAACAAAGTTCGTTAACCATTATATTAAAGTGAAAATATTGATTAAAATGTAAATTAAAAACTGTTTTTAGTCACCCATTCTTAACCCTGTGTGTATCAATTTCTTAGTAGACAGCCCTAGCGTTGCGTTCAATGACGCACGTGATCGCCCGACACCACTGCAGACAACGTAGCAGATACTCTCGGGCGGGCGCGTAATGTACATTTTAGCGCTCACGAAGGTCTGTAATATTTTTGTAGGTAATTATAGCGTTTAGGTATCAATCTTTTCCTACGGAATGAAGTATCTGTTCCGTAAGGAAGTATGTATTAATCTGTGGTTGGGGTCAGCTTCCTGTCTTACCGAAAGCAGCTGAATACCAGTATTTTAAATGGAGCAATTGCCTATTTAGGGCAATACTATAATACCCCTTGGTAAGACTGGTTGTCAGACTTTCGGGCCATTGACTTTCTGTAACGAGTATCTACAAATGACAGCCGGGACCAACGACTGAACGAGCTCTCCGAAACTGGGAAACTCCGTGTAGGAAACTCGGTATGTTATGGATGATTTGATCCATCTACGGACCGACCTTGGCAAGCGCGGCTTTACCTCAAGATCGACTCGTGTGGTTGTTCACGAGCCACGAGTCTGATATTGTTCCAATAATATCAAGCGGATGGGATATATCTATATATATAAAACAAAGTCGGGTTTGTTACAACACTTATAACTCTAGATCTGCTGGACCAATTTTCATGGTTATTGATTTGTTGTATTTGTCTCTGCCTAGAATAGCAGAATAAATCTTAAAAACAATGAAAAATCGACGAATAAAAAATTACGAAAGATAAATCATTTTCCCAAAATGTTCCTTGGTTTCGTACCTGTCAAACATTTGATGTCCATCCTATCAAATACTGTCAGTAGTGACAAATGATTGACATATTTATTGATTGTCAAATATTTATGCGTGCGTTCAGAAATTTATTTTATTTTGATCTAATAGAAAGGTTAATAAACTATTGTCTATGTCGCGAAAGCGTAAATTGTCGGTAGATAGGTGGTAGGTTGGTGGTAGGTAGGTGGTAGGTAGGTGGTAGGTAGGTGGTAGGTAGGTGGTAGGTAGGTGGTAGGTAGGTGGTAGGTAGGTGGTAGGTAGGTGGTAGGTAGGTGGTAGGTAGGTGGTAGGTAGGTGGTAGGTAGGTGGTAGGTAGGTGGTAGGTAGGTGGTAGGTAGGTGGTAGGTAGGTGGTAGGTAGGTGGTAGGTAGGTGGTAGGTAGGTGGTAGGTAGGTGGTAGGTAGGTGGTAGGTAGGTGGTAGGTAGGTGGTAGGTAGGTGGTAGGTAGGTGGTAGGTAGGTGGTAGGTAGGTGGTAGGTAGGTGGTAGGTAGGTGGTAGGTAGGTGGTAGGTAGGTGGTAGGTAGGTGGTAGGTAGGTGGTAGGTAGGTGGTAGGTAGGTGGTAGGTAGGTGGTAGGTAGGTGGTAGGTAGGTGGTAGGTAGGTGGTAGGTAGGTGGTAGGTAGGTGGTAGGTAGGTGGTAGGTAGGTGGTAGGTAGGTGGTAGGTAGGTGGTAGGTAGGTGGTAGGTAGGTGGTAGGTAGGTAGGTGGTAGGTAGGTGGTAGGTAGGTGGTAGGTAGGTGGTAGGTAGGTGGTAGGTAGGTGGTAGGTAGGTGGTAGGTAGGTGGTAGGTAGGTGGTAGGTAGGTGGTAGGTAGGTGGTAGGTAGGTGGTAGGTAGGTGGTAGGTAGGTGGTAGGTAGGTGGTAGGTAGGTGGTAGGTAGGTGGTAGGTAGGTGGTAGGTAGGTGGTAGGTAGGTGGTAGGTAGGTGGTAGGTAGGTGGTAGGTAGGTGGTAGGTAGGTGGTAGGTAGGTGGTAGGTAGGTGGTAGGTAGGTGGTAGGTAGGTGGTAGGTAGGTGGTAGGTAGGTGGTAGGTAGGTGGTAGGTAGGTGGTAGGTACTAGGAGAGTAGGCTAAGTGGGTAGGTAGGGTGGGTAGAGTAGGTAGGGTAGGTGGGGTAGGATTCATTGACTGTTAGGCGGTACGAAGTTCGCCGGGACAGCTAGTTATTTATAAATTCTCTGCCGTCTATCCAACATTGTTGAAACACAAACACAAATGAAATTAGCACATTACCCGACGTCGTCGCTAATCAACGCGCTGACGTCGCGACGTCGACGTAATGACAAAGTTGCTCCGCTCTCTCACTTCTCAGCTCGAAGGTGTGTCAAAGCGGAGCGAGCAAAGAGCGGGAACTCGATTTAAGTTGACGACCGACGGATCACGATGTAACAGGGTGACAGTTACACCGAGACGTATCAAAGAGAAGGAATTTGTGATGCTTTGTTTTATGTGAGGAACTACCTACTCGTCATCTGCCTAACCTTTTCCCAACTATGTTGGGGTCAGTTTTCAATCGCACCGGATTCAGTTTGTTACTTAGACCGACTGCCTATCTGTCCTCCGTAACGCAGCTACTGGGTAATACGATACACCCTTTGGTTAATCTGAAACAGTCTTTTTCATAAACACGGACAAAGAAGATTATAACATTTGCAAGCCATAGTATGTGGCAAACATGTCTGAACCAATGTTCTTTTATGTTATCCTACGTGCACTTGTATTATTGTATGTATGTGTAAACATGTTTGAGCAAATAAGGATAGTATTCAGAAGCTTTTCTTTGCTGGGCCAGCAACAGATCATACTGATTGATTATGAATGTGTTCAGCACGTTGTGGGCCATTTTGATAGCCCAGTATTATTATTAACAAGATAATAAGTTGACTGAAAGATACTATGAGATATAACCATGTAAGTAAGTACTTTGTTAACTGTCGCGATGTGCTTAAAAAGATAAACAAATACGACAGTAAGTTCGCTACAGTGTCAAAGGCAGCAAGATGTATCTTATCGTCTAGTCATTAGTAGAGTTAAGAGCAAATGAAGAGCCGTCCTTTCTCCCGAGGATTAACAGTCGCAGCTCTCTGCCGAGCCCCTTTGTCCACCGGCGTTAGCGCCTCGCTGTTATTGCCGGAGATACAACTAAATAGGTGCCGCCATATTTCAAGGAATGGAAGCTGCTGAAATATTTTAGGGAATTATGTTTTATGCCTTTTAAATTTCTGGCCGTTGTTAGTTGAAGCTCTTGTTCCTCCGTCCCGCGTCCGTGAGAATGTTCTCCTTTTATTATTTTCTAGCTCTAGTGAACCTTATCTATAACTTTTTCAAAGAACTGCTTACACTTTATTAAGTGGGATGGGCTAAGAGAGCCTGCGGAATAAGAATTTTCTTTCGTTTTTGCTTAGATCAAAAATCAGTATTAGGTGTTAATCAAAATGATATAAAAAAAATATAATCATTACAGAATTATAATAATTATTCATGAAAAACTCGTTCAATATGATATTTTTGCATTATCTCGTATTTTCGGCCACAATACAACCTCATTACCTACACGGTTTAAATCAGGCTGGTTTCGGCAGCAGCCAGCAAGCGGCTAGTTTGACTGCAAAGCGAGTTTGTGTCACAATGGCACAGTGGAACTTTGTCGCCTGACTGTGCTGTGTGTACTGTGTACTGTGCGCCCGGCAAGTGAACAATGTGCGTCCGCACTAATTGCGCTGCTCGAGTGCGGTACCTGAATTTAAAACTACGAACGGTTTTATGGTGTTTTTTGGATTAAACATTAATAAGACGAGTAAAGTTCCTGCGGCTGCGGACCTTGAACACTGACGGATACTTCAGTACATTATTTGTCAGAGCCGATCCACGATCACAATATATGTGTACCGGTTTGATCGAATCTTAGCTGCTTCACTCATTTCACTTCTTCAAACAATTAAAAAAAAAAACACAAGTATCAATAACATTAGAAATTATCAAGTTATTTTTGTAAATCTTTATTTAGCATTAACTGATAGTCATTTTACAGACCATCATGATGAGTTTGTGCCTATTTATTTGATAGGCTACTACGGGTCGTTCTTATGGCATAGTGATCTAGGTACAAGAATATTATTGGGCTAGAAAACCCTAGTAACAACCGAGCTAAGATAATAATTGAGTCTTTTTTACTTCAGTCTCATAGTTGCTATCTGGAGTTACTACTTGTGAGATTTTTTAAGGAAAACCTATCGCAAAAAATACGAAAACATTCTTTTGGGTATATTTTCGCAAGCTACATGGTGATGTTCAGCAATATTTCTAATCTACCATCTATCCTCAGGGCGTATCTATGATTTACAACTTAGCTGCGTTAACTGTATAAAAATATTAAAAGAATATCTTCTTTGGTACTAGGCCCGCAGAAAATAATTGGAGCTGAATGATTGTAAAGATGTTGGAGCAAGATAAAACGCTCGAAGCACGCGCTGTGCCGGATATTGCGTGTGATGGAAAAGCGCTTTGTGCGGTAATTGAAAAAGCATGACACATCAAAATTGAAGTTACTTATCATGAAGCGATGTATTGACTTAATAAACGATTTAATTTAAAAATATTTTACAGTTATGTTTAAGTCCCATGTAGTAGGGGGTGAGCCTGTTGCCATCAACTGGGTACAAATCCAAGAAATACAAAATAATCACATTTCTTTAGAAGTTTTCGTGTGTGTGTAGATGTGAAGTGTCATAACATTTTTAACAACTCCCATTGGCAAAACAAATGATTTTCCACTGCGACCCCTAAGTACCTACTTAATATTATCTGAAACCGTCGCCTCCACAATCTTATGCTCTTCATCATATACCGTTAGTACGCGTCCCTCGGCACCGCTCGGCAAACTCCGGCAATGATCGGCTGTTATCGGGACCCCGTAATGTTTACATGTTTACGTTAACTCCACACTTATCTGCTTGCCTGGTATAATATGAAGGAAGAAAGAAAACCATGGGGCGAATTGTGATGTTGTTTTAATAAGTCTTTTGGGTGTATTTTTGGCAAAGAATGGGCTTGCCCTGTCGTAACTCCAAGGAACCCATGGGTATTGTAAAAGGCAAGAGTTATGTCAGACAAAGATAGAATCTTCTGGTCTGCTAATAACTACAAAGAGGATCCACAATCATGAGGAAAGTTTTGAACATGGACTACGAAGGATAATAAGGCTAGGCTACAAAGATCTGACTCATGAGATAACGACAAAATATAAAGAATTATGGATGGATTATGAATGGATTTCTGGAAGGAGATGCATTCTGTGTCAATCCCGAATAAAATGGGACAGGGACAGGAGAATGATGAGAGGTCCAGACTCAGTTTGTTAATCAGTAGAGCGCGGCGCGCAACTTGCATTAGTCATCTACTGCATAAAAAAACTATTATGCAGTTCACATAATAAACAGATTATGATATATCCATTAATACTAGTTACGTATTATTAAAACCACAGCTGCACTCTAACGAACATCTATATGAAACAGCCTGAATATCTCCTAATGTGTTTGGAAATTGATTTAAACCCCATTAGCCACCCAGTTATCGAACGTTTATGAGCGATAAAAAGGCAATTAAATAATATCATTATAGCCGCTCAAATACTGTCATGAATTGTGTCCTCAGATGTAATAGGCCATTCAATATATTTGGGGTTTAAGGCACCTAAATAATAGGTTTTTAGAATTTATTTCGGAAGTAATAAAATATGCTACTTTTATAATAAACTGACGTAAAGAAATCTTAATGCTTTTCAACTGCTAAAAATTGTTTTATAAAAAGTAGAGCGTTACATTTTTTCTTTTAAAAAAGTAATCGGAAAATTTAGTTCTGTTTGATTTTAGTCTATAATTATAAGGTCTATCGTCTCAAAAATAACGTAAGTATTACATTTCTCCGGTAGGGAACCAACCCCTCCCACACTTTAAGAGTATTCTCTATAAACACATTTACTTCTAGCTTCCTCTTTATAAAACTAAACGCGATGTTAGTAGCGCAAAGTTGTTCATCAGCATATTTTTCATTTTCTTCGTGACTATGACGTCACATTTTCCACTAAACCACTCTTTGACACTTCTCTGTGGAAGTGTTCATGTCTCGTTTATTATTCGCAGCAACAGTTACTCCTTAATATACACTCTAAAGTCCTCCTCGGAAAGCGCCAACTATCCGTGGCACACTTTAAAATGTCGGGGGCTCATATTTATTTCATAAAATGCTACAGTCATGAGGCGGGATGGATCACTAAACTTATCGATAAAAATGTCTGATAGATGTTTAAGAGCTTATTTTTCTTTCTGTTTTAAATTTTTATTCAGTTTGTCATGGATGGATTTGTCTGTCAAACATGTGGCTGTTTTATGGTTGATAGATTTTGTAAAAGATGATAGCTAGAAGATACCGAATTTGGGGATTTTATTGAAAGGAAGTTACTACTGAGACGACGAATGGGAGAGATACATGGAAGATGATCAATTTTCTTAACTCACTATGATAGAATTGGGAATAATAGTCGAAATGGTTTTTCAACACATAACATAAACATAACATCCCACCTGTAATCCCCGAAGGGCTAGGCAGAGGTAGAACACTACATTTTGCCAGTTATGTTTAAGTCCCATGTAATAGGAGGCGAGCCTATTGCCATCGACCGAGCACAAATCCAGAGTCCGTGGCTGCTGATGAGAAATTCCTGATGGAAAACCCCAATAACACTTCGCCCGACCCGGGAATCGAACCCATGACCTCAAAACTCAGCAGTCGCGCTTGTGACCACTCGATCAACAAGTCAGTAAAAAATTTTCAAGTAGGTAATAATTACTTGCCAACGTGGTTCCAACCATAACGATAAAATTTCATACATCACTATGTGTGACAGCAAAATCAATGGCTACCCAAGATGGTAGACCTCCATTCAAATTCTTTAAAATAGCATTAAAAAAAAGTTCCAAACAACAAAAACCCCATCGCTCACGACGCTAAACCCGAGTT
Source organism: Standfussiana lucernea (assembly GCA_964057025.1). Taxonomy (NCBI): domain Eukaryota; kingdom Metazoa; phylum Arthropoda; class Insecta; order Lepidoptera; family Noctuidae; genus Standfussiana; species Standfussiana lucernea. Next base: position 14,989,186 of record OZ059805.1, read on the forward strand.
TAAGCCAACTGTGCACAAACAAGGCACTCTGACAGACAATTAATCGCACCGGGCTAATCCTGCGTTATCTCAGAACATGCTTATTTCGCTCCTCTAAGAAATAAACATGGCTTTTAACAGTACTTGAAAATTTTCGCAAAGAATAATAAAGATTTTGGAGACTGTAAGATGTTTTGTAGCTGAATGTATAGTTTGATCCTGGCTTACGAATACCAGCAACACAAATAGAGAATTAAAGGCTTTTATCAGCAAGGCGTTATGGCTAACAATAAAACTCAAGTTGGCAAGTGACAGGTTTCATGCTCGGAGATTTTTAACCCCCGACCAAAAAAGAAGGAAAGTGTGGTATAAGTTTGAAGTGTGTATCTGTGTATTTCTCAGTAGTAGCCACGGAGTCTAGATTTATGTCCGGTTGATGGCAATTGGCTCTCTCCCTAATACATGGTACTTTCTCGTAAATGTAGCTGACGAAATGTGGATGTACTATTAGTAATACCTCTGTCTAACCCCAATACGGGCTTAAAATACAGTATCCCCGCATTAGACCTGATTCGGAGAGCACGCGAACACAACTCATACAGCCGATCGCATGGAAAGGTTGCTAGATAGAACCCAATCCATCATTAGTAACACTGTGGAAATCCCTCGGATTGGCTCGGGTTTTTCCGAAATTAAGGAAAACTAACAAAACTAAGTTTGATGATTGTCGGCACATATTGTTAAAATATTTTGTTAGATCAAAACATCAGTTCCTAAAATTTCTTAGCAGACATCTAAATAAACGAAACTTCCAAAGTTTTATTAAAATTACATTAAAAACTGGTGATCCTGCTAAGAGGAACCGTATTATCCAGTACTAACTGGGTTGTGGAGGTCAGATAAGCAGTTGCTCCATGTAAAATACAGCTGCAGGAGGTTAGGCTGGAAACCGACAGCAACAATGTTGGGAAAAGGCTAAGCAGATGATGATGACTTTTAAAACTGGTGGCAGTAATGTGTTGATACCTTATTCTTACTACACATCTCACTACTAGAAACCATCTTTGAATTCTAAGGTAAGGATTATGTTTTAATTGTATTCTGGACACGTTTTAAACTAAAACCAAAACGCGCATAGAATGATATATCCGTCGTGTAAGACCAAGACGTCAGGCCTTTATCACTCAAGACAGTACCACGCTAAAGCCTTCTCCATACGAAGATACAAGAGATCTCTTCATCCCTACACGGTCACAGTTGGGTCCATTACTGTGGTCTTCGTTAAAAGGTAGCCTTAGCCATGAATACTGTCATTCAGCTATACATGGTGAAAGGTACATCGACGTTGGGGGGCGGGGGCGGGGGGGGGGTCTACAATCGTGTCGTGTTGAATTCATCATGTCCTCACAGCGTGGATACCTCAGTTCAGATTGCCATCTTCATACAATTACATGTACCTATATTATGAAGCTATGACTGTGTCCTTCGTTTTCTAAGGACTGGTATTCGAAATACTGTAAAATCAGTTCTGATTCAACGGCGGAGCTTTGATGGCGCTTGAAACAAAGGAATGCCTTTCATTCCCCTTGCAGTAGACAGTTCGCTGCTCTGTAAGACTTATAGTGTTTTCGAAGAGTCTACATCTCAAAAGGTTTGATGAGTAATAGTAATAAATATAATTATGCATGTAATACGCCACTAGTTTATAAATGAATGTTTTAGACACTGAATCTTTTGTTTGAAAAACCCTGAAGGTATATTTAATTTCTTCACAACATCCTTACAATACCCCAAGTTCCAAATAAGAATAGATTCTATTGTGGTGTTTTACTTTTTTCTAAGATTCGAAACACATCAGATATGCACATCGACCTCTTAGGTCTGCCGTTGGCCTAAAAAATTGGCATTCAAAATTCTTAAGAGGAGCTCAAACTTTAACATTCATAGACTTACAGAGTACCGGGTGGCCACTCAAAACTACATATGTGTTTATACTGTATAAATCATTGTAATCCACCTGAACTCACACAAACCCATTTTATTTACATATTAGGACAATAAACGATGCTTAAGCAGCTTTAAGTTTGTCTTAATTCAAAATCAGAAGTCAGTTTCAAAATCATGTGTTCAAACTAGGCTGTGAATAAGCACTATTTAAACGTCACAATAACATAAAGCATGAACATAGCACCCGCCCTTCTCTACTGCCTTAATAAAAAAGGAATAAACTTTCCAGTACCACATTTTTTCTCTCACCATCACTTAAACCGATGTTAAAACTTAGAGAAAAAGTAACAAAGACTAACAGACAGACAGTCCAACCTTATTTATTCGTTTCGACATTAATGCCTAGGCCGACGGTTCTCGGTCTACCGAAGGCCGGTCGCTGAGGCCGCATGAATAATACACAGATTCACATTCGCTAATTCAATGATGTATCGAACGCCCTTCCAATTACATCAGAGGTCAGACAGTGTCGGAGGTCGAGTGTCGTGGGAGAGGGCACTAGTTGCGTTACGTTCCATATCGACAGAACCAATTATGTTCATGTCATTAGTAACTTGGCAAATCCAGACTAATATTAGAATTTGTGAAAGAACTCTGTCTGTGTGTGTGTCTGTCTGTTACTCGATACCGGCCGAATGAATTTCGATAAAATTTGTGACACTGACAGACCATAATCTAAGTAACGTCATAGAATACTTTTAATTATGGTAGCATGTTGCCGTAGGATCATTTTCAACCTTCATGCGGGTGAAAGCGCGGACAAAAACTAGTTATTCGTTATGTGTGAGATATTTGAATTTTCTGTGAACGTAATGGAATTATTGTAGGTGCTAAGGAGGTTTATTATAGACATTTCAATAAAAGAAATAAATTGAACGCATTTTTGTCAAGGTGAGGTTAGGTTAGACAGGTCACAGTCTGCTGAAACGTTTTCTTGGAAAAATGTAAATGACGAGCGATGAAGTGTAGATTCATCTAAGAATTTCTTTTCTTTTGAATAGTTACCTATCTACAGTGATTAATACAAAAAATCATTCATGTAACGTATGTTAAGTAGTTACCTACCAGTGATGAGTCAAATAGCCGCGTAATATATTTAACAGCGAAGAAATGTTAATCTCATGATATTGAAAAATACGCGTCAGGAGATTTTCCCCACAAGTCCTAAAAGGGAAAACCCTTAAACGTACATAACCGCTATATATAATGGATCAAGGATTATGATAAAATTGTGTTAACACCTTTACGACAATCTCATGAAAGTTTCTGAAGTGTTAACACCCCAATAGTTTGGCGAATAAATAAAGTGTTGTTTTATGACTGTTTTACTCTCTATAAATCTTTTGGCGTGATTTTTATGGGCTCTCTCTATCGCCAATATACTTCACTTTGGAAAAAGCCTTTATGCTTGTTGAATATCTTAAAATTATTTGTTCACTATATTTATGTACAAATAAAGTGGAGAAGAATATTTTATTATCAAAAAGAAATGGGTAGATATGTTAATAGAACTCCATGCATCTTTTTAAACATGAACCAAAAAGTTTACGTGCCTATGAATAAAAATATCATGTCATTTCATTTATAACTTACAAATCGGTAAAATCCGATTACACTTTACAGTCACGTCTCTTACTCCTAAGACATAAAATTCACACAACTCTAAACTTAATTAAATTAATTTAAAATTACCTTTTACGAGCGAACACAATTTCATTAAACGTAGTCTTCCTCATTACCATAGCAAAGCATAATGCTCCTTGTGCTCATTCTTACAAAGCAAGCAGGCTTCCACCAACAATGATTAATGAAGACGAACGACTTTGAAGTCGCAAAGACAAAGTCGCAGAGACAACTTCTCAAAGAACACAAAAGACCCACAAAATATTAATGTAGGTAAGCGCTGTGGAGCGTAAAAATGACACGCGTAAAATGATGTGAAACAGCGTCATTTGGGTAATTGCGTCACGGCGTCATAGCGTCATGGCGGTATGACGGCTAACTTGCGGTTGTAATGCGCAATTAATTCGACGCGAGTCGCTGCGTCAGCTAATGTGGTGATATCTTGTGCTGATTGTGGGTATTAAGGGCTTAGAATTAGTCGGTAAGCTCAGTAACAATAGTAAGTAGGTTGCTAACAATGTTTCCAACGTATTTACTACTTCAATTTATTGTTGTTTTGTGTTGTTCAAATGATGAATGAGCTGAACATATTCACATGTTGTAAATTGCTAATAAATTTTGAAATTTCTGAGCAATCCAAAAGTAGAAATAGAAAAGGCATTTACATATAGTTTATTTGCTATTTTAAAATAACAAAATTTTCTTTTTATATTTAACAAATATTTAAGAATAAGTAATGTTTCTTTGTATAATCAAAAGGGATTACAAATCTTCTATACCTACAACGTCGACAGTAAATAGTGTACCTACAAACATTTTTAGTACCAAAACCAGGCATAATATTGAGCCAAGAAAATGGGTACATAAAGCGAGTAAAACCACATCATATGTTATCACTAACAAGGTATTTTAGCTGACATTATACCGCTAAACATCACGGTATTAACTAAGTAAATGTTTCTCAAACTATCGAGGGAAAGACGCTGATGTTTTCTTTTATGAATTTTGTCAGTCATCATCATACATCATAAAATAGGGTTAGATAGCAGGCGATGCTATTTCCACTAACCAGGCAGAATTTTAAGACACAAAGTCAGCGAGCCTCTTATTGAGAATTTTCTAACAGAATAACCCAAGAACATTTACTTTAACCGGAATTGGAACCCAAAACCACAACACAAAATTCACTCGAACCTTCAAAAGCAGGCTATTGAACCACAAACTTTCATCAAAATCCTGCGTTAAAACTTCGACAACGAACCACAAAACAAAGTTTGAGTGCCTCAGTCCTAAGTAATATGTTGTGTAGGAGCTAATCAATTCAGTCGCTCATAAGACACTCGATCATCTCCCAGCCGATATCGTCGATCGAAGGTCAAGGTCAGAGTTCAAGGTCACGGGTAATTACGTGGGTTGTATGTATGGGATTTATTTATCATGTTAGTGAATTTAGATTAGTGTGTTTTGTTAGGAAATGTTTTTTGTTAATGGAATAATTATGGAATGGAAATTTATATGTGAAATACTGGTATTCAGCTGCATTCGGTTAGACTGGAAGCCGAGCCCAACATCGTAGGGAATGGGCTTGGGCACGCAGATGATGATGATGTTATATGTGTGTGAAGAAAACAGTGCAGTCTGTTGATTATTTTAGCTCTGACCCCGCGTTTATACTCATTCTCGACAAATTTTATGAAAGACTTGTCAAAAATGTATTATACATGTATTGTTTTTTTTTATACAACTAGTTTTTACAAGTAGTTGTTTAAGTTGTAAACGATAAACAAACCTATTACACATAACATGTAGGACACATGTTTTGCACTTCAGTGGAATAAACTGACTCGTAACTAATAAAACAGTGTTGCGATCAAAATATTCGCAATCTGAAAGCAGAAGGGGTAGAAAAAACGCATAACTACGAGCTTACAATAACTGACTAACGGTTAACTCGAACAATTCTGTTTTTATTCGCTTTGAAAACTGTGTGGAAATTGATTTTGATGAAATTTCTTTTGAACTGAACTTCCTCTTCTACATACGATCGGAAACACTGCACTACGTGAGAGTTCATGCAATGTAGTGAACTAGCTTTTGTGTGAGAAAAAATATCCTACTTCCACCTTTGAGCCACACCAGTAACAAAATCCGTAAAAATTAACAGACAGATAGACTAACAGACATAGTTATATCGCGTAGAGTTTAGAGTATTTATAACATTACTTAGGATGTTTTAAAGTTCACAAAATATTTAAGACTTGTTTTTACGTTCACCTCGATTTCTGAGATTCTTTAGACAAAGCTAAGCAACGGGCGTTGGTAATCCTTTTCACATGTTTCAAATTGCTTTGATAAGTTAGTTAGTTAAATAGTTATTTTAATACTGATTTCTCTAGTTTGATAAATTAACTCTTTATTTTTAGACAAAGAGAGGGCTATAATCCACCACAAACAAACCCAACATATCCATCATGTGGCAAACATGTCTGTACCTAATAATGTTGTAACCATCTTGCATGCATGTCTTTTATTGTATATAAGACACATGTTTATGCTAATAAATACTATCTTATCTTACAACAGGCGGGTAGTACAGGCTGTTCGTTATTTTTTTAATTCACCTATAAGAGAAAAAAAAAGTGATTTTTCATGTTTTTTCTGTCCTCTAAGCTTAAAATTCTTCAAGTGTTTTTGAGTGTCTGTGATAAACCTATCATACGTTGACTCAAATGAGACCGAACACATAAAAAAAAAACATCTATTGTGGTGAGATCCTTGGGGCCTTTCATTAAAGGTTTTTTTTTAGAAATGCTAAGGCTATCGTAGTTGCAAGCGCGAATGTTAAACATGAGGATGTCGTGGAGTCGATTCCCAGGTCGGTCAAATTATTATTGGGTTTTTCCATAAGGAATTTCTTAGAAGCAGCCGCGGAGTTTGAATTTGTGCCCAATAGATGGCAATAGGTTCATACATGGGACTTAAAACATAACTGGCAAAATGTGGGAACACTATTAGGTACACCTCTGCCTAACCCTCCGGGATTATAAGCGTGATATTATGTTACCTTTTAATAAAGTTTTGTGCCAAAATCACAAAACGCTTACATCGCTTCATGAGTGCAGCATTTACAGTTCCTATTATAATGATTAGTTAGTAAAAGTTATGAAGCATACTGCGTCAGGCAGGCGGCAGGCGGCAGGCGGCAGGCGGCAGGCGGCAGGCGGCAGGCGGCAGGCGGCAGGCGGCAGGCGCGGTGTTCAAGTGTTAATGGCGACAATGTGCCGCAGGACGAACTTTAGAGTGCTCCTACGCTTGCCTCTGAAACTGCGAGTAGCGCACTCTCTGATAGTGTTACGAGTTAGTGTAACTATTTACTGTACTTACTGTATGCTTGATGTTACTGCGCTTCGTAGAACATTATTGTGAAAAAGTTTAATTGAGTTTGGTTACGGTAAAATAACTAAAATTCTTCGCCAAATTAGTAAAAGGAGTATGTAAGGATGTAAGTGATGTTCTGTAGTTTTTTCCAACTCCCATAAAAACGCGGCACACTGTGTAAGAATATTATTGCTTAATATTTTAGAACTTCTAATTCGGGCTCAGAAAACCATAAAAACGTAGCTACGAAAACTCGTAGCGACATTCGTAGCGCTTTCGTAGCAGAAAACGCTACGAGCAATAAATAATACCCGTTTGTGCTCAAACTGGTGCCAGTTAATGCAAGAAAATATAGCACACGAGGTACCAGTCACTAAAAGCAGGTTCCTATATTTTACTAACAGTGTAATTAATGTGATTAAACGTGTATTTTGGTTTAATTTATCTAAATATAATTATTAATGAGAAAGTTACTCTGTTCGAAAATTCGCTATCCGTCAGCTGTGCGAGAAATACAGAAGTTATCTGCATAAAAACTTGCACATGGTGTTTATCGACCTCGAAAAGGCATATGACCGGGTACCCCGTAAGGTTCTGTGGTGGGCTCTTAAGGAGAAAGGTGTGTATGGGAAGTATGTGCAGTTGATCCGTGCGATGTACAGTCGATGCAGTACTCAAATACGGTCTACAGCGGGCACTACCGGTAGCTTCAATGTGGCGGTCGGCTTGCAAAAAGGGTCAGCTCTCAGTCCTTACCTATTCCTGGTGATAATGGACGCTCTCACGTCGGACATCCAGGAAGAGGCTCCCTGGTTTATGCTGTTTACCGGTGACATTATGTTGATTGCAGAGAGCGGCCAATCAGCTCCAACTTCCGGTACCTCGGATCGCTTGTCCAAGTGGATGGCGAAGTAGACCGGGATGTAACGCATCGGATCAACTCAGGATGGATGAAATGGCGACAGGTCATTGGAACAACTTGCGACCCACGGATGCCCCTCAAGTTAAAGGGGAAAATATACAAGTCCGTGATTAGGCCTGTCGTACTGTATGGTTCAGAATGCTGGGCTGTGAAGAAGATGGATGAAAAACGATTGCATGTAGCGGAGATGAGAATGTTGAGATGGATGTGTGGAGTAACAAGAATGGATAAAGTAAGGAATGAGTATATTAGAGGAAGTTTGAAAGTGGCGCCTGTTACAGAAAAATTTAAAAGAAGTCATCTGTCTTGGTATGGACATGTAATGAGGAGAGATGAAACGCATTTTACTAAAAGAGTGATGGTTGGAGAGGGAGAGGAAGGCCAAAGAAAAGATGGATGGATTGTGTGAGGAATGATATGAAAGGAAAAGGAGTAAATGATGCAGTGACGGTTGACAGGGGAGAATGGAAGAAGTAAACGTGTTGCGCAGACCCCAAGTAGAATGGGACAAGGGCAGGAAGATGATGATGACTCTGTCCGAAAATAGGCACACGTATAGACCACGACCTGTGATACTTTGAACTTTTTATCCTGATGATGAGTAAGAACGTTCCTGTGGGACAATTTCCGACTTCCAAGAGAAGCCTTGTGCAAAAGCTCGTAAGTAATGAAATCAATTAGTTTTTATGTAAAATCGGACATAAGCCTACATAAATCAGCGCATTTGCCATGCTAAGTCAGTCGGTCAATTTATTCCGCCGTTCCCCGAATAATTCCAAAAATTCGTAACAAACTCATGCAAAGCGGGTATTAGAAGACCTTTTTATGTACTTTCTTGTTGCTTGTCACTGATTTACATACTAATCCGGGAATCGGAGACACGATGTCAGCTGCTTCCATACCAAAGAGTATTATTAATTTTTAACCGACGAAAAAAAATAGGAGGTTCTTTACTTTTTGTTAAAATTATTAGTTTGAGGAGCTGCTTGTCACAGTAAAGTATCGCAAGTCAGTAGTCAGGTTACCAGCCAACATTGAAAGCATCTTAAATGGTCTCCAGTGATTTCCGATTTCTTACAACACGTGTTTTTACATTTAGCCAAATAACGCTATAATTTTGGTTGATAAAATAACTGACAACAGTAACTATGCATTCTTTCTCATTTTATTTAAGGAGTTACCTACGTAGCTGCTATAGTCCTTTCACAGTGATCTTAGTTTTGATTTTGCATACCTGTCAATGGTATTTAAACTCGTTACAGTAAGAGTTCTGCTGTCAGTAAAATAACTCCATGAAAGGACTGTACTCGAATCATTTGACCAGTTCTCCCTAGACCTACTTACATCACACGCTAACAACCGCAGTACCATCTCCACCAATCATACTCGCATTACTGCGGCCATCCCTCACGCGGTGTGCTACCGTGACGTCACTATACGTCGCGTGTCGTGTGACGTCACCGTGATGAATTAGCGCGCTTATTACAAAGTGTTGCATGATTTACGAGCGCCGATTGCGGTGGGCAGCCAGCGGCCTAATATGCGTTGCGTTTGATGCACCGGGTGATGCGTTTAATTGAAATTGTAGGAACTTGTTAGCAGACTCACTATCCTATAGTGTGATGGTGACATCGGAAGTGCTATTTGGTTTTTCCATTATAAACTGAGTCGTAGCAACCTGGTGTCTGAGAGTAGTGGTAGCCAAGTGTAAATGGCCCTGATTTACGACTATCTCAGGCAGGCGTACCTGCCCGAGATAGTCGTAACTCGTCGTAAAAGTAGCGACTTTTTATCATCACCACTCTCAGTAAGGTAAAGGAAACCGACAATTTTAAAACAAGTGACATCTACCAACCAGTTGGACCCCAGTGGTAGGTGAGCTAGTAGGAAAGCTATAGACTGATTATAATTATGTTATGTTAGACGTAACTGATGTAACGGAGGTGTATCTTACTCATATCCATCAGCCTACATTATTGAAATAAAGGTACGATGTTATACGATGGTTTTTAGGAATATTAAACCAAAATTGGCTTACAAACTGCCATAATCGTATCAAATAATAATATAATAGAGACAGACCTTGATTTTAAATTAGGATGGTTTTTATTAAAGTTCCACAAACACATTTGCAAAAAATATATATTTAAATCTGCCTGTTTTTGGTATGATAAAGAGAAAACTGACATTCTAACAACAAACGCTAAAGGTTTTGTTTCCACGCGAAACGTGTTTCTACAAAAATAAAATAAGCTTAAATAAATTGTCCAATGAGTAACTGGTAATAAATTTGTACAAAATACCCGCTTGAAATAATTCTGTCAGATACACATTTATTTTATTCAAGTAAATAAGCTTGTTTTGTTTGATTTCACATTGACCATGACAGGCTTGATATTTTCTATCTTTAGAACAAATAAGAATTAATAATGTTTTATGAATTAAACATTTACAAAGTATTTAGTATTATGGAATGAGATACTTTGCGTAATAAACGATAAAATCAAAAAGATTTATATTGAGAGGCCATATATTAGGGGTTAGAATATGAAATAAAACCGAAAAAACGGGTTTTAATTTTGCAGTATTGGAGCAAGGATGACGTACCTATTGTTTCTAACTACAGGTCCTGTAGAGTTACATCGGTGTCCCGTGCAGTGTGAGGTCTTGCGTTATCATGGAGCAATAATTGTGAAGATCGATTCACGAGTCGGGGCTGTTTCACTGCCAGATTCGCCATCATAGTTCGAAGTTCGGCACAGAAAACATCTGCTGATATTGCTTGACCAGACCTGATAAAGCTATAGTGAATGAAGAGACCACCAATCAGTTACCATTACCTTTTTATTGGTAAGCTATGCTTTAGGGCTTTGACCTGGGGTCAACCATTGCATTTTTCTCTTACGGTTATCGTAAAGAATACACTTTTCGTCACATGTCTTTTCGTCATTCGATCCAATATTAATTCATTTATTTTCCGCAGATCAGTCAATCATGAGGTACCCATTTTTCTAATTTTTTATCTTATTGATTTGATGCAAATGAGTCGATATTGTAGGTAAGGTAACGTTAAACCATGCTGCTAATTCCTGGGTAGTTTGACTCGGATCGGCTTCCAACATCTCCTTCAATTCAGCGTTATTCACCTGTGTGGACGGTCTTCCACGTGGTTCGTTCTTCTAGTTGAAGTTTCCATTACGAAAGCGTTTAAACCAAAAACTCACGGTGCGTTCATAAGCAGTCTCCTCTTCAAACACAGCATTAATATTGCGAACCGTTTCTGCCGCGTTAGTTCCGCGTAGAAACTCGTATTCAAAATTTACTCAGATTTTCGAAGTATCCATTCGAAAATAATTTTTAAAAGAAAAATCTCATAGGCATAATGTAAAAAAGTTTCACTCGAATATCTCACACCATGAAGGTTTAATGTGAATTCAAAGTATCTTTTACTATAAAACGGCAAGTTCGTACTTTAACCCCTATTATTATAAAAAGCATGCCTTGAAGCAAAATTACATCAAAGTACACCTAAACGAAAGAACAATTACTAGTTGGCTCATAGAAGCACAAAATGACTTTATTCCTGTTATCTCGTCTATTGTAATTTATATTTTACTGCCTTTGTTTATAATCATCCCAACGGATCCTACAGCTTTTATTCCACCTCAAGAACCTCCCAGCTTCTTTTAAAACGAAAACAAAACAAGACCTCAACTTCCCAGTATAATTTATTTGGTGTACTTGAGAAGTCGTGCAGCTGCGGGACGTCCCCGTATTTCAAGTGCAATATGTCTGCAATATTCATGAGGTATTGCAGGCGGTGCAGCGGGCAAACATACGCAGACGGACTGGGCTTTATTACTTAAGACCAATAGCTTGTGTCGCTTGGTTTAATTGCACTGTCGCGTTATGTTTTGAAAAGTTTTTTCATAGTTGTACTTTGTTTATTGCTAAGGTTATAATAAAATATAGAAAAAATGAGCGAGTTGTTGCCGTTTGAGAGGGTGATCTGACAACTAAACTATTTCTGCATTAATCAAATTAGAGTAGAATTTAATTATTTCAGCCGAAAGATCCGCTGCGGAGATAAGCTTCTACTAAGCGTCGTCGTCACAACGCCCGGTGATGTTCTTCTCGCATCTAACACGTCATTGGTCCACATTGTTTTAAAAACAATATTTTACAATAGCGTCGTCTGTATGTCTCAAAAAGTAGTGCATAATTCCCATATGTGCATATATATGCACACATTGCTACATTTACACATTGTTCCATTACTTTATTTATTTCTGTACCATTTATGATTTGAAATAAAAATATATTTCATAGTAATTATCTATTTCCCAGAGTCAACGTAATTTTCGTTCAACTTTTTATAACATTTTGGCCTTTGGAGAGAGACAATGTCACGTCAAAAAAACAAATGAAGCTTCAAAATATTAATGAACTAAAACTCAACACATCCCTCATCTACTCGATTCTAGCGCTAAACTCAATTCTCGAGTAATTCACTTTTCCCAATTAGGAAAAGCGAATCACTGAAATTTCATTGATTCTGAATCGAAATTGACGGCGACGACCCGTTACAATGTCAGTAAAACTTGATTATTTCAAACTCGTGTAAATTCATTACACGACAAGTCGCTACTGTTGCCGGGTTTTAATCCAACGCGAATTGTTATTTTTTGTTAGTGCCCCAAAAACTACAACCACTGCGATATTATAAACTTCAATTTGAAGTGAAACTGAGATAGCGCCGTCTGGTGAGAAAAATGAGATTCAGTAATTTCATACAAATAAAAGTTAACTTTAACGAGACCGAGTAGGTTTTCTCAGTGATAAATTGCTGTAGGCCTTCAGACCGTTTCTCGATCAACTTTTTATGGAATTGCGAAGCAGAAACCGAGTGTCATTAGTTCGTTTATTTTTCCATGTAGTTTGCCCGGGACGTTTGCTGCCCACACCGGCATTGTTTGAAGACTGCTGTGCCAACAGAGAGCGCACACAGCCTGACGTTACGTCAACACGATTGGGTTCAGCTGCTTCCAACAATAAACTACGTGTTCTACGCTGTACATGCACCGCTCCACAGCTGTCTATGACTACGCTACGCACTGGAAGCTTTGCTTGTAAGAAAATGTGGTTGGGATTTTCATGTGCATCTGGATCAAGGGCCCATTTTTTAAATCGACGAAATAAGATTATAGGGAAATTATTTAAAAATAGTAAAAACTTAAAAGCAAAGGGCCGTGAATTTCTTAAACGTGAATTAAAACTGTTATAATTAAATAACTTGGGCCCTCAATGCAGACGCGTGCATAAAGTGGCAAAACCTAAATCTCAGAAAGTACTATCTCTGAGTTAATAATTTTGATTTAAGGATTTAGTTAAGACTAGCTGTGCCCGCGGCTTCGCTCACGTGAGCGCGTGTTCTTTTGGCATAGTTAGGGAACATTACATGGGATCGTGACATTGTTGTATATGTATTACTAATATTCCCTACAAAAAAAACTTCTAATTTTGGTTTTTCAACGCAGTGTCGTACATTCATTGCGCACTTATGAAGTCTCTCCACGTAGGTTGCAATTCATCTGTTAGTCAAAAGTTTTGAGAAGATAGTCGTAATATATATATTTTAACCTTGGTGATACATAGTAGGCATGTTCTTTCAAGGATTGAATTGATGCAAATGGGTCAATGTTGTAGGTAAGGTAACGTTAAGCCATGCTGCTAATTCCTGGGTAGTTTGACCCGGAGCGGCTTCCACCATCTCCTTCAATTCAGCGTTATTCACCTGGTATATTTAGCTAGCTATTTTTTTAAGCGACTAAGTAAATATTTTGTTGCTTGAACTGTCAGGACCAATAATAAACATAATTATCATCAGTGTTTTCGTTTTGCAAGTAAGTACGTAGCATAAGTACATACTCTGATATCACAAAACGGAAACACAAAGTGACCCCACATTAATATCACATTTTCATTTGATGAATAACAAGTCATGTCATGGATTTTTCCTATGTTTATGTTGTTGCTGATTCATCGTCATCGGGAATTGCTGATTACTGGGTTTTAATTTAAGCATATTTTAATATATCTTTAAACTTAATAATTATCGGCAGTAGTAACAAGTAATTTCTACGTATTTCAAGTTATTTCTAAATTCATGAGCGTGAAATCCTGAGTTCAATTCAAGTGTAATTGGATCTTTACGATGGCAATAGATCATCCCGTAGTACATGGGACCTGAACATAACTAGCGAAATATGGGTATATTAAAGTGACACCTCTGCCTTACCCTTTGGAAGAAATCAGGCGTGAAGTTAAGAATATTACATCGATCTAACATGATAATACACGTAAGGAGCCCTGAACCAGGCAATCCATTAACCATCCATTGTATTGTGTTCCGATACTATACGATAAACCAAGTAGACTGCCGCGTAGGTCTAGTGCTCGCAAGCGCGACAGCTGAGCATGACGTTCTGGGTTCGATTCCCAGGTCAGACAAAGTGTTATTGGGTTTTTCTATCAGGAATTTCTCATTAGTAGCCACGGAGTCTGGATTTGTGCCCGATCGATGGCAATAGACTCACCAACTATTGCATGGGACTTAAACATAACTGGCGAAATATGGGTATACTAATGGGTACACCTCTGCTTAACTCTTTGGGTATTACAGCCGTGATGTTATGTAACATACAAAGTACCCAACATCTATAAACAACATTGTTCCACATAATGCACCTCTGATGCGGCTGATATATTCATTCCTCCCTATTTCCCCCAGGTGGCGCTTACGACAATTTATAAGCCACCTACGCGCGAGTTTGTACTGAGTGGAAATTGCATTATAGATTTTGATGTTATGTTTTACTAATATGATGTAGTTTGGTGATCAGACGTGGTTTACCTTATTATTTTGTGACGTAGTACAGAGAAGAAAGTCCTTGGAATAGTCTTTCGTGTTTAAGTGACAATATCAGTAATAATTATGATGGTAAAGTGTGAGACGGACTTATGCATCCAAAGCATATGTTAATACCTACTGTTGCAAATCCTCGTAAAACTCCGAAACGAGCCACTTGTCCTACTAGCTAGACCCTCAAGAGTTCTGGTAGTCTAAAATCTCTCATTTCAATCTTTGAATGAACTATAGTTGCCAGCAATGAAAATTAAAGCAGTGTATTAAAATACCTACAGCAGCATTTCGGTTACATGGGCGGCATTAACCGAAAAAATGTGGCCTAGCCGCTTTATTTATTACACAACACATAAACATCTCCTAATCAAGTCAGTCGCATAAAACCGAAACCCATTTGAAACCACGAACCACAGCCGATCACCCTTTCACAAATACGGATAAAACTTTCTAAAAAGTGTCCATACCGTTTACGAACCCTTTTACCCGCAGTGCACCGATCGCGTGTCGCTTCACTCGCATCGGTCGCAGTCGCGATGTCCAGCGACACGACGCGACGCGACATGAATATTTCATGCGACAGGCCGCCGCTGTACTACGCATACACCTGCGACAACGCGACGTGTCGTGAGCGGGACAGCCCTGAATTTTAACTAGCTTATTTATTTTTAAAGCGTTAACGCAACGTGTGATGGATTTTGAGTAATTTTTATTACTGTTGGCTTAATACAATTTTAATAATTAAATGTACGTGATTACCTATTTTCTTTTACGTGCGTCAATATAACTATAATAGGATTTTGTGAAATAAATCAAGTCGTAATTTTAATAATAAATTGCTCTTCAAAGTTTTTATACCTACTTGTTGTTTCGATGGGTTTCCTGCATGGCACAATTGAACCTACGTGTTTGCTCGAACATACATACTCCTGAGTGGATACTTGTGGCGTTTTAGGAAACCTAAGTTATAACAGTTCACGTGTATTTCGTCTTCATTTCTGTTCCCAAGTTTATGCTATGATGCCTAGTGCTTACTTGGTTTTTATTGAAGCGACAATATTCAGACTCGGTTGATTATGGCGGAACATAAAATAACTTCATGCCTGTAATAATAGGCTTGCATCTTATTACACGAGATTTAAACATAACTGTGACGAAATGTAAGTATTATTCTTATACTGTGGGTATATTGTAGGTACCATCACAAGCAATTAAATGCATTTGCAAAAGTGATATTCTTGTGAAATAACGGTTTCTGCTTTGACATAAGACCTATTTCGAAACTAGCTTCCAAAATACTAAGTTGGTCAAAACGAAAAACGTTCATCAATACAGTATTAGAAAATCGCTTTTGAATTATGCTAAGTGTCCATTTCTTTGCACCTCTGCCTCACCTGTCGAAGATAACCGGCGTGCTTATTACCGAAAGGCTGTTTTATCCAAATACTAAATTCTACACCACGCTGTAGCAATAGTTTTCTCCAAACACTTCTTCAAGATTTTCTATTCGTTAGTGTGTGCGTCACGTGCCGTACGACAAACAGGACAGACGCGACTGCGACACGACTGCGACCCAACACGCGACGTTTGCGTTTCTCATATTCCGCCGTTTGTTTTGTGTCGTCACGTACGGAGTGTTCCGCGGCGCCCTTATATGTCGACGGAACGTTTTACACCGAGAAGGAATATAATTTTTGTGATGGACGATGAATTTTTAATATGTTGTTAATGGATGTTTAGATTTTCTTTCCAATAAACAAGACTGTTTAATTGTCAGAATAAGGTATTATTTTATACAGTTTTACTGAAGTCGAGGTGGAATATCGCTTTATTCGAAAATTGTTGGGACATGTGCCTAAAAATATAATCCAGATGGTTTAGACAAGTAGCAATGGTTTTCAAAGCGCTTTGTATACCAACAAAGACTAAAACCACGATGGATACGGTAGTTTATGAATCCACAACATTTCTGAGTTTTTCTCTATCGTAATCGCTGATAAATTATCAGTTGATCAATTATCCGCCCCTTTCTAACCAAAGCATGAATTTTTCAGAACAATTACAGGCAATGAAAACATCCACATAACTACTAATATAATTATTTAGAAAATATTATTATCTTCCCTACATTATTAAGACGTACATATGTTCGGATGTAATACCACTCTAATCTATCCTCATCCATCTCTATGAAACCCATAATCCCAAGAACACCTGCTTCTAAATCCAAAAATAATTCCGCACTTGTAAATCGGTTCCCCGGAACCGGAAACGTGTCGTAATGAAATATGGCGGCCGCATAGGGTCGGCTCTAGAACATAAAATGTATATCGGATAAAATACCTTAGGTATTATGGAGCGATCCGCCAGCCCTTCGGATGAGTGAGGACTATCGAAGGTAAGGTGGAATCGGAGGGAATATTTATAACGCAGGGGTTGTGATGCCAAGATGTTTGTTATTCTATTAAGCCGACATGTCAGAATGGATTTGTAATACGAAAATTAAGAAATGATTTGTACTATTTATCTATAAAATTAAATTTAAGTGTCTGTTTATTTTAATTTCAAAATAAAAACTATTTAGTGTATGCATATGAAAGTATATGCGTTACTTATAACTAATTTTTTTTTTTTTACATTTTTGTCTGTTTGTTTGTTTCGGCTAATCTCCGAAGCGGCTGGACTCATTTTGACGGGACTTTTTGATAGATGGCTGATGTTATAAGAAAAAACTTAGGCTACTTTTATTTTAGATAAAAGATTAGTGTTCCGTGCAAAAAAACCTATGCAATTGTTAGCAAAATCCGTTTCAAATAGGGAAGTAATATTTTTATAATAATTTCGCGCGGACGAAGGTCGTGGGAAGAAATTAAGAAAGTATGAAATTGAAAAACTGACACACAACTTGCTTTCCAAATAAAAAACTGCTCAGGTGGAGATATAAGGGCGATTCCAGCCTGCAGTGCAAATGTGGTGCCGTTTCACAAAAGATGAGACATCTGATATCGTGCCCTGCATGCCCCGATACCTGCACATACCGGGAATTGATGGAAGCTAGTGATAGCGTCAAACAGGTAGCTAAGTAGGTAGCTGGTGACTTGTAATACAGGTCTTTATAGAGACCTACCTCAAGCACCAGTCTCTCACAAAGTTAATTCCATGTTCGTGCTCCACTGTAACCTAGCATTAAGAACTTGTGTAGAGAAAATAAATTGATATTTTATCATTATTATATTATTAAGTTGTGGCAAACTCAATATAGATTACAGCGAAACGCCAAGAAGGACAAATAGACCTTCTGAGTAATTTTCAGACAAAAAAATAAATAAAAGGGGTATAATTTAATACTTTCAAAAATGAAATACATCGTCAAGGGAGACGTCACAAAGCTACATTCACACAATTCTGTTGTATTTTCGTCGCAAATCTTAGAGGACACCATTAGGGGCTTACAAGATTAGCGTCGACTGCTTTCAAAGATAATATCATTTCATTTGATAGCGCAGACGATTACCCCTAACAAAATGGAGGCTCGATTCAATTTACTGGTATTATGACATGTTTGATGGGGTCGGCGCTATATTTAAACTGGGAAGGTAAGCTGCGATTGCTGTGGGGTGGCTGTGGATGGGTGGCCTTTTTAACGAATTTATTTTATAACTTGTGCATCATGGTCATCTGCTAACTACTGTCACGACTGTCATAAGGAAATCTTTGAAATTTAAGTAGTGACTGTTATGTGGTAGTCAGCTATTTTAGCTAAGAAAATTATTTTCTGTGAGTAATGCATTTTCTCATCTACCTACTCCGGAAAAATGTATTTGCATCAGGAAGGCTTCTGATGCAAAGATATTTTCTCGTTTTGTACAATGAATTATAAAAAACGTTAAATTGAAATAGACGTTAAATAGAGTCTTGGCCAAAGTTGCGAAAGCCAATGGGTAAGTACTTCCATAGATTTAAGTCAATGCCCCCTTAGTTTTAAGTATATTTGCACTTCTACTGTAAAACTCATGGAACAATTTTTGTGTGCGCTAAAGTATATCCTAAGTATTATTCTAAAGAGTAAGCATTTTTCTGCAAAAATGAAAAGTTTTCCTGTAGCTCTCTTGTAAAGGATTTCCTCCATACTGACCCAGTTAAATAAAACATAGTAAAATATCGCTGAATCGGAATGTCTGTCTGTTCCTCGTCTCCACGGAGTGGCGTTTGACGATGAAACTTGTCATGGGGGAGTGCCCCAACAACAACGCAACGTTTTTTACCCCCAACGAGCTGCCAGTCCCCGGGGGAACGAACATGGCAGGGGAAAACATCCACTGGAATTTGTGTAAGGAAAAATGTTAATAATAAATATTTTGAACATGGAAATGTACATGACATATACGACTTGTTTTTATTAGGAACTAAGTACCCGCCCAGATTTTAAGACTAGAAAAAACATTGAGATTTGTATGTTTATGAAAGTTTAACATTCGCATTTTACACAGTACCTGGGTGACCGAGCTCTGCTCGGGTGAAAATAGGAAAAACGAATTCCCAGCTATGAGACCAAGCTGGATCGATTGTTCGCCCCCGTAAATCCCTATTTTGCAACTTTTATCGAAATCGTTACAGCCGTTTTTGAGAAGTTTGATTACAAATATACAAATGCTCATTTAATAGTATACGATAAACATTTCCTAACTAGTTTATCTAGAAATAACGACGATTTCGGTTGCGTAGGTTAGAAGAATAACGCGATCACAAATCAGACGAGACAAGCGTCATGAACATCTCACCTGTCTTACAGAAGGGTTTACAGAGGTGTACATACCTACGTAAATAGGTACTCCTCTGCGTAACCCATCGCGAAGTTTTGACAAACGACTGAAAAAAAAAATTGAACAAAAATACCAACAACATAAAAATACACATTTTTCACAATCAGATTCAGTAAATAAACATTTACACAAATATTTTCAGCCAGCTAAGCCAAGATTTCAGTAAAAAGCTATGTTTCTTATCTAGATGTCTGTCTCGCAAGAATGATTTACATAAATATCTGATGTACAAGACATATTTATGTAAATACCGCATAAATATGCCTTGTATACTTACAGATATAGTCCTGAACAAAGACGAAGTAAATAAATGTGAATGAGAGGTACACGGACGATGCCAGACCTCGTTTTGTTTCAAAATAATGTAAATTCTACGCAAACCTTTCTTACAAACTGTGTGTAAAAGAAAGAACTGAAATAATCTGCTTTAGTATCAAAATATTCAGCCACATTGCTACCAACAGAGGTAATGTGCCAGCAAGGCTGGTAGTCAGTATTACCGATAGCTATGCTAATCGACATATTTCATGAACAAGCTTTGCCTGAAAGGTCGAGTTAGGTTCCTATACATTTATTGGAATTCAATTGACTTCTGACTTTATCATCTAGTTATTATGTGCTTGTGGTACTAAAATACATTTATTTTATTTAAATTGCCCTCATACAATCATCATCGTTATCATATATGTATATAAGCCGAGAGACGTCCCCAGCTAGACATAGGCCGCAAGCGATGCCATGTTGACCAGTCCTATGTTGATAGCTTCTGGCAGATTACAGCAGTTTTTACCAGGTAATCAGTCCAACTTGCGGAAGGCCTTTAAACGCTTGCCACTCCAGAACCTTTTGGCCCAACTCTCATCCGCTCTGTAAGCATCGTGCCTTATCCAGTTCCACTAAGATACGAACATAAGCATGCATAATAAATAAGCATGTTCATAGTTTTAAAACTGGATTAGAAAAGAATCAAACTAATAGAAGGGTGTATAATCTTTCTTAATAACACGTACATACGAATCTATTCCCGAATTTTATTCCCTCTCACAATATTATACCTGCGTCTGTGAAAACAGTAATACAATTAAGTTATATTCATTAAGCGGAAGCTTACACATTTGGCCGTAATTAACGTCGCAAATTGCCAATGAATTTAAAATGGATCCCTTCAATATGGAATGAGCCGAAAAGGGCTTGGTATAATTGTGATATCATTATTACATTCTACGTTACCTTTTGTAGGACGGGAAAAAGGGAAAGAGGCAACTGTATACCTTAGTTGTTATATAGGTACCTGAGCTTTATTTCAAAATGGTTGGACGAGTTTTTGCGGAAAAAAAACAGTAATTGTAAAAGCATAAAGCAATCAATATTAGAGAAAAAAAAACCGATCATGTACAGATGTAACACCAAAGTGAATTAAAATAGTTATAGAGCAGAGCGGCCACTGTCTGAGAATATTGTCAAACAAAATTTTTGATCTGGAACATTTTCCATTTGGACACACGAATGCTACCTGACAAGTGGGCGTATGATACTAAACAGACCGACTAGTTACAAAGTAGTAACAAGCGGTAGATGACGATTTTCTTTTTCTTGTCCCGTGTATAATGGTTGAGAAGATGGCGTCGTGTGACAGACCGACAGGCAAACAGTCAAACTGGAAGTCGTCGTTAAGGCTTCGTTCTTAATATCGCCCCCTTCCACACCTTTTAATTAGAATACGAATCCAAAAAACTGACATACTTACTATTTTCCGACCTAAAAAGTTACTTGGAGGCCGGGCCCAGGAGTTCCTGTTAAAGAAAATGTTACATGGGCTCTTTTCTTAGAAGTAGACAGATCTTAATCAAAGTGCCTTGCCCTAAATAACACACGATATGAATCATATTCCTGCAGCATCACAATTCGAAAAGAGCTCGCTTTATCTGGAATCGAATCCGAGCGCAGCAGTGAGTTATATGAACTACCCTCTGTGATTGATTGACTGCGTGAATCTAATTATAATAGACATACATAAACTTACGCCTATTTCCCATGAGAGCAGGCAGAAACTAAAACAAATGCTTGCCGTTCTGTAGCTGATGTAAGGATGACAGCAGACATGCTACCTCGTTAGTCTAGTGGTCGCCATCGCGACTTCTGTACATGAGGTCCTGGGGTCGATTCCCGGGGCAGGCAAATTGTTATTGGGTATGCCATCAGGAATTTCTCAGTAGCAGCCACGGAGCCTGGATTTGTGCCCGGTGGATGGCAATAGGCTCGCCCCCTATTACATGGGACTTAAACATAACTGGCGAAATGTGGGTGTGCTAGGAGGTACACCTTTGCCTAACCCTTCGGGGATTACTGGCGTAATGTTTGTTATATGAGACTATCCTTACATATTTTTATAAACCATGACTGTAATGCAGCTTTCGAGTCACAACAATTTTTTATTTGGCAGACAATTTTTTTTTTGTCAGTATTCACACTATGTTGTGTTTGTGACTACGAGATTTATTAAGGTAGTCGACATAAAGCAGATTTGTCATAGCATCCCGCGAAACTATATCAGTCACTACTTTCACTGCTAAAATACCCAAGAGTACGCTCGACACATCGATTCTGTAATTGCTGAACAGGGCCACTGCTCCATACAGCATCCGCAGTGTTCTCAAGCCAAATGCAACTCTCCCTCCCCAGGGCGGGCTTTCAATGTAGAACCAAAGCGTGTTATTTAGAAGCCAACAAACATCGGTATCAGTGCTGGAATTTCTCTCGGGAATCGAACCTACCACTTTGTAAGCTGCACCGCTCCGACCGAATCTTATCTGGATATTGCTGTTACATTGCAATTCGGGAACCTTCAATCTTTCCCGTCAAGGTGAATTCAACCATGGAAAAGTTATGATAAAGTTGAATTTAAATTGGAGTTTCATATGTGGAGTTTTGAATACGTTTTGACGAGAGAAAGTCGCAATTAGTGAAAGCTCACACTCAATGGGTTGCATAAAGAACGTTTTGGAGTTACGTTCGTTTAACTATATGCATATTAGTGCACAAACTCTCGTGCATTTGCGGGGGATGTGGCACAGGGTTCATTATTCGGGGCGCGTCTTAGCTATAAAGACACGAGGAACTATGGGGTAACTAAGTTATCCTCATTTTGGTTTAATGCTGCAAAATTTTGCGTGTACTTTAGAATATTCAGCCTGGCTTACATGATTAAGCACTTGTTTATGACTAGAGCCAGAGTCTTTAAGACGACTTTATTCTAGGATTATTTTCCTTTGAGATGATAAATAGTAGCATCAGGTTTTACAGACCACTAAATAAATTTATAGAGAGTTTAACGTTTACGTGCAGACAGCGGGACAATTATGATTCAATGCCGTACCATCGTTCGTGGAACAACTTCAAAACGCTTCTACAATCTACATGTCTGTAATTAACGCATTAACAGAATTACAATCAGATATAGCAAAACCCGACCCCCACACAGTAGACGGTATCATGGAACTTTAAACAGTACGCCCTTTGCACAAATTTATAAAAGATTTTTCATAACTCTACCCCTGAGTGGTACAAACAGAGTTTAAACTTTCAAGCGAACAAACTCGCGGGAAACAATAGTCTTGTATAAAACCTTTTCAGAAGTAAAAACTTAAGAACAAGTACAAGTATACTTGTTACGGACATCGAGACAATCCTATAACAAAGCGCGGGGCAATAAAAGCAATCGCGGGAGCAAGTTGGAGCGGGAACTTGTTACGATAGCCGAGTGGGACCGAGTGGGACCGAGTGTGGACCGGCTGGGTAGTTATAAGAAATGTGGAGGAATTGAGCTGGGTACGATATAGATGCAATATTTTAATTTTATAAAGCATTAAAAAAAGTAAACAGTCAAGACGTAGCCCTGAACGTTTGAAAAGCTTGACACTAAGCGATATCCGATTAGCGCGGATATTTTTGCCCTTCATTCTTTTTGTTTTTGTATGCTTCTACGCAAATAGTTAAAGTTTTTTCATTTTTGTAAGCTGAAGAAATTCTCCGATATCGAACTGATGGCTATTTGACGACTTTTCTGTTTTTCACGGGATTTCGCCTTGCTATTCGATCTGATCAACGCGACGATCTACTAATTTGGGCGTATGACGCCCAAATTAGTAGATCGTCGCATATCACGTCTTGTCGTCATGTGAGTTCTGTCGTTTCGTCTACATTACAAAATACAAATACAATTTTTTTTTGTCAAAATATTAGGTACAAAAGGTTTTACATTGGCCCCAAATTATTAAAAGCCTGTATCTTGGGCACTAATACAGATAAACCCTCAAGAGGTAAACCCTCTCGGGGTTTACCTATAGAAAAAATAAAACTTATTCAGTGGCGAAATAAATTACAATAACATACATTAAACACACATGCATTAAAATTATTCTTTTATAAACTAAAAATGAAATCGAATTGGGGGATGATTTTGCGTGGCGTGGATTGGGCACATACCTACTATAATACCTTACGCACTAACATCTAAATCTGTTCGATCAGTGAGTTATTGTGATTACCCAGAAGAACATGTAGTAATAATTTTAATTTATGGAAATGGTGATTACCCAGAACGCCCATGGCGTTGCCAGGGGGGGGGGGCAGGGAGGGCAGCTGCCCCTCCCTCATCTCAGGATTTTTTTAAAGTGATATATTTTTCTGCCTGATGACACAGATTTAGTAAGCACGTAAAAAATTGTAGCGTACAGTGGAACCAAAATCGTGTGCGTGTTTATGAAATTTTTTATGGCCAAAAATGAACGTCTGAGTAATCTTAGTACCACTACAAACTAACACATTGTCTTTAACTAACGAACGTGTTCCGTACTTTAGTCCGTTCTTTAATCCTGTGAAAAAGCTTTTATCACAGAACCTCCTTTTTTTCTACCTCTGGATTGGCTCTCCAGTTGAATTTTCGCATAATCGAGCGATATAAACAGATGCTAAAATAAATTATTTCATACATTGTTTGCAAAAAATGGAGCATTTTGATTATCGCTTTAAAAAAATACGTTATTTGTTTCATGTAGGCCACGCGGGTGAAGCCGCGGGCAGAAGCTAGTTCACATCTATAGAAACAACTTTCCCAGTATTGAAAACACGAGGGAAACTGTGAAGTGTTCTCAGTACACAGATCTGAAGTGTGTTGACAAATGTAGGCACAAGTTGTGTCGAGAGCTCTCTTATATAACCGTGTGCCGTGTTACTGAATATCGGGAATATGGCTTTGAATATTGATACCTATGTTCTTGGGAGCGCTCTCACACTTCTATAGAATTAAATGTCTGTGATTTTTATTTAAAATATGTTGGAGCAGACAAAAGGTTCGAGGTCCTACAATGAATGCACAGCTTTTTTCACTGTCATTTTTCATGAGGAATAACGTCTTATGCTAAAAGAAAATTAAAATGTTTAAAAGTGCAATTTACAGTTATTATGCTAGCCTATTATTGTTGCGTTGTAAAGTATTGCCTCTTGTCATATTGAAAGTCAAAGTCAAAGTCAAAGATTGAGAAGGCGTGTGGCATGTAGCATAATGTTATGGCGACTGATGACGAAGTATGGAAGCCATGTTGCGGGCCCAAACAAATTGGGATAAGAGCACGAGAATGACACAGGACCAAAAATCTCCTAATACTTTTTCTGAAACTTTTAGAAGTTTCTGTAAAGTGTTCCTATATTCCCGGTACGATATTATAGTGTACCTGTGTACTTGCGACTCGCGATGAATAATGTACATTACTTATTCCGGGTCCCAAGTAATCGAATTAGGTATAAAAACGGAAGGAGGGATCATTCTTTCCCAACATCACAGTAATACGGAAATGGCGTCACAGTATATTGTTACGTCTTTGGAAGTGTTTTTATTAATAATTTAGCAGCGATGCCGGCTTGATAATATTAAGTTAAATATTTGATGAAGCATTGGAACGAATTATATTTTTATTTAATTCCAAGGCGGAAGCTGGTAATTGTTTTCCCATGAAAAATTGCAATCGAAAAATTAGTTACAAGCCTGGCTTTTATTATTGTGTTCAAACTTTAAAATTTTTATGTACGGAAAGTTCATGTGACGACATAACACTATCAAGAACTGTAAACTTTATGAATCATAACTTTCGGCTGGACTGAAGCCTGACTGGATTATTGGTGAAGGAGACCGACTTCTTACGGGGTCCATATTGTTTCGAGGGTGGGTATCGCCATTAATTAAAATAAACTCAGTATTAAACACAAATCATTTTAATAAAAAACGTAAGTTAAAACTAATAACAAAATCTCAACATATTTAAATGTCAAAGTAATTTAATCACAAACTTCAATAAAATCAAAGCAATCAATACAATAATGATTCAGGCGCGATTCACGTCACAATTAGAGTTATGGATGGGGCGCTCGCCGCTTCGTCTTATAAAAGTCGACCCCTTCCACAACTCGCCTGATTCACTGAGTGGTACGATAATGTCACAGAGCGTGCCGTTTCGTTCTACGCCGACATAACAATATCATATAAATTAAAATAACGTACCTAAAGAAACTAACTTAACAATAAACAAAAAAAAAATGTTAATAATTTATTATTGATTTTTATTTAATTAATAAACTCATCCCCAACGCTGTCCACTGGTAATGTGCTCAAGAGGCCGGTGGCGCGCCGCCGCCCACACTACTGCATGCGTTAAATATGAACGCATGTCATAATAATGTGTAAACTCCCGGCTTTTCCATATGCGTCTACATTCACAAGTCTTCTTACAAACTTCTTTTGCCGTCTTTCGGCAACCAAAGGTACTACTATAATTTACACGTTTTCATAGCAAACGGACAGTGGTCTCAATAAACAGCATCTTTTAGTAACCAGACCTGATCGCGCTCATCTCGATTCCTTTCGGTCTCGCTGGCAATCCGACGGTGGGCAAAGTTATGCAACTAATGAGCAAACTTTCTCCCTTTTACATCTAGACAGGCGTGCGTTACACTAGCTTTTATTTCAGACTTGGAACTCTGTTTAGTGGGTTTTTGTAAAACTTGTAAGTGAGTGCTGTAATAAAATGCTTTAAAGACTAAACTAAACATCAAATCTTATTAAAACCAATTCTCGTTGAAAGTTTTTTTTATTGTTTACAAACCCATTTTTTTTTCAGTGTTTTCCTCTTCTTTCTTTAGAAATTAGCCGTTAAACATTTTGTCCCCTCGACATAATTTTAATTTAGAAGCAAATTATTGTCTCATCAACCATTGATTTATGAAAAAAAAACCATATTTAAAGAGCTGTCGATCGACACACAGAGACAGTTACATACAGTGTTTTTTTTTTTTCAAATCAACTAGGTACATGTTTTTCATTATTTGACATTTCATAGAATTTGTAATAATAGGGGTTAAAGTATGAAATTGCCGTTTTATGGTAATAGATACTTCATGGTGTGAGATATTGGAGTGAAACTTTTTTACATTATCCTTATGAGAATTTTCTTTTAAAAATGTGCAACATTCGATTTTCGAATTTCAGTTGTTGTTTTATTCAGCTTGGGGGAAAAGATGGATATTTAGAAAATCCGAGTAATTTTTTAATACGAGTTCCGACGGAACTAACGCAACAGAAACGGCTCGCAAAATCAATGCTGCGTTTGGAGAGGAGACAGCAAATGAACGCACCATGCTTTTTGGTTCAAACGCTTTCGTAATGGAAACTTTGACTTGAAGAACAAATCACGTAGAAGACCGCCCACACAGGTGAATAACGCTGAATTGAAGGAGATGGTGAAAACCGATCCGAGTCAAACTACCCAAGAATTAGCAGCATGGTTTAACGTTACCTTATTGACTCATTTGCATCAAAATGGGTGCTTCATGATTTGACTGATCTGCAGAAAGAAACGCGTATTGAAATGTCCGCTGCCTTGTTGAATCTGTTCAGAAATGAAGGAATATTGGATCGAATTGTGACATGTGACGAAAAGTGGATTCTTTACGATAACCGTATGCAAAAAATGCAATGGTTGACCCCAGGTCAAACGCCGCAACAAAGCCTTAGAGCAAAGCTTACCTATAAAAATAATGGTAACTGTTAGGACTCTTCATGGTGTTATTCACTATAGCTTTCTCAGGTCTGGTCAAGCAATATCAGGATATGTTTTCTTTGCCGAACTTCGAACTATCATGGCAAAACTGTCAGTGAAACAGCCCCGTCTCGTGAATCGATCTTCACCGTTATTGCTCCATGATAACGCAAGACCTCACACTGCACGGGACACCGTTGTAACTCTACAGGAGCTGCAGTTAGAAACTGACTACCATTTTTTTCGTGATTTGGAAAATTTTCTACGTGGTAAAAATCTTTGTTCCTAGGAGGCAGTACAAAATGCTTTCACACAGTTTGTCGAATCTAAATCCCCAGAGTTCTATCGCAAAGACATCAATGAACTTCCGATTAGACGGCAGCAATGTATAGATAATGAGGGTAAATATTTTGATTAAATAAATATGTTACATCTTGGGAAAAAACGAGTTTTAATTTTGCAGTATAATATAAATCGGCAATTTCATACTTTAACCCCTAATATTAATTTTATCGAACACAACTGAAGTCAAGATCTCAGAATATTAACAAATTAATTTTCTTTGACCCGAAAATGATGCGGAAAATCTCTCAATTATAAGTTAAGGAGAATTCATTAAACAAATTAACAAGTTCCCTGGTTTGTCGAGTTTACTTGCTGTTCACTTGTTGCCACCCAAAATAAGTTATTTTCCCAAGAAATGTTTTTCTTGACATTAGTGACGATACTGAAAGTTATTAATCCTAAAATAGTGTTTATGATGATAGTGTTAATCTGTCTAGCCTTTTGCCAAATATGTTGATATCAGTCTCCAGCCTAACCGGATTTAACTAGATAAACTGGTGGTTGCGGGGTAAAATTTAATTTGATTCGTTTCGTATTGGCTGATTAGTTTGAAAGATATCTTGATTGGTTGTTCGTTTCCTTACCCCATTCTCTTCCCTTTCCCGCATACGCCTTCCACCTTCGTATGAGCGAGAAAGATACACTGCGCGTACGTCATCGTCACGTGATAAAACCAAAGGCTGATTGCGTCTCGCTTGTGAACCACGTTTCTCTCAAGAAAATTCGAATATCGTGAAAATTGGTGTGTTTTTCGTCGTGTGTTGTGCTCAGCGCTTAGGAGGCAGTGACGAGGATTTTAAGGCATTGTGCAATCCTTCCTTTACAAGCATTGTAATTTTTTCCAAATCTTACCTGTGGCAGTGTGATTCCAATCTTCTGCGACACCCCATTTTCGAGTTTATCGCATTTTTTAGCAAGCCCGTGTAAACAACTGGATAATAACAATCAGCATTTTACTCGGGGTGACATATCTGACCCCCACAATCCAGTAATTGGGTAACACGATAATCCCTGTAAAACTGGTTTTCGAAGGGTGTCTGACTACTAGTAACAACTGTCAAACACCTACTAATGCCAGTTGGGACGAAGTGCTTAAAAATGTGCTTTACTAAAGAGTGTAAGCATGCAATGGATGGTCAATACCATCCAAGAACCGCCCTTGGCAAGCGTTTCTTAATCTGGAAGCCCGTGCGGCTTTTATTATTTCGTCACGAGCCTTCTCAATTCAATAACATGTAAATGACAAAGACGGGTAATGTTTTCGCCCGTTTCTAGATTATGAATAACGGATCAGTACGACGTACACTGACCCCTTATTCATCTTGAATCTCAAGTTTATCCAAACGTTTAGCAGTTTATATTCTAAGATCTAAAACCTAGATTAAAGTGGATGCATTCTCTGGAAACAAATGAACTAAGTTTGATTTAACTTGGATCACGAATGCATAAAACTAGATGGATAGCTACATCATTTGAAGTTTCTCGTCGTTTTTATTACTTTCTCAACATTTTCAAATAATTTTATCACAATTTTGTAGGTACATGTCAAATTTGTGAAAAGGCGAAAAAAGTGTAGGCTATTTTCTCTTTGTAAAAATGGTGTAATCTTTCTTCATCGTGTGGTTAGTGGCTAACCTGGTGTCAGAGTTTTTATGTCGCTTGTGGGTACTTACTTTACTGTAGTATTGTCTCGATCATTTTCCCTAAAAATCATATCTATGTTACCACTTTTTAGAGCAACCTATGTACAATGAGTGAACATTCGTATCATATTAGATCACAAAACTAAGTAGGTATTTTCCGAGTGTGCTTATTGTGAAAACGCCATCGTTTTAAAACAACAAGTACAAAACAAATAGTTTTCCACACACGAAACAATACAATGTACTGAAACCAACTAAACGGTTTAGTTCAGAAAACGATGAACAAAACGTCTCGAGAGCCTCTTAGACCATTGTATCCTGAAAGCCATTATCTAGAAAAGTGCATGTTCGGCTACTCTCGGCCAACTTCGTGCATTGTCGGGTATGTCCGTGCATTGTCGTGGCCTTTTGTGTAGTTATTGGAGCACTCATTAGCCTGTGCCTGAATATCCGCCATTTTGCTCGAGTGTGCTCGAGACTCGAGCTTTTAACCGGAAATTTTGTGATCAGATGGCTGACAAATATGGTTACTAATAATGCTAATGGACGGGAAAAAATGTGAGCTTATGCATGTTTGTAATTATATTTGTAAGTTTGTATTATTTTTTTCTTTTAATTCCAGAAATGTATTTCTCTCACAATCAAAAATAACAGTGATTTTGAATTTTGAATCTTGAGGTTTTTTTTTCCTTAACCTATATTGTCCCACTGCAGGGCAAAAGCCTCCCCCATAGCCTTCCACTATTCTCTCCGTGTGGTTTTACCCGGCCAATTTCTTACAAACGTCTCTAAGTCGTTTTTAATATTCCTCAAGGATTTGCAAAGATGGTTAAGTTTTTGAGTTCTTTGACAATGATATTTGAATTATTGTATTGCCGTGTTTGCCCATACTGAAAATGCATCTATGTTTTTTTTGGAAAGAACACACGAACAAGATCGAAGATTTTTCTAACGATTTCAATCGTTGGTTATATAATTATTATAAATTGTCTGTATATATCCACAATATACAATAACAACATAAGTAAAAATGCCACAATATACAATAACAACATAAGTAACTTCCCATTCGAAAATAAACTACTAGGGCAATAATAACGTGTAGGTAATCTCCTAATGTGGCGTTCATCTCGCTCGCCGGCGGGCATACGGACCGGTACGACCCCGGCTTAGTTCGGCCCGGCCCCAGCTTGTGGGAGAATGAATACCACACAATACTATCGAGCAAAAGGCTGAAGGGAACAAAAAACTATGTACACGTGTAATTTATATTGACCCTTTGGCATTAACTTACATGCTATGTGACAAGATTTTTGCGACAGCGGCTGCGGAGGAAGCCTCACGGCACCATGACACGACTTCGGTCACGACGACGTGGTTCCTAACAACGGAATTTGATGAATAATGTACTCTGCCACCGGACTGGTACAGATATTTTAGTACATTATCTAAACTGGCTATGGACACCGGTCCAAAGGTAGTTTTGATGGAAACAAATGAGGAGCGATTTGGCGTGTGAGTGAATCAAATGTACTAGCTAAGAGCGTGTGATCGGTGGGCGTAGTCTGGCATGTCGCCGTCGTCACTGACGGATGGTGGAATGGTATGAAGTAGCAAGCGACTGTCGCTTGACGCAAATAGCATTTCGCACCGCGCCACTGGTTCTTCCAAACCAAAATTGACGACAGTTGGAGATATCATCAGCGACCCTTAAAACTCCTGAAGAATCCCATTCTCTTCTCTGATAGAGTGGGTCTTCTGAACCTTCTAACATTATGCTAAGTAATATCAATAAAGTGCGATCACTATGCTAATACTTTTCCAATACTACACGTTGTACAACAACTTTATGTAAAGTACTTAAAGTAATACGGTAATACCCACCAACAAAGAGTGATCAGGAAAATATGCGATATTCTCAGTAATTATAGTAATTATCAAACTAAGCAATTACATCATCACATTCCTGGCGACATACATAACTAATACCTAGCTAAACAATTGAATGGTAGCCGTCATTACGCATTGACTACTAGTAACAATGTGAAGATGAACAATAATGAACATAGACGAACTGCTAAAGAATAGTTAGTAAAATTGCCATGGGCTCATTGTGGGAGTACTTTCAAGCAAAAGAAAAAATAATGATGTAAACCGACCCTGTAGTCACTGAGGTAATCTAACGGGAAAACCACTATCATGAAATAAAATACATGCAAAACCTTTTCTTTTATTTGAAAATGTTTATAAAATAAAACGAAACTAAAACAATTCCCTTTCGCATTATAGCACAATGGCCAATGGCATCTTTTCGGTAAACATTACAAAGTATCAGTACGGAGCAATAACGATCACAGCCAGCCGGCAGTTCGCGCTATCTCACACATTACGACACGGATACGGAACGGATACGGGGCAATGTAGTCCATTACGTATTAGTCCGTTTATTGGAAAGCAAAGACGTCGCTTTGCAGAGATTTAGAATTTATTAGAAAAACGATTTCTAGTGCAAGAACTGTATTGCAATAGATGTTTTAACTTTGACTTTTACTGTATCGTTAGTCGACTGTACTCGTATATGGGTTTTCCTCACTTTTGCATAGCGTCAATGTAAAATCAGATTGCGTAGATAACTTTCCTATTTTTAATGAAGTTTTTTTTTTGCTTTTGTGACTAGTAGCTATATAATTTTAAGCTTACACACTAGTTTTAATGTCCACAATTACTTTTTGCCGTCATCGCGGCACCCGGTAATCCTTTACAAACTAAAAATATTTAGCATAACCATGGAAAAGCAGTGTAGCATCACGTATGTTCGTATGTATGTACAGTGTAGTCACGAGAGAGATGAATTTTACACACCATAAACTATGGATACCTCACGCCAATACGACACCACAAACACACACACCACACAAATAACCACAGACACCCTCACATTTACCACACAATCATACACCAGAGTGGAGGCGAAAGCCAAGGAGACTCCCAAAAGGGGTGCTGGCAGCACCTCTCTCACCCCTGGGTGCTCTGCTGCCAAGGCAGCGAGCTCGAGCGTGGGTACCGGTCTGGCAGTGGCGAGAACCGCGGCAAAGACCAAAATTAAATCCCGGAATATACACAGGACATCGGGGCTGGTTGGGACCAGCACCGCTCCTCCTTCCTTTTTAGACATCCTAGGCGCTCAGGGCAATCTGCTTAAGCTCATCCTTCAGTAGACGACAAAATAGGAGGATCAGACCTTCGAAGAAGGAGCGGCGTCAGAAACGGTGGAAAGGTAAGACTCCACAGTTAAAACAGGCTAACGCCGCAGGTTCGACGGAGTTCTGCGGAGAAGTTGACATTACGCCGTCCGGCGGTAATGTCAACTTCTCCGCAGGCAAGCGGTCGCAGGCCGTGGCTAACACCAGTCGACCAGAACCTAGCCTACCGTCGACGAGCCCCGCGGAGGGACCAGCCCAGCATATAGCTCAGCGACCCGTTTGGATTGATCAGGCCGCGGTCAGGCGGGCTCTCAACGCGTCTTCATCCCGCTAATCGCAGCTACGCCCAAGTTGCCAGCTCCAACCTTGACATCGCAGTCACCTGCGGCCGCACAGGGCTGATCAGCAAGGAGGTGTCAGACGAGGTGCTCGCGGCCATCTAGAGGAATATTGTCGCCGAGGCCGCCTCCCCTAAACAGGGCTCACCGGCACCGACCTTCAGAGCAAGGCCGGTGTTCACCGGTTGAGCCTTCAGGCTGTGGTGTGACTGCGACCACACTTTAGCGTGGCTCAAGACTCTCGTCTCTGAAATACCTCCTCCTACTACACCTCATTAGTGACGAGAAAGGTACGACCAGCAATGGCGTCCCCTTCGTCAACATGTAAAGTCCTGCAGGCCAACCTCCACCACAGCCAAACCGCGACGGCTCAGCTGCGTAAATGGCTGGATGTACAACAAACGGCCATTGCCTTGGTCCAAGATCCATGCATTTATACGATAAAACATAAAAATACAGCCATTAACCGATTTCTGTTGCAGGGATATCTCTGTAGCTAGGCAGCTTATACAGCGCGACGATACGGAGGTAGTAGTCGTCTTTGCCTCGGCATACATGCCCGAGGCAGGGGAGCCCCCCCCCCGCATGACCTCGCCCGCCTCGTAAGACATTGCGAAAGCACAGGGCTGGAGGTTGTCATAGGCGCCGACGCAAACGCCCATCATCCTTTGTGGGGCATGGACACGCAAAACGAGAGGGGTAAGGCTTTAGTTGATTACTTGTTTACCACAAACATAACCCTACTAAACACAGGCTCCGAATCAACCTTCGTAACCAGACGAAGCCGCACAATCATAGACCTTACTCTGGTATCGGAGGGTGCAGCCGCCATCACCACCGGGTGGCAGGTCTCCAAAGAGGCCTCCTGCTCGGACCACAGGTGGATCCGCTTCGAAATGCCGGTCGATGTGACACCTACACTGCCACGGCGCAATCCGCGTAACACAGACCGTGCGGCCTATACACGAATCCTCGAAACCAAGCTTGCGCAAACCAACCATTGGATGCCTTTCGAGGACACGTCGCAGATCAACGAGCGAATAAACCATCTAACGAAATCAATTAGCACACACACAGGAGCACAGCTTTATAACAAATTACCGTCCTGTAAAATGTACACTCTTTCAATGCATTCAAAACTCAACTTAGCCAGCACATAATTGCGGATCGATCACTTCTGGAGAACTGAATGCACTGGATGGGTAACTATTAAGTTGTACCTAATACTGATGACGAACTTATTGTAATCTATATTTTTAGTATTGTTGTCAAGTAAGTGACTTATGTCTTTATTGGGAATAAAGTTTCTTTAAACCGAATTATAGACAGCTACCAATCAGCATACCCAGAAACCACTCCGCTCACAACACCAAGGAAGCAACCATGGTGGGGAGCGGATCTGTAACACAAGCGTAGGAAGGTAAGGACAGCACTAAACAGAGCCATGAACACCTGCGACTACAAGGATTGGAACCAGGTTAAAAAAATGCATCAGGTTCAGCAGCTCCACTGGATGGCATAAATACTGTGGGAACATCGAATCTTGCCAACAAGCAAGAAGGGTAAGGAAAATACTGGCACGGCAGAATACGACTGGACCCGCTGTTCTCCGAAAACCAGACAATACACTCACCACATCATCCGAAGAGGCGATCTTTATGCGCGTCTTTATTGAAACTCGCTTCCCAGGATGCGTTTTCGCACAGGTAATTGATTGTACAGATACAATCCAAACACCAACAGCAAACGACTGGCGCTACGCACACAAAGTGATAAAGCTGGACAAAATCTAGTGGGCGATCCAGCTTCCATTCTTTCAAGGCAGGCGGTCCGGACAGAGTCTTTCCCGCCTTACTGCATTGGGGAGGGACCTCTGTCGCCAGTAGACTGGTGTCCCTAATGAGAGCGTGCCTGGCCTTTCGATACGTTCGAAAAGGATGGAGGGATGTGAAAGTCATATTCGTCCCAAAGCGAGGTAAGGGCGACTTTACCAACGCCAAATCCCACCGACCAATCTGCCTGACCTCCTTTCTCCTAAAAACCATGGAGACAATTTGTGAGAGGAAGCTGAGGGATGGCGCCTTGAAAACTATACCACTCCACAACAACCAACATGCATACAGCTCGGGTAAGTCTACCGAATCTGCCCTCGTGGTCAGCCGGACAGAAAATGCGATAAACCAGAAGGGTACCTGCTTGGGTACCTTCATGGACATAGAAGGAGCCTTCGATAAAACAAACTTCTCCAGCATGAGCACCACCCTCTCTCGATACGGAGTAGAACAGGTACTGATAGATTGGATCACTAATATGCTAAGCAAACGAGTGGTTCGCCTTCTAGAAGACCAGCCAATGGCCATAATAGCCAGAGGCTGTCCCCAAGGAGGAGAACTATCCCCGCTCCTCTGAAATCTGGTGACAAAATGATCTTATCACAAAACTCAATGCAAATTACGTTTTATACGACCGGGTATGCAGACGACTTCGCTATCCTCTTTTCGGGGAAAGTGACAGGGATAATCTGTAATCCCATTCAACAAGTGCTATGCATCGTAGAACGGTGGTGCCGAGATTTCGATCTTTCAGTGAACCCCACGAAAACTGAATTGGTCATGTTCACCCAAAAACGAACATTAGGTGCCTATCACCTGCCCAAACTATTCGATACAGAACTCCAGCTAGCCAACGAAGTCAAGTATCTGGGAGTCATCTTGGACCGTAAGCTAAATTGGAGCAGTCATCTAGACAACAAACTAAACAGGGCCGCCTGCATCACCTTTTGGCAGTGCAAGAGGATGATAGGTAAGAAGTGAGACCTATCCCCCAAAATTATACTCTGGCTATACTGCGCCGTGATCCGACCTACCCAGCCAGCACAAACGTTTTGAGTAAGTTTTGTTTAACAGCAGTCATAGAAACTAATTGCTGAATAAGACTACCGTAATTAGCTGATTTGGCGCTTACTCAGACGTTATTCAAGCAATTTGGGCACAAAATTATACTGCTAATAGCTGTGTAATAGCAACGTAACAAATGAATAAGTTTTGAATAATTGTACGACAAGCTGAGTAACGTGTGCAGAAAAGCATTTTGTTCTTTAATACAAGTATTACAGCTCTGTTAGCCAGATGATGAATGAATGATGAATGAACTATGGTTAAGTCCTTCAAACCTCAGTTATTCAGTTAATACACAGCGTTTAGCTTATTTCAGTATATTTTATCAAGAAGTTAATCAAATTTAATTGAAATTGACAAATCCGAACAGTGACTGCGATATTGAAATATAATATGGCCAAATTATATTAAGTAAATTTTACCCTTATTTATGCTTAAAGAAAGAAATTGTAGGTGCGCATGCAACTTTACCGTGTATTTGTATATACATTTCGTGTAAAATTTTCACGCGCCAGCTGATAAGCCGGGTATTGGAGAAATAAACAACATTTCGTCTATCGGTATGTTTATACGTGTGAAATATTTTTTATGTTTTATGCAGTTTAAGGGTTCAAAAATAACCTTGTAATACTTTTATAAGAATATTATAACGATTTCGTTATTAAATTTGAGTATTTGAGTATAAAATTCCATATCATTATAATAGGTTATGTTATTCGCTATGGCGACGCTCATTCTGAATAAAATCTGATTTCACAGCGACTTATCATCTTATGTCTGCATAACAGACCTTATGTGTCCACTTATTAAGTTGTTCTCTGGTTAAAAGTGGTCTGCACTCAGCTGTTTTCGATAACTGTTCTATAATCACACACATTCGTACTGTAAATCAAACAATTAGGATTCAGTCATTTAATAATGAAAACCCACAGTATAGGTATATTATTGGTTCTTTTTAGCTCTTATCAAATTCAGATAATTATTAAATATTCAATATAAAAAAAGCTTTTAAAAAAAAATACTACCGACTTCAACACTAAAACGTTAAAAAAAATGAATTTGGAGTCGGTACCGCTTTGTGCTGGTGGTCCCAAATATAAGAGTTTACTGCTCAAAGTGTTACCGGCTCCAAAGTCATTGCCTATTTTTTTACGTTTTAGTGTTGAAGTCAGTAAGTATTTGTTTTTTAAAAAGCTTTGTTTTACCACTTTTGGTTACATCAGCAGGTCTAATCATACAAGCAGGTCTAACAATACTAGCAAGTCCAACCATACCAGCACGTCCAAACCTACCAGCAAGTCCAATCACACAAGCAGGTCCAATGACACAAGTAAATCCAATCATACAAGCAGGTCCAATTATACCAGCAAGTCCAACCATACAAAAATTTCCAGAATCGTCAATTCATTTCAATTAAGGCTTCAAAAAATACAAAAAGATATTAAAGTTCTTTTTCGAAATGGTCTATTATTGGGACAACACGTACACTGTGCAAGATAACGAAAATATATTGAGAAATGCTCTAAAAAGAAAGACATCCCGAAACATTCGTCAGTCGAGCAAGAAAAGAAGGAAATCACAACCCAAAAGAGTCCAACGTAAGCCTCCGAATCAAAGAAGTGTAGCTAATAATAATGACGACGACGATATTATGAATAATGATGATGAAGATAATACTATTGGTGACAGTGAAAACAATACTAATAAGGATGGTGAAGATAACATAAATAATAATGGTGAAGTTAATATCAATGATGATGATGGTAATCATAATCCAGATGACGATGGTGACGAAAATACAAATAATGATATCAATAATGGCAATATCACACTGTACTGGGATCAATCCATCATCACTGACAGGACTATTGTGGCCAACAAGCCTGATATAGTGGTGGTGGATCGATCAGAGCGGCGCACAATGATTGTTGACATAACGGTCCCGCATGACGGGAACCTCGTGAAAGCCGAGAAAGATAAACAAATCAAGTATCTTGACTTGGCTCGCGAGGTTGTCGACATGTGGGAAGTGGACACGGCGATCATTGTGCCGATAGTCGTTTCAGCCCATGGCTTAATTGCCAAGAGCCTCGACCAATACCTGAGGAGGCTCTCGTTAGGCGGCTGGATCAAGGGCTTGATTCAGAAAGCGGTACTCCTGGACACGGCTCGTATTGTTAGGAGGTTCCTCTCTCTGGAGCCCTGACCGCCGGTAGCTTGGACCCTGTTCCCGATACCGGTGGGCTACTATTTTTATATTTTTAAATGTTTTTTTTTTTTTTTTGTAAGAAATATACAATAATATATTTTTAAATGTAACTATAAGAAGAAAAAATAAATAAAGAGAATATCAATAATAATACAAACAATGATGACGAAAATAATTCAAGTAATGAAAACGAAGCTATAATTGAAGACGATGAATGGATGTTTTTGAATTTTTTTTAAATATTTTTTTTATTAATATTTCTTTTAATATTTTTAAGGAAAGAAGATGTTTCTGTATAAAAGTATTGTGTTCCTATAATGTGTAACGCTATACTTTAAATTCTATTTTGTTGTTTCCTTTATTTATTTTTCTTACTTACTAATTACATTTTTAAATATTCCTATATAAAATTCAAAATTGTTGATTTCTTTAGTACGATTTTGATTTTAGTTGCTAGAATTTTAATAAACGTTCTGTCAAACAGAATCCCGAGTAAAACACTTGCGTTTACTCAATAATCAGATTTATAACTTGTTTTTTTCTTACTTTGTTCAGTGTAATCGTTTGATAGGTAGTGATTTATCGGGCAATTACTCGTATGCTCCAGTGATTTTTGAACTGAAAATAAAAGGAAGACTGATTGACTAACATAATTGTTTTATTAGAATTAACTTAAATACCTATTATAATATTTAGTCAATCATCCAACACTTTTTGTAAATAGCATGAGATCAAATTAAGTATTATTCTTATCATATACTAGTTAGTCATCAATCATCTGCATTTACAGTTTGTATACAATACAAAATTCTTAATTGCACAAAGAAACCCAAACACATGCATTACCAGATAGATCAGTAGATAATGACTGAGTTAGTGAGCGTTTTAAGTTATTACGAAAGATTTTTTTTTTTTCATATTCCGTTTCACTTTTCAAAATGATTGGAACTCCCATCACTATCTTCAAACGTTTGAATTGATTAATAATCTTCATACAATGCAGATTCATTATCATTTCTTACGGAACCCATTTCTATCGATTGTGGTCGCACTTGACTTGTACTTGGATTAGATAAACTGGAAGGACTTATTTCAGCCGTTTGTGTATTGGCACAAATAGAGTTTTTTTTTATGTTTTCATAAAAAAAAACTCGCGCTTGTAATCGCCGGTGGTGGTAGTGAATCATGTATTTTTACAATCCCGAGGGTCCGTATATTGGCGAGGGGAAATAATATACCACTATAATAAACGTATATGGCAATTATATTTAAAGTACTGTAAGGCTCACACAAAACAAAAAAATACAATCTTGCCTAGGGAAATGCATGTAACGAAACCATAGCGAGATCTAATTCGACGTCAACGCCATCTATCGAGCCTAGGGTTCAACTCTCCGATTTATTATTGATCTCGCCATGATTTCGCTGCCTGACCCGAACATACCGCCCACCAAGGACATATTGGCAAATGTCCTTCTATACAACTCACTGTACTTCTAAACAATACAAATTTGGTGGGAAAATAAAATAAAAACAATAACAACAACTTAAGTTCTAGATCTACAATTTAAAAAATTCACTTGACAAACTTACTCTAAAACATACTACAATAGTGAAAATACATCCATACACTAAATTGCTACAGGTAATACACACAATTTAGACGTTGGCCTCTTTATAGTTGACGATTGGGTGCGTAATGTAACCACCCGAGTAATACCGTCGGGCCCAGGATGTTTTTGCTCGATCCTACCTAATAACCACTTGCCAGGGGGCATATCGTCCTCTTTTACTAATACTACTTCCCCAACAGATGGCTCCGGACTTCTATGGTTCCATTTATGTCGCTGTAAGAACTGGTGAAGGTAGTCGTGCGACCATCGACGCCAGAATTCTTGCATCATCCTTTGATGAAGCTGCCATCGTTGCAGACTACTAACGTTAGTCCTTTCATAATTGTGATCAGGCGGTAGCACTAATGGCTCCCCTACCAGGAAATGTCCCGGAGTTAAGATAACTAATTTGTCCTGATCTTCCACATAGGACAATGGCCTCGAATTGAGGCATGCCTCAATTTGAGCCAACACCGTAATGATCTCCTCAAATGTCAGCGTTGAGTTCCCAATAACCCGCTTGAGGTGATACTTGGTTGACTTTATACCTGCCTCCCAAAGACCCCCGAAATTGGGTGAGTGAGGAGGTATAAAGTGCCACTGTGTGCCATTGTTCGCGAGTTCTTCTGCCAATTCTTTATGACCGCCTGACTTCTCCACGTTAAACAATAAAAGCAATTCTCGTGCAGCACCCACAAAGTTGGTCCCATTATCGCTGTGAATCTCCGCACATCGACCCCGCCTAGCCACAAAACGTTTGAAAGCAGTCAGAAAGCCCTTAGTGCTCAACTCGCTCACTGCTTCCAAATGCACTGCCCTGGTGGCCATGCATATAAATAGGGCGATGTAGCCTTTGTATGACTTGTTACCGCGACCCTTTGATACTCTTATATTTATGGGACCAGCGTAATCTACTCCACTACACAAAAAAGGTTTATTTGCCGTTACACGAGAACAAGGTAACTGCCCCATAAGTTGTGTCCTTACCTTAGCTGTATATCGGATACACCTTACGCAGCCCCTTACATACTTTTTAGCCAGCAACTTAACTCCCATGATCCAATACCTTGACCGCAAGTAGGTAATCATCAGTTGCGGTCCCCCATGCATGGTTTTATCATGTGCGTCTGCTATCAAAAGATTGGTTAAAAAGGAATTATTTGGTATCAGTATAGGATGTACTCTTTCATAATTTAGCTGCGACATCTCAAGTCTTCCCCCAACTCTGATTATTCCTTTAGAATCCAGAAATATGTTCAATGATTTTAACTTTCTATTATTATTTTCTATCTGGTTGTTTTTTAATTCTTCCAACTCATTTGTGAACCCTTCTTCTTGACATTTCCTTACACATATTTCTGTTGAGTCTTCTAGCTCTTGTTTAGATAAATGTCGTGACCCTGTACCAGTCCTAGTCCTTTTCCTTATATTCAAGAACCTACGGCAATAAGCCATAACTCGAATCAACCTCACAAACGATGAAAATTTATTCCAAAAAGAAATGTCAAATGTAATCGTATGTATTTTCACTTCTTCTAAGTGTGTAACCAAATGTTTCGGCCTCTTATACTCCACCACTTGGTGCTTTAAATAATCCGGACCCTTCCACCATATGGCAGTGGATTCAAGATCAACCGGGGAAACTCCGCGTGAAGCACAATCTGCTGGATTCTGTTTAGACGACACGTGAGACCAGTATTGTGTGTCTAATATGTTCAAAATATCTGAAACACGATTAGCTACAAAGGTTTTCCAGCGGCTCGGGTGGCTATTGAGCCAAGCTAGCACCACTTCACTGTCTGTCCATGCATGCCAATTGACCTTTGGTATATTCAGCACTTCGCCAACTTCCACCATCAATTTTGCAAGGAGAACTGCACCACAAAGTTCTAATCGTGGAATAGAAACTTGTCTTATAGGTGCCACCTTTGTTTTTGAAGTAATCAAATGAACATGAATGTTTCCTTCGTGATCAACAACCCTAATGTAAATGACTGCTGAATACGCCAGTTTAGAAGCATCTGAGAACCCGTGCAGTTCAGCGCTAACGTTATTTGATTCTAGGTGTAACCATCGTGGGATTTTAATACTAACCAAAGAAACTAAGTTACGATGGTAAGTATCCCATTCTTGTAATAAGTTGTTTGGAATAGCTTGATCCCACTCTAATCCTGCTAGCCACAATTTCTGAATAAATATCTTGGCTAAGATAATACTAGGTGCTAACCAACCCAAAGGATCAAACAACCTTGAAATCTCGGATATAATTTTTCTTTTAGTTACAGGTGTCGTCAGCGGCTGGAGTTCTACTGAATACTGGAAGAAATCTTCGTGTGAATCCCAGGTAAGTCCCAGTATTTTCGTAATACTATCCATTTTTATTTTTAACTCTTCATCCGTAGTTTCTTTCTCATCCCTTATTTTATTTAGTAATTCTTGACTATTACTCCTCCATTTTTGTAATGGAAAACCCCCTCTGGATAATACTTTAGTTAAATCGGTATATATATTGAAACATGTTTCTAAATTTTCAGCTCCTGTCATTACGTCATCCATATAAAAATCATTTAAAATGATCCTCGCTATATC
The DNA here is from genome assembly GCA_964057025.1 of Standfussiana lucernea. Lineage (NCBI taxonomy): Eukaryota > Metazoa > Arthropoda > Insecta > Lepidoptera > Noctuidae > Standfussiana > Standfussiana lucernea. The sequence continues at coordinate 15,031,767 of OZ059805.1, forward strand.
TGGCTGATCTGGGCACTCATCGTATGCTAACTGTTGCAGCGACCGTACAGCTAAATATGGAGCCGACGCCGTACCGAAAGTAACTGTTTCCAATTCATATTCTTCTATTTCCTTTTCAGGGCTGTCTCTCCAGAGAATACGTTGTAATATTACATCCTTCCTATTTACCAAGACTTGTCGGTACATCTTAATTATGTCCGCTACGAGACATATCCGATGTGTTCTCCATCGCATAATAGTGTGCCGGAGTTCCGACTGCAAGGTAGGACCGACTAACAAATTGTCATTTAGTGACATCCCATTCGTTCCCTTGCAGGAAGCATCAAAGACGACACGGACCTTCGAAGTTTCCTTATCCTCTCGGATAACAGCGTGGTGAGGTAAGTAGATAGCTTTTTGACTATTTCTTTCATCTTCTGCCACCTTCCTCATGTGTCCCAGCTCTAAATATTCTTCGAGAACCTTCGAATATTCTTCCTTGAATTTTCTTTGTTTGCTGAATTTACTTTCTAATGATCTCAATCTCTTTTCAGCGATACCCTTTGATTCACCAACCTTGCTGACTGGGTCTACATCACGCAACGGTAGCCTTACTACATATCGACCACTCTTGTCACGTTCCGTAGAAGCTATAAATAAATTTTGACATTTATTTTCCTCCTCAGTTAGCATTTTTTTTCCAGATGGTTCCCCTTCTAGCTCCCAAAACCTTTTTAGCAAATTATCAGCCTCAATACTTGAATGCATGACGGTGATATGTGAGGGATTGCTCATATGATCCACTTCACTGGAACCTGACAAAATCCATCCTAATGTGGTGTCTTGCGCTAAAAGAGATCCACTACCATTCCTTTTAATGCCCTCCTGGATGACTTGGCTGTAAACCTCAGCACCTAATAAAACATCAATTTTATTAGGCCTGTAGTATTCCGGATCAGCCAAATCATCATCGGTCAAATCTACCCATTCTACCCTCGTTACTTTCGTAGCTGGGAGAAGGGCAGTGACTGACTTTAGGACGAAAGCGTTCACATTAATTTGGACAGTTGGATCTATTCTAGACCTCACTTTAAGCACAACAGTTGCTTTGGCTGTCGCACTTTTTTCTCCGCCTACGCCTATCACAGTTTGCCTGGATGGCGTCTTGTTTAATCCCAAAAATTGAACCGTAGATTCCGTAACGAATGAACCCTGCGATCCTTGGTCAAGCAAAGCCCTAACTACTCGATAGGTCCCGTCTTTCGACTCTACCTTAATTAAAGCGGTAGTTAATAAAACGGTTTTCCGGCCACGTCCCGTCGAGAAGCATGAAACTAGTGGCTTGCTTGGCCCCTCCGCTTGCGCGGCTACTTCAGCGTTACTATTTTTAATTTCCTCCTTCATCACCTTTATAACGGCTGATGAGGTTTCCTCGTGAGCCCCACGACTATCTTCACCAATAACAGACCCAGAAACACCTGTTGGGTGTAACAAAGAATGGTGGCGGCGCTTACACACCTGGCACTTGAGAGTGTTTTTACACTGTTTGGCAGAGTGGTTATTATATAGGCAAACGAAACACAAATTATGTTCTTGGACGAAATTACGCCTAACTTCGTTTGACTCTTTACAAAACTTTGGACAGGATGTAATCTTATGATCGGCTGAGCAAAATGCACATGATACTACCTTTTTATCTTTCAGCACATGAAACGATTGAGTTCCTTTTGGGTGTGGAGGTCTATCCTTGTTATCTGTCTTTTCTAAATTTTCCAAACCTCTAAAGCGACTAATTAAAAACTTCGAAAACTGTTCAAACGTCGAAAACTCATCACTTGAATCCGAAGCCACATTCAGCTCCCAACATTTCCTGGTTTCTTTATCTAATTTTCCACTAATTATGTGAATAACTATCAGATCCCAGGAAGAGACATCCACCCCTAAGTTTCTAATTGACTCCAGACATTCTGAAGTAGTATTTACAAGCTTTTTTATTTCACTAGCCGATTCATAGGACAAAGTCTTTTGACTGAGTAATCTTTTTACTATGACGTTAGCTATAAACTTTTTATTATTATACATCTTATCTAATTTAGACCACGCAATTTTATAGTTATCAGATGTAACATTGATGTTTCTTAACAATTGCTCAGCCTCCCCACTCAAATGTCCCTTTAAATAAAAGAATCTCTGTGCATCGTCTAGAGTTGTATTCTCGTGCACTAACCCTACAAACAAGTCTCTAAATGTTTGCCACTCTGAATATTTTCCCGAAAATGAGGGAATTTTTATTTCTGGCAACTTAACTCTGCTGACACTCTTTTCATTTTGATAACTAGACTTAGAATCCGCACATAAATTTGTTGAATTTCTGTTACATAACAATTCCTTAATTTCACTTTTAAAGTCTACATAAAATTCTTCAACTTCATCATAAAGACCATTTTTAATATAACTAGTGTTAGATAATTCAACCTTTTTTATCGTACCTAATATTTCCTTATGAGTGGCCGTGAATGTATTCCATAATTGTTCCAAATTATCAAGACGGGTCTCTAAATATGCAACAGTTAAACGCTCTTTAGGAGATTTCTTTAAATTAGACTTTGCCTTGATCATTTTAGCACTAATATCCTCTTGTATCGTACAGAAGTAATCCATTTTGAAACAATTATATTATACCAAAAACAAATAGAATTTAATAAACACTTAGGTTGTAAACACTTATGATCTTTTTAAAGTAAATTAACTTATGTTCCGATTATTCAACTAAAAGTTTCTAAAATTTTACAAGTCTTTACACTTTGCACTTGGGTCTAAAATCGGGCATGGATTCCCCGTCAGAACCACTTTTCACATAAAATTTTTACAAGTTCTAACTATCTTTGAAACAAAACGTAAATTTTTCTGATTATTAAAAGAGTTCAACTTCAAATGCACTTTTTCTGAGATTGCCAAATTATATTTATTCTTCTTGATTAAGATGAAAAATGTACTCACGATTTTTTCACCAATTCACTCACTGATCGTCCGCTGTACTGCACCACCAAAGCGGCGCGCTGTACTGCACCGCACAAGTGGCACCCTCTGCTTGTCCACGACTTGCCGCACTTCACCTCCCTTGCGTCGCTCCTCCGGATGTTGCTACCAGGTGTGGCTGCTCCACGCTCGACCTGGCTGCTCCTTGCTCCAACCGGTTCCACCTTCAGCTCCTGGGCACTTCACTTGGTGCCCACTGAAGGGGCTGCTCTGGACAGCGATCCACTGCCCAGTATCGACGCGAAGGGTGGTAATTCACTACCACTACGGGAACTACCACAAACACTCCCGACCGAACCGACTCGAAGGACCATGTATTTTTACAATCCCGAGGGTCCGTATATTGGCGAGGGGAAATAATATACCACTATAATAAACGTATATGGCAATTATATTTAAAGTACTGTAAGGCTCACACAAAACAAAAAAATACAATCTTGCCTAGGGAAATGCATGTAACGAAACCATAGCGAGATCTAATTCGACGTCAACGCCATCTATCGAGCCTAGGGTTCAACTCTCCGATTTATTATTGATCTCGCCATGATTTCGCTGCCTGACCCGAACACTTTCGCAAGCACTTTCTTCGTATGCCTCCCGTTCTTTTACCATTTTTCCATGAATTGGAGTGTTTTTTAATTATTTTTTTTTGTAAGGCGGCATTTTCACACTACCACAAAGCGCAGTTAGCCGCTTAAATGCTGACTAACTTTACAGAATTGTTCTTCTAGCTTAAAAATGTCTGCTTTTCGTGAATACCCAGCAAACCTCTGCATAAGAATCTGTTACTATTGCTTTTACCACACTTAGATGCACATGCCGGTAATTTCGTACTTAAAGCGGCATAAAGTAGTTATAACAGCTATCTTAATTTCTGTTAAGTTACTATATGCTTCATAACAGAAACAACGCCTATTTTATACAGCAGCTGAATAACTGTCAAGATGTGGTGTGTAATACAACTAAAAGAGAACAGAATATAACTTATCCAGTATCATGCTTGATAATGGAATTTTATACCAATGTTATACAAAAGGTTACACAAACTCTTGAGTAACAGGTCTTTTTATGATGATTATTCAGTTTTAAGAAATAAATTCGGCAAATTACTAAACTAACTCAGCTAATTGCATTATTATAGCAAAAAAAAACTTTAATACAGAACTTCGTAATGCACACAGCTTCTATACATATATAATAAAGCTTAACCCTGCATAAGGTTCAATTGTTGGCCAGTTATCTGACTTGTGTGCTGTCTGGGTATGATCACCTATAGGGCGGTGGTCTGGTGGCTCCGTACCAAACAACTACAACGCATGCAAAGGCTTGCCTGCATGGCGACCACAAGTTGCATGAGGACTACTCCGACTGCAGCTCTAGAAGCCATGCCAGCTTGTTTTAAACGGTACATAAACTCGGTCGAAGACAGTATACCTCTCAATATCAAACATTTCTGGTCATAATTACATATCCAACCACAAAGGAAGGACGGGTATTTCGGCAACTATGCACTTCAATAATATTCCTTCCAGTAATCCTACTCTCTTTTCAACTTTTTTTAAGTCTGTTTGTGAGCCCTCAGATTTTGTCCTCGAAAATTGGCAACCACCCAAAATCTTTACTGATAAATCTATATCCCTCCCTAATATTTATCTTAGCAAGGATGAAGTACAAAGAGCGCTTAAAACTTTAGATCAAACCAAAGGACCTGGTTCAGAAGGTATGCCGCCCATCTTCTTGAAAAATACTGTCAAAAACATCCACTTCATGCATCACTTCATGGGGTGGCGCACCAAAAACTATCTTGCTTCCTCTTGAAACAGCTCAAAGAGCTATTTTAAAGGTAGCAAACTTCCATCCCTTTTTCTTTCCCACAGATCAGCCATATAAATCCTGCAACGTGTTGACTGTTCGCCAGCTTTTCATTATGCACTTAGTATTAAAACAGCACACCATGCTCACGTACAATGCTGACAATACTAACAAGAGACGGAATGATATAGTATGCATTTGTAATGCAGCCTCCAAACATGTGTTTGTGGAAAGATTCTTTTCATTTTTAGGCCCATTTCTGTACAATAGGTTAAATAGAAAACTAAGTATCTATAAGTTAAATTATTTTAGCTGTAAAAAATCCATATGTATTTTTCTAAAAACCACCTCTTATGCGCAGACAGAAAATTTACTTGCTGTCTGTAAATAATCCGCGAACACGCTGTTTTTATTTTTATGTAAGTTTTAATTTTAGTACTTTACTTTTCACTTAATGTTAATTTTATTTATTTTAAGTAGATGTCTACTTGCACTTTGTAGCCTGAGACACGGGTTCAACCTAGTTCAGACAAATAAGCAACTGTGCTCTATTTTATGATATTTTATTGTAACTGTGCAGTTGTGCACCTTTTTATAAAATAAACGATTGATTGATTGATTGACTTGCCACTACATATAATCTATTATAAATGCTTAACCGAAGGATTTTTCCCCATTATATAGAAGAAAGCCTTCATCACACCTGTACATAAGAGTGGCGATAAGACCGATATTAAAAACTATCGCCCTATTTCGATACTGTCCACTTTGTCTAAGATTTTTGAGGGTCTTGTGCATAGCTCGCTTTTTCCTTAACTGTGTAATCTTATCATTCCAGAACAGCACGGTTTCGTTAAATGTCGATCAACCACCACAAATCTTATGATTTTTACAAATTACTTATTTGAGAAGATGGACAACCGCATCCAAGTGGATGCAGTGTACACGGATTTTCAAAAGGATTTTGACAAGTTGGACCATAAATTGCTTTTGGATAAAATGGCCTTCAACGGCATCAGAGGTGCTTAGGTGGTTTGCGTCTTATATAGTTAATAGAACTCAAAAAGTTGTAATAAACGGTCACGAGTCAGACTATGTTGTCGTGGAATCTGGTGTGCCCTAGGGATCTGTATTGGGCCTACTGCTCTTTATTCTATTCATTAATGATATTAAATCCTGTTTTATTAACTCAGCCTTCCTAATGTACGCCGACGATATAAAAATTTATAAATCTTGTTTGAATATTCATGACTGCCTACTGCTTCAAGAGGATCTCTATAGACTCTCTCAATATCGCCTAGATAACAAGTTACTACTCACCTTACCAAAATGTAATTCTATATCATTTACCAAAAATAAAAACACGATTTATTTCACATACAACCTGCATGGCATTCCTTTGAAAAAAGTTGAGTCCACACGAGACCTTGGAATATTGCTTGATTCCAAATTACACTTTGATATTCATATCGACAATGTTAATAACAAAGCCTTCCGGATGTATGGTTTCGTCATGAGATTTTCAAAGGACTTTAAAAAAAAAACTACTTTCTTATTTTTATATAAGACCCTGATTCGCTTTCAGTTAGAATATGCTGTTCCTATTTGGAGTCCTTTCTATGGCAAATACTCATATAGACTTGAAATGGTTCAAAAAAAAATCTTACGTAACGTGCAGTATACATTTTATCACTCTAGAATTTCATATTTAGAACTACTCAAACAGCACAATCTCTTGAGTTTGGAGTCCAGGCGTACGGTCCTCATGGCCATGATGCTGCATGACATTTGTAATAATAAGTTTGATTGTAATGAACTTAACAATAAGTTATGTTACGTAGTACCTAGAAGTATTATACGGCGGGAGGTGCGCGTTCCTCGTCTGTTTCACACTGAGAAGTGCAAAACAAACGCCGGTGAGCGGGCACCTCTCCGCCGCCTTGTAGTAACCTATAACACACACTTTACTGAAACCGATATTTTTGCGTTTACTCCTGCACGATTAAAAAAAATGTCTATTGCTTTACTTACCGACAACCTTTCATAACTTACTTTTGTTTTGTTTTCTCTTTTCTTTAATAATTTAGATAAGCGACCATCCGTCTTTTCCTCTTTTAAGTTTTGTTTTTTAATCCGTGTACAATAGTGTGGGTTATACGTATATTAAATGAACCTAATTAGCTTTGAAATACAAATTGTAACGTGTAACTGTTTTTTGTCATATAATAAAATAAAAATAAAATAAAATAAAAATGCCGGGGCTCCCCCTGCTCCATCTGTTCATATAACAGGAGGCAAAAATGGCGGCAATACGCCTTAAAACACTTCAACTGTGTACTGGAGCGATTCTACAACGAGTTCCCCTTGACGAAAACCATAAACGATCGGGTACCTAAACAATTCATATTCGACAAAAAATACAAAATACAGCTCCATGAGGACCAACGCTGCGAGGGGTTAAGCCCCGCGGAACTACGGATCTTCACTCACGGATCCAAAACAGGTAGTGGTACTGGTGCTGAAGTCTTCTCGGAGGATCTCAATATCCGCTTAGCCACACCATTGCGGGTCCACAACACAGTATTTTCAGGCAGAATGCATGGGCATCTCTTTGGCTGCATCGGCCATTCTAGCCAGAAAGGTTAAGGACCACTCAATTCGTATACTCTCAGACAGAATAGCTGAACTGCTAGCGCTAAACAACCACACAATGAACTCTAAGTTAATACACGAGTGTCACATACACCAGAACCAGGTGGATAATCTCAATAAAATAACCATTCAATGGGTTAACCCTTTATCAGGCAAAGGGAATATTTTTCCCACCATATTTTTCAGCTGAATAATTAAATAATGTGTTCCTGTTAGTTATTCTATTGTTTTACACAAGTTATTACAAGACTTTTCAATCACTCACTAATTACTTGAAGAAAATAAAAACATGTAAAAAAAGTTGAAATTTATTATCTACCAATAATACTTATGCCTATTTAGCATTATTTTCCGATTGCTAAATTGTTACGCCTGTTAAAGGGTTAAAGGACACAGTGATTCCTGGAGCAATGATGCAGAGGACGAACTCGCTAGAAAGGGATCGAGCATGGCAGCAGTGGGACCGGAACCCATCGTGCCACTCCCCTTCGGTTATCTACGCACACTGACGCAACAACAATACAAACTGTGGCTGGACCATGGTGAGTGCAGGCAGGCCCAGGAAGCTCTTCCCACTATTGACGGCAGCTTCACCAAACAGGGGCTTCGGCTGTCCAAACTACAGCTGCGCACAGTTATAGCCGCCATCACTGGGCACGGCTCTTTTACTGATCTAGTTGCCTGGAAGCCAACCCCGAAGGTTCCAGGCATCAGAATACCATTATTTTACATGTAAAATAATAAAACAGTTACTACGATATCCCTCGGTATGACCGGAATATTTCCATCAGAGAAATTCCTGAAAGAAAAACAGCAGTCCATAGATATTTATACTCGTAGACGACAGAAATAACTAAGCTGTGGCCTAGATCTCTGTCCTCTTGTCAGTTTGCAAGAGGCCTTAATTTAGCTTTAAACGCGGCCAAAGCTTTCTGTTCGGTGGTTGTTTTGTCGCGAAATAGAAAACCTTTGTGCTAAGCTGCCTTTGTAGAACAAGCAACAAAAATAAATGTAGGCATTTTAGTAGGTTTTTGTATACTTTTTAATGGGGTGTCATGTAACCCAGTAACTGGGGTGTGGAGGTAAGATAAGCAGATAATCAGCTGCATCCAGTTGGATTGGAAGCCTACAGTAATATGATTGGAGCAAGTAGACAATTATTGGCATCTTCTGAGGATTATCTTAAATATGGAGTCTGGTTTTCTGCCTGGGTGCTGCCTTCCCTTTGGGGATCACATGCATGATGTTGTGTAAAATGGCGAAAAAGTTTACTTAGTGATAAAAAAGGAATGGGTGATTGAGCGCAGCGTTTTTTCCATCAGGCAATGATAACAAACTGCAAATATATGTACTTTGCCGGGCATAAACTAATTTCCTTTTTATGAGATAAATATTCGATGTTTCTCGTTTACTGAAGGCAGGGAGCTTTATTTTTCTGCAATATAAGAAATAATTGAGTAAGTAAGTATACAATTATATCATTAACTTTTTGAAAAATTTATAAAGCTTGCATTTGGTTAAAGGTTCTTACCATTTTTATGATTTAGTTGTTTAGGTTGTGCAGGTGCATAAACGTTATTAAATGCCTTTTTGTCTAAGAAAAGGAACAAAAAATGAAGAGGTCTCCAGGAGAACCAAAGTAGCCGAAACAGCCCAAAGAATGGCCAGACTCAAGTGACAGTGGCCAGGGCACATTGCTCACAGAACGAATAAACTATGGGTTGAATGGTTCTGGAGTGGCGGCCACTTATCGGAAGGCATGTGGAAGGTCTCCAGTAAGGTGGACCGATGCCAATAATCAGGTGAAGGCCGTAAGAAGGCGGTGGATGCGAGATGCACATGACTGATCAACGTAGCGACGCTGGAAGGCCTATAACTAGCTGTGGTCTTTCGACTGATATAGACTCTTGACAACAATAATTATAAAGAAAGTGATGGGAACAGGAGCACATAAGATTCAAGCACAGGGTGTCCATCAAGCGTCCATCAACTCATTCTTTTTTAAGAGAAAATATAGGTACTGTTTTCTACTATCGTATCTTTGACTAAATTTCTTTTTATAATCATGTTTGTATGGTTGCTAAGTTTGATAAGCAACAGAAAATACCAAGAGCAATGCAGGTTATCGGTTGTTATGCCTACAGCTCTGCTTATCCCCATCGAACCAATCCTCAGCTCATAAACATTGTTACGGCTTTAGATAACAATCAATATTACACAATGTTTTATTGTTTTGCCACAAATAATTTAAGGCTGTTAAAAACAGTAATATCTGGCTGGAACTGGACAGTATGCGTCTTAACCGGTAGAGATTGGGAAAAATACCGTATTTTTGTAAAAAACCGGTCGTAGCAGGATTGTAATCAGCACGCATTCGATCATCATCTGTTCAAAGTACGTCAAAGCTGATAAGAATCATCTGTAATCGAATTATCCTATTTTGAAGGCGTGTGCTGTTGTTATGAGTAAATTCAATGCGGTGTTGTGCAACATGCTAAGTGATCATAGCATAGGAGCAATCCCATGCACAACAACATAGTTTGAAAAATAATCCATGATCAGGAGATCATGGAATCTTTTTCAAACTATGTTGGGTCGGCTGTCAGACTAACCGTGGACCGATCCATCTAACCATAACGGACCACAACTACTGGTAACATGGTACTCTTACTCCATGGGATCCCTCTGTCTGGGGAGAAATGGAGGTTTAGGTGGTCTCTACGCCAACAATCCACGATACCTCCTCCTAACCCAGTCGCGTTTCCGCACAATATCATCCATTCGATCTTAGTTCACTAAGTGTGGAAATAATACGACGTCACACTGTTGACAAAGCATGGAAAATAACACGACGTCACACTGTGACAAAGCATACAAAAAGTCATAACCAGTTTTATTGTTGTCTAAGTCCAAGATCTGACATAACATAACACTTGATTTGAATTTGACATAAACATGATCTGGTGTTCCCGTCTCTATCTAGCATATGTAGTTTGACAGTTGTGTGACAGTGACAATGATTCTTAGTACGTGCTAAATAATGTTTATAGACCTCGGCCTCAGTGTTGAATGTAAGGATCAATATAAATCGCAGTTGGTAAGGTCAGCAACGACAGTCGGTTTTCACTTACTTAGTTAGTACTAATATTTTGATAGAAACAATACTTTTTGGCTTTTCATAGACTTAGTTAAAGTTAAAAGTATGTATTAGATATTTAATATTAATTCATTTAACGTTTGCTCCGAGTTGTTGATGCTATTATTTTACTTACGTTTACGGTATAGTACATATTACATAAGTACATAAAATCACACCTCTTTCCCATGGAGATAGTCAGAAACTATAGAACGGCACAGCTATTTCTAAAACCTGGGTGTAAATCAACTTTCGTTGTGAACTGTACCTACTATACATTGGCTAAAATTCTCATAGCAGAGTTTATCACACCACACTTAAAAGTATAACACTGTTGTGATAATAAATTATACAAGAACTGTAGTATTTTGTTCATCTTTGAATAAAATTGTCTTGTTCTTCAGTAAAAAAAATCGCTTACTTCATTGTACATAAATAATTAATATTAAATAAAAAAAAAACATCAAAAAGTGTGGAAAAATCAACATTATCTTATCATTGCCAAAAATATTTCCATATCCCAAACGGGTGTCAACCGCCCCCCCCCCCCCCCGTCCCTACCTACGAAACCGTAATCATTGTTTTGATGATAACAGAGATACAAAGATAGTATATTAGTATTAGCGTGCGCAAAGTTGTGATAAATCAGTAAATTCTACGCTCACCGCGAGTCAGTCGTTCGCGCAGTGATCAGTGCTTCTACGATCGAAACAACTGTCAAAGTAAGCGCACACCTCTTTCTATCTCATGTGGCCCTGGTACTGTGTGGCGTTAAATGTTGTCAGTGTCAGATAAATTAGGTTCGTTTCATTAGGTTAGGTGTTTGTTATAATATAACATACAATAATAACTAACAGTAATAGCAGTAATAGCTAATATCGGAAGGGACGCCGACGCACAAACGAGTATGTCACGTATTCAGGACATCATTTTTAACTCCACATCGAATGGGGGAGTGGTGTCAGGAAAGAAGTTGTACAATGTAGTCACAATGGAGTGTTCAGTTAATTTAATACTTAATTATTATGAGAGGGCAGTGTTTCACTGAATTTTAAGTGAGTATTTATATACATTGTTATTGCACAGTCAACCACATATCAAGGTCACATCTTGACATTGACGGCGCCTTTATATGTCAAAGCAGTATGGACGATTTTCGTATTGCAAGTGTTACTACTCATGTGTAGTTGGCTGTATCTATTAAATCACAGTCAATCATATTTTATTTTGGTAGTACGGCGATAGAAGTGAAGAAGAAAGGTGGTTGCTGGCTTTTTTGTTACCATCTCTTCGAAAATAGAAGATAATTATTGCATCCCTGGCATGCCACTTAGATACTACTTATATATATAATATAAATATTATATTTTTGTCGATTGCAAAACAAATCAGCTGTAAACACTTTTTGACTGTATCGGTAGTTATGTAGATGTATGAAGCAGCTGATTCTTATATTTAATAGTTTACCAAATATAATTATGCTATAGGAGTCTAAAATCATATTGATGTATTGGCAACAGTTTTTTCGTCCATGTCCCTTTTTTAAGGATCAATGCAAAGCAAAAGTGAAAATTTTGCGGGATTCTACTGTTTAACAACTTCCAGCCGTCACATGATCTCTTATCGTATAATTAAAGTTAATGTTATTAATACCAATATTTTTTACAATTAATTCCGCGAAAAACTAGATCCAGGTTTGGGTCAATTTAAATTGTTTATTTGATTTCACTGTATATGTAGTCAAGTTGTTAAATTTAATTTATCTGTTGACATCTGCTCATTATAATGTTTTATAATATTTGCAACTTCATCTACTGATGATATTATTCCTACCTGAGCAACTGGCAGCAAGTTCGACGAAACATATTTATTATATTTGTTAGTTAACAAAAATGATAAATCGGTATCGAGAAAAGGGTCGAAGCTACCGGCGCCGGCGCAGCGGTCAGGGCTCCGAAGTAAATTACCCTCTATCAATACGAGCCTTTATCCAGCTGCCTAACAAGAGCCTCCTCGGGTGTTGGCATTGGCTGTCACAACTATCGATACAATTATCGCTGAGTGCACATCCCACATGCCGGCAACCTCGCTAGCCAAGATACTTGATTAGCTTATCTTTCTCGGCCTTCACGAGGTTCTCGTCATGCGAGACAGTAATGTTAATTTATTAATGTTATTAGGTATCTACTATTAATTGATTTAACTGCGATATTCCTAGTGTATAATTCGCTTTGGTTTTGATTTGTGACTTCGAGTAACAATCTTATACGTTTGAATCCAGCTTTGTCCATTTAAACGAGCACGCTCTAATATGCTGGGGTTGTTACTAGTTCAGTTTTTCTTCTGTTTCATTACGCTTGAGTATAGTTCTGTTGTCAATATATTTATTTTTGTAAATGCAAATATTTATTAACAGTATGTTTTACCCCATGTACACAATAGGTTCTAATGCGTAGAATCAAGTTATACTACAGACAGATGTATGCTTGGGAGTTTGTCGCGTTACTTTTTATCCTCAGTTTAAAAAGACAAGGAAGATAAAATAATACAAAAAGCAACCCAAATTTATGTTAAAACTAAACAAGCTTAACAATTAACGAAATAAATTGAAATTACATAACATTTGAATGTAATGTCACTTCCGCAAAGTAACGCCTGATTACAGTTATCTATCGTATATTCATAAATTCTTACACTTATATATGTATATACAGTGGAGGCTCGATAACGGCAAAATATTATATACAAATTTGATAAAAGTTTAATTTTAGTTCGCGACTTCCTTATCAAACTATTACTTGACTAGATCAATAAAACTATGTACTAAAATAGAACTATTATAATAATCTATTTGTATTTGCTATTTATTTAATATCGGCAAAAAAGTGTCAAAACTACATGCTTATCAATGGTTTAGAATCTTGTATTCTCTTGGAGTCTGTATATCAGTCTAAGATAGAGTCGTGTTGGGTGAAATACTCGTGTATTTTTGTACTTTTTTGAAAAGATAAGTCACTGTTTTCTATTTAATCGAAGCAAAGAGCTGAGCAGCTGGCTACATACGTTGGTCTAACTTAAAAATACACTGTTTTTCTACATGAAGAGAATTCAATATGACTGTGTAGATGAAACCTGTGTAGGTTAAATTTAAGCTAAGCCCACGTGATGTTCGCTCGTATGCAGAGGAACTCGAACAGTCGCTAATTGCGGCACTTCCTAATTATAAAAACAATAGATGCACGCAGTCGCGACCTCGCGTTCGATTGATTTCATCACATTTCATGCTTCATATATTAAAGTCATGGTGATGCCCGACATAGAAACTCGTCTAGACATTTGATGCAATATTTTTACAAATCCAAACGATTATTATATTTTCAGTAGCGCGATGCAATAATTATCTTATCACACTGTCATTTTTGCTAAGTGCAGTGTAATGGTGGAAAGTTTTGTACAGAAGTGAACTGACATTTGCTTCTAGAAGGCGTATGTCGATTTTGATGTGGTTGCAGGTGGAAAGCAGGTTTGCAACACATGCATACTTGCATGCATAATTAATTTTAAATCAAAATTTTACCCACAAGTACAAGTAACGTATGCAGGGCCTAAACACCCGAGAAACAAAACATAATCAGCCAACAACGTTCCCACAGGTGGGCCTCACACGCTGCGGGTTGTTCGAGCTGCGGGTTGTTCGAAAGAGATACCGCGGCCCCGGAACACAAAGGGCGATGAAGGAACATGGGTGGGTTTTAGTCAGTAAAAGTCTGACACACCCTCTCGCTCAGCCCAGAGCGGGAGAAGTCATTTGATGATTTCCCATCCGGAAAAAAAAAAAAAAAAAAAAAAAAAGGTGGGCCTCACACTACAGCCTCCTCCCTGTGATAGGAAGTGGACCATAACGCCACGCGGGCCTCGCGCGGGCCCAGCGCGGGCCCAGCGCGGGCCCAGCGCGGGCCCAGCGCGGGCTGCTAGATGTGACAAGTCTTCAACCAGATGCAGAGGGAACAAAACAACCCCGTCAATATTTCATAAAGATTCTTTACAAAGAACCTAATATAACATGTTAAACGTCCGACTCCTTTGCCTCGAACAAATAAAATAGTTCCCAGAGGAGAATTTTTGTCTTATCAAAAAACGTAGTGCCTTCGGGGCGTAATATTTCCAGCCGCCATGTATATTACGTGCGCGAATATGTACGGAATGTGTTAGTAAAAGCATTAGGTACAGCTAGGTCTGAAGAATAAATATTGTGATGTAATATTCAGGTAATTTGTGTCTCTATTCAATTGCGAAGGTTTTTTGGCATCTTAATGTTACTGGAAGGTGAAATGGTTTGGTTTATATGAGATAGGGGCGGGCTAGAACCATTACACATTGTAGATACGATGAATAAATCGAGAAAATGAAATATAAAAGCGGGTGTTGTAACCCACCGACTCAGTCACACATACAGCAATTGCTACCTCATCGATGAGCACTTAGAAAAATGTATTTATTGGCAGAACGATACTCTACGCTAAATAATGTTATACACTATAAAATATTCGTACGACTGAAAAATTGTAGTCTTGATTTGTATGAGGACAATTTCAATAGAAATCTGAGAGAAAATATTTTTGGTACAACATCGATGTAAAATTTTAAATACATTTTTGCCTTTTCCTCAGATGTCTCACGCAGTATTAAGAGGAAAGCCGACCCCCGCCCAGCTGTACCTCGATGGGGTCCTGGACGCAATTTTGATAGAGAAGGGGGTCAAGCCGGACTCCACAACGAGAGCCAACGTTACAGCCACTGAGATCTTGCTCCACAGCTTGAAGCAAAGGCCGAAGGATATTTTCATGGTAAGTTTTAAAACGGTTTTTAAAGATAATGTCTCCTCTGCTCTCTTCTGTCATAATCATTTATTTTGAACTGCATTGTTGGTCAGCATAAGGTCTTGTGGTAGATTTCCAACTCAGGTAGTGTTATTGAGTTTTTCCATCTGGAATTTCTCAGTAGCAGCCTGAAGTCTTGATTTATGCCTGGTTGATGGCTTGCCCCCTATTACATGCGACTTAAACATAGTTGGCTAAAATGTGGGAGTCTTAAAAGTGCGTCTCTGCCGTACGCTTTGGGTATTACTGGCGTAATGTTATTTCAGTTTCCTTATTTCGTAACAATAAGTGGGTTTTTCTTTGTTGAAGTGTTTGTCAAAGAAATGTAAAATAAAACGTAACCTTGACTACTAATCACGAAATCTCAAGATAAGATAAGTACCAAGTTGTAGTATTTCAGGAATAAATAGTTGCCTACAAAACTTTTGGCTTGTCATCATCATCTGCTAACTATGTTCAAGTCGTCTGCCAGTCAGACCACATGCATCTGAATGCCAACATTTTACATGGAGCGACTGCCTATCTGACCTCCGCCTCTCAGCTTGGTAAAACTGGTTGTAGGGTATTCGGGTTTCTCCTGTAACGACTATTAAATATTTAAAAACATAACATCTCGCCTGTAGTCCCCATGGGGTAGGCAGAAGTGTAAGTAAACCCATATTTCGTCACCCATCCACGGACAAACGCGCAACGTAACCTTTGATCGACCAGTGCGGCTGTTATCACTCACGAGCCCCCTTGAGCCGAGCCCTTTTTATTCCTTATCACAAACAATGTTCAATTTATCCATGTATGTGGTACGCAAATAATCTGACAGCCAAAATAGATAAAAACATCACAATTCGAATATGTAAATGCATTGTCATCGTCGAAATAAGTAACTAACAACACCTATTGCGATTACAAATGACTAATAGATAGTAGTTTCGTACCTTATTGTGTTTCAATTTTAATGACGATTGTGTAATCATTGTAAACAAGATAAATAAGTACAGCAATATATAAAAAAAAAACACAACATCACGCCTGTAATCCCCAAAGGGTAAGGCAGAGGTGTACCTAATAGTACACCCACATTGCGCTAGTTATGTTTAAGTCCCATGTAATAGGGGGCGAGCCTATTGCCATCAACCGGGCACAAATCCAGACTCCGTGGCTGCTACTGAGAAATCCCTAATGGAAAAACCCAATAACACTTTGCCGAACCCAGGAGCACATGTTTAGCAGTCGTGTTTGCGTCCACTAGCCCAACGGGGCAATCAACGAGGAAGTACAGTTATGTGAAAAATCTCGTGACGCAGCAGTCTGCACTCGAGCGGGCCGGTCGATGTTGTAGTCAGGGCGAGCTGCAGCTGGGACATGCGCTGCTAAACCTTCAAAAGAATTTGGTTCAGTTGAAACTAGAGTATAAAGTCTGTCCTAGCTTCCTAATACGAGCGCTGGACAGGTTCGGGCAGTTATAATTGGTATTTGTTCCTGTAAATTAGTTTTATAAACAGAAAACACGTCAAATTAAACACGTTTTAAAACTAGAATTGGTCGGTTTTTCCTATACGACTACTCTGCGAAAAAACACCGGAATTAACTCAGAGATCTTAGTCACATTTAAGTCCAAAAACCTTTAAATTCCAGAGACTTTTAAATTGTTGGCGAGGCAATAAGATACCAGACGTAAGTCTTTCGAAGCTCTTGAAATTCAGCAGCCTTGTTCACAACGATATCAATTCGATAGTCCTTCCTAAAAATAAATTATCCATTCAGCACTAGTGTCAAAGGCCCGTGACGTCAGAGGTTCAGTCAGATAGCGTTACAAATTGCCCGTCCGCCGGGTGACGCGGTTATTGAGCAATTTAATCTGTTTGCGGCCGGCGCTCTATGGATATGACGCGCACATACAAAGAGGATCGCAATGGATTGTGGCTTTTCGCTCTATGACATTTTTTTATTGAGCTGCTAAAAATCTGCCATCCAAACTGGGTTTAGGTTTTGGACAAGTTTTAATTTAAAAAAATCTGAGGTAATTGTAACTTTTGACTTTTAGCCACTGGTCATTGATGTAGTGGTCGCAGGCACTACTACTGACCATAAGGTTTGAGGTTCTATTCCTTGGTCGGGAAAGATGTTATTGGATTTTTCCGATTTTCAGGATTTTCACATAACAGACTCGCTCATATTACATGGAACTAAACCATTCCTGATCAAATGTGGCTGTACGTATAGGCCGTCTCTGCTTGCAAAACCTTCAAAAAATACGAATGTGATGTTTAGAGACTGGATTATACGCAACTTGAAATTTTCGAAATATTCATGCCAATTTTAATATGCATCATTAATACTCGAAATAATACTACAAATTGTATGAATGTACAAATATTGTATATTTTTTCTAATTTATTACAAGTTCAATAATTTAGTGTAATTTTTTCTTGAAAACCGTGTACTTTTTGATATGCGTTTGCATGTAATCCGGTCTCTAGTAATGATAGCATTAACCACGACTAATTGTATACCAAACCGTCTCTTCACAATACAGATCAACGCCGCGACTGGTGCCGAAATAACAAACGAGCAACACCTCAAGAAAACCATCTCGCTCTCACGCGCGCTCACAGCCAAGGGTGCGAAAGGGAAGCATGCTATGCTGCTGATGAGGAACCACGAAGACACGGCTGCGACTTACTTCGCAACTTTATTTACTGGAATGATTCCGTTCATGATGGATCCTAACGCTACTGTATGTAAGTACTCATGCTTGGAAGACCGTAGGGCTTAGACATTCTAAAACTGAAATTAATGTACGAGTATATGTTAATCCTCTTGTATACTAATCGCTTTGAAAACCATTGCAGCTTGTCACGCCTTCTTATAGTTTTTACGTTTCTTCACGTATTTCATAGTTACCAATGGTGGAGAAGATTAGGATATGTGTAATCACAACACTGTTTTACCTGACCCCTTATCCCCTCTTCTTCTTCCTCCCAAGTGGCAGAATTGGAATTTGAGGCAGAAATCTATAATATATCTATATGTTGGTGATAGACGAGTCCTCTTTTTCTTAAGAAAGAAAATTGTGATGTGGAATTAAACTGATCAACCAACTCTGTCTCACTGTCAACTGTCGCAGTTCACTGTTGGGCATAGGCCGCTCCCAAGCTGAACCACAACATTCTGAACTCTGCCCACTGCATCCAGCCTGACCCAGATGCTCTAATGTCATAATCCTGAAAACAATTTGCCAAGAATGGGGATTATGGTCTTTTACTCTTGCAGATGAGCTGACCCACTTCCTGGAACTGATCGAGCCAAGTTTCGTCTTCTATGACCAAGAGTTCGACGAAGCTCTTAAAGAGGCGCGAAAGGGATGCAAAGACCTAAAGACTGAGGTTTTGATGGTCAACGGTCCTGGAGTCTTGCAACAGTTCACTGACGGGTTCAGCGATGATATCGACAGTTATCAGTAAGTGCGCTCTTTTGATTATATAGTCTCCTAGTTGCAAGTGACGCTACTGATCACAAAATATAGGTTTCGATTTCTATGAGGCAAAGTGTTATCATTCACTATCAGCCTGGGGTTTTAATTTTTGTGGCCAGAGTTTTGGTTGATGACGATACGCTTGTCGCCTATTTTATGGCACTTAAAACAAATTGTGTTGTACATACAGTACAACCCGCATTTCGTCATTATGTTTAAGTTTACTTTCAGAGAAAAATGATATCTAATCATTGGCTTAATTAATCACGTTTTCTCGTGTAGGGTTTCTCCAGCGGCGATGGATGACGCCGCACTGATGCTGCCCACCAGTGGCTCCACGGGAATGCCTAAAGCCGCTATCCTGACGCAACGGGGACTCGTGACCCATTTTCCTTGCCCGTGGTGAGTACTAGGGTACTAATAAGCTATTTGGTGAACATAAAAACCATGTAGGCAGAACTTATAGAACGCCATCTGCTACTATCTTCACAAAACTCCTTTTGTTTCGTTCAAATTATAAACAGGTCGTTCTCGTGTGACCGTAACAAGTACTGCACACTGTGATGTATTACGGTTACCCACATTTTGTAAATTGTCATCCGTACTATATATAAGGTGCCACAGGTACTCACGTCAGTTTGCATTATACGCTTGCTATAGAACCACGCCTTTCATTACCGACCTAAGTACAAACTTCTCAGTGGCGACGAGGTTGTGATAGTATCTTCTAGAATTGTAATCGGGATTGTGCTAGCGTGTGAAGAATAAAATGTCGAGTTTAAACATCGGTAAAATAAGGGACTTTGATGTGACGTCAGGGAATTGGACTTTGTACGTGGAAAGGTTGGAGATGTATTTTAAAGTAAATAACGTGGACAAGAACTTGTGGTTGGCGATCTTGATCACCGGAATTGGAGATCAAACGTATGAGTTACTAAGCACTTTGTGCAGCCCAAGCAAACCGGCGGAATTAACCTACGAAAAAGCCGTTACAATGTTGAAAAATCATCTTCAACCGAAGGCCGCTGTCATGGCGGAGCGGTTCCGGTTTCGTCAAAGAAGGCAGAAGGATGACGAAAATATAACGCAATACCTAACCGAGATTAAGAAATTGTCGAAAACCTGCGAATTCGGTGGCAATCTGGAGGAGAATCTGCGGGATCAATTTGTATGCGGAGTTAAGAGTGACGTCATCAGACAAAGATTATTTGCCGAAGACAATCTAACGTACTCAGGGGCGGTGAAATTGGCGTGTGGCCTGGAAGCGGCGGAGCGAGATGCGGCCGTGGTTGAACAAAAAGGAAGCGCGGAGGTACCAGCAACCGTACACGCGTTGAGGACAACACGTGGGCGTGATAGGCGCGGGGGCCGCGAGGGCGCGGCGCCGGACACGGGCAAAGGCGCCGGTAGCTGTACGGCGTGTGGCTGGCGCGGACATACCACCGACGAGTGCCGCTATAAGCATTTTGTATGCAGTAAATGTAAGCAGAGTGGACATTTGAGACGCGTGTGTCCTCGGTCAAGGTCAAGCACAGGAAGAGGAAGGAGGCGCGGGGTGAACCACGTCGAAGCTACCGGGAGCGAGCAGCCGGGTGAACTACAAGGCTCTTCTAGCTCAGACGAGCTAGGGGAAGAATTACACCAGCTGTGCTTAAGCGGATATACCCCGGTGAGCTTATCATTGCTTATTGATGAGAACGTAATTAAGATGGAGGTAGATACAGGCTCTGCTGTTTCATGTATAAGTAAAAAAACATATGATAGGTACTTCAGTGCGAGATCAATTGAGCCATTTAACTTAGTACTAAAATTTTATGATGGTAGCAATATCAAGCCTTTAGGCGTAATAAGACCGAAAGTTCAGTACAAAGATAAAGTTAAATACTTAGAACTGTTTGTGATCGATGGAGGTACCACTACTTTATTAGGCCGGCAATGGTTATCCGAAATGGAAATAAAAATACCTCCATTTCAACAAGCAATTAATTATATTTTAAAAACAAAATCTGATACTGCAAATGTTTTGTTAAATAGGTATAAAGAGTTGTTCAGCGGCGGATTGGGACGGTACACAGGCGGTAAGGCAACACTCCAGTTGCGGGAAGGGGCGACCCCCGTGTTCTGCCGGGCGCGGCCGCTGCCTTACGCTTTGAAGGGTCAAGTCGATGCGGAGCTGGATGCTATGCTGCGCGCAGGCATCATCGAGCCAGTCGAGTGTTCGGACTGGGCGACACCTTTGGTACCGGTACGTAAAGCTGACGGTGGACTTCGTATCTGTGCAGATTATAAAGTCACCTTAAATCCTGTCTTACTGATCAATAGGTATCCGCTTCCGAAGATAGATGATTTGTTAGTTAGTATAAACGGGGCTACGTTCTTTTCGAAAATAGACTTATCCCAAGCTTATAACCAGATAGAATTAGATGATTCTAGAGATTTAACAGTAATAAATACTCATAGAGGTTTGTTTAAATATAATAGACTAGTGTTTGGGTTATCTTCGAGCCCGGGCATCTTTCAGCGAATTATGTCGAACCTTCTTAGTGACATACCAGGTGTAGAAGTGTTCCTGGATGACGTAATCATAAGTACGTCTGGGACACAAGATAAGCATTTAGAAACGTTAGATAAGGTATTCAAAAGGTTACAAGATCATGGAATGAAGCTTAAAGGAAGTAAATGTCTTTTCATGGTCGATGAGGTCAAGTATTTAGGGTATGTTATATCGAAAGATGGTATTAAAGTAGATAAGGATAAAGTAAATGCAATAGTAAAAATTCCTAGGCCGAAAGATGTTACAGATTTGCGTTCTTTCTTAGGGTTAGTCAATTTTTATGCTAAGTTTGTTAAGAATTTGAGTAGCATATTGTCACCACTTCATGAACTTTTAAAAAAAAGTGTAAGTTGGTATTGGAGTAATCAGTGTGAGGAAGCGATGGTTAAAGTTAAAAAAATATTAACAGGGGCGGAAGTGTTAGCTCATTATGATCCAGACAAGCCGTTAGTGTTGACGTGTGACGCCAGCGCACGTGGTATAGGCGGGGTACTCACACAGCCGAGCGCCAACGGCCGCGATCGGCCAGTGGTGTATGTGTCACGCGCATTGAATGACGCCGAGAAACATTATTCTCAGATAGATCGGGAAGCGTTAGCTATAGTATTTTGCTTAAAAAAAATGCATCAGTACGTATACGGTCGACGCTTTACTTTGCGAACAGATCATAAGCCATTAGTAAGCATATTTGGTCCAAAACACGGCGTGCCGGCTATGGCGGCGAGTAGATTACAGCGTTGGGCGATTATCTTATCTGCATATACGTATGATATAGAATACGTCAACACAAAACAAAACGGTGCGGACGGACTGTCGAGATTACCGGTTCGAGGCAGTAGCGATGAGTCACTACAGGCCCTTCCCGAGCAAACATATTTACATTTCGCACAAAATGCATTGTTACTAGATTATAATGTAATTAAGCAACAGACTGTGAGAGATCCGATGTTAAGCAGAGTTTTAAGTTATATCCGGGACATGTGGCCTACGGATAATGATATACGAGAATTGCAACCGTA
This sequence comes from Standfussiana lucernea, assembly GCA_964057025.1. Classification (NCBI taxonomy): domain Eukaryota; kingdom Metazoa; phylum Arthropoda; class Insecta; order Lepidoptera; family Noctuidae; genus Standfussiana; species Standfussiana lucernea. The sequence goes on from OZ059805.1 coordinate 15,054,310, forward strand.
TTTTAATCGTCGTAAGGAACTGTACGAGGAATTAGGCTGTGTCATGTGGGGGCACAGGGTACTGATTCCGGAAAGCTGTCGAGCTAGGGTATTACGAGAGTTACACGAGCCCCATATGGGCATTGTAAAAACGAAAGCGTCAGCTAGGAGCTATGTTTGGTGGCCAGGCATCGACGAGGCGGTGGAGGCAACGTGCCGGGAGTGCGCGGTGTGCGCGGGGGAGGCGGACTCGCCGCAGCGACACGCAGTCACACCGTGGCCCTGGCCTTCCAGACCATGGGCGAGGGTACATCTAGATTTTCTAGGCCCTATATTCGGTAAAATATACTTAGTTATGGTTGACGCAAGGACTAAATGGTTGGAAATATTTCCCGTACCTAGTACCGCGGCTAGTTTTACTATTGAAAAACTCACAGAAGTATTTTCTAGATGGGGTTTACCTAGGCAAATAGTTTCAGATAACGGCCCCCCATTCACGAGTAAAGAGTTATCAGACTTCCTAACAAATTATGGCATAGAACAAATCTTTTCTGCTCCATACCACCCAGCATCAAACGGGGCCGCGGAAAATGCAGTGCGTACTGTAAAAAGAGCAATTAAAAAAGCAGTTAAACAAAAACAAAATATTAATTTATTTTTGAGTACCTTCCTATTACACTACCGTAATACAGAACACTGTTCTACCGGGGAAAGTCCAGCGACACTAATGTTAGGTAGGAATTTACGTACAAAACTAGATGCTTTAAGGCCCAACAGGGAAGAGAAAGTGAAAAGGGTTCAAGAGCGGCAACAGCGGGGAGGTACGGAACGTTCGTTACAGTTAGGGGAGGAAATATGGAGGCGTAAGTAGCAGTGGATTGCAATAGTCAGAATTAGAAAACAATCAATACATCCTCTATAGGACTTACCACTCGAAGTTCCCGACGCCGACCGCGTCAAACGGGGCCGCGGAAAATGCAGTGCGTACTGTAAAAAGAGCAATTAAAAAAGCAGTTAAACAAAAACAAAATATTAATTTATTTTTGAGTACCTTCCTATTACACTACCGTAATACAGAACACTGTTCTACCGGGGAAAGTCCAGCGACACTAATGTTAGGTAGGAATTTACGTACAAAACTAGATGCTTTAAGGCCCAACAGGGAAGAGAAAGTGAAAAGGGTTCAAGAGCGGCAACAGCGGGGAGGTACGGAACGTTCGTTACAGTTAGGGGAGGAAATATGGATGAGGCAGTATAGAGGTAATGAAAAATGGCTTCCTGGGCAAATAGTAAAAAGAATGGGTACTACTGATTATAGGGTTATGGATGGATCAGGGAAAGAAACACATAGACATATTGATCAGTTAAGACAGCGATCGCGTAGTTCTTTGATTTGTCCAACCAGTACGACGGAACGGAGTTCTCTCGAGGCTGAGCATTCCAAGGTGCCGGAGGTGACGCCAGCCCCAGTCAGTACAGAGGTACCACATGTTGAGTCGCGGACCCCTCGGAGCGTAAGGGAGTGTAGTCCAGACCACAACACAACAGTCGATGTGTTACCGTCCACATCCGCGGCCAGCTCCGTTTCTCTCTCCAATGTTCCTAATCCTGATCCGGGTATAAGTGCTCCTAATTCCGAGAATCTTGTTCCGGAGGTAATTCGAACCCGTCCTATACGGGAGTGTCGTCTAAAAAGACCATCAAAATATAAATAAAAACATTGTAATCGTTAAGGTAGTAGTTTGAGTAGGTTAGTTAATAATATAGTATCCATAAGACTTGTATTGTAACTTGTATTACCTAATGTTGTAGATCGTAAGGATAGTTTTTGATTAATGCTTTATTTTGTTTGTGTTGTAGTATATTAAGTAGTACTGCAGTATAGTTTAGCATTGTTTTGATTTGTTTGATGCTAATTTGTAAGTGTTCTAGTTTTAAGGATATGTAATAATTAGGGGTGAGAATTGTGATGTATTACGGTTACCCACATTTTGTAAATTGTCATCCGTACTATATATAAGGTGCCACAGGTACTCACGTCAGTTTGCATTATACGCTTGCTATAGAACCACGCCTTTCATTACCGACCTAAGTACAAACTTCTCACACACCTGATCCTTCTGTAGTTTCTGCCTACCTACCTGAAGGCGTAAGTAGCAGTGGATTGCAATAGTCAGAATTAGAAAACAATCAATACATCCTCTATAGGACTTACCACTCGAAGTTCCCGACGCCGACCGCGAGGGTCATGGTGCTGACCAGTATCCAATGGGTGACATTCACTATGTTCGTGACCTCCAGCGTAGTGAACCACGTGCCCGTCATCACGACGCCGAACAAGATCACAGCAGAACATGTTATCGAGATCCTGGAGAAATACCGGGTAAGACGAAAATGTATACCATGATTTAATTCGTTAGATTCGCTCTACCGCTAAAATGGTGGTCACTTTTCTGTTTCGTTCATAATTATTAATGAGGAATATGCGGGTTATATGCGCTTTATGGACGCAGGACGCTCGCTGCAGCGAAAAAACAGCGAAGCGTCTCTCAGCGACTGTGCGGGGTTGATCCAGGTATAATTTCGGGAAGAGAGAAAAAATGCGTTGCTTGATTGAATGTGCAATTTTATTCTAACATAATCACAAATGTAGGTAGGCGGTCGAGAAGCATTAAAAAATAAAACGATTGGCCATAATCCACGTAGCCTCAACATTATGATATACGAATTGCTGTAGGCGCTTGCGGGAACATACCCCCGGGCGTTGAAAGCCTGCCTTTCAACCACTAAGAATCCTCAGACTCCGGATCTATAGGCAACGGACAAATCTTGCTGAATGATCTGCGTAACAGACCACTACAAGTCTTGACGTCTGCCACTCTGACTACGCCGTCTGTCCCTGGATACGTAGCAACGATCCGACCCATTTTCCACTTGAGTGGGGGGAGGTTGTCTTCCTTTAACAGGACCAAAGAATTCAGCTTCAAGGAGCCCTTGCATGCTCGCCATTTCGTGCGAAGTTGGAGTTCCGATATGTATTCCTTGCTCCATCTACTCCAAAAATGTTGTCGGAGAAGCTCAATACGCTCAAATCGATTCAGAGAATTGATGGACTGGTCTCGATAATCAGGTGACGGCAGCGATGTCATAGGACGTCCAATCAAAAAGTGTCCGGGTGTGAGCGGCGTCAGATCCTCGGGGTTCGATGATAACGGCGTCAGTGGTCTGGAGTTCAAAATTGCTTCAACCTGAACCATCATGGTGTATAGCTCTTCGTAGGTAAGGTTACAAAGGCCCAGCACTCTGACTAAGTGATGCTTGGTTGATTTAACACCAGCCTCCGCAAGGCCAGCGAAATGAGGGGAATATGCAGGAATAAAGTGAAATTTAATTCCTTCCTTAGCCATTTCCTCAGATAGCGAATCGCAACTCGCCCTAAGAAACCTAGAAAGGTCATTAGATGCACCAACAAATGAGGTGCCATTATCTGAGTAGATATTTGTCGGCTTTCCTCTACGTGAGATGAACCTCTTTAATGCCATAATGAAAGTATTGCTTGTTAAATCACCGACTAATTCAAGATGAATTGATTTTGTAGAAAAACAAACGAAAATAGCTATATAAACTTTTACTAATTTACAGCCACGACCTTGTCGAACAGCTGACTGAATAGGACCTGCATAGTCCAAGCCTATATTTTCAAAAGGAAAACCTGCTAGAAGTCGCTGCTGTGGTAAATCTCCCATAATAGGACTTACAGTTTTACCTCTAAATCGGCAACAACGAACACATTGTTTACAGCTCATCCTAGCTAAATTGCGACCTCGTATGGGCCAGTAGGTATCTCGTATCGACGCCAACAATAACTGGGGTCCAGCGTGAAACAATCTTTTATGCTCATAATTAAAAAGTAACTTAGAAAAATGATGGCTAGATTGAATAAGAATCGGGTGCTTTTTATCATAAGGAAAATCTGAATGTTGTAATCTACCTCGAATTCGCATTATATTATTCTCGTCTAGAAAAACGTTAAACTTATTTAATTCACTTTTCTTGGGTAACGATTTATTATTAAGTAGTAATTTATAGTCTTTAAAAGATTGCCTTTGAGATAAACATATAATAAAGTTTAAAGCCCTTTCTAGTTCATGCACAGAAAGAGGACCGCGAATAGGTTGTTTTCTACATGCGTCAATAAAACGTAAAACATAGGCGACTGTTCGCTGAAGTCTTAAAAAGTTTGAAAACCGTGTAAAATTAATCAATTCATCAAATTTATTGTTATTGAATAAAACATGCAAGGTGACATCTAATTTCATTTCAGGCAAAATTTCATCATTAAAATTCATTAATTTGGAAGGCCAATAAGAAATTTCATTCATTAAAAAACTAGGACCGGACCACCAATCATCTAAACTAGGTAATAAATTAATGTCTACTCCACGAGACAAATGATCAGCAGGGTTTTGGTCAGTTGGAACATGTCTCCACTCACAGCCACCAGTCTTATCTAAAATCTCGGCAACCCTGTTACGAACGAACGGCTGTAATTTATTTGGTAACATTTTTAGCCACCCTAAAACAATAGTGGAGTCAGTCCAAAAGAAAGTGCGTCGCGCGCTGACTCGTAATGCTGCTACAACCTTTTCAAAAATGCGAACACCTACAAGAGCACCGCATAGCTCAAGTCTGGGTATGGTCGTGGGCTTGAGTGGCGCAACTCTGCTTTTGGCTAACAATAAACGCACTAAAACCTGTCCCTGCTTATCAACGCTTCTTACATACAGACAAGCGCCGTAGGCGCGTTCAGACGCATCAGTAAAAATGTGAAATTCTAAAAACTCATAACAATCAATTAAAACTCGACGTGGAATATGAATTTCTTTTAATTTAGGTAAATTAATAATCATTTCATTCCAAAGCTTACTAATGTCCGGTGATAGCTGTTCATCCCAAGATAATTTTTTTAACCATAACTTCTGAAGGTATATTTTCATAACAATTACACACGGAGCCAATAATCCAAGTGGATCAAAAACTTGTGAAACAATCGAAAGCATGTCACGTTTTGTGTTATTAAAATTAACTGACTGACTTATTGGAAAACAAAGGTAATCTGACAGTGGCTGCCAACCTAGGCCTAAGGTTTTGGTTGACTCAAATCCACCAACATTCAAATCCAGTGAAGACTGGGGAAAGTCAGAACCAATTACCAATTGTATGTCATTCGACTTCCACTTTCTTAGATTCATCTGCGCTGAAGCGAGAGTTGAAGTAACTTTATGACGCAACTCTTTGACCTTATTGATGTCATCTCCTCCGGTGAGCAAGTCATCCACGTAAAAGTCGTGGAGGATGACGTCACCAATCTCCTTATCAACACACTCTAGCCCTAACTGCCGAAGACACCGGGTTGCTAGGTAAGGAGCGCTGGCCGTGCCGTAGGTCACGGTATTAAGTTGATAAGCGTGTAATGGAGTTGACGGATTATCACGCCAAATAATTTGTTGAAGATACCTATCATTTGGATGAACAACTATCTGCCGGTACATTTTCTCAACATCAGCAGCTATGATGTACTTATGTTGTCTAAAACGCAACAGGATCGATAAAAGGTCATCCTGTACCACGGGTCCAATCATCTGGATATTATTAATAGAAATACCAGTGTTGGTTAAACTACTTGCATTAAAGACCACCCTTAACTTAGTGGTGGCGCTGCTTTCGCGCAGAACTCCGTGATGCGGAATGTAAAACGCTTGATCATCAATAGTTTTACATCTAGACATATGACCTAAAGTTTCATATTCCATAATGAACTCTTTGTACATATTGCAAAATTGAGTTTTAGATTTAAATCTACGTTCCAAAGAAGCAAAACAATGTTTGGCTCTTGACAAAGATTCGCCTAAATTGTCCGGGGAACATTTTAAAGGAATCCTAACACAAAATTGACCATTTTCCAAACGAGTAGTGTTTTTCATAAAATGCTCCTCGCATAGCTTCTCCTCTGAGGAATATGGAGACGAAGTACACACTTCTTCAAGTTGCCAAAACTTTGTGAGTTGTTGATCAACATTAAAATTTAATTCATCGTCACAGTCTGAACACACCTTTATAAAATTACATTTTAAAATTTTAGAAGAAATACAACTGTTAATTGGGTCGGAGACCAACCAACCCAATTTAGTCTCACAAAGAATTGGTTGCCCATCACCCAACTTAATTCGTTGAGATTCCAATAAATCCCAAAAGATGTCAGCACCCAGCAACATATCGACAGGCGCCGGTGAGTAAAAGTTGGGATCTGCGAGACAAACATCAGACGGAATTTTAATTTTTAACAAGTTAACTTGCTTACTTGGAATCTTATCGGTGATGGATGGGAGAACAAAACAATTAATATCCATGCTAAAATTGTTATTTAAAGATTTTATTGATAAAGCACACATTTTATTGATAAAAGATGACGAGTTGTTAACACCTATAATAGAATTGTTTACAGTCTTGGCAGTCAAACCTAGCTGGTGGTATAACCTCTCAGTCATGAGACATGACGTGCTGCCACTGTCAAGCACAGCACGAGCAACATACTGCTGACCATTAATACTCATGACCTTGACGAGTGCAGTGGACAATAACACGTCGCCGTGTTCTACACTCGCGGACAGCGACACACCGGTACCTATACCTACAGTAGTGGGATGAGTGGAGACAGTCGCACTGCCATTTTTATCAATAACAACACTGCTAGCAGAAGCACCACTAGCGTCTGACTTCAAGGATTTATCAACGTGAACAATAGTGTTGTGTTTACGACGGCATATTTTACAACCTGGCTTTTTGCAATTGTTTGCATAATGTCCCAGATTAAAACAGTTGTAACAAACTTTGTATTTAGGTAATAACTTTAAACGAGCTTCATTGCTCAACGATAAAAACTGAGAACAACTACTTAACTTATGATCACCGTTACACATAACACAATTCTTAGGCTTATTCGAAACACCATCATCCTGTTTACTAGAACTTTCACCTGAATTATTTTTATTAGAATCCTGTACTAACATTGACCTAACCTTGTTTGTATTTTTAACTGTGTGTGAGTGTTTAGTATTCGTAGAAGTTTCCATTTCGAACGTTTCTAATATCTCAGCACGGTTTTTAATAAAAGTTATAAATAGTTCAAACGTAACTTTAGAATTCTTGTCCAGGCGGCCCTTATACTCACCCCATTCACGATATGTTTTGCTATCTAATTTATGTGTGACAATATGAATGAGTAAAGTATCCCAATGATTAACAGGTTCATTTAAGGATTCTAGGGCACGTATGTTTTTGTTAACAACATCAAGTAAACCCTTTAAATTAACTGAAGACTCCTTTTGAAGGGTGTCGATTTGAAATAATGCAGAAACATGATGTTGGATAAGCAGGTGTTTGTTATCAAACCGCTCGCAGAGAAGATTCCACGCTACCGAATAATTTGCAGAAGAAAACTGAATTGAGTTGATCACCACAGCAGCAGACCCTTCTAGGGATGACCTCAAATAGTGAAATTTATTTATTTCATCCATATCGTCGTTTGAGTGGATGAGACTAACAAATGTGTCGTGAAACTCTAACCAGTTAGTATAAGAACCACTGCATTTCGGCAACTGAATAGTCGGTAATTTAACAAAATTATGATTGCTAGAACGCGACATTACGTCACAATTATCATTAGAATCTCCTTTCCTATTATCGTCCAACATTTGTTGAGCTTTAGATAGGGTTTTGTAAAAAAGAGATTCAAACTCCTCGCGTTCCGACATCTGACCATCCAAGTCATCTGTGCTACACTCCAGCATTAACTGCACCCCATCATATTGCGCATACAACGCCTCGAGTCTAGTAAAACGTAATTGCAACTCGCTTACCTCAGTAGGGCTCAAGGAAGAAGGATTCAAAGAATTTAAATAGTTTGAGAACATTGTCACCTTTCCTTTGCAACTCGCTCGTTTCCTAACGAGATCTTTATTGTCCTTATTTAATTCCTTATCCTCTGGCATTGCGTAAGCTGGTGCAATCAACCTGGAATGTATATAAATAAAGTTATAGCAACGTTTAAATTAATGAAGCAGCCTGAAATACGTACATGATTAAAATACACTAACTTTAGAGTGAATTTACATAAATAATAATTTAGAATTTATAATAAACCATGCGTCTTGACGGTTATATTGTACTAAACTTTAATAATAACACTGCAATTGCAATGATTTCTATTGTCTACCTGTGCTAACTAATATGATTACATAACTGTCTCAATAACTGTAAAATTATTACACCGTAAAGCAAAATAATGCAGTTACTATAAAGAACTACTCTTTAACAATGTGTAAATAACAAAACTGAACAATAATTACTGATCAGTTAATAATTATATTACAATTTGTAACCACTCACAGAACAAAGAAAAATGACAATAGGTATTTCGTACTAACCTGGCTATTAACGGCTGACTTACACTAATTATACCTGTTAAATAGAGTGTTGGGTACACAAATTTAATAATAAATACGCCTTTTCTCAGCTATTAAGTATCCAGACCACGTAAATTCCAATAATCCTCTGAATGACGTAGCAGAATTCACCGGCCACGCCGGGCGTCGACTATAATTTTTGATGTACACCAATTCTTCAATCCCTTTATAACAATTCGCTGATCGGAGTAAATATTCTTCAAATCTCCACATCCAGGCGTCGAAGGACCATGTGCGGGGTTGATCCAGGTATAATTTCGGGAAGAGAGAAAAAATGCGTTGCTTGATTGAATGTGCAATTTTATTCTAACATAATCACAAATGTAGGTAGGCGGTCGAGAAGCATTAAAAAATAAAACGATTGGCCATAATCCACGTAGCCTCAACATTATGATATACGAATTGCTGTAGGCGCTTGCGGGAACAGCGACTAAAACTAATTTATAGAAATGTACTAACCTTGTCATGCCTGACGGCCAACGGCGGGACGTGGCATGGTCAATTTTTTATTATAGTCGCTAAACGCCTCGGTGTTCCTACCATGTGAATGCATTTTCACTGCAGCGAATGGTCCCTGGCCAGGGTAAGGGTAAATCTGACGATATAAATCTTTTCATGTTAGTCTTTTATGTGTTGGCAATTCTTGGAAAATAAAACGAAGAAAACATGCGTAACGGGTATCGACTATTTTATGATTGTAAGATTCTATTTTGTGTTTGTAAGATTGCAAGCCAGCAATATAAGGTTCACCTTTCTGTATAAAAAAAACGTGCTCCTAGTCTTTTATCCCGCGCTTATGTTAATGAAAACCTTTTTTAATATCCTGTTTATTATTCTAAAGGTCTGTGAAGTTCTTAAAAGAAGCAATTTGCTGAACTTTGAAAACGTGACGAGTCCTTACATTAAGAAAGATTAAGGTTCTAATGACTCGTTCCCGGTTTATAGTAATTACTAGTTTTACTAATAATATTGTGGTACAGAAAACTAGAAAGTAACTTATTCAGTTGCTAGAGTTGTTCATTGTTGGAATAGTTATAAATAAATGACTCTTTAATATCTTCACTAATCACGCACAAAGACAATCCTGATGAATTATTTTGACAAAAGTTAAATTTATTTATTTATTAGGTACCTACACCAACAGCAGTACATACTATGAATAAATAATATGAAACAATAGAAATAACATAAAGTACTGGTACGCATGCCTATTACAGGTATACGCGGCATTCATCACATAGTGACAACAACATTCTCAAATCGCACCGCCACCGCCTAGTCGAGCAAAAAAAATAAAAGTACCATCCTTTTCTCGAAGCCATTCAGGACATTTCCGACCCCCCTGTAACTTCGTTATGGATACAGCTGGAAGCCTGAAATTTAAGTAACTTACAGATGATAGAATACATTAAATTTGAACCTGTAGTTTATGGACTATTGCAAGTCAAAGTTCCTTGATTATTTAACTGAATCACTCACTCACTGATCATCATAAATTCTATGGTACTTCTAGCAGACACACGAGCTTCAAGGACACGATTTGTGTTTGGTCTAGAAAGCAAGGAAAAACTCAAACATACTGCAATTTCAGTCCAGTTTTCTAGTAATACGAACTGCATTAGTAACTTTGTAATCCTATATGAATAATATGCTATTACAAAGTTACTTTTACAGTTCATATTTTCGTCACTGATGATACTACGAAACGAAATCAAGTCAACGTATTAGACTTTTTTTTAATTTCCTCGCTCTTGGTTGCAATCAACGAAGATATTATGAGTTTTAACTTCTTCTTTGTAGTTGCAAAAATTCAAAGAGAGTCCCATGGTGGAACATTCTAGACTCGAGCGTAATCAATATTATTAGCATGATTTCATCAAACGCCCGCGCCTGAACTCGCCCCGCAGTCCCAATAACAAATGATCGAAACCAAATATTTTGATTGCAGCCAACGTGGGGCTACCTAGCTCCTTCGTTCGCTGTTGCCCTGGTACCACTCATAAGACCAGACCAGCTGAGCTCACTGGAGACCTTGTTCCTGCTTGGATCACCCTCCACTCCTGAACTTATGGTTTCGCTCAAAGTAAGTACTTTTACTGACAATAAACAAATCGTGTGTACTGCTTTCTATTACAGCTTCAGGAAGTCGGCAGGGTAAGATTATATTGAAGCTGCAACCAAAAAGCGGCCCGCTGGTAACAGTCTCGTAGGCCGTGAGTTCGAAACCAGCCAAGCGCTTTACTATGTAATTATTTCATTACTACTACTTTTAAAATGGCAAAGGAAAACATCGCGAAGGAACTGTGAAGTACTAGAACCAAAAATTCGAAGACATGTGGCATCCACCAATCCCACAATGGGCTGGTGAGGTGGCTTATGACCAACTCACTCTCACATGGCAGAGGCTCCTGTCCCAGCCCTGGGAATGTTGTAGGCTGATTAGGCTTACGCTAATAGCCCAACAGTCTGGACATCGGACTGTCAATCGTGAAATCATGTTTAAAATCGACACTTTGCACCATTTAACGGGAGTTCAGCCCTATCACAAACAAAATAAATACTGAAGGTTTACTAACAATGGATCCGCTGTAACTTATAAAATAATCGCTCAACTACACTGTTCTGGTCATGCAACATTCGTTTACAATGTTAATTGTTTTGAAGTCAGCCCGTTCAGAAAGATTAATTGGTTGAAAAACCAATTTGGTAGTAAATACATTGTAATGGAACAGTAAAATTAGTTGTACGGTCATAAAAACAATTTGAGGCCAATGGGCTGTCAATTAAGATCCACATTTAGATAGCTTTCCAATTGCCTTTCTTGGCAAAGGTCACTTGGGCTGGTGTCTCAATAGACCTGATATAGTCAAAACGCATTGTTTGAGAGTAATAACTGCTTAGTAAAATGTCGGTAGAATATGATGTAGAATCCGTATCCGTAGAAAAAATAAAACAATTATGACAACTTCATTGATTTTCACAATCAGTACTAAATTATCAGTCTATGAAAAGGTTGCTGTCAAACTTTACTGAATTTTGGAATTCTAAAAAGAACCGCTTCAATTTGGTGTCAATCACAGTGAACAAAAAACTGTATCAAAAATCATTCCTGAATAATTATAATTCTTAATAAGAGATTGCTTTTATTAAAAGTGTTATTTGATTGTTCCATTAATGACAATATCTGAAATGTCTGGAACTTTACCCAGTCCATGGCAGTAGGCTCTCCCCTAATACATGGGATTTGGTGGCTATTTTGTATAGATACACCTCTGCCCAACCCTTTAGAAAAAATAGTCGTATAGTTGAAAGAAAAGGATGTTTTACAAAAATGTTCATAAAAAGACAAGAACCCTTTTCCCACGGGGGTAGCGAAAACTAAGTTTTTTTTTTTAATGTTTTGGTACTGAAAATGTTTTATGTTTTTAGGAAAAACTGCCCAAGAACATACACTTATGTGACGGATATGGCACCACGGAGACACACGGCTTCGTCGCCATCCCCGACAGAGAGGCGCCTCAGAAGTGCAATGGATGGGTCTTGAACCATATGATTTACAAGGTATTTATTCTATAAACTGGTACCAGTTATTCCTTGATCCAGCATTTGGTCGTTGCTGAAGGAAAATGTACCTTATAAGCTAACAAGCGAGTTGCATTTCGTCGCAAATCGCGAGGCACAATTACATGCAACGGTCATCAACTAACATCTTGTGTCTTGCCTTGTTAGATAAACCATAACCAATTTATTACTGTTTCTAGAAAACTGAGATTGTGTCCTGGATAAAAGTGATACCTAAATCAACCTTTTCAGGAATAATACTTTTATCTATTTAGTGATAAACCAAGTCGACAGCAAAACTCCAAAAGTATAACAATTTCGTCTCGCTAATTCTAACGGATGGGCTATTTATTGAGCTGGGAACATTTGTGTCGATGTAATTTATATTTTGTCGCGACCTAAATAAAAGTTAAACTACATTTACCTAAAAAGGTCTCTAGAGATAGAATATCGAATAATAAAATTTCACTTTTCGTATTCGGGATAATGTCTGATCTAATAAATTGACAACCAGTAAGCCTATCTACGTATTATCTACTTAATTTTTCATTTTTATCGCGTTATTTATCAGCTTTTACCAGTTTCGCCATTTTAATCTGAACAAGATCTACGTAATGCCATTTTATTTCAATTTCAGTCTTATTATAGGCATATTTATGGACACTTTTCAGATTACTAGTATAAAAGAAGTCCTATCCAGTAATGGCTCATTAACATCGTATCCAGACAAGAATAACTTGTATATAGATTGTCTCAGGAATGTTCTAGAATTCCTGGAGGTTGTAAAAAATGATGTGTTTTTCCAGATCGTTGATGATCAAGGGCAGGAGGTGGGACCTAATGGATACGGAGAGCTGTGGGTTAAGGGCGCCAATGCTATTAAGGTAATAATTTCATTACTTACTGATTAAGGTATGAACATTTTTGGTACTTTCTCTTCCAATCAAGAGATAATTTAATCTTAAGAAAGAGCTGTTCTGGCCGAAAATAGGTTTTCGTCTTTTTCTGTGTTTCAAAAGGTGTTTGATAAAAGTTGTTCAACAAAAATCTTAAGTGCTACAAGGCATTTTAGATTTTTGTTAAGTATCATACGCTCACTAACACACCACGCACAGACTAAACCATTGGGTAAGTTTGATATTTAGCACAATTTCCTTATATTATTATATTAACGTTCCTTAAGGCAGAGTGAGCAGTTGAGCACAAACGATGGATTAATGATGGACTATCACTACTACTACTATACTATGAATACCATCGGGCGCTCGGCTGGTCAATTAAAAAATCATCAATTATTTTTTAACAAGATTAACCCATTTATAATCCATTTTTATATGATTACATACCACGATTATAAAGTAATACTTCCATCTGATTGCAGGGTTACCTCAAGAACAAGAAGTCATATGAGGAGTCGTTCTCCCCCGACGGTTGGTACATGACCGGAGACGTGTTCCACATCGATGAGAACGAGAGGATCACCTTCACCGTGAGGAAGAAGTTCGCCTTCAAATTCATGGGTGCTCAGGTACGCAACTACTAGAATTATTACTATTTTTAATATCTACCAAAGTGATTTAAAGGCTTCCTCAGTTAAAAAAATTGTGTTTGAAAAAACCAAACTTCAATGATCGGGAAAATGCTGTATTTTTAGAAACAATCGCATTTTAATCTCAGTCTTAATCTGTGGAAAAAATCTTCTAATTAACCAACATTTTTGTCAAGTAGTTTTACCCTGATTGTCGTTGAGATGAGATTGGTACAAGATTTTGTACTGTAAAGAAGCCATTCGTTACAGTTTCTCGCTAATAATGAAAAATCCAACATCAGTTTCGAACCATGCTTCAATGCAAGAAAACGTTTCGATGATTCCTACAGGGAATCACGTCTCCACTGGCATATCTCAAAGGGACGGAACTGTCTTAGGACACTTCTATTTCCATTGTATAAAGGAAAATGTCAGATGCACCTCGTAGCTCAAACCTCCTTTGTGAATTCCAGCCTTCGCGTCAGAGTAGCCGTCTCATGCTCTCACCTGACCCTACCTAGATATTTTAGTATTCTCTTTTCATGCAAAGACAAAATATAGGCCGTCAAGATTACCTAATATGTAGTAGAATGTTCGCACGAATAATTATATTATGTTAAGCAGGACGACCCTCGTTACTTCGTGACGGTTTATTACCATATTTTGTTAATTTCAAAAGAACTCCGAACACAAAATGAGGACTTCAAATATAGATTAAAGTCGTAACTAGCCTCCCAACTGGATTATTGTGGGGAGCACGGGACTGTTGTACAATATTGGATCTAATTTGGTTAATTTTGTTTCTAGATGTTCTACTTTTAGGGATGTTCGAACTTAATTATACTGTAGCCAGTTCGTAATGAATTTTAAATTATGAAAATAACGATGCTTTCAATTTTAAGACGATGATGTCTAGCGTATTTTTGCTCTCTTAAATAATCTTTAGGAGCACTTAGTCTTAAGTGATAGTTTAATATTCTGTAGAGTTTCGCCCTTTTGGGCTTTCCATTTCATCATGGTTATTTATCTTGAAAACTCTAACTCAAACGTCTTTATATATTTATGAAAATAACCGCAGCTACAGCTAAGCTATATTGTTTATTTAAAAATGTGCACCTTAAGAGCGTTTACGCCGTCCATGCGCTGTTTGACTCCAAAACAGTACTTTTCAAACCCTTTAATACCATCAACCCTTTATTTTACAAAAATGATAATTACTAATAACTTTAGGAAATTTCGTTGTCTCAATAGTTGGGGAGAAAAATATTTCAATTAATAGAGTATTGGTAAATTGTATCAAGATAACTCAACAGAGGTTTTCTTAATTTCCCTTTTAGCGTCAGTTTCGACGCTCTAATTATAGGAAACCACTGGCAAACCTAATTAGATTTTTTTTTTACCTATTGCTAAGATCCTAAGGAATATAGTTGGAGAAGAAAATTTTTTGATTTAGGTTTCTTTATATAAGAAATTAAAGTTCAAACAATGTAAAATATTAAGGAATTAAAATGATTTTTTCACCGATATATCTTACTTGATTTAATATAATAATAGCATAATATAATAGAAGAACATATGCTTTAAAACATCCAATTTAAAATTTCAAATAATTTACAGTGATTATTTTTCTATAAATATTTGAAAACTACTATAAATCACTGCGCGCGAGCAATTTCAAATCAGACCGCCGCGAGGCTTTCTAGAGAGAGGACATGTCGCTCGGCGCTCTGCCTGACCCGAGTTGACCTTAGTCGTACTTGGAAGGATAGCGGACGTTTATAGTGTGATTAAAAAATCTTGGTACTTTGATGATTAAATTTTTTTATTATTATTTTTGATGACTGACAATATTTTTAGTGACAACCAATATCTACCCAATTTTTTTACATACGAATTTTATTTATTAAAACTTTTACTTATTTTTTTGTAAATAAGAACATAAATTGTTTTTAAAGTTAACGCCAACCTATTGTATTTCCCTCATAAGAGGTGTCACTAACAGGAACATCGCGTCAGGTTAAAATATAATATAAAATAAACGTAAGTAAATCCGTGTAAAGTGATTTATTTGAATAGAATAAGAAATATTTATTAATCAGTCACAAATCAATAATAATTAACGAAGTTCGGTTTCTTTCTAAAGTTTAGATCAACAAATTCATGTTTGAATAACTAAAAAACGACTTTAATATTAATCATAATTATAGCTATACTTGCAATATGTTATTGAATACTTATTTTATGCACTCGTACTTTAGTAATCCGTGTACGTTCAAATTCAAATTCAAATTAAATTTTACTACAACAATTGCACTCGAACGGATCATAGTGGGTTAGTTTGACTATAGCGCGCGAGAGCGCGCCAGCGCTATACACACAGGCACACGCGCTTCTGTGTGTGTAAAAAATGCATTGAATTACCTAAACTTGACTTCGCGCGATAGACGTAAACGCTCTTAAGCCGCCGTCGCGTCGTCGCCGGTAACTCGTGCGTCACACTCGGCTGCGTGCGGCGCAGTGTGATGCTACGGACTAACGATAGTGTGTTGAAAACTGCTTGATACCGGTATTTAAACAGTCTTATAGTCGTTATTCTGCCGTTACCATCATTTTATTACCCGACTGCGCCAGAAGGAGGGTTATGTTTTCCGAGAGTATGTATGTATGTATAATTGTTTGGCACGCTCTGCGGCCTGAACGGCTCGATGGAATTTAGCTTGAGAGGTGTCGTTAGATTCGTATATACTGTGAAAGTGACACTGGGTATATCAAAATAAAATAAAAAACAAAATGGCGAATTTTTGGCGCCAAATTCAAATGTTTGGCACGCTCTGCAGCCTGAACGGCTCGATGGATTTTAGCGTCAAAGGTGTCGTTAGATTCGTATTAATGTGAAAGTGACAACGGGTATATATTTTGAATCAGAACACAACTAAGCTGGGAGTACCTCCACGTGGTGAAGGCGGTAAAATTTGTTTGGCTAATCGTCAGCGAAATCTTTTACATTTGTAAACTAAAAAAGTAATAAAAAAAACTAAAAAATCCGACTGCGGTAAAAAACTTGAGTTAAAAAGAAAAGCTAAGAACTAGCACATTTTTAATTTGTGCTAGTTCTTAGCTTTTTTTGTATTGTTTTTTTTTATTTTCATAATACACACTACATAATATTATCATATTATCTTTCACAATATTTATTTAATTTATATAAATAATAATTATTGAAACCTATGGACATCCGCACACTCACCATATAGGTTCAGTTGAAAACCAGCGTCGGGCACTAGTTGTCCGGCATTTTGGTGATATTTCTTAGTTAGTTTTAAATGCTATTTTATATTTTCTTTTTATATTGTGTATTGTGTACTAGTTGCGTGTGCCAATGAACGTTTTTTTTCTTTCTTTTCTTTGAAATTCCTGAAAATACGTAGAAGCAAAGTGTTTTTAGCTTTCATCATGATAGTCAAATTCAGTAACTCTTAATGCCTGTTTGTTATCACAGGTAGCACCAGAAGAAGTTGAACGAGTAATAGGCTCGGTACCAGGAGTGTATGAGAGCGTAGTATGTTTGTCTGACAAGGGACCTGTAGCAGCGGTGGTGTTGGAGCCACAAGCTACCGTCACCAGGGAGCAGATAAAGAGTACTGTTAATGGTGAGTAACTTTCATAATACCTATTTATTTAGTTAAAGTACCAGGAGACCATGAGAGAGTGAAGATTTATATATTGATAGACCGGTTATAAAAATAAATGGTGTTGAGGTCACTTGCTCACGTCACGAGGGACAAAAAACACACAAGACAGCTTGTGAAGTCACTTTAACTTGTTTTCGTGACCAAGACAACAGGAGTACGTAGTAGTACCAATTCCAACATTCTTCTTCAACATACAGGAAGTATGGCGATATATGGGTGAACTATATGCCTTAACCTAACCTTGGAAGAATACGAACATAATGAGACAAGGCTTGTAAGAAAAAACATAACAATGAGTCATGAGTCAATGGTCTAATAACTGTAACAAAAATAACACAGCTTTGGGAAAACATCCCGCATTGAACATTACCGTCATTAGGAGATAAGGCTATCCAAAGACACAGATATTGCCACAATTATGCGGGCGGGGCTATATTAATCACTGGAGAACGTAATTAAGGTTAAAAGATGCTGTTATTGAGTCTTTTATATTTCGCTATCTTTTACATTCTTTTATTAAAAAGCTTTGGTTATCAAAAGATACTTAACTGAAAATATCTATTTTTCGTCCTTGGTAGTATTATGATTCTGTGCATTTTAAAACAGTTTTTAAATAATTATGTTACCAGTGTCCTGAAATAGTACAAAAATAGTAATACCAAACATCTGCTACAAACAATACAGGTTGTTGCAACCAACTTGCCAATTTCTGAACTTCAGTGTTATTGAAAATGCTCGAATAAAGTACGAAACAGGAATTGCTTGCTGAAAACTAAAGCCAACAGAGAAAACAAAATGTGTAATTGAAAACGTACTCAGGATTTTGTAAGAAAATCGAGTGAAGAAAATTATTTTAATGTACTTATTTGTTGTCTAGTAAAGGCTAGGAGATAGACAAGGCTGTGGAAAACTATTTAGAAGACTTGATCTGACAAAAGTCTTACATATTCAAATTTCAAAAGCGGTAAATTTCATCCGAAATATTACCAGCTCAAAAGATCTCCCTATGCTCAGAAATAAACGCTTCTTTTATGATATTCAGAATCCCGAGCGCTCGCTGTGGCAAGACTTCACACCTCCTTAGGCATGTTCAACCGTTAGCTCTTCATAAGCCAAACCTCTTCTATTGCGGTTTATGTCTTGGAAACACCTTCTTTTCTTTGCCATGAAATATTTCATCCACACTTTTGAAAAATAAATCTTGTACCGCCACTTTTAAAGTTTCCGTTTCTTTGTGCTCTTTTGTCTGGTCGCACAATACCATATGGTTTGCATGTCATTTCGTCTCATTCAAAATTCAACCTTTTTTCTTTTAACTCAAATCCTTATTTCGATTACAGCGGCCCTGAGCGATCACAAGCGGTTGCACGGAGGCATCGCGTTCGTGCCCTCCCTGCCTCACACGCACTCCGGAAAACTACAGAGGAGTGAATGCAGTGAATTGATCGCCGAGCTCTATAAGAATGGAGAGATCTATTAGATATTAGACTGTTGTGATTTTAACGTATTAAATGTATTTTTTAAGTATTTTGGTGTTTTATGTTTTAATTACCTGATGGAATGACTGTTTAAATTACTGTTTAGTCAAGATGGGGACGAACAGACTGTTCAAACCGAGCGACATAAAAAATAACCTCTATCTCAATTTAATTGAGGTCAGAATGATATATAACTTCACCTGCCGCGTAACAAACTCGCATTCCCAATGCTTTTCCATTTTGAAAATTTAATTACATTCATTTTGATTTTGAAGAATTTCTTTAAAATACGATGGAAACGTGTGTAACATAATTGGGGGCAGCAACGCTGTGTTTCAAATAGAAAAATAAAACGACAGCTAAAGAGAATATAAACGTTATAATACCACAAAATGTATTGTATCCCGTCGTATCTATAGAGAAACTTCCAAAAAAATTTGGCTCAAGCTTGGCATCCTAATATCCACTGCGTTCTTACTACATTGTATATTGTATAATGATGTGAATAAATTCATATTTATCGTGTCTTTAGAAGAAGGACTTTCATTCGAATCAAATTTTTACGCAAAAGGTTTAATTTACAGCACGCGTAGCATGACCACAGTGGAAATGGGTTTAGGAAAAAAATATTTTCAACAAATGTCGAATAGTCTACATCACACATCGGACCTAGATAAGATTCTTTTTATTAATATTTTTTGTTTATTCACCTATATCGATTTTAAAAACAAATCGGGGTCCTACCGTCGCCATCTCCTCAGTTTTTAGGCAGAGAAGGATGAAAGTGTGTTTGAAAGGAATGCTGTACGTACACAGATTTTATCAGACAATGCCCAACCTTCTTTTAAATATCCTCAAATGCGGTTTTTGACTAATAGAGAACTATGTTATTTTAAAATAATCACACACAATGATAATAATCAGTACCTATAATGATTTATTTAAAAAAATGCTACTTTTTTCTTGCCGGCTATATAACTTTTCCAAAACACCAATACATTAGGAAAAATTTGATAACAAAACAAACTACATCCTTTCAATGTTTCATTATTGTTCAAAATATTTTACTTTGTTTTGTCAACAATCGAGTCTGTCAATGTCTATCCTCTTTCATCTGCATCTGAGTCCGACCATAGACTAAAAGCTATGTTCGAGTTATACGTTTCGTTGTTGCTTTGAATAACGTTTAAAGGGTTTAAATGTAAAATACATAGTTTTAATTTCGCGAAAAAGATCTAGGCCTGGATGCAGCACCGGCCTCCCGTGCATTTAACAAGTTAACTAAACGTAATGTTATCGTAGGATTCGTAGAATATTTACATCACTTGCTTTTTCCCCGTTGCTATGGAAATAATTTCTATGTCTTTGTCTTCGTAGAAGCTCTCTGCTCTAGTCTACGGGTCGCCCCAAGCTCGGCAGAAGAAATATCGAGATGTGTAGAAAGAGCTTTGTCTATTCTTGGTAGAATAGAAATGGAATTGGTCATGCTACGCGTGCTGGTGTGAACAAAATGGTCAGTAAAAATTGCGCACTTTATGAGTCGTTTAAACCATCTCAACGTTATCCGCATAAACTCTGTAATAATCATGTAGTCAATTATCCTTTTGCTTTGTAACTGTATTGTATGTTTCAGTCCTCGTTCTCATTGAAAAAATTGCTAGGCGCAACGTGAATACAAGACTGTCAGTGTATATACATATCAAACACAACGGACACTGGGACAACCGGACACCCGGACAACAAAGTCTAAAATAACATAAAGTTGTATGCAAAACAAGACTTAATGCCCTATAAAGCTGAATCCTAGAATATTTTAAGGACATTAAAATTCCGCTTCATGAAACGGAAATTTCCATCTTTTCAGCACATAAAAAGCTCATTTCTTTCAATGCAAATTGTCACATTTCCCGTCTTACACCAACTCCCTACTTTTCTGAATAGGATAACGTTTAGTACTCACATATTTTTCCTTTAGCGCAAGACTATAATCTTGGAGATATTCAGAGAACGCTCAAAGAGATCGTTTTCGATTTCTGTTCACGTATTTCTTTAGTCGGTTGTATGGCAACGCAGAAAATTACTTGCATGTTCGGAGCAATCTCGTGCGCTAATAAATTTATACGTCTCTTGAAGAGGCGGGACCTTTACTGCCTCATTCACCCTATCTTGACTCCGTACGCTGCAGTCTAATCAAATTATGGCCGCATCGCTTCCCCGAACTACCATTGCTTTTGATATTCTGCATACATTTCTTCCGAAAGAGTATAACCCGCAATGGATGTCGCACTAAGAGATGTAAAGGTTGTTGTTTTAACAACAGGGTTCATAGAAGTAGCGCATGGGGTAGAGTGGGTGCAGTAATAATGGCTTATGTGCTTGCCACTTTAATTAAGGAGGTGCCAGTGGTTGCTCTACCTAATTAGTGTTGGGACACAAAGGTGAGTTCCGAAAAGTTATCGCATAATCCCACTGTGCAATTTTATGAAAATTATATATTTATAACTTAGGACGGTAAACCAATTGTAGGTTCATTAAAATGAGGAGAATTGTGTGGTGATAATGAAAGGACAAGAGCAAGTTGTTAATTGTTAATAAATGTGAGCCGTGAGTAGTTGGCTTACTATCCTAATTAGTGGAGTTAGCTTTGATGCCGCAGACCGCAGTTATAACTGACCTGCCTATCTGAACTTCACAATCCAGTTACTGGGTAACACGATACCCCTGGTATGTACCATGGTATAAAGGCATGTAGGTCATGAAAAATATTGCATCAAATGTTCAATAACGTATGTTAATAATACTTATAATTGTCAATTAAAAATAGAAACAACAAAATAAAATATCTCTCGTTTAAATAATTTGTTTCTCGTGATATATGAGTATCGAAACTAATTAACTAAGGACTGCAGAAGCGCGTTTAAGAACAAATACTAATTAGAACGAATACGAATATAACTAGGTATAGCTTCAAACGTTGTTACTGCTTTTGTATGCAATTTTCGAGATAAAAACTGCTGTTGTTTCACAGTTCGTATAGAAAAGAAGGGGACGCGAGAAACCACTATGCAAATTGCATTTTTTAACGTAACATTTTTGGGAAGAGATCGAGACGACAAGCGAAGGCGAGGTAGGAGGGTGGCAGAGTGTACATTCAGCGGTTGACGAGGTAGCATCAAGAATGCCTCTACTTTTGACAATCTTCATGCTTCGTCTTGTTCACCAGGTTAGGCAACTAATCACACGATAAGGAAGACCTTATCGTATGGTAAGTCGCATAACCTGCTGTTAGAGTTTGTATGCTGCCCATGGGCCTCTGACTTGGATTTACCTGCCATCGAGGAATATCTCTCAGGTATGCTGGTTTCGTCGCGATATTTTCCTTCACCGAAGCAAATGATAATTATACAATGCAGGGGTGCGTGGCTTGTGTTCGAACTCGAGTCCTATGACTTT
This sequence comes from Standfussiana lucernea, assembly GCA_964057025.1. Classification (NCBI taxonomy): domain Eukaryota; kingdom Metazoa; phylum Arthropoda; class Insecta; order Lepidoptera; family Noctuidae; genus Standfussiana; species Standfussiana lucernea. The sequence goes on from OZ059805.1 coordinate 15,076,526, forward strand.
GCAATCCGACGGTAGCACCACAAGACTATCACTACTTTCATGCTCGGTAAACAATATGACCACAACCCACGAATTTGGGCTTGCTTTGGGTATGTCAAATTTGCCTTGGGCAGTCTGCCCATTAAACAGTTTCCCCCATGAAAGGTCACAGGTCCAACCATCGTCCATCATCACAATAACCCATGTACATTAAATTAGTATATCGGTTGCAAAGTAAACAAGTGATGCGGCCCAAACTTGTGACGTCTAAACAGGTAGCCGCACCGGTTACCGGCCAGAGGTAATGCATAATTAAGGTAAATTCACCAACTTGCTAATTCACTAGTTGTTTGTTCGCCGCCATAGTTGAAGGCTGCCCTAAAGTAAAGGTGTTTGTTCTACTAAATTGATATTGTCTTTAAGTTTTGATTAGGTTTTCGTGATGGAGATTTCCTTTGATGGGTAGTTGCGGAGTTTGTGCAAAGTGTTGTTGTGGAATATTTACATTAAGGCTATTGAAATGGCGGGTCTCTGCTTCGAGCTAGACAGAGGGAGACGAAAGCGATACGTGGTGGTACGTATACTTCGCAAGGAATGTTCGTTTTATCGTTAGATTGAACGGCGCTTTGTTTGCTTTGTATGAATACTGTGCCAGTATGCAGCGCCACTCGAATGAAACGCTGTGTCGTGCAGTGTATTGAATGAATAACACAAGGATTAGAATTTGGATGATAAAAAAGTCAGTTGAATTTTTGCACTTCAAATGTTATGTCACATTATCGATGAAAGTTCTAGTTTGAAATGTTTTAACAGTTTTGTGTGCATAGTTTTATGTACTATTAGCTGACTGGCGCTACTTCGTCTGCGTAACTTTTTTGATTAATGCTCCGCTCCTATTTGTCGCAGCGTGATGTTTTATAGCCTATCCTATAGCCTTCCTCGATAATTGCGATATTCAACACTAAAAGCATTTTTCAAATCGAACCAGTAATTCCTGTGATTAGCGCGTTCAACCAACCAAACAAACAAACTCTTTAGCTTTGTAATATTAGTAGGTATAGATTATGGAATAAAAATTAACCATCAACACATTATGGCATTTACTGAAATATCATTTTTAATCGACTTCAAGAAGGAGGTTACTAAAACAAAGCTGCTCCTTCTATGGACTAAGTGATCACTTAGGTATTTCTCGTAAATTACTTGTGTAATAGTAATTTAATAAATTGCCGCAGAAATTCTAAATTCATAATGTTTAGGCGGCTGAAATTCATGGATTCCGCTACTAAAAACCCGTGGACAGGCAAAAAAACAGAGACGAAGCCATACAAACAATCAAAACTGTGATTTGAGATGATAAAGCTATAAAACCTCTGAAGTTTTAAAGTTTTAACCAACATCAATTGTAGGCTATATAATATATATTATAGTATCTATTCGATTCCCCTTTTAGTTAAAAAACGGGAGCTAACTTCACACAGTCATTACACAACATTTTCGAACTAGGTAAAACAGCACGTGCAAATCAAATAATTGACATTAAAATGACAACAGAACGTAATTGTTTGAATTCCAAACGTTCGGAATTCGAAACTCGTAATTTGAATTCGACCGGCGACCGTTACACGCGATCGAATATAGCGGACGATCACAAATTCACAACTAATCCGCTCACATAAAATTCTGTTTGATAGCAACAGCAATTTGCTTCGGACTAAAACTAACATTTTAAGAGTAGCAAAAATTGCCAAAATGCAAATTGCAACGTATCGGGTATTCAGGATGTTTGGTTAATTTGCATGTTTTGAGTAAAGGGGCGGTTATTAGTGGCCGCAAACAGTGAATGCCAGATAGTTTTTTTAGCTATGATGTTCAATTTGGACGCTGAACCGTTTTTGCTTTGGTAGACTATATTTGCCATTTGGCAGGCAAGGAGTAAGTAAGGATCGTAGCAGGTGGCGTTCTGTAATTTCTATCTCGACCTCTGTTATTTTTTGGTGCTACGAGACCCTTTCTGTGCAAGTCCGACTCGCACTTGACTGGTATTTTTGGGTAAGGTATGATTCCTGCCATTTGGCAGGCTCTTCAATTTATTAATGCTATAAATTGCAGAATATGTCAAAATAATCGATGGCTGCATATCCAACAACTTATTCCCTAACGTACAAGAACACTCGAAGCCTTCATCCTAATTGTATGTACTCCTGTATATCCCGGCTGCAGCGTTTACCAAGACTACCGACCTATTAATTGAGCCAACAGGCACCAGTGAGCGTTTAGGCCTAACATAGGCACTGCGGAATTGCAGCCCTCTGCCCGGATATAGGGGAAATTCTTGACGTAATTATGGACATGCTTGTAATGGAACAAGGATGGCTGTAATAGATTGGTAGTCTGCAAGTTTCCGATGGCATTATTAATAGGTATTGGTATTTTCAGGCACAGTTTAATTTAATAGTTGAATCCTGAAAAGTGGCATTTCATTGACTGATTAAGTCTATTACTAAACATGACAAAAAGAAAGAAATATATACCAACTAAAACATGAAAATCCTTGTGGGCTTCGCCGGGGTCCCGGTCGAGCAAAAAGTGCGATTAAAAATATTTATCGTAGAAAAGAGGGTGATTATCGTTATTACAATATTTTTTCAGGCATTCAAACAATCGTTCCAAAACAAACTTTTCCTCAAAAGAAAAAAACTTAAATCCCGTTCCAGCCGATTAAAATCTCCAGAAAACCGTCTTTTTTAAACCAAGAAATGTTCTCTTCCCGCAACATTCTTTCACAAATTACTTTGTGAACCCTTTCTTGTTTGAATTTATGACCTCCCAGTTGACGAGTTTCAAACAGTTTTAAAGTGAATCGAGTTACTGGCTGGCTCGTTCAAAGCCGCTCTGTGCCGCATACTAAACAACTACACAACATTGTACTAGGTATATTCTGTCTTTATCACTTTACGAGAACATAACCGTTTTTTGTTCAAGCCTTGTAACTCAAGCCTAGAGAAAATGTTTACAATAATTCTCCTCGGGCCTCTTCTATTAATTGAGACCCATTTACAGTTGTAGAATATATTAAGGCAGATCAAGAAACGGATTTTCAACAGGGGACTACATTGTAGTAGTCATTTTGGTTTAGTGAGCGTCTGTTTTTCTTAAGATGTCATATATTTCATGATGTAGTGATTAGTACGTATTTGTTGTTCTCAAGAAAAAAGGATTTTCAGTAGTGTAACAAATTCTTAACTAGAGACAAGATGGAGTTTTAGTAATAGGAGAACTCGTTAAAGTACGGCTCGTAAGAAGTGTGCTCATTAAAGAATTGCCGGGAAAAGTACTACCACTGGACTTATTCCGTCCACCATGCTGCAATACTGTTTCAGTTTAAAAAAATGGACACCTAAAAAAAATATTGGTTTAGGTTGGTAACAGTTGGCTCACTGTCAGCCAATAAAAGACAAGCTTATTCAAGGGTCTATACAAGCAATTTCCTCACGTAAAACCGTTTAGAAACCTTGTATAAAGGCCATAAGGGGATCCCTTACGTAACTCGGGGATTATATTTTATTTGACTCCTTGCGGCCTTTGTGCGCCTGGTAGCTAAGGTAAACATAACCTCATTACGGAAGGTAGTTTTCTTTGAGATATTTACACCGCCCTTCTTCGTGTAAATCTATTTGACATGAATTTATTATTTGACAAAAGATGTTCTTGGGAAAACGGCCAGGTGGCTATTTTTCTTTTGCTTTACGAAATGTATGGACGGGTATGTTAGTCGTACTTACGTATTACTCCCTGGGCAGGTAAAGATTTACTTGCAGGTGCTTTCCAAATGGGTACTGATGCCGTCTTGAGCGTTTCGTGCGTGGAATTTGAAGCTGCGTCATGTGTGAATATATTTAATATTATAGGTTTTAATAACTAGTGTTTGGTTATCGGTACTTGGCTGTTATATCCGTTCAGGAAATGCCAAGCATGTCAGTGTGAAAACGATAATTATGGAAATCAAAATAATGAATAATTCCGTGTCAGTGCTGTAGGGCAGCGGGTCGTGTGGTCACATACCACAATTCTAATTGAACAGTGAACACACAGATATCTAACCCTCGTTACTATGGAGATATCGTACTTCCTGATCGTAATTAAATTGTGGTAATTACTTACACTTTATCTACAAGCGACTTCGGGTGTATGGTAATAGGACAGCAGCATTTGTACCAATCCGCGGTAGTTGTGTTATTTACTGGTTATTTATAGATTCGTGTACATCATTGGATATACATAAGGAATGAAAATGATAAAACGGGCCAATTATGGCCTCGAATGGCTTCAACATGAATTGGCGAGAAGAAGCAAAACATCGAGAACAATGGAAGGCTTTGCCTAGGAGTAGGACAGATAAGGCCAACAAAAAAAGTCGGGTAAGAAAATTGACATTTTCGTGGAAAATACAAACAAAACGCGAATAATGGCCCAACAGTGTAAGAAGTGATATATACAAAGAGAATCTTGAAGTTAATCCGTCTTCTAACACAGCCTCACGCAACAAGACAAGACAAGCACCTGAACACTCCCCATTAAATCCAAACAAACAAAAACACGGCGTGATGGCAGTGAATAGTTCCGCTTCGGTTCAATTAGCGTCATGTTCCACCCTTGTCAATGTGGTCGGCGCTAATATAACTCTTGTGATGCCCCTTGATGAATGCGCGACGAGCTAGCACTGGGGGGGTAGCAGAAGGACCGCTGTTTACAGAAGTGTTAGCAAAGATAGATAGCAAAGATTTTTCGCTCTTTTTTTCTCCGGCTATTAATCCATTGTTTAAAATTATTAACAACACAATTATGTGGCGCATTGCATACAAACAGATTAATCTCAAACCCTGTCGTGAAAAAAATATCTTTTATTTCTCATATATCAGAATATTTTTGAGGTACAAAAACGCTTCTCATTGACGGAGACATGGCCGCCTGCTGCTTGTTTCTGTTGCTGCTGCGGTTAGCTCCCACTGCGTCGAAACCCAAAGGATTTGTGGTTATTTCATTGTTCTCTTTATGTGTTTTTCTATCATCGTAGTCTTTACCTCTATTTTATTCTTCTTCTTTCTTACTTGCAGTGAGTGGAAGTTCTGTGCCTGTCTATTAGGTGCTTCAAAGTGCTAATAATAACAGGCTTAATCGCCTTATATCACTTTATGTAAGGGATTGAGAGGGGTCCTTGTATCCAAGGTATGAAGGTAAGGGGTAAGGGTCACGGTATTACCCGTTAATGGCGTGGTACTGGGCGGTCATGTAAATACGGTCTGCTGACTCATAGTCATGGGTATCGGATATCTTCATAATTTTAGAATTTATTTGAAACATTACATCAATAACTTGGTTCCAATAAAATTGAGAAAAAACTTGGCTCCAAATATATATTAAACGACAGCCTCGTGGGTAAGTAGTGGTCACAACCGCTAATGTAGAATGAGTCCGCGGCGGACACAGTTTTGTTGGGATTCTCCATCAGGAATTCTCAGTAGTAGCCACGGAACTTGGATTTATGTCCAGTTGATAGCAATAGGCTTGCGCCCATTTAATCATGGTACTAAAACATAACTCGCGATATGTAGATGTACTATTAGGTACAGATTTGCCTAAACCTTATTAGACCAGGGCCAAACCGTTTTAAAAACCGCAATTGACGAAAAATTCGTAGCAGTATGTGTCGGGAAATATAGTTTATGGTGTAAGTAATGAAGGAAAAATCGACCCAACTCAGTGAAACTTCCGGAAGGGGGGAGTAGTTATGTTAGTTGGTAGTATTTACGTTTTGTGGGGTGGATATTTGGTTTAAAACATTAAACTGCAATGTGGATATTGAACAATTTGCGCCTAGGAGGTACGTACTTTTCATCTAGAACAGGGTACTATTCAACGTTGGCGTTTTTAAACGTTATTTTTTAGTTAGCCCGTATTGTTCGACTCCTGGGCAAAGATTTCCACCATTCCTTCCACTCCTCACGATACCAGTGTGCTTCTTCTCTCCAATTTGCGAGGAAGCCATACAAGGCGTCTCTCCATCTCTTCTCCTTGGTCTGCCGCGGTCTTTTTAGGGTTCCGTATCTCAAAAGGGAAAAATCTGAACCCTTATAGGATTTTTATAACACCCATTCAGCGAAGTAAGTAGGTACCTACTTGAGTCATCTGTCGAACACATTCACGTTAGTAATGTGTTTTCAGTCCAATATAAGTAATATTATTTCAGAAATCCTATTCTTGAATACATTATTGGATATGAAAAGTTCAATAAGCCATTGACTACGAAATAATAAACAATGTCACGGTTGATTGACTCAGGCTCGCAAATAGCTGAGACATTCAATATTTTCCTTTTATACGCAAACATTTGGAGTAGCAATAAGAATAAATTACATTTTGTGAGAAAGGTAAAAATAAATGTTGTTGTAGTAAGTAGATGGATTGACGGCTTGTCAGGCACACGTCATCTTACCAAACTCACACTTTGAACGCCGTCTTCCCACTGGCTCACAAATCTATGTATAATAATCACTCGATTAAAAGCAGTGAAGGCTAGCCCTCTTGTAAAACTTCCCCAAGTCTGTCTAGCTAGTTGGAAATGTTTCCAATTTCTATTATTAGTTAGTCGGAGAGTTCCCAGTGTAATATTGTAATGAGTTTGCTATTGCCGCCCCGTTACACAAATTAGTTTTATGTTGTGATTTACATTTAGAAATTATTATATTAATTCGAAGTCGAATTTGCTGTGTAGTGTTTTAATGTTGTGTGGAATCACAATTTGGAGCATTTACCTAACTATTTGTTGATTGAATATTTGAAACATAAACACGTTTCGATAATATTAAGTTTGTATACTTGTACAGTACCGTTAGTGTGAATAATAATATAACCATTCCGGCATTGCTCATGGTGACATGTTTGTTACCCCTTTGGGTATCGTAAAAGACGACAACTTACCTATAGTGGGTAAGTTGCAAACACTGTAGATGTGCACAAGCATGTCTCGAATAATGTATCTTGCATTGTGATGAATATCAATGTTTATGGATAAAGAGGAAGAGAAAGGTCAAAGAAAATATGGATAGATTGTGTGAAGAATGATATGGAAAAATAAGAGGAACAGTTGACAAGGTAGAGTGGAAGAAGAAAACGTCTTTCAACGACCCCAAGTAATATGGGACTAGGGCAGAAAGATATAATGTAATAATCGTGTGGTTCCCTCTCATAATAATTTGTATGAAAGAAAGAAAATACATAAAAATACAGGTGTTTGATTCAAGGAACAGGACAAATCTCTCTTAACACCGTAATGGTGGTGGTTAAAGCAATTAGTGTCGGGTACGGATTCAATCCGAGCGGCGACTGCACAGAGGGATGTGACAATTAGTTGAGATTAGTGACCTAGGCATTAGGAGGGGAAACGCTGGAGTTTTATACGAACGTGAGTGAAGTAAGAAAAGGTATCGTCTTGTTTAGCCGGGCAAAATGTCCAGCCAAAAAAAACATGCAATTATCGATATAGCTTGCCAACTGAGACAGCTGAAGTAGCAGCGAGCTGGCCACGTTTGTCAAAAGATCTATGACCGTAAATGTGTCCTGGGGTTGAGAACGTGCATTGGCAGGCGCAGTGTGGAAGAGATGGTCCGACAACCTCAAAAATGTGGCTGCGGTCTGGATACGGATGGCGGAGGAGAAGAGTTATGACCAGCTGTGGACGGCGATGGTATTGTAGTTCCCAGTATGTGGCCAACTACCTAACGTTCGTTGATTAACGGACTAACCGGTACCGTGGTCATCAATTCTCATTCCACTATCATTACGGATAAACAGATGATCCTGATGATGATGATGATCGGTTTATCCGTGACCTTAGTGCTTGCATCAGCGCCGAAATATCGGGAACTTGAAATTAATAGTAAATATGGTAGAAACGTTATACATTTTATGTGTTAGTGACCATGTCAGTTTAAAAACTTATAAGTCTCATTCCTTCTTTGTACTTAAAGAGACATTTTACGTGCAGTGACACAGTTGTAAAGTATCCTATAACAATATTAACGCACATCTTAAGAATATTAACACTTTATTCATATGATAGTAAAAACCCCTTTCAAGTCATAATTAAAAGCTGAAAGTACCGATAAAATGTACCTTTACAGAACTAATTAGCAATTAAGTGAAAACGTGCTACTTGTTGTTATAAAAATGACGTGATATCTTCTTCATAACTATAATGAATACTTAAGACGTTATTGTCCCAAACTTATCTCTTAACAAAACACAGTAATCGAGCTATGAGAAAACTTTAAGTAGATTGTTTTGAGTCGAGTTAAGAATGTTAAGAAAGTTAGTCGCATGTGTTCTGCAGAGGAATAGAAATTTATTTTGGCTGTCTTATCTTCATGAATATGAGAACAAAAACCACATTGAGTATTAAAAAATAAACAATCTCCCACAGGTACAAGTATTCTAGAAAAGTTTGCGGTTCGGCAATCACCGTTTACATTTGAAAGTAGGTTCAATTCCATGATGAGATCTAATATGAAGCTGTTACAAATCCATTACTGCATGTGCCCGCAAAACGCGACAATACAAAACTTAGAAGCGTTCTAATTTGGAAAAACGAATATTATTGAAGTGCATACTATTTCTGGTTAACTGTGTGAAGAAGGATGTGGGTAGAAAGGAGGTAACTGCTGAGATAACAAGTAATAGACAAGTATGGAGAAGTAGGAGTCATGTGCGCCGACCCCGAATGAATTGGGCAGAAGAAAGATGATGATGATACTATTTCTGGTTAAACTGTGTATAAAATAATAGACACGAAACGTCTACGATCTATCTCGATGTACCAAATTAACGAGCGCGTACAGTCCTTCCATGTTATTACAGGTGACTAATAGGCAACCCTTTTGCATAATAATTCGAAACACGGGCATCGTAAAAGATAACTAAGGGATTAATTACATCAGGAAGTTAACTAGCAGTGTCCTAACATAAACATTTTACGATCACTAAGCTGGCTGTCAAGTGTTAATTGTTGTCATTACGAAGAGGTTGTTCGGAGGTTTAAACATCTATATTGGCATATTATTCTCGTTTAAATTCAAACATTATAATTATATAGTTAACTTTATCATCTCGTGCGAGTACGTCTGTTATTAAATAAAAAGTGTTGATTGATGAAGATCAATCAACAAAGCGGGCCAAATCAAAGTAGCGGGCCTAGGACTAAAAACCATCGCGTGTTCACTCCTGCTATCATCTCGTGTATTTCCAACTGATGTAAAATTAAAGGAGTCGGAAGCAGATCGGTGTTCAAGCAATGGTCGGTCCTATGAGACCTGTTGCTTGCACGTTGCTCATTAGAGAGAGAGAGAGAAAGAGAGTTGATCAATATGTTCAAGCAATACCTTTGTATTGCTTCCACTTACTGATAGTGTATCTTTTCACAATTAATAGAAAATACTCATGAATGAATAGATACAAGGCTGGCGACATTTCGTCCTCGACGGAAATTGAAGTTACACCGCTTGTGGATGCTACGAGTATTTTAATACAGTTGAAAACGCCGATAATCTCATTGTTGCAAATAATGTCCTCAAAAACCCAAATACATCAATATTTTCGTCAATCTTACATCATGTTGGATGATTATTATTTACATGACACCACGCTTGTCATCCCCGTAGGGTACCTAGTAGCGCACCTATGTATACATTTCACCGGCTATGTTTAAGTCCCATGTAAAAGGGGGCGAGCCTATTGCCATCAACCGTTCACAAATCAAGGCTCCGTGACTGCTACTGAGAAATTCCTGCTAAAGAATCCCAATTACAATTTGCCCGACCTGGGAATCGAAGCTAGGACCCCATACTAAGCCGTCACGCTTGCCGCCACTACAGCAACGAGGCAGGATTATTATTTCTCAATGTTGAAACAAACACAGCATCAGCATTCTCAGGCACGTCTCAGTTATTACTATTACTATGAAGACTGATTATCTCTCCTTGCGGCGCTCATGTGCGGCGCTCAGCAAAATGGATCGGTTGCTAAGCCGAGCTCGCGTAATGGAGTGGCCAGCCCTGCGCACTGTGTCGCCACCGAGGAAACCGCCGTCTTACGTTATTGTCTGCCAAGGGTTGAAGAATTTTCATTGTTCTTAAAAATTGGAGTTGAAATTATGGAGGTAAATCAAACGATTTCAAGCCGTATTCATTCTTGAATCTCAATTTTTGCTTTTGTGCGGTTTTCTGTGTAAGATATTACTATCTATTCTTTGTGATAAAGTTTTCTGAGGTTTCACTAGTGGACAGATATATTATAATCTAATCAACTTTGCTGTGCTGGCGCTGCCGCTGCGGCTGCGGAGAACCTCAGGCGACATAAATATAGACCTTTGTGGAAACTATATTTTCGAGCCGTTTGAGGTTGAAACTTTGGGGCCGTGGGGTCCGAGTGCTTCGTGTGGTGGGTGAAAATTGCCAAACGCCTAGTTGACGCTTCCCGTGACTCAGGAGCAGGGTTTTACCTTGGCCAGAGGCTAAGTGTTGCCATACAACGTGGCAACGCCGCCGCCAGTCTCTTGGGCACATTACCGGCTTACACGTTGAGGAGGAATTTTTTGATGCCCTTTCATAGTTTGTAGTTAGTTGATTTTAATTATTGTAATGTATTTAGTTAATATAAATAAAGAAGAAAATCAGAAAAATAAAACTTTAAAAAATGAGGTAAATATAATCATTATTATAATACCCGAGCTCCTGCACGCGTTTCTGATTCTTAATTTATTTCATGACAGTTAAGAGCATAAATACCTGCCTTTTGCGCTGAGTTCGACAGTTTTCTTCTTTATCACGTGGTTAGTGCCTAACCTGGTTCAAGTCTAACAGTAATTTTCTCTTGAGATATCTTTTGTAACTTCGATAACAGGCCTGTCAGTCTGTATGTTTTAAATTATGTTCAAAATTACAAATAGGTAGTTGATTTACATTTGATACACATTAAACAGGATTTTGGTCTGTTAATCCATTTCAGACGAACACTATAAATCTTATTTACAGAACTTATTTGCACAAATTGAAGTGGTCGAAAGATGAATGGCTTATTAAGCCGTCTTCGCCACGACGCGGGGTACCATCGACCTCTAGCTGCTATTGAATGGGGTACAGAATCACCCCGCCGAAGGCTGATTGATTGGACCCCGTGAGCGATGGTGGGGGGCGATGGATAGTGTCTTCTTTATGGAGTGATGTAATTAAGCGTTTTGTGATTAATTTGAAAGGTAGGGGTTATTTGGTGATTGTGAATAATGATAGTTGGGAGGGTTTTACATAATGGTGTTGGTGTAAGTGATTTTTGTTGACATGAAAATGATTTAGATATTATCTGTTACATCATAATGCTTCTGTAGTGCGAAGGATACCTTTAAGGATATAATATATATGACTTACACTTATTATTGGTCAGCACTAACTCAAGATCGGGCAGAACCTGGGCAGGCTCAAGAGCGACACGAAAGTCACAAGAAAAACGATTTGCGTGTGAATGATGAACTCGGACAAACCTCCGGGCCGATCTCATGGTGACATGGAGAGAGCGACTGTCGCAACCCCGTGCAGGGCACGCCACGATAGTGGCAATAAGTCCCCTCTTTGAGGAGTGGCTTGAGAGGCGCCACGGCGTCCTCACCTTCCGCCTGACGCAGGTCCTCACCGGACACGGTTGTTTCGGGAGGTTCCTGCACCGAATCAGGCGGGAGGAGACGCCCGGGTGTTTCCACTGCGAGGATCGACCGGAGGACACGGTGGAGCATACGGTGGAGGTCTGCCCCGCTTGGGCGGAGCTACGCCGTGTCCTCATAGCGGCGATAGGCGGCGGCGACCTCTCGCGTCCGGCCCTGGTTCGAGCCATGGTCCGGAGCGAGACGGAATGGGAAGCCGTCACCTCCTTTTGCGAAGCAGTCATGCTAGCAAAGGAGGAGGCGGAACGTGAGAGAGAGCGTTCCTCCTCACGTCCCAGCCGCCGCGGGAGACGCACCGGGCGTCGGGGGCCACGTGGTGGCCCCCGGCCACCGTAGACGCGGGCCTGTGGACGGTGAGCTAAGGGCTAGCTCGCCGTTCCTCCGTCTTAGAACGACAGGCCGTGTCGACGGCGCGTTCGTGTTCCACGCGCGCCTCAAAGAGATGTCAGCATAGGGAAGGGGCCCGCAAGGGCCGATGCCTGCCGGGTGCTGCGGGTTGTTCGAAAGAGATACCGCGGCCCCGGAACACAAAGGGCGATGAAGGAACATGGGTGGGTTTTAGTCAGTAAAAGTCTGACACTCCCTCCCGCTCGGCCCAGAGCGGGAGAAGTCATTTGATGATTTCCCATCCGGAAAAAAAAAAAAAGGATTCAGAAACTAAACTAAACACTAAACTAAACACTAACTAACACTAACTTACTAAATTTTACTTTACTTTACTTTACTTTACTTTAGAAAAAAACTAAAAGTTAGTCTAAATAAAAATAACTCTAACTTACTCATAAATTCAACGACGTACCTTTGAATTAATTTCCCAAGTATCAATTTGTAACAATTAATTCTTACATCGATTGCCTCGCAAACACACAAACAGATGTAACCGAATCAAACTTTTTCTAAAGGGCCCTACAGACTCACGCCGAGAACCACTGAGAACACCCGAGACGCGTGAATGTGATTGGTTTCTCGCCATCTCGTTCTCGCGCTCGCCTGTTCTCCGATCGGTGTCGGTCTTTTTCCCCGCTCCAAAGGGTTTCTCGGGTCTCGGGAGAAGGTCGCATGAGTGTAGAGACCTTCTCGGTTCTCGCGCTATGTCCCGGCGAACCTTCTCGCCGAGACTTCTCGCGTGAGTCTGTAGGGCGTATAGTAATCGTCGCCTCACCCCCTCACCGCGGATCGAACCCAACAAAGATTTATTATTATTAGCGCAAGCATTTGTTATTCAAAATGACATTAGAATAATTTCTAAGGGCCGCAGAAAAACAAAACGGGGTAGTGACCCTATGTGGGTGAGTACAGAAGGTACGCTTTGACCAGTGCTATACAGGTATGAGATAGCATATTATATGAAGTATGGTCACAAATAAACTGATTGATTGATTGATGGTTATATTTTATTTTAGAACAAAGAATGTTTAGTAACATAGTTTATAAGTGATACTAACAGAGTTGAATCATGTGTTCGAATTAAATAAATAATATTATACTAATCTTGTTACCGCACTGCCCCATTGTAGGTGTTAATACAGGCGTTAATACTTTGGCCTGCCTACTTTTGCCTGCCATTTTATTTTATTTTCAAAAAAGCTGATCACCAAATATTGAAAGATATTTTGTTTCTCATTTTTGTATGATCAACAGGATAAGGACGTACTCATCTCTGCCATACTTTCATTCCCTTAATCCAGAAACTCCCTGTAGCACCCTCAAGTACTTACATCTATAGCACAGTCTGCACTGTGCAATCAGCCTCACTGTCAACCTTGTTGACTTGTTAATCTTAACGACACGACACACCACTAAGCCGTCCGACATAAGTGACACCCGGTTTCAACTCATGTTATCAGCTGTTCTACGTGCATGTTGTCGCAATATCAGGCTGAATTAACAACGGCCACTCACAAGTTGACATAAGGTTGACTACAGAGCAAAGAAATACCTGTCTAAGCGATGATTCCACGCTATGTTAGATTGTTAAACTGACAAAGTGGCAAAATGTTATGATACTGGTCATTCGAAAATCTGACGTAAAAGTGTGTTAAACAAACCTTCTTAAAATTTCTCGCGGTGCTATGCTAATGATTGGCCGGTCGGTCGGGTTGGCGCGACCGACAGCTTGAACAAGGAAACTGACGGCTGGCTCGCTCGGCTCGAGCGAATTGAATTAATAATTCATGAGCAGCGGCTAAGATTCTCGGCGCTGGGGTTGCCATAACGCCGAAGGATTTAGCTTCTTTATTTGAAAAGCTTTTGCACCCCACACTTTTAAAATAAGATTTAAACTGAGAAGTTGAAAGGTCGATTGTAATTTGGTGTAGGAAACGTTGGCAGTAGTCTGAGGGCCGTAGTTATACGATCTCCTGATGTGTGAAAATTATATGATTCTCTTTAGAGAATATTTTATTGCAAAGCATAGCATACACAGCCAGGCTTCTACTGCTCCGCACCACACCAATACTACAAACAGCTTACTGCAATCAGTCATTTAGAAAACAACATACTCAAACACTAATTGAATGTTTATTATAACAAGACAAGATAGTTAGATTAGCAACAGTAGAAAATAGAAAAATAAACATTAACTTAATGACTCCAAAGAACAAATGTCACAAAGACAAACAGATTATAAATAATAAATAGTTTGTTAGATGGGAACAGTATTAGGTGACTCCTTGTCTAAAGGATTTGAGCCTAATCCCCTCAGCCGGATTAGGGGCAGAATGTGGAACATCAAACAACTGTGTGGAACAAATATATTGTTTTGTTGTGCTCAAGATTGGCGGAATCGGGGAAAAAGGATTGCTAACTTAGAAACAGTTTCAGTAACATCGGGATTTGTTCAGCTTGGAGTAATGTAAAGTAATTTCGGAGAGGAAATTAACTTCGTGCTAAGTTATTTGTTTGCAAGTTTAAAAGAATTACTACTGCTTCGTTTAGCAATTTGGACTATGCTCAATAAGTTGTGGTTTAATTTTTAAAAACAATCATTTATATCACTACAATACAAGGTCACTTGGAAATAATGAGCGCCACGATCTAAGGAATAAAAGGGCCATTAATCTCGAGGATACCTTGGTAAGATTGGGACGGCTATAATTAGCTGAAAAAACATGTTTAAAAAAAAGTGCCTAAACCAGTGTAAATAAGGTAAGGTAAGTAAGTATTCAATTAACTTTGCAAATTGCCCATGTTTCTCTGCCCACACAATCTTAGCGTTGTGCTAGAGGTTCATTTCCTGACCGAGTCGTCTCGGGTAATCTATCTTCGTTTACATTATAATATTTTATTTACTTAGGCTTACAGAGGGCGTAGCCCTTAAGGCGTTGGCGTCTAGGCTAATTAAGTCCAGAGAAATGAATGGAGTAGCTGTATAAGAATTTAAATGGAAAATAAATTACAAAAGTTTTCAAAAATGTGTTTCAACAAAATCGAATATCTTCATAATCTAATTACCTCGTCTTACTAAGACAGCAGAACTCAGAAATAGTGAAGGGAATTATCAAGTCCTATCAACAGGATACACTAATGATGTGAGGCGATGCACTACCTGCGGCAACAAAACACAACTGAAACTAAAAAGGTAAATGCTATGAGGTAAAGTGTATAGCACTTTCCATTATTACATCCTGTACAACACTGTAGAGGAATTACAGCGCCTTATGAAACCAACCAAGAATAGGCCAAAGAGAATTACACTAATTTACAGTACAGTACAGTTACAGTAATACAGTAATTACAATTAATTATTAACAAACCCCAAAAACTAATCACAATGAAGGCTTTTGAATGAACATTTCTCAGTCATGATACTTTCTTCGTACCAGGAAAACATAAGCGTACAATTGAAGCTCTGAAGAAAACCCACCACGTATTGCAATTTTGAAATTACTGGAACAATTCCGGTCTAAACAACTAAGCAAATTTGATGAGAGGCTTGCGTTGTACTAGTGTGTGGGTAACAGGACAGCAGCAGTGCGACAGAGCGACGAGGACAGATGCGGTCGTGTAATGAGTGGCTTCCTTCGCTTATTACTTGCTGTACAGAATGGCAGGGAAATTAAGGTCGCTGCGTGTCACACCGAAATTACTTATTACGTTGGATTCCTTATATTGCACAGAACAAAAAAGTTATTGAAAGAGTAAGAATGACTTCAGTATTTGAGGTACCGTTGCCAATAAACGTTAGAAAATTATACACAAGTAGAAAAATCCACCCAATTTAGCAGAGATATCTTAAAGATATCTACAGATGTTTTCAGTGGGGCCTGTAACCGCTGCCAATTTTGATCTGAGACTGTGAGCGAACATCGAGGAAATCAACATAGTTTGACGTTACACTACAGTGTGTAAGGCGGTCAATGTATGTTCGTTGATAATTGGACTCGTTAATTTTCATTTTTAAAGACCCTGTGCAAATGGCTTTGTAGTTGAGTTTAAATAGTCTTTTTACAAGAGAGAATAATGATTGCTTAATTTGCAAACATTCTACTTTAAAGCGGGAACCAAACTCTTAATTACTTTGTTCGTATATTGCTTGATAATGAAGCTTCATTTTTTTAAATTAAATAGGTATCAAGTTGTCTTGTTACGGCTGTTTTTTGTATGAAAACTTGTAAGGTTTTAGCCAACGGTCCACCGTTGGGACTATTAAGGATGATTACTCATTTTCGGACTGACCGCTGCAATTTTTGTGACCACACCGTTTATCTCTTGACTATTGACTCATCCAATGATACTACTTAATAAACGTTACATCAGAAAGTAGTGAAAATAAGTAAAGTAGTGTAGGACTCAGTTCTCCAGTATCCAGATAGTTCTGTAGGGAGAGCCCTTGTAGTTGTACTAGCCCTTATAGATCTACGTTTATCTAACCTATTTACTGGTTAAGGGCTGGTTTCATTAATACGACGGTATTTGCAAATTATGTTTTTTTTAAAAGAAGACCGTTTTTCATTCCCGTGGTTTCTGCTTATGTCTATTTAGGCTGCTTGCACACTTAGATTCTGACACGTATTTTGCAATATATGATTAATTACATTCATGCATATTAATGCATGAATGTAATCAATCATATATTCCCATTGAAAGAAGGCGTTTTTTCAATGGGGGTTTGCAGAAACTACAGAACGTCACCTGCTACGATCCTTACATACTCGATTACATCTGATTATAAATGGCGTTTTTGGAAACTTTAAGCAGAGAAAAATCTAATGCTCATCTCAATTGCAACTACAGCTGCTCATCACAAGACCTGTCTTCTTGAGGACCTCTGGAAAGACAGTATCAGCGAAACTTGCCAAGAACTAGTCCTTTCAAACAATGTATCCTCATAAATGAAAATGTTGCAGTTTATAAGACGTCACCTTAACTCCGTAGGCTCAGTAATTGAGTTGAACTAAGGTTCGCCCAGTAATTGTGATAACCGTTTGGTTAGCGGTCAGTCCTCGGTAATCACCGTAATACCGCGCCTTGCTGGGGGTAGGTCGTGAGCTTCGTGCTAAAGCTGGATATGCATGAGACGACTTTTCTATTTGTCGAACAGTAAATCTTTACTGTCTTAATCTTGTCTTGTCTTAATCATAGTCCAAGATTAAAAGAAGTCACAATATTAAAGGTTCAGTAGTTTGGCTTACTGCCTCTGTAGGGTATTTTAGTATTAATCTTTCTTCCAACAGTCCGACCTTTTAACGAGGAATTGAGTGGATCATTAATATCACTTAAAATTGATCGCTGATTTAAGTGGCCGTAGAAAATTGATACGCCCAACGATTGGATAGCCGAGGTAAGAAAAGGCAATAATTGCATGTTTAATACTCACGATCAAACCAAAAGTGCTTGAGCTGCAACACCAAGTATTGGAAAGCAACGCGTCACAAGACTTCCCACACAGTGAACCGCTGACCTAACGAAGACGGTAGGAATCCAGTGAGGAGGTCTCAGGAGTTAACCAACCGGTTATGAAAGTCACAGGATCGGTTGATGCAGCGACGTTTAGGGAAAAATTAGACGTCTTTTCACTCATGTTTAGCTGTGTGACTCATGCTCATTCAAATACATGGGAATCGGAAACAAAGTCTCTATCTTATTGTGTACTGTTATGCGACTAGTCGCCAGATCCACAGTAATCTTATCAAAGGAAATTAGTTTAATGAACACGCCAGGGGTTAACGATGGTAAACACGCATTCAGTATAACGTACAACATAGACTGTAGAACGTATAACGTAAAGCGTACCTGCGTAATGGCGCCGTCATATAATATGATAGTGATGCGCTAATGGACGTTCTGCGGCCATGTTTAGTGATGTGCTTTAGGCAAATCGGTTTGGGTTATGGAGGTCTTAGTTACATTGTTATGTGTAATTATGATAAATATTTTAGTATTAACAAAAGACTAAAATTCGCTTCCATCATCATCTGCCTAGCCTTTTGCTAACTATGTTGGGGTCGGCTTCCAGTCTAACCGGATGCAACTCAATACCAGTATTTTACATGGAGCGACTGCCTCTCTGACCTCCACAACTCAGTTAGTACTGGGTAATACGATACGCTTTGGTAAAACTGGTTGTCAGACTTTCGGGTCACTGACTACCTGTAACGACTGTCAAAGATCTACAATTGACAGCTGGGACCAACGGCTTAACGTGCTTTCCGAGGCACGGAGGAAACTCAGTATGTATGGGTGGTCACCCATCCACAGAACAACCCAGGCAAGCGCCGCTTAACCTGACGATCGACCCGAGCGGTTGTTATTATTAGCCACAAGCTCCTCACTAAAATTCGCTTCCAATAAATTAAAATGAAAGTCATATTCAATACTTGCTCACCTCCACAAGGTATTTTGCTAGGAATGATATCTATTTTTATGGTCAAAGCGTAGAACCACATAACTGTAGCCGCGAGGTTTAAATCCAACAAGGTCCCATAGGTGAGTTTAGGGATTTTTAAAGTTCCGTGGCCAAAAACGAAAATTATAGAATGAACATATTTTCACACATTCCAGTTAATCTTGCTGTCAGACACAACGCAGCACGTATTCAATCCAGACTTGATTATCACACACTTCTTTAATTGCAGCACTTACTGCATTAGCGGGCAAGTTAACCACGTTACCATGGAAACCATGAGTCAAAGGGTAGTTGCGTTAACCGGTCGCGGGCACCCGTCTCGCCACGGGACATGGTAAATTAATTTACTTAAAGTAAAATTGCATTTTTGATGCACACATTTTTCAAGTGTTGTTTTAATTTAATTAAGGTGATCTCCAATTACATGTATCTAAATGTCTATTGTAATTGAAATAAACGTTTTTTTTTTTATTTTTTATTTTTTTTAATTAAAAGAGTGATCATTTTTTTTTTAATAATTTAACATTTTGTAAATAACTTACTGTTTATGAGAAGCGTTTTAGTGTTTTATCGGTAGCAATATTTAAAAATATCTGCTAAAATTGATTATAAATTAAACATTAGAAGTTTTGAAATCACTAGCATTTCATTCTGTTACACAAAAATATTATTAATGCGATTTACAGATATTTTAAATTCAGTAAGTCGCAAAAAACATTACCTTGTTTTGCCATTTAAACACTGTTTTAAGCTTTCACGGTTTATAACTGAACTTACACTATCACTTACGGGATATCTTCCGCGATTAATGTTTACCATCCACCCGCATTCTCCAGTCATCTCGTGATCATGGCGCTTGCAACAGCGTCGAAATATCGGGAGCTCAATATAAACATTAATCTCGGAAGAAATCCTGTAAGTGATAGTGTAAGTTCAGTTTTGCCATTTATTTCATGAAAGAGGATTAAGATAACGTGTTGCACCGACCGGCGACCCGACGTAACACGGCATAAGAGCAGAAATATGATGATTCCAACATAACATTCAATACTTCTATCTATTTCATCACTGTTGCAACAAAATAGAATAAACCGATCTGATAATTGAATTCCTGATGTATTGCATCGCTACGGTACAATCTATCTAGCGCTGGCACAAACTAGGTTATTTTCAGAGCTGCTCTGTAATTTACTGCCGATAGCAGTAGTTTTACGTCTGACAGTGATGTAGCACATATTTTTATTAAGTTTTTGGGCTCATTTGTTACCGTGATGCATGGTAACTGCTCTAAATGTACAATTGTTTAGAGATGTATTGCATGGGAATCAATTGTTCAATGAGTTGCAAAATACAAGCCTGGCTTTACGACTTCTTTGTGTACTGTTCTAATTTTGTAGATAAACTTGGCTAAGGCAAGGGACGGGGTTTGTCGCAAGTTAACCGTCACTGCTGGGGTGATTGTAAAGAATAAATAATACAATTGTGTACCCTCACCCCAGCCAGAAGTCACGAGGAGGAACACCGTGTGATTTTAGTCAGTAGGAGTCTGACAGACCCCTCCGTCGGCCCCACGGCGGAGGACAGCCATTGAGGATTTACACACGTAAAAAAAAGGAAAGGTAGAGCTTTACCATCTGAATGGGTACTAGGACAACATAACCAGCCTATAACGTTCTCACTGCTGAGTAACAGGCCTTCTCTTTTCGAGAGGGTGGGAGCTGTATACTACCACATGAGCCCAGTGAAGCGTGAGAAATGTCACATGTCTTTGAATGTATGGTTTTAGGACATGCTGATATCCTTAGATGTTTTACTAGACTTTTTTTGAGATTGGGACAAACATAAAGGAGTGGGTAAACATAATATTGCCTAATACCTTAAAAGATCCAAATTAAATACCAATTTTCCAGCTTAGAAAAATATACAAGAAAACCTAGGTTTGGTTAAGCTCCTCTTGATGTTGATAAGCTCATCCAAATTACACTTAAATTGGGCGTACTCTACCTCTGCCTAGGCCCTTGAGGATTGCAGACGTGATGTTAGCTTTGTAATATGAAGAAAGTGAAGATTAAAAAAAAATCAGTTTCAAACCAAGCTACGCGCATGAAGGAATACGAACAAACGGTGCACAGAATCCGCCTCACAAAAACATAATAATTTATGGTGAAAACTGTACCAAATTCCACCGGCAGTGGTTTCCCAATTAGCATACATGTAAATGGAAATGTATGAAAGTTTACCCAGGTGGCAGGTATTACGTGCGACCGACTAATTTACTACGATTTGATTAAATATAATTTTGTAATGATGATATTACTAAATTATCTAGTTTTCATTGCGCGGAGAAGACGTAATTGCTATTCAAATAATAAGTTTTACTTCACCTTTCGAACAATTTAAGTTGTTCTTATTCTCGTATCACCAGGAGCTATTATGTGACATGGAAGTAGCTCATGTTTTCTTCTAATTGGATCAAATTTGCCTGCGGTTTATTCTGCGGGCGATTACTCATCTATGAAATATTATAACAGATGTGGCGGTTGTATCGTCCCGTATTTATATTATATATTAGGGGTTAAAGTATGAAATTGCCGATTTATAATATAAATCGGCAATTTCATACTTTTTAATTTTGCAGTATAATATTATTATACTGCATTTGCATACGAGTTTTAATTTTGCAGTATAATATTATTATACTGCAAAATTAAAACTCGTTTTTTCCCAAGATGTAACATATTTATTTGATCAAAATATTTACCCTCATTATCTATACATTGCTGCCGTCTAATCGGAAGTTCATTGATGTCTTTGCCATAGAACTCTGGGGATCTAGATCGACAAACTGTGTGAAAGCATTTTGTACTGCCTCCTAGAAAGATTTTTTTTTACCACGAGGAAAATTTTCCAAATCACGAAAAAAATGGTAGTCAGTTTCTAACTGCAGCTCCTGTAGAGTTACATCGGTGTCCCGTGCAGTGTGAGGTCTTGCGTTATCATGGAGCAATAATGGTGAAGATCGATTCAAATCAAGATTCAATCAAAAACGCACTGTGGGTTCATTAGCAGTCTCCTCTCCAAACGCAGCATTGATATTGCGAGCCGTTTCTTCCGCGTTAGTTCGGCGTCAGAAATCGTATTCAAAAACTACTCGGATTTTTGAAGCATCCATCTTTTCCGTCTAAGCTAAATTTAAAAAAAAAAACAATTGAAATTCGAAAATCGAATGTTGCACATTTTTTAAAAGAGAAATCTCATAGGTATAATGTAAAAAAGTTTCACTCAAATGTCTCACAACATGAAGGTTTAATGTCCATTCAAAGTATCTATTATTATAAAACGGTAATATCATACTTAAAACTTACTTACTTAAACTTTCAAATTTAACCCCTATTACCTTATTCAGGTATATTTTGAGTACGTGGAACAACCGCATACCTTCAGACTCCATCAGTTAGCTGTCACCTGTCATCTTAATCTCATTCACACAGGGTACACTACCGGGTGCTCAAAGAAAACGCCAAGAAAACGGAATTATTTATATTCCTTTACAAAATAATCTGCTTCACGTGTTAAGGTTCAAACGGGTTCAATTACGGTTTGTGTTATTTTCAGCAACAGTAAGTTCATCTGTACAATGGATTATAATCAAAATCTTGGGTATTTTCAGCAGGTTATTGTATCCGATGGTGTCGTTTATACCCATTTGACAACTGAGATATAAATTCTGTCGTAAATATTACACTGACGTCCATTTTAACCAACAGTAAGCGATACCTTAAAAATGTCTTAATTAAAGCTGTTGTATAATATTTTTAAAAAGATTCCTTGAAGTAACATAGTTTTACTCAAAAAAATTTCAATAATATTTTAAGAAAAAGGGCAATCTTAATTTTGATCACAAATCAACATTTTCTGAGAAAAGCTCATTATTGAACAAAATTCTAGCCGCCACATAATTGACATAAAAATAATGCCTCTCATTCAACATCATCGGCTATTATTTTATAGCCGCGAGCTCGTCTGCGAGACGTTATTCATCTTGTTCTAGAGTCTCATATGTTTTCTGTAACTCAATATTTTGGCATTTTTATATTGATACCAGACTTGTTTATGAGCTGTTGGTCATGTTACTACAGCGTGTATGTCCTAAAATTATGTCTGAAATTATGAAACAATCTCCTACGTATCTTAAAGCCCTGTTCACGACTTCGCTCGATGCGACTTGCGACACGCGCACCTCATTTGTTTTTTTTCGCGTAAATACCTTCACTATCTCAGACAGCATTCCTTTACTGCTAGCGCTAAACAAACACAGAGAACTCCGGGTTAATACACGAGTTTCACCAGCGCCAGAACCAGGTGGGTAATCTCTCGCACTTCCGACGTTTGGCCCCTAAACTGGAACGGACTGGGACTGCCTTCAGGCGGCTCCTGCCCAATCTGGGGGGGCCGAACGCCTCCTGCCGGAGGCTCTATGCGGGGGTCGTGCGGTCCATGGCCCTTTACGGTGCCCCGGTGTGGGCGCGTTCCTTGAGGCGGCGAGCCGCCCATTATCTGAACGCGCCCCAAAAGGTGGTAGCCGTGAAGATGGTCCGTGGGTTCCGCACGATCTCGGGCGAGGCTGCGAGCCTCCTAGCCGGATTGCCACCATGGGATCTGGAGGCGATAGTCCTCGCGCGCCTACATGAATGGCGCGCGGAGGTTCTTCGCCGGGGGGTTACTCCGCTGCCGCGGCTAATTGCCGCTCAGCGGACAAACCTCCGGGCCGATCTCATGGTGACATGGAGAGAGCGACTGTCGCAACCCCGTGCAGGGCACGCCACGATAGTGGCGATAAGTCCCCTCTTTGAGGAGTGGCTTGAGAGGCGCCACGGCGTCCTCACCTTCCGCCTGACGCAGGTCCTCACCGGACACGGTTGTTTCGGGAGGTTCCTGCACCGAATCAGGCGGGAGGAGACGCCCGGGTGTTTCCACTGCGAGGATCGACCGGAGGACACGGTGGAGCATACGGTGGAGGTCTGCCCCGCTTGGGCGGAGCAACGCCGTGTCCTCCTAGCGGCGATCGGCGGCGGCGACCTCTCGCGTCCGGCCCTGGTTCGAGCCATGGTCCGGAGCGAGACGGAATGGGAAGCCGTCACCTCCTTTTGCGAAGCAGTCATGCTAGCAAAGGAGGAGGCGGAACGTGAGAGAGAGCGTTCCTCCTCACGTCCCAGCCGCCGCGGGAGACGCACCGGGCGTCGGGGGCCACGTGGTGGCCCCCGGCCACCGTAGACGCGGGCCTGTGGACGGTGAGCTAAGGGCTAGCTCGCCGTCCCTCCGTCTTAGGACGACAGGCCGTGTCGACGGCGCGTTTGTGTTCCACGCGCGCCTCAAAGAGATGTCAGCATAGGGAAGGGGCCCGCAAGGGCCGATGCCTGCCGGGTGCTGCGGGTTGTTCGAAAGAGATACCACGGCCCCGGAACACAAAGGGCGATGAAGGAACATGGGTGGGTTTTAGTCAGTAAAAGTCTGACACACCCTCCCGCTCGGCCCAGAGCGGGAGAAGTCATTTGATGATTTCCCATCCGAAAAAAAAAAAAAAGGTGGGTAATCTCAAAAAAAAAACCATTCAATGGATTAAAGGACACAGCGATTCCCGGGGCAATGATGCAGCGGACGAACTCGCTAGAAGGGGATCGAGCATGGCAGCAGTGGTACCTGAACCCATCGTGCCACTCCCCTTCGGTTATCTACGCACACTGGTAAGGAAACGCACTAGTGAACAACACCACAGACTGTGGCTGGACCATGATGAGTGCAGGCAGGCCAAGGAAGCACTTCCTACCATTGACGGCCGCTTCATCAAACAGGTGCTTCGGCTGTCCAAACCACAGCTGCGCACAGTTACAGCCGCTGTCACAGGACACGGCTCTTTTATTAAACACCTCTTTGTCATATGAATCACAGACAGCCCACTGTGTCGAGCCTGCATGGAAGAAGACGAGAGCAGCCCGCGTGCTTCTGCACTGCCCAGAGGTTGCCCCAGACAGGGCAAAGTACTTCGGTAACCCTGGTACTCTCCGCGAGATTGTCAGTAATACCAGAGCGTTGCTGGCCATTCTTGGGGAACTGGGGTGGATCGAATGAAGTTCACACCCACCCGTACGCAAAATACGCACTTTGGACGTGGAGTTGCGGACACCAGCCCGTTATACAATACAATACACTCTGCCAGTCACGTTGCGTTGACTCGTGCCACACTCTTACTTCTTTCATTTGTTTCTCGGCAGTCGCTAACCGCAAGATATGTGTCGCTCACGAGTGTAAGTCGTGGCCAGGGTATAAGTAAATTATCTACAGTAAATTTATAATCTACATGTCGTTCGGGCATCGATTCTGCAGCTTCCGCAATCGACTGGTGTAGAATAAAATGTCGAGCTTGAATGGCTCACGCAAAACAGGTCCCGCCATTCTGTAGGCGTGTTTTCGTCAACATGGTCATCAGTCTTTTCAGTAAAACACTAGGGGTTGTAGTATCATAAGTAGAGTTATCAAAACCATTATCCATATAACGTTAAGTCCTATTTATTATCTTAAGCACGGAAAAAAATGTTTAAACGAGAATTATTTAAATAGTTTTACAAATGAACAAAAGAGTATTTTCACTAATTTCAATAAGAACAGGGCGAAGTTCTCGCAAACACCGTAAAACAAAGATTATGTAAATCAGGGTCGGCCCAAACTAACGCGCCAACTTCTACCAACTTGTAGTTTATTCAGTTTCTTATTATTTCAAGTTATCGTCGTTGAAGTTCTAACACCGCGTAAGTCAAAAATAGCAATTTTACAGGAGAGTGAAATAACTGCATAATTATACTCAGGTAGTGGTACAAAACCATTTTATAATTTGTGTCCACTCAAATTAAATAGAGACGTTGTTTTTTTCTGATTCGCCAAAACAACGCGTCTTCCGATTCTCTAGGAAACGGCATCAAAATCAAAATGTCAAAACCGCCAAAAATTGACTTACGTGATGTTAGAACTTCAACGACGTTATGCCAAAAATAACTACGATGGAGAATACTTAGAACTAAGAATAAAAGCACAAGTATTAGATACATGAAAATTGTGTAATGTGTTTTTTTTTTCATAAGAAAGAAGTGTCATTTCACAATAATTATCATCATCTGCCTGCCTTTTCCCAACTATGCTGGGGTCGGCTTCCAGTCTAACCGGATGCAGCTGACTACCAGTATTTTACATGGAGCGACTGCCTTTATTACTACTACTATATTATTTTCACAGGAAGGTTACCTACGTTTATTCAAGTTATTTTAATTTAAATATTATTATATTAAGTTCACACGTAGACTTTTTTCTGAATCCCTCCTGTTTCTGTTATCTTCCAAAATACTTATTTTTATAAATAAATATTTATAGTATTTGAAAAAGTCATAAAGATTAAAATCAATTTAAATGCGAAAGTACAAGTCGAGAGTGTACCTGTGTCTGTTAACTTGCCGACTATACGGCTAAATGGATTAGTATAGACCATGATTTAAGTTACATAAGACATAGGCTACTTTGCGTCCTGGTAGTTTGTTCCGGTGGGATAAATTCCGACCTTCACGTGGGCGGCACCCGGATAAAAGGGTTTAAAATAGATAAAAACCCCACGTTAATGCCATCAGCGTAACATTTTAAAGGAAACTGCTGGAAGTGGGCAGCAACAGGAAACGTAATTAACTAGATGGCTATTTTCGCGGTAATTGTGAAAATGTTAACTTGCGGGATTTTGGCTTCGAGCCCGAACGACGTGCTCCCGGAACCCATCACATCCATTTACACTGGAAACTGTAATCCAATAAACACCTCTGGATGAAGAGCAGTCGAATGGAAATAATTATCATGTTATCTAATTTATTAACTTAAATAATAAAGATCAATAAATTTGCATAACATCTCACCTGTAATGCCCTGGGGGGTTAGGCAGATGTGTACTACGGTACGTCCATATTTTGCCAGTTATGTTTAAGTCCAATGTGTTAGATTACGAGAATATTGCGATCAACCATTAACTAAGCATTTTAAAACTCAGAGCCAATTTAACCAATCTCCATTAGAAATTAAACGTCGTTTAAAGTATTTTCATGAGATATATTAAAGAAAAAACTTGAGAGGTGTCAAGGGACACCCGGATGGAACGAAGTTCCTTTCGATTAATTAGTGAAGGAATTGTAATAAAATTTTATTTTTTTTAAGTTATAATAATATTTTTTTTTTCTTTATTTATTTTTCTTACTTACTTATTTACATTTTTAAATATTCCTATAAAAAAAAAAAAAACATTTAAAAATATAAAAAATAGTAGCCCACCGGTATCGGGAACAGGGTCCAAGCTACCGGCGGTCAGGGCTCCAGAGAGAGGAACCTCCTAACAATACGAGCCGTGTCCAGGAGTACCGCTTTCTGAATCAAGCCCTTGATCCAGCCGCCTAACGAGAGCCTCCTCAGGTATTGGTCGAGGCTCTTGGCAATTAAGCCATGGGCTGAAACGACTATCGGCACAATGATCGCCGTGTCCACTTCCCACATGTCGACAACCTCGCGAGCCAAGTCAAGATACTTGATTTGTTTATCTTTCTCGGCTTTCACGAGGTTCCCGTCATGCGGGACCGTTATGTCAACAATCATTGCGCGCCGCTCTGATCGATCCACCACCACTATGTCAGGCTTGTTGGCCACAATAGTCCTGTCAGTGATGATGGATTGATCCCAGTACAGTGTGATATTGCCATTTTCGAGAACTGGGTCGGGCACATACCTATAGTACGGCACCTCCGATTCCACAAGGTTGTATTTTAGAGCAAGTTGCTGGTGGATAATCCTGGCTACAAGGTTGTGTCTATGCAAGTACTCACCGTTAGCTAGACGAGAACACCCGGAGATAATGTGACGAATTGATTCGCCCGGACGGTGGCATGCCCGACATATGTCAACCGTGCCGTCCTTCACAATAAATCTGCGGTAGTTATTCGTCATCATAACTTCATCCATAATTGCACAGACAAAACCTTCGGTTTCTCCGAAGAGGTCGCCGGAACGTAGCCAGGCTACGGACGCTGATAGGTCTACATCGGGCCCATGAAGGGCCCGGAAAAAGCGTCCGTGGAGCTCCTTACTCTGCCATACCTCCCTGCGGTCGTTAGTGTCAAGTACTACAGGTTTGCGCCAGTTCTCTTTAGCCAAGGAGAGCGGGGTGAGGCCCTTGTCCACCGCGACCACATCCCGATGCATCCCCACGTCGGTTTCTAGGAAAAATTCCCTGAGACTGCATATCTCGCGATTGTGGAGAGTCTTAGCGTTTAAAAAGCCTCGACCTCCGCACCTCCGCGGGATATACAGTCTCATAACCGAAGATCGTGGGTGATGCATTCGATATGCCGTCAACAATGTACGAACCTTCCTATCCAGGGCGTCTAGTTCTGTTTGTGTCCATTTGAGTATGCCGAAAGAGTACATTAAAACCGGCATGACCCAACCGTTGAAGGCACGCACCTTGTTCCCGCCTGATAAAAGACTATTAAATACTTTTCTCAGGCGGCCAAAGAAGCGCTCCCTCAACGATTGCTTCATGTCAGCTACATTGATGCCCAGCGCTTCCGACATACCCAAATACTTGTAGGTTTCGGTTGCTGAAAGGGATCTAAGATTTATGGAATCCGAGAGTTGGGTTCCCACAGATTCCACAATCTTCCCTCGCTTTACATGCATGACCGCACATTTGTCCACACCAAATTCCATCCTGATGGCGCTACTGAAAGTTTCAGTTACCTTCAGTAGTTCCATCAGTTGCAAATCGTTGGGGGCAAAGAGTTTCAGGTCGTCCATGTAAAGGAGGTGAGATATAACCTGACCACCTCTCCTCAACCGATAACCTAGACCTGAATCCTCCAGCAGCGTGCTAAGAGGATTCAAGGCTAAGCAGAACCAAAGTGGACTCAAACTATCGCCCTGAAATATACCTCGCTCAATCCTTATCGGTTCGCTATTCCTCTGGATTTGCCGACATCCTGGATAGCGAAGGACTGTCCTCCATTGCCCCATACACGACATCAGGAAGGTGCGCAGAGTTGCATCAACTTTATACAACTCTAGCACCCTCATGAGCCATGTATGTGGTACCGAGTCATAGGCCTTCTTATAGTCTATCCAACATGTTGACAGATCCTTTCGGGAACGGCGAACCTGTTGGCTAATGGCCATATCAATGAGGAGTAGCTCCTTAGTACCACGGGACCCGTTCCTACATCCATTTTGAGAAGCGGACATGATCGAATTTTCATTAACGTGTTCGCTAATTTTAGCTCTCAAGATGGATGTAAGAACTTTATAGACTGTTGGAAGACAGGTAATCGGTCTATAATTTTTGGGTTCCGCAGTATTACCCGATTTATGGAGCAGGTGGGTTATACCTGTTGTCAGGAACTCGGGCAGCGACCCTGACTCTAAGGCTGACTGGAACAGGGAAGCCAGGCGAGCGTGCGATCTATCGATATTTTTTTTATTATTAACAAATATAATTAATATATACATATATATATTAATATTTCGCATTGAACACCACACTGTTCAATGCGAAATAGAAATGAAAATATCTGGCTTGCTTTCTATAAGAGATAGAGAGACAGACAGAGAAACATGCGACGCCGCACAGCTTACTATAGCAAAAAGTGTCGTGACAACTTTTCGTAAGAATTTTTTCCGTCTAGCCCCCTTTCACAACGCGCGATAAGGAACTTCGTTCCAAAACTTCGTTCCAATATATTTAGCACAAACTAAAAGACACACAACACAAAGCTATCCCTATGAGTTATGAAAGAGTAACCCTTCCTGCATCTCTTGTTGAAAAATATACCATCTTTAAAAAATGGACGTCGTTTCTAACTCCATGATGAAACACAAGCCCTGCCGCCACTTCTCATACTTCAGAAGATTTCAATCGTGTAACCGAAGTCGAGTGTGTTTCATTAGTATTCTCAAGGTTAGAACACCTCTCAAGCACAATGAGAGCCCTCCCGTCACTCCGCTAACGACCTCCCATTGTTTTAGACACATTGCCGTGCCCGCAACCATATCCCTCCGTCATTCACGCAATAACCAACCTTATGACAACGTTACAGGGAACATAAAGAACTAAATTATGACTCCAGACGCATCACTATACAGGTACATATCTATCTACCCCACCACGCAATTTTCAACCTTGTTACAACATCATAAGGATCATAAAAGAGTAAATGACTGTTGCAATTATCCCACTAACGTATTATGTGACTTGTTTCACGCAATTTTCGACCTTAGACGCGAGGTATAGAGGTTATAAAAGTGTGAATGAGGATAGCAATTATAAAATGTAGTTTTTATACGGGCAGTGTTGTGAGTACGTGATCTCCATTCAGGAACTATTTGAACGAGACGATGAGAGCAGAGAGAAATTTATCTATCTATCTAATCTTCTATCTAAATATATAAAAGCGAAAGGTCACTGACTCACTCATCACGAAATATCGGAAACCGGTTGGCGTATAATATATATTATGTTATAAAAGAAATGACTATATTAAAATTTAAAAGGGCGCAAAATGAAATGTTAATTATGAAATGTTATTACTTAATTGACGACTTTCTTGATGAGGATTCACTGACTGATTGATATGCTCACTGTTATGCTACACCTACTGTGATGACTGATTTATAATATACCCACTGTTACTCTAAGTGACATTATTGTTATTCTAGTAGGCATTATTTTATTTCGTTTTGACATTTTTGTATTTTTTATTACTTTGAGCAGGTTGACATTTTTTTATCTTTTATTATTTATTGTAACCTACTATTTGCATGATCATGTGTCGGTGAAATATGGAGATCATTATTATAAAAAGAACATGTATGTACCTATTACCCATATTTGCAAAGGAATAAATGGTTTCATTTGTATAAAGATGAAATTTGGCAGGGATGTAGTTTATAGTTAGTAGACGTCCGCTAAAAACGGATTTTGTGACAGGGCCGAATTAAGGAGGTCTAAGAGCCCTCGCAAGTTTGTATGAAAGTCTTTAATTTTTTGTGCTACCGACCCGAAATTTAGCAAGTCCAGAGATAATGAGTAGGATACATTAGCTAAGAAAGAATTTTGGACCAGCCTGGACTAAGGGCTCTCGCAAGTCAGGTCACAGATCATGATCTGGGTTGGGCCATAGCATGCTTTTAGTTTGATACATGAAAGCGCAATACTATTCACTCGCTGACTAATCAAAATATCTATAAGATTTTATAGAACTGAACTTAGAAACTTAAAATCTAGCAAGTAATTTCTTAATACGGTAGGTACTAAGAAACGATTCGTGGAATAAATGGGGTTAAAGCTTGCATGGAATACTAGAGAAAACAGGTAACATACACAAGCAAAAAAATTAAGAACCTCCAGACAAAAAATCTTATTTTAAGCAAATCCCGAACCTAAAGCGTATAACAAAAAGTCTAACACTCCAAAATGGCGGGTACATTCCAACCAAAAAATCTGCTGCATCACAGTCCGATACACTGCTCAATCCGAATCTGTTCCACTCACCTATTAGAGCGCTTTCCAATTGCATTGTGCTGCAAAAAACTGCGGGAAATATGTTCAAGTGGTGCTTAGGGAGTGAAGCGTGTCGACTCAGCGAGACACGGTGTCGCTGGCGCGGTGCCACCGAGTTGCCTAATTGATGCTGGGGCTCTCGGCTTTTAGCGCGAAATACGTGTAATTGGTTTCTGTCGGTGACACTGCGATAGAAGGCGAGGTCTCGTCACTTAGCAGTAGCCACTAAAGTCTGGTGTCCGACACTTTTGATCTGTGGAGCGGTGACGAGTTTTTTGAAACCTCAATGTTTCACTCTTTTGTTTAAGTTTTTTAATTAGTCATGTACTTTATTTTCCATCGGCTTTTCCAGTTTGTCGCAAACGTACTGGTTAGAGCATGGATTGGACATTTTGAGAGGAAATCTCTGTAAATTGGAATCTCCGAACATCGCGATTGCTGCTGGTTTTATTACCACAACAACCATGCTTGGTTAACCGATGGGACGTAGCAGTTCTGATGTTAATATGGTGTTTGTAGACTGTTGCATTTCTTTTCTTAAAAAAAATTAAGGTTGAACCTGGAAAAAGCTATTTCTACTCTGAGTTTCCGAAAAAAACATTTATGTAACATTAATGAACATACTCTATTGACTTTAGACTTTAGGAGAGGCTTTTGCCCAGCTGATGTAGGCTACCAGGAATTCAATTGAATCTGTTGTCAAAGCATAAAATAGGTTTATAAGCTATTTCTGATTTCCAGTAACCAAATTTAGTATCCACAAATATTTCATTGCCGCACACTACGGAGAAAACCATCAGTCACTGGGTCATGCGATATGGACCGAACTTCACGGCAGATGGAAACGTAGAATAATTCAAACTACTGACAATGGAAAAATTTTGGTCAGGAATAAAATTAACGGTTCACTTTTTCATATACTTCGTCAGTACCACAGTATACACTTATTAGTACTAACGTACAGTATTCTTACTAAGAACAAATAAATAGTCGGAATTGGCTCACACATTCTTGCGAATTGGGAGCATGCGTCAGGTTACTCGTGAGTAAGTCGCGGCTGTCGCATAGAGGCAAGTGGTTACGTTTTATGTGTTTAGTGCAAAATAACAAACAAGTGCAGCAGTCAACTGTAACGAGGAGCTCTTGGCTAAATAATAACAGTCACTCGGGTCGATCTTCAGGTTAAGCCGTGCCTAGGTTGGCCTGTGGATGGGTGACCACCCATTACCTACATACCGAGTTTCCTCCGTGCCTCGGAAAGCACGTGAATCCGTTGGTCCTGGCTGTCATATGTAGAACTTTAACAGTCGTTACAGATATGACTAACTGTAACTACTGTCAAAGTTTTACAAATGGTGGTGGTGGCCTTAAAATCTGACAACACTCTTACCAAGTGAAGTGTTGCTAACATAGTTTTAAGGTTCTATTTACTAACTCAATTTGTATATTATCGTATGTATGTTAGTATAATTATCTATGGGCCAAAGTTGCCTGAAAATAAATGAATGTTGTTGTTGTTGTTACCAAAGGGTATCGTGTTACCCAGTACTCGTACTAACTGGGTTGTGGAGGTCCGATAGGCAGTCGCTCCATGTAAAATTCTGGTATTCAGCTGCAACATATGAGTCAACTGTAACACCCGCGTTTGATTTCACAAAAAAAGGCGTACTTGGTATACTGGTTATCTTTATTCTGTATAAGTAATGTTGCTTGCCGCATTGTAGTTGTATTTGGTGACAATGGCAGACGAATGATCAAAGAACACATAAATAGTTGTCTTCAGAACAATGAGAGAAATATGACGAGTCGAGTTTTATTAAATGTCATCTTACAGTAGCTTTTTGTTATTATGAGTTGGGCGTCTGGCTGGGTGCTGGGTGCCTTGAATACAATACATTACGTTTAGGCACAATTTATTGTTCCTATCATTACTGTAAAAAACTTTCAATCGCTATTTAACCTCGTTATGTGATTAATTGTGAAAATAATGCTTCCTTATTGCGCATCTTAGTTTTAATAAGGAACTCTTGTGAATTGAAGATTTTTGTAGTAGTTAATTAAACCAAAACTTTTTTATTACTTGAGCACTGCTTTTCTTTTTCTACTCATCTTTCAACTGGTTAAAAGTTATGACATTAATATTAATGTAATATTACTAAGAAACAAAGGCAATACTAAACAATAGTGTGCAGTTCAAGAATTTCACCGTTTAATATGAACTTGCATAAGAAGGTAAGTAATTTCTTTATCATTCTCAATTCTAACATAGATGAAGGCGGGCTGCGGCGGATTGCATTGCATTGCAAAAATCCTGCTGAATCACTTTCAATGAAAAAATAACACATGTCAGGCGGGGACCAAATGTGCGCAAGCCCAATGTTTTACACAGAAAAACAAACACACACAGAAACACACACACACAACACAGAAATACACACAGAAACAGAACACACACAGACACACACACACAGAAAACAGAAACACAGTGTGTGTTTGGATACAGTAGAAATTCAAATTCGAATCTGTCTGAAACAATTTGGGTTGCGGCGCAGTCTGCCACACTTCTAAATGTGCTTAATTTGCGCGTAGCTTAAGGTTGAATTTCACGTCATAAAACGACAATGGTAGGTTCTACCACAGTGAAGGAATTGTGTTGACAAAAAGGGTAAACCGATTCCGAGGTTGAGTCGACATATATACAGTGGGTAGGTACTTGTGGTACCCACATGGCATAAAGTAGTTCTGTAAATGAGTGTGTTCCCACTCTCGTTTGGTTTGACTAATTGGCTCGACGGCGGCGGTGCGGGTGGCTGCACAGATTGCCGGCACACCTTCCTTAACACTCGGCAAGCCGCTGCCAAGCTCACGTTTGGCAGCTTGGCTGTGCCACAGAGTAGGAAGTTACAGAAGATTCGTTGTTGGTATTTATATCAACCAGTAGGGAGGCTATTTTAACTGCCTGTGAAAACTGTTTGGCAAATCAGCAACATTAGTCATCTACTACTACCACGGTTTGATTCATTATCCTGCGTCATCTTTACTCCTATAACTGTTCAAGGATCGTGGCCAAAATACGAACTAACTTCAGTTATTTAATATTTTCAAAACAATTTCATAAAACACTTCCACAATGGCAAATCAACAACGTCCCTGTCATCGTCATACAAGCGCTAAAAGGTCCTTGAAATTACAAGTAGTTGCAAGTATTTTTGCAGCGTCATTTTGTGAGATATTATTTATTATGTTTAGTAAAACCACCTAATATGAACCAGTCAGGGTGCGCGCGGATGTAGTTGTATCTTCTGGGCTCCCGACTCATGGTAGTAGTAGGAACAGTGGGTTTTTAGTCGGTTAGAGTCCGACATAACCCTCCGCTCGCCCCAGACGGAGGGTAGCTCTGAGGATTTTCAACACCCAAAATAAAGGTAACATAAGAACCCCTGCACCACATTTTGTATGGAGTGGACTTATTGTTCCTCTTCAACACAATGTCGCACACTTGGTGCTGGTTGAAGTACCTCTAGAGTTACGAGCATATTGTGGCTAATATTTATTGTGGTTTTTGTTGCCTCAAGGAATACACGAGTATTTGTTGGACTTTCGTTTTTGTGACGAATAAGGTAGGTACTTAAATGAAATCCTGATGCTTATTTTCTGCAAATATGTAGGTACCTACTTTACGTGGTCTTTGTGAAGGATACATATTATCCTTCACACAAGAAAGGAGGTGTCTGATGAGATGACAAGTACCAGAGAAGTATGGAAAAAAAGAACATGCTGCGCCGACCCCAAATAAATAGGGATAAGGGCAGGAGAATAATGATGACGATGTAGGTACCTACTTTCAGGGTATTTTGTCAGCCAGTAATTTAAGCAGTACTATTAGCAGTAGTATTTATTCTCGAATAATCTTTAAAAGAAACCGCAAATACTAAAAGAAAACTATTCAAATCTAGCTAAACGTGTCGACTTCACAACTAATATTGTAAAAAGCCTGTGGCAGCCAACAGCATGTTACTATGACAAGTTACCAAGAAACTTCGCACGAACTGCGATACATTATAAACCGCTTGAAAACTGACCGAGACGGGGCGATGGTCGAGCAATGCTAATACTAAGATAGTAGCACTTTTGGAGAATGTCATGTGACAAAAGAACATCGAAGGGTGGAGAAGGGCTTTTCCTATTCAAATACTGAGTTCCTGGTGAGACAATCATCTTGCCATCTCTCGTAGAATGAAAGAAGAAAATAGCAAATTGATTTGCCTTGATATGCCCCAATTTGCTGGTTTATGTTTTTTATTCGCTTGGTCTGAAACCATATGTACTCAGTCATTCATCACACACCTAAACCTCACTTACACACCACATACATGCACAAGACTCACTACACACACCAACTGTGTTATGTGCTAGCGCGGGCTTCACAACAGAAGTCACATTTTGGCTGAAAATATGCTACGAGATCAACCTGAGCTTGCAGATAATTTACGGGAACATGCACTATTTGGAGGTTTGTGTTTTGTTTATTACAGTAGGTATATTATTCAAATTCAAATTATTTATTGCAATCCATAATGTACATATACAGGTGGTAAAATACAATTAAGAAGAAACAATTATGGACCCTGTCGGGCACAGCAAAATTAGATAAATAGGTAGGAGAGAGGAAGAGCGCTTTTATCAACTTTCCATAACACACAATTTATTGTATTTATATAATTAATTTATTAAGGAATTAATTATTATATTTGATTATATCATTCGTTTCTATATTCTATCTATTTATAATATTATGATATTCCAGTTATATTTTATTTAATGGGTGCATTTTTATTATTTAAACCGTTTAATTCCGTAAGACTAAAGGAAATTGGAAATTAAATAGATTATTTTATTATATTTATATCATTGCTTTTTATTGAAATTTATTATTTTATTTGGTTATAACCAAAATAAATAAATAAATAAATAAATTAGTGATATATCACTCATTTATTTATTATATGTATTTATTATTTGTAATAGGGTGCATATTTGTTATTTTAAAATGACATATTTTTACTATGCAATTTATTGTTTATTTAATATATAATAATAGTGAAGAGGCAAAACCAGAAATAGGTTGGTATTTCTATAGTACAATTAGTCAAATTATCAGTCAAAGAATAGTTAAATTTTGTCATTAAAATATTCGTCTAATGAGTAATAGCTTTTATTAATTAAGAATTGTTTTACTTTGCTTAAAAATATATTAGATTTTTCTATTTGTTTTAAGTTCTTTGGTAATTTATTGTATATTTTAATTGACATAGAATAAGGACTGGAAGAGTGCATTTTAAGATGGGACTGAGGTAAATTTAATCTGTTCTTATGACGGAACGAATGGCTTGTTTGTGTATCTCCTCGTGTTTTGTATGTATCAGGATATTTACACTAGGGTTATACTGTATTCGTTCATCTTCTGTTAATATTATAAACTAGCTGACCCGCGCGACTTCGTCTGCGTAACATTTTTGATTAATGCTCCGCTCCTATTGGTCGCAGCATGTTATATGTATAGCCTTCCTCGATAAATGGGCTATCCAAAATTAAAAGAATGTTTCAATTGGAACCAGTAGTTCCTGAGATTAGCGCGATCAACGAAACAAACAAACGAACTCTTCAGCTTTATAATATTATATGTATAGTATAGATATGAAACCAAATACTTTTACAACACGAAACGAAAGACAACAACCAACATAGATGCAGTTTACCCGGCGAGGGTCATTCTTACACGGAAAATCTTAACACCGCGATTTAGAAATTGGCGTCAAATGAACAACGCCATCTATCGAGCAAGGAGTAAAACTGCTAAAATTTAATCCATGGAAAGCAACCAAACAAACAATATAGGCTATGAAGATTTTCACAGCAGCGCCATGTAAAGTACCTTTTACTATCATAACTTTTTGAAAAACCCGATAAGTCGATTTAAAGTTATCTTGTGAGCACTTCATCTTTATTCATTAGTACCATTTTAGTTAAATAGATGTCGTTGCATGTATCTTAAGTAATGATGATGATCGCTTCTTGAACACTTTAAATTCATATATCTTTTGATTAAGAGCATGGATTGCAATGAAACAAAAATTAATACCTTTTCTAAGTTACGCAACAATACTTTTGTATTGAAACTAACCACATTGGTTTTGTAATTTTCACGTGATACTTAAACAAACAAACATAGCCGAAGACTCACAGACTGCAGACAAACATACAAAAATTCTAAAAATAGTAGTAATGGGTCTCTACTATTTTTTTTTCTAAATATTTTCAATGTACAGAAACGCCACGTATACAAATTTATTATATGTATAGAAGATAGATAGATATAGATAGCAATATAGACTTATATTGGTAGGTGCCCTTTTTTTAAAGCCCTAACTCATAAGAAATGTTAATACGAGAAGTTGAATACGTCATTTTTTTTCTGTTTAAAATCAACAATTATAACTTTTAAAATGGTAGCCTAGTCGCTATATGTATATTAGGACGACGCCTTACGGTTAGACATACATTTCAAAAAATCTGAAAAAAAAAATTGATCAAGTCTGGCTTTATTGTGCAATAGTTAAAGTACATAAAAAACTTTCCAATGATATATCGCATGTTGTTATTGGTTCCTAGACTATTTTGCCCGTCCTCCTTTACCTTAGCTTATCTTGTAAGTCGAAGGAGACTAGTCTGCACGTCACGTGGAATCCTAGTGTGGTGGCTAGTGATATTTTGTAATGCTCCCTTTAACAATAAAGCTTTTTATTATTATGTAGCAGCCCAACATAATTTCACCATGGACCTGAATGAGACTCGCATCCACAAGTGAAGCATGATACAAAAAGGAGTAGGACAATACTCAACAGTGCAGCGGTGGGTAGAACAAGGCTGCCGATTATATGATGATGAGCGGCATGGGACATAAGTTAAAGTTTGATTGGGACCAATTGTACCATTGGTATCCCACAGAAAAACACCATATTGCACTTCATTAATCCCCGTATCAGAACTCAGTCTTACTTGCAGTACCGTTCTCTCAAAGAATAGAATAGAATAGAATATACTTTATTGTACACCAAAATTGATACAGAACGGTTTACAAAATTGTTAATTTTATGGTGGTGTGTAAAGTGTGAAAGGTTTTAGTATTTAAGCGAGACTTTGGTTAAAAGAACTTGTTCGTTCACCGACACCAACATTATAAGGCTTAAGAATTCTTGAACTTGTTCTAGTTGCAAATATATTTAAGTAGACGGTAAGCTTGTATGCGCTGAAAGGTGGAGTCTGAGAAGATTTGCATCGAGATAGGTACAAAGTTGCTAAAGATTTACCACTTCTGAAAACTTAGTGAAGTTGAAACTGACCACAATTTATTTCTGAGAGAGTGCACGGTGTACTTAATATCTTAAATACAAATGTTTTCATAGTACAGTCAGTATCTCAGTTTTATAATGGAAATGCTTGAAAATTTAAGGCTTTGGTGAAGTTCTAAATTACAACAAGCAGCAAGATGGTCAAGTCAAGAAGATTGTATGTAGTACGCGCAACCAGCGTGTGTATAAATGACCATATTATATTATGTATAATCATAAGGCTCTTAGCAGGTGGCGTTCCAAAGTTTCTCTCTACCCATGGGAAAAAGTAGTGAGTTTACGTATGAATGTATGTAGCAAGATGGGTTTATACCCACTTCTGGTCTTCAGGAGATCTTGAAATCTGATGATATTGCCCAATATTAAAAACAAATTGCGTAATAATACAATAAAATTGGCCAGACCGTAGTCGCTCGCAGCACTCATTAACATCCGCGACTGTTAATCACCGCACAAACGCTACACGAGTGTGAGCTGACCGAGCGCGCAGATATTTGATGCCACACGCGCTCACCACTACGCCCACAACGACAGCGCCTAGAAGCTAGTTATTAAATTTAATAAGATGAGTGGAAAACTATTCTTGTGCAATCAGTCAACGAAAGGTTAATGGTAAAAGAAGTCTACATACAACAACTTGATGATCTAAGTTCACATACACTTTGCTACCTCTGAGTATACTGAGTACACTTTGCTACCTCTGAGTATACTGAGTACACTTTGCTACCTAAAAATGCAGAGTATTCGTTACTAGTATGTTACGCGTAGGTATGCAGTGCTCCGCTAGTCCACTTCTCTGACTGGCTGCATCAGCAACGCAAGCATGTCATTGCTAGTAGTTGCAATCTATCGAGAGCGTTGTTTATACAAGGTGTTGCTTTACATCCTCGTCAAATTCAAGGAGTTAACTATGCTAATGATTCTCGACCCGAATCAATAATAAAATGGGTAGGTAATTTTTATATTTTTTTCTTAATATTGGAAATCGATAAATGTACACCACCCGTATTAAAACGCGGCCCGTCTAAAACTAGCCCTATAACCGCGCTTTCACACACACAAACAAACGCAGACGTTTATTCGATAAACGGGTGATTCGTCTCTTTTGAAAAGGGCTTCATTCAGAAATAGTGTCAAATTAAAACAACAAAAAAAAAGCAGCGTTTATTATTATTGACCAGGTACCGTAATTTATATTGATTATTTACGTCTACTATGACAACCACCTGAGTTTTGACGAGATTGCAAAACTACACCTTGTTCTTGTTTTTTTTTGTCTTTTGTATGCTTTTACGTGGACGAATATCGAGATAAGATACCATCGTCATGTAAATATTTGTCCCAGTTTTTTAACATATTCGCAGGAAGACTATTGTCCAAAACTGGACTCAATTTGTCCTGTTAGTTAGTCACAAAAGCAATTTAAATCCTTTTTCAATTCAGTTTACATTCATGAATAAACAAAAACCTTTTACCAATAGGTAGGTTTGTTTGTTTTTATTGAACGAACGCGGCTGCTGGTTGCTGGAACCGCTGCTGGTTTTACGGATGTATATGTAAACCAGCAGCCGTAAACAAAACGAGATAACACCGTTTCAAACAAAACAAAATTCAAATAACATAATAGCAGTTGTGCATTTTAATAAATTAAAACATAAATCATTATGTCGTCGCTTGCACACGTCCAGTGCGCTGTTGTGTGAGCAAATGTTTCACAACATTCAGATGTAAGGATGTATCTGCGGACTTATCCTGCGCTGTGTGGGTTATAGGAATCAGTTACTGGTTTATTATAAAGATAGAACCTCTATTGATAAGCATGAGCAGCTATCATGACCACCACCTTGAGAAAATTAAGACGTAATCCAACTTGCTTGGAGGTAGATTGGTGACCGCTATACCAATTACTTTAATGCAGACCTTTCTGTGTTTTAACTGAATTCATCTCATTCAGCATTTGCAAAAATAAGAGTATGAATTATTTAGATTTATTTTCAATGGATACAGCTCTAAAATCGATCACGTTTTTAGACAGTGTCCTTTCTTAGCTTTCTCTCTATAGATTAATAAATTAATCACCAACTAGCGAATTACATTGACTTTTCACCGGAATTAAACAAACTAGCCTAATATGCCACTTAAACTGTATACAACATTTTCTGCTTTATCGTATTATTGTATTCCATGTTGTTTTAATAAGATGTTACAAATTGTTTAGCACCTCTGCCGTACTAACGAGCCCATCACCTCTCGATTGTTCTGTTAAAAAAATCCTTTATGTTTCTTGTCGCGCTGTTCATTTTAAAGTGTCAGTGCAAAATAATATGCCTTTCTCACCTCACATTACTGCTTGCTTACTCACACAGTTGTTTACCGCTCAGTGTCGAATAATTGCTGCACTCCAACAATAATAGTCGCCGTTTGCTTATTTCAGGTATATTTATTTTCTAACCACCCTGTTTTAGTTAATATTTTTATGATATTTTAATGTGTTGTGGTTTATTTTATTGATCCATATTCTGTTGTTGATTGTTTCTTGAGTGATGGCTACTATCAATTTACCTGGTTTAAACATATTTTATCAGAACGTTCGTGGTCTACGAACTAAAACCGACACTTTTTATCGTCGAATGGTAGCCAGCTCATTTGATGTTATTGTTCTCACTGAGACTTGGTTGTTGGATGGTATTTTGAACTCGGAATTTTTTGATGAGTGGTATATTGTATGGCGCCGGGATCGGGATTACGCTCTGACTGGACAGTCACGTGGTGGAGGAGTTCTGATAGCTGCTCGTCGAGAATTTTCAGTAACATGTCTACAAAATTTTCATTCCACAGCTGAAGTTCTCGGGATAAGCATACACTTGAAAAATTCGAATACGCGTAACTATTTTAACTTACATTAGCTGTATTTATTTATGTATGCCAAATCTTTGTCTTTCCTTTTCTTCACAGTTGACGATTTTTTTTCGAATTTAAATCGGACCGTGATTGGTAACAGTTCTGATAAATTTATTATTATAGGTGATTTCAAAATGAGCGAAATAAGCTGGGTCCCATCTGACAATATATCGTCCCAACGAATCTTAAGAGCAGTGACGAAGTGCTATTTGGAGATGAGCTATGTACTTTTGATTTTGGTCAATATAATGGCGTGACTAACAGATACGGTAAAATACTTGACTTAGTCCTCTCGAACCTGGCGGTCAACGTGACTGAAAGTTCAAGCCCAATACAATGGATCTTGTTGAAACACCTCCCCTTGAGTGTGCGTCATGTTTAAAATTTTTATATAATAAAAGTGATTATGAATCCATTAATCGTGGCATTTGTAAAACTGACTGGGAAAGTGAGTTCGCAGTAAGGTCAGTAACGACGAGTGGACGATTCTGTTGTTCTGTTTTTTCAATAACTTTATCTATAATCTTCAATCGAATTATATACCTCAGAAACTTTGTCGAAATAAATCATATCCAACCTGGTACAGCTCCTCATTGATAAAAACAATAAAAGAGAAATATAAATACTTTAAAAAACTTTAAACCTATGGCAATAAAGCCGACGAACTAACGTTTAAACTTCTCCGTGATAGGGTAAAATATTAGAAAGTCAGTGTTACGCAAATTATTTGAAACCTACCGAAACGTCTATTAAAACTAACCCCTTACATTTTTTGACTTTTGTTAAAAAATTACATAATTTAAATGCAATCCCGAGCACGTTCAATTTTAACTACGAAACACTGCGTACTGGTATCCATATGTGAGGCATTTTCAACTTATTTTCACTCTACTTTTTTAGATCCCAGTCATAGTCATGGTGGTACTCTTCACTCCACTGGTGTCCACTTCTATTACTGAATCTTCAAACCTGCCGTCCGATATCTGTCGTATCACGGTGAATATTGAAGACTAACGAACTTGTTTCGTAAATTAGTTAGATACATCGAAAGCGCCAGGCCCGGATAATATCTCATCCAAGCTTCTCGTACGTTGCGCTGCATCTATTGCACTTCCTATTTAAATTCTATTTAAAAAATCTTTAGATACTTGTGTTGTCCCTAAACTTTGGAAATCGGCATTCATAACGCCTGTACATAAGAAAGGAGTCAAAACAGAAATTACTAATTAATAGACCGATATCCAAATTGTGTATCAATGCCAAGGTTTTTGAAAGGATTATTTATAATCAGGTTTATTCTGCTCTGGAACAATCGTTTAGTCCCTTCCAACACGGCTTTCTTAAAGGTAAATCCACTGTCACCAATCTTATTTTGCTTAAT
Organism: Standfussiana lucernea; assembly: GCA_964057025.1. Classification (NCBI taxonomy): domain Eukaryota; kingdom Metazoa; phylum Arthropoda; class Insecta; order Lepidoptera; family Noctuidae; genus Standfussiana; species Standfussiana lucernea. Next base: position 15,119,441 of record OZ059805.1, read on the forward strand.
AACTACATCAACGACGCAATGGACCGCGGTAAACAGGTCGATGTTGTCTACACAGACTACAATAAATGTTTCGACAGAATCGACCACGTCGTCCTATTACGGAAGTTAGAGGGCATCGGTATACGCGGGGACGTACTCAGATGGTTTTCCTCTAGAAAACAGGTCGCAAGCTGTGGTATTGAATAATTATATATCTAGCTGGGTCTTAGTCCCCAGCGGAATTCCCCAAAGGTTCGTTGTTCGGCCCGTTATCATCGTCGTTATCGTCGTCGTTATCATCTATGTAAACGACATTGACTCCTATCTGACCTCATCCAACTACTGTGCTTCACTTCCGATATGAAAATTTATACTACCATATCATCCACTGCTGACATGATCGCATTTCAAACTGACTTACAGTGTCAAGACATTGTAAGTCAGTTTTTGGCAGTATACTTCAAGAAGTATACTGCCAAAAAAGCAAGCTTGATCTCAATCCCATAAAATGCTCAGTTGAAACGTATTCCCGTGGACGGTCACTCCTAGCCACAACATATAATCTTGGTGGTCATATACTACCTAGATGTATTCGTGATCTGGGGGTCCATCACGATTCCAAACTTATTTTTGATAAGTATGTTGATACCATCGTCGCCAAAGCCTCGAAATCCCTTGGTTTCATAATACGATTATCCAAGTGCTTCACACAAGCTAAAACGTTAAAAATCCTATACTGTACTTTTGTTAGAATACACATCTGAAATATAGTAATAATCCATGCTACCTATCATAAATATATTGACCGTATTGAGCGCGTACAAAAAAGTTTATAAATTTTTATGTTTTCATCAAAGGGTACCATTGATTAATCGTCGTGAGATCTCCGATTGTATATTTTTGTTGAAGACGGTTCGAAGTGACATAAATTGTTCTGATATTTTGTCATCTTTCTACTATAACGTTCCAAGAAAGACCAAACGGTTCAATCCACCATTACGGGTGCCATTTGCAAATACAAATTACAGACAAAATTCGTACGTTGTGCGTGTAAGTAAGTATTTTAATAGGGTGTGCAAACAGTTCGACTTTGATCTTTTTGAAACAAGTGTGACCTCGGCAAAAAAGTGTATAACAATGAATTTCTTTAAGGCTTAAATTCTTTAAACTTTGTTTTTAATTCTTTAATTTGAATTTTAACATCTTGTTGTTAATTTAATTTGTTAATTTTAATATCTCAGGTGATGATCTACCTGCATATTTCTATTTCTTTTTCTATTTATCGGACTTAATTTAGCAGTGTGTATTTCTTGTTCCACAGTAAATTTATACACAAGTAAATTTATAGACAAGCTCTAGACGTGAAGACCTGTAATTGGCTGTCAGATTATCATATTGTTTTATATTATTATTGTATGTAGCTGTAAGTCTTCCAAATTTTTTAAATAAATATTTTAGTATCACGTTAGTAAAGTCAGCAATATATATAATATGCAAACATTAATGATTCAAGAATCCTTATTGTTTTCCGATGATCATCTCAGCTTAATATTGTATCGTCGGCGACAGAGGTAAAACTTTGCTCATAGATTATTGGCGATATGGCGATCAGTTGGCTTGATTTGTGGACTTTATCATAGGTTTGCATTTTTATGGTACGAATACTCACTTCGCTAACAAAAAAGAAAACACATACCTAACATATAAAAGGTAAAATTATTTCAAAATAAAAATACAAAATGTTCTAAATAACATTTCCTTGACATAAGGTATGATATGGTAGTGCTGGCTGTGTTGTGCCGCTCGCAGTAGAAGGCGTGCGCAAGACTGGCTGTGACGGCGATGCCCTAACACGTCTTCATGTTTATCTAGTGCCTGTGACCTAAGGTTGTGGAACAGCAGTAGTTGCTGCAGTAGCGGCAACAGTAGTAGGAGTAGTATTAGTGGTAGGAGCAGAAGTGGTAGTGGCAGCGTCGTACCGCGCCCTGTAGTAGGCCCTGGCCAGTCTGGCGGTCACGGCGATGCCTTGCCATGTTTCCTCGTTGATCTGGTCCACGAACTGTGGTGGCACCAGGAACCCGTATCCGTAGCCCGGCAGCTCCAGTGTGTACGAGAACGGAACTCCCACCGCCTGCGACAAGACAGTATAGTTATAACATTTTATTAACTCGTTATTCGAGGCACGGAAGAATTTCCAACATCCAAAGACCAACCTTGGTATGCGCTACTTAACCTGGATAGACCGAACCGTGCTGCTGTTATTATTTAGCCACGAGCTCCTCAAAAGTAGACTTAAAACATGCACGTCAGTAAAACCGTCATTCAGAAGTCAAAAATCGGATACAAAAGATAACAGGCAACCCTGCCATCCGATAGCTTATAAATAGACATTTCAGTTCAAGCCCCAAATACCGAACATCCTCATTACGGTGATCCTGTGTGTATCCCGGTAAAGCCCGCGCCTGATCTCGCCGCGCAATTGGCCCGGGCCCGGCTTCACGCACGCGTTCCTCTGCCGCGCCATTGAGTGATACGCTACGTTGGGCTAAGCATCTGCCGTCGAAATGTTGCCGGCTTTTGTTTTTCCTTATCTGTCGGGGCTAGTTTTATTGGCAGGTCTTTTAATTAATCTTTCGCAGTCGATATTGGAGTCTTGTGTTACTCTTACTATATCTTGTAACCATTCAATGAAAAGAAAATGACTGTTTTAGTTACCAAATTTATCGTACTTATGGCATTTTAATTTGATAAATAAGTAAGAAGTAAAGGTAAGGTAGGCCTCCAGTAAAACATTGTCATCGCGAAAGCTGACGTACTACTAGGCTACAATCTTAAATTAAAAATAGCATTGTTATTCATGAGCCACAATTTTTGCCGATACACAATTATCAACGTTCATAACAAATTATGAGTTCTGATCACGACCAAGACGTTCACACCAAATAAAAAAAAAGATCTTTGTATCTATCACAGCTACACCAATGCAAGCCATGTTGAATACGTGCTCAGAATGTGTGACTACAATAAATCAGCAGTAATCGATGTCCATCATAACGTTGTTATCAAAAACACAATAAATCCTGAGCGATAAGATAAGTTTGCTCGATTGCAACAGACGCACGGAACGAGTGTTCATCATTATGGTATAATCGTTATTTTTTTAAATATTGTTGGCGAATTAAAAATACATAACATGCATCTGTTAAGATTTTTAATTGAGCCATAAGGATTAAAATAAAATAAAACTCTGATTGCTTGCAAATTGAAACAAATATTCTCCATATTTTTCGTATTAAATAATGTATCAATAAGTGGAATTACCTGACCATAATCCTGGGCACTTCCTGAACTACCGTACAGGATAGTCGCACTGTTTCCTACGCTGTAGTAATTAGCCTGAGGCAACTTCAGCGCATCTATGGTGGCTCCCATGGCGGCACCAACGTGGTGCAGCTGAGCGGCGTTGGGTGGTAGACTGTAGTCCCCATAACCGAACAACACCCAGTTCCCATGACTGTGAATATCCATGTATATCTGGATCCTGTCCAAAAACTCCTTGAGTATGTCCCTGATGTACCCGGTCTCGGGCTCCGAGAAGGGGTAGGTTCCAGGGTAGGTCAAAGCGCAAGGGTTGCTGGAGACTCCAGTGGTATTGAAAGCGACGTCAAAGTTCCTGTTGCCGTCAACTCCCCAGCACTCCTCACCGACTGCCGCGTTGACCGATCTTGTCTTACGCCAGAGACGAGTCTGAAAGGAATTGATTTTTAAGTATTACGTTACTATGATATGATAGATACGTGGACAGGCCTCGGTGGTATAAAATTGTAGACTGATGAGACAGCAAAGGTCATAGGAAACCGTTAAAAATGAGAAGGACTAAAGTAATCGTTATAGCAATGTTTGATGAAGGTTAATGTGGACATTAGTCTCCCTCAAGCATCTGCGTGTATCAAGCATTTTCAGCTACATGATGATGATATACAGTCCAATGGAGAAAGTTATTTAGTTTGATGGTGTGTACCACGCCCTTAAAATTATTAATTTATTTTGGATTTCACTTCTGCAGGTACACACAGTGAACTCACGGTTTCATGTGAGTACTCGTAGCCGTCGGGGTTGGCGAGCGGCATGATGATCCAGTCCACGTCAGTGCGCAGGTCGCGGTCCTGGTTGCGCAGGCTCTCCACCAGCCGGTACACGGAGTACAGCGCCACTGGGGTGGTGACCCACTCGCGCGCGTGGATCATCGCGTTCATGAAGTAGATCGGCTTGCTGGGGTCCGCGAAGTTCGTCGTTGATATCTAGTACACATATGTACATCACAGTCAAGTTTAAAATGTAAACAACTGATTCTGTAAAGCCAGATGAAGAAATGATACAAACCTTTAAGTACTTGATATCTCGTTGTTCATAACTTTTTCCCGCGTTGACTATCGTCACCAAGTCGGGGTGCTGTGCCGCTATTCTCTCCATGTACTCATCGATCTGATAACCAAAGATAGTCAGAATATTATTACGGCCTCGTTGGTTTACAAATCAGCCACGGAGTCTAGATGCGTTCCCTGGTGATGGCAACAGGATCGCCCTCTATTACATGGGAATTAAACATAACTCGCAAAATCTGGTTGTATTAATAGGAACACCTTTGCCTAACCCTTCGAGGATTACAGGTGTATCATACCTATGAAGCACTGTGTGTTTTGTAATAGAATCGGTAACTTTCGCCAGACGTTCAAGCAAGATAAACAAACCCAAGGTTACATACTTCAGTATATCGCAAGTAATCCTGGAACACCATCCTTTGAGCTTTAGTACTTCTCCACATTGCTAACTCTTCATCGTGTTCTTCGAGGGCTCTAAAAAATTAAATATAATTAAGAGCATTGCGAATGAGCAGATGTCTATCATTTGCTAAAGGTGTGTTTTGTTATGAGGGAATAAAATATTAATATTCAAAGCATTATTTTCATTTATAGCTAACGGTTCGTGAAATTGACTGCAGTGTAGATGAAATAGTGCTGGCATTTATGATTTATTTCGTTTTCATATCAAAATATTTTGTTGAAAGATTTTTTGCGGACTATTTTTCATAGACGATTTTTTTTACTATGTAATAATTATACATATATTCATAAGGAAGCGGTGAACCTTCATCGATGCCTTATCTTTCGAAGAAGCAGGCTTAAAATTATGGTATTCTGGTTTTGGTTTTATATTGGTTAAATTCTGAACCACAAATCCCTCACTCACCTGGCGACATTGTCGACATGCACATAGTGCGACAGGCCGGCGTCGTCCAGCGCTTGCAGCAGCGCCGGTTCGTGGTCGCGCTCCACCATGAGTAGCGCCGCGCGCTCGCCCGGCGCACCGTACTCCCACGTGTCCAGCTCCAGTGGCTCCTCAAGCCGCTGCAACAGGTCCGCATCCGCGGAGTCACGCAGCCACACACCGTGCACTCGGTAGCTGGAAGGTGGAAGGGTTTATATGAGAGCCTAGCCAAGCGCTTCTAGAGCATCCAGCGCCGCCACCAGCCCCTGCAGCATCTACATACAATGCGTCGCCGAGCCACATGCCGTGCACTGCGTAGCTGGAAAGTGGAGTGGGTCTTCTTCTTTATCGTGTGGTTACTGCCTAACCTGGTGTCAGAGTTTTTTTTTATGCCGCCCATGGGCCTCTGACTTGGCTTTACATACCGTCGAGAAATATCTCTCAGGTATGCTGGTTTCCTCACGATGTTTTTCTTCAGCGAAGCTAGTGATAATTATTCAATACGCACATGATTCCGGAAAATCAGAGGTGCGTGTCCTGGGTTCGAACTCGAGACCTGTGACTTGGCAGTCCAACGGTCATACCACTAGGCTATCACAGCTTGTGGAGTGGGTTATCTGAGAGCATTGCGGGCCAATTGAGCTTACCGTTGAATTATCAACTTTCGACGCTAAATACAAAATTTCAAATCTTACAGCAAGCAATCCAGCATCGGGTCGCTGCAGCAGCGCCGCGTCCGATAAGTATGCGCCCTGCACTGTGTAGCTGGTAGGTAGGGTTGGTTTATAGCCAAACTAGTCGGCTCGAGACTTATAGATATTTTTTACTACATCCACGGTAATTGGCACGATAAAGGAAGTGCGTGACGAAGTTCACTCATTCCGTGTATATAACGATACTTATAAATAAAGTCTCATAATAAATTAGGGTCTACCTGGAGTACGCGTCATGTTTCCCGGCGAGTGCCAGGCTCACCACAGCCGCACACAATATCAACAACTGTCTGGTCTCCATCACTGCACACACAACCGTCCTACTTGCAAAACGATCTTGAAACAAAATTGTTCCAGTTTTTCTTTATCTTAATCTAAATTATAATGTGAGACTTTTGAATTTTATCTAGATATTTATTGGATCTGAACTAACCGATGAAAAGATAATCACTTTTATTGTTTGATAAACGCCGATATGTGGATTTGGTTATGTCTGTACCTACTGTAAAGATTTGATATAATAATGATTCCTTCATAAGCAAAATATTATTATTATAACATTTCAACTCTTGACTCTGTACTCTGTTATGACATAAAAGTTGTATTATTCACTCAGACCTTCCGGAATAAAATGTCTATATGATGTATGAAACTACATCATCACCCGTGGCGAAGTTTGAAAGAACTAAATGGTCACACAGATGAACTGGAAAAGTGTTTGTATGTACATATGTACATGATAGTATGTCTTGTCACATCCAGAAGAATAATTATAATGTTCCGCTTTCCTCTCAGTAGAAACATTTGATTTTCATTTGCCTACTTATATTGAATTAGAAAACATTTCCACGGTTCTTGATATTGTTATATATGTCGGAGAAAGCGATAACTTTTAAACATCAAGTTGCTGATTTGACCATTGTAGTAGGGGTAAACGCCGTGACGTCAGATGTTGTTTTAATGGCGGCACGTGGACAGAGTCGTTTTGTAGAGTGGGGATTGTGCCGAGATCACTTTTGCTCGGAACTCCAACCAAGTCACTCCTTCAGAACGAAACTGTCGGTTTGCCCATTTTGTGGAGATTATTTGTTAGTGTTATTTAATGTAAATTTGTGTTAAATAATAAACTGTGATTTTTGTGTACCGAAACCGAAACTATTATTTTAACATTTCATCATGAACCCGGTACCACCGAACCCTAATGACAACGGCGCTATCGCTCAGCCATCGCTTACGCCGTCATCAGAATTGGGATCTGGACTCGATTCCCACTGGCGTGCTATGTTCGAGATGCAGCAGAAGAACATGATGCAGCTGATCGAAGCCATCAGGACACCAACAGTGGCACCTCAGATCATGCTGCCAGAAATTAATCCGGAGCTACCAGATACCGATCCACGTGCTTGGTGCGATACTCTCGATATTTGCCTCGACGAACGTCCATTGGAGGGTGCATCGCTTATTATAGCTCTGGCGAGTGCAAGTCTGAAGCGGAAGTTCGATCGCAGTACCGGTGAGGGCGCCACTGATGCAAAGCGTTTAAAGCCACAAACTTCCACTATGTTCACGTGCCATAAGTGCGGAAAACCGGGACACAAAGCGGTGAACTGTCGTTCGAAGTTTACGCAGCCTGCTGGAGCTAACGCCCAGAAAACTACACCGGCAGCGACTTCATCGGGTTCCAGCAAAAGAATAACGTGTTTCCGTTGTGGAGAAGCCGGACACATCTCTACGAACTGCCAACGCGGCAGTGCGGGTGGCGCGTCATCGTCGGCGGGCAGCGCTGCCAACGCAACGGCGGAGCGACGCGTCGATAGCTGCGAAATAGCAGGTGTTTGCGGGCAATTGGAACAATCCGGTGAGTCGTTTTCATTTTGTTTTGATTCCGGCGCCGAGTGTTCTCTCGTTAAACAAAGTGTAGCTTATAAATTCTCGGGCAAACGTTCACTTTCAACCGTGCAAGTAATTGGTATCGGTAATAATTCGAATGTTTTTAGCACTGAACAAATTCTTAGCGATGTTGTGGTCGACAATAACGAACTGTCAATTTTATTTTACGTACTACCCGACGATTGTATGAAATACGATGTTATGATCGGACGCGATATTTTGACACTTGGTTAAACGGTACATTTAACTGAATCTATCCTACGTATTTCGAAAGTCACAAATGTAGGTTGTTGCGATTTACCTCCCGTAATTGATCTTTACAATGTTGATTCTGATATTTCAAACGAAAACAAGGACCGGTTGACGTCCCTTTTGAATGAGTATTCGAATGCTTTTATCAATGGTTTACCGTTAACTCGAGTGACTACGGGTGAATTAAACATTCGATTAGTGGATCCAGCACGTACGGTACAACGTCGCCCACATAGGCTTAGTCTCCATGAGCAGCCAGCACTATTAAAGCTTTGAAGTCCAGCGTTGCTTTATTTGGCTCTCCTAGTCGTATAATTGCCGACCAAGGTCGTTCCTTTGCCAACAAAGTGTTGAAGGAGTTTTGCGATTCACACATTTCCTTGCATTTTAATTGCTACGGGATCTAGTCGCGCGAATGGTCAAGTCGAAAGGGAGATGGGTTTGTTAAAGGGTATGCTAACCGCGGTAGAGACGTCGGAAAGGTCGTGGCAGGATGCTTTGGACGATGTACAGTTGGCTATCAACTGCACAATGAACCGTGTTACGAAATCAAGCCCCTTAGAGCTTTTGATAGGAAAAGTTGCTAGGCCTCTAACGCTAATGGCTTATAATGACCATGATGAAACCGGAATTGACCTAACAGAAGCGAGAGAACACGCGGTGGACGGTATTGAGAAGAGTGCGGCTTATGAAAAAGCCCGTTTTGACAAAAATAAGGCCAAAGTAGTTAATTTCAGTGTTGGTGATTTGGTTTTAATTCAAAATAAAGAACGGAATCAGACTAAATTAGACCCCAAATATAAGGGACCGTTTAAAGTTGTAGAAGTACTTGACGGTGATCGTTATCTTTTAAAATCTTTGATTGGTAATAGAACCTACAAGTACGCTCACGATCGTATACGAAAGATGCCTCTAAGTAGTGTTCCTAATGAGTTAAACGTAGAGGACGGTGATGAAAGTACCTCCACCGAGTAGTAGACACATACCATGGCTATTTGGTCGCACCGTACGCACTAGTGTGTAGTCGTAACTGCAGCTCACTTGTGAGCTGTTCAGGGGGCGATGGGCAGCTGGTGGTACGGCGGGGACCTGGGTCTCAATGGAGACTATTGTTGTTTTGGTCTTGTACTGACATGGGAGTCGCAGACTCTATGTGATGTGTGTGGTCGTATCACATGAGGTGATGACGATATGGGTGGCATAAGTGTCACTAGCTGCTGCGGCAGCTGGGCCATGAGCGTTGTATGTGATCGAAGTTGATTTAGTTGCTGAGTAAATATGATTGAGACTTAGAGGAACCTTTTGTTTGACAACTGTTATTTTCACGTTATGCTTTTCCATAAAGATGTGGTCAGGTTGACCGAGCCTGTACTGTTGCTCCAAATTTGACTGTTTGGTTACAGGTACTCACGAGGACGTGTAACTTGTACGGCTGGCCGTGTCGGAGAAAGCGATAACTTTTAAACATCAAGTTGCTGATTTGACCATTGTAGTAGGGGTAAACGCCGTGACGTCAGATGTTGTTTTAATGGCGGCACGTGGACAGAGTCGTTTTGTAGAGTGGGGATTGTGCCGAGATCACTTTTGCTCGGAACTCCAACCAAGTCACTCCTTCAGAACGAAACTGTCGGTTTGCCCATTTTGTGGAGATTATTTGTTAGTGTTATTTAATGTAAATTTGTGTTAAATAATAAACTGTGATTTTTGTGTACCGAAACCGAAACTATTATTTTAACATTTCATCATGAACCCGGTACCACCGAACCCTAATGACAACGGCGCTATCGCTCAGCCATCGCTTACGCCGTCATATAATTGTTTTCAAATGTCAATGATTATATCTGTGGGCGGATATGAGTATGACTGACCTATGAAACAAATAAAAATTGTGAACGAAATTGAAGAACAGTTCAACAATGCTTTGTTCAGATCGAATATCATTATATATAACAGAAACAAACGGTAGATAATTCTTCCTTAATAAATGTTACACGTTTTTTTCGGTATCTAGAGTCAACGAAGAAATATCTGGAGTGGTTTACTTCGGACATTGTTTTAAATTTCCTTTCGTTGAAGCAATTTGAAATAATGTAACAAAGCTATAGATGAATCGCTAAAATGAACATTTCAACACCAGCAAAAATTAACATTGTAACTCATATTTCGTGGCTTTACATGAGTCGCGTCAAACATTATTAAATACCCTGCAGTTGACTTTCAGTAACAATATTTTACACTAAAAAAATCCATGCGATGGAATTTAGATATGAGGTAGCAAAAAATAACTGCATTTTTTGTACAGCAAGAATATGATTGTAACTTAAAATTGGCCAAAAGTGAGTTAAAATGTTACTCCTTTCAGGTGTCGATTTTATTTTTATTTCATTCAAAAATAGTTGTAATAAAACACTTCACACGATTTCCATACAGAACGTAACAGAAGTCAATTTGTCAATCGCCGTGTTACGGCGTAGCAGTGCTACGTGGCTACGCGGCTACGACGTGCTACGCGTGACAGAGTGAATCTCTGCTTTGCTGTGAGTTGCGAGTTGCCGCCAGTGGATGGTTTATTTATGTTAGGTTAAGTTATTTGTCGCGACTGGAGCGAATACTAATGTTGATGGAGATCGTCTGTGCTGTGTGAGTGAATAGTGGGCTTGTTGGAACTTATTCACTTTCTACTGAATTATGTCAATAGAATATTAGATTAAGCTAGTAGTTTTATGCCTGAAAAGTAAGATGATAATACCACAGTTCAATTATACTTGCCATTAGTAAGGCTGTAATAAATAAAACATTTATGTACTTAACGTTTAATAAAAGCATAAATTATTAATTTTACAGAATGATTCGTTGCTTTAAAATTAACTACATGGCCTGCCCGTATACATTGTGGAGCTGAACGTGAAATTGCTCATTAATTGAAGTAAATTGCCTTAATCATGTTGTTTGGCAGCCGATCCGATGTTTCAAGGTTATGTTACTACATATATGATGTTGCTATACTAATGATAATATGTCACGTTGTTGTGATACTTATATGTATACGTATATCATCTGCCTAGCCTTTTCCCAACTATGTTGGGGTCGGCTTTCAGTCTAACTGGATGCAGCTGAATACCAGTATATTACTTGGAGCGACTGCCTATCTGTACCTCCACAAACCAGTTAATACTGGGTAATGTGATACCCCTTGGTAAGACTGGTTGTCAGACTTTCGGGTCACTGACTACCTGTAACGACTGTCAAAGATCTGCAATTGGCAGCTGAGACCAAAGGCTTAACGTGCTTTCCGAGGCACTGAGGAAGTTCGGTATGTGTGGTTGGTCACCCATCCACGGCCCAACCCAGGCAAGCGTGGCTTAACCTTGACGATTGACCCGAGCGGCTGTTATTATTAAGTCTGCACAAGATGTAATTATTTTGACTTTAAACTTTGTTTCTTAGGGTAAACCACACATCGACTTCCCCCTCAGGACTGTACAAACTATCAACCCTTATCCATCCCTTGCAAAAAATTCCGACAACCATGATGCAAGAAATTATCTGAAGGTGTGCTCAATTCAGGACGGCAGTCGTAAATGGATTAAAACAAGGTAACATCAATCATCATTAATGTTTTTCAGTAACTAAAGGAAACGCCTTAGTGCGGCGGATACACCGCGGCGACGATCGCGAACAATATCGGTTGAACGCGGAAGTAATCATGGCATTTGCATAACTCAGTGGGAGCAAGCTATCATAAATCGTTGAAGGCGGGGTGGGGTGGGGTTGGTTAGACTGATTTGTCGTCAATTTGTTTGTTACAGCTATGCACAAAGTCAAACATCTGTTGATATGTCCAGATGTCTGAACGCAGACGAAGCAAATGAAGGATGAGAAAGAAGAGGTAGCTATGTAAGGAGTAGCCGGTGGTGGTCTACAGTATCTGCATATCCCCATTGGAAAAAGTCGCAAGTTAAAACAATCATGTGTGTGCTCATAAGAATTTTTCTATTGAATAGCTCAGCTTGATCATTTCATCATATAATTTTTGGTTGACCGTTTTTGTCTACCGCAGAAACGGGTTGCAAACCTTAAACAGTTGAACGCAGAAATAATAATATTTACTTCTGTTTTCACCTTGCGTTGCGATGTGTGAGGTGCTAGACTAGTTTGAAATCACTTTCAAAGCGTATCGTAATTCGCCAGCGAGCTTCAACGGGATAGGTGTTGATAGGTGTACTAACTACTACCACTGCTTTTCGGTTGCTCATGTCAATCTTACTTTGTGAATATTTCATCATTATTATCGCTGACACCTTTGTGTAAGCAGCCAGGTGTTACGTTTAAGCGTAGTATTTACTTATTTATTTAACACTTTGAACACAGGCTACAAAGGCATTTTTATATTTAAAACAGTTGTCAATCTGAAAATTGGAAAAGAAAATCGTTAGCATGCTTCCGAACTCATGTGTGTTTGTAGTACGAGCGAGACAGTCGGACGTTATGTGAAACTCACGTAATTACGAGTAATTAGTTAACGTGAGGCAATGCACGGGTCTTAACTGGCTAATGTTATGCTGGTTCCATAAGATAATTCTTTTATTAATTTATTCTAACTTCAGAGACTTTTAATTTATTTTGACGTCTTTTTTTTTACTTCTGATTAAAAGTTAGCACTTATAGAAATCTGTCACATTCTTAGTTTTCTGGCTTAGCCAACTTGATTGCATTTAATTTTCTACATTGTTTTTTTTTCTGTCGTGAAAGATAATTGGATTCAAAAGAGCTTTATTAATAGCAAAATGCTTCCGAATGAATGTTCCTAATTAGTCGTTGATTTACGTTTTCCTTAGAGCAAAGTTTAGAGCAGAGTTTTATAATAATAAAGTAGGTTTAAATGCTTAATCCATAAAACGGCACACAATTTCCAACTCAAATTACCAGAACATGCAAACAACAGAATTGCAAAAGGTCTTCGAAATATCTTACAACGCGGAACAATGTACAAATTAACAATATAAGCGGTAAGCGGACGTAACACGTACGGAATGTGTTTGCGGGATTCCGGGATCCCAGGCTGGCGCGGGATTTGAATGGGGATTGTGTAAAACTAAGCAATTTTAAGTTCCGAATGCTGACGCGCGGGCTTTTGCAGTTGCAATTCGCAATTACGAAACTAGCAGCATTAAAAGTTGTTCAGAGGAATATTTGAACGTGTTGTTTGGTTTTAAAAGTTGTTGACAGAGCTATGAGTTAAAATTCGTAAACGAAAAGCCCGAACACAGATAAAATGAATTGACATCCGGATATAGTAATATGACTGATCGTATAAGGACTCTTAGAAATGGGGTAAGCATGGGAAACCGGGCTTTTTGGAAATCAAGAGCAAGTATATTGCTTTGTATACATCATCATATCAGTCGTTAACAAACTGCTACACAAACGCCTTCAAAGCTTCATAATATCACCCAATTCCTGTGTTTCTGGCATCCAGCGGGTAGTGTGAATAAATAAGTATATAATGTACCTTGTAATTAATTAAAAAATTTAAATACTCAAAATAATAATGTATCATTACCTAACTAATGGTATTCATCTACATCTAGTTGTTCTGGAAGCTGAACCCAACATAGTAAGGAAAAGGCAAGGTAGATTATGAATTACTAATATTATTGTCCTAATCATCTATTTAGCAAAAACCTCAGCTCTTAAACTATGCACATAAAGCTGGTAACACATCAAAGCGCGTCGTTACCCAGTAAACACAAACCCGCGCCACCGCAGCGTCGCCCACAGTGAGCACCGGCCGTTTGAACTACAACACAAACCTTTATGTAGTAAATACATGTATGTAAGCTTCAGACAACCGACAATCTGTCTCCGCACGACTTAATTAAAGTCCAAAAACGTTTCAATGTTTTGCGTATACAGATACTGCTCAGGTACTTAGTCGTATTGTGTTAGTGGAGCATGAAATGCGATGTCGTGGAAAATGGATGCGGTACTACACTTACAGGCATTGTTATAGATAAATAGACATCACGCCTATACTCGTCGAAGAGTGAGGCAGGATTTTTCTGTCAGGACAGTCTTAGCAGCAGGCCGTAGTCACAATTTGTGTCCGGTTGATGGCTATAGGCTCGTGCCCATAAAAATAACTGGTTCAATGTGGGTACACGGCAGGTCACCATCCCTAACTCGTCAGGTAATAGGCGTGGTGTTATGTTAACTTAATTTGCAAATTCCAGAACAACAGGCTAGTTTATAATATAATATTTAGAATTTGCAAACCCTGCTCATATAAAATTAAGGACTAATTAGGGTGTCCAAAAACAAGTGAATTTCGAGTTAATTCAGATTAGTTAAGACTGTTGCGAGGATTACGGCCGTCAGGATTACGGCAAGTGACACTTTTGTTTACGATTGCGATGGTTGGGCGGGGGGGGGATGGTAGGGTGTAAGTGGGCTTGTGTGTGATAGGCAGACAGATGTAGCGACGACTCAGATGGTCGTTGGAAAGTGGGGCGTGTTTTTGTGCCTTTTCTTGCGTCGTATGTTAAACTAGCCGTGGCCCGTGCTTTTACGCATGGCATGGAGTTTCCCAGTGCAAGCGTACGTGTTTCTAAGGAGAAGTAATATCATGTGCCAATCTAGAATAGTGTTACTTTATATCCGTGAAATATTTTTGTATACTGATGATTCGTTTTTCTATTTTGCGAAAGGCTTACAACCGAATCAAACAGAGTAAAAACAGCAAATGTGATTGTCAGAAAGTCTTCATTTATAAAAAAACAGAACATTGAAAAATGTTCTCTGAACAACATTGCATTACACCCACAAACCAAGACAACAAAAATTTAACCTATAAATTTTAGCTATTGAGTTAACATTTACATTAGTATCTGTTACTAAGATAATAAAAATAAGTACTTCACTGACGCTACCGCTTCCGCTCCCGCGCGCAGTGTAGCCTTTCCCTTACGGTCTTAAATACGCTTATTCACTGCGAGACAAAGATGGCTCGGCCGACCCTATGATTCCTTCGAAACGACCCAAAAAAACGGTTAAAAGCCTTTGTCTTAGGACTGGAGAATTAAATTAGTATTTTTTGACGGGCTCAAATAGGACATTTTTTAGAATTAAAGCCTCCATCGAAAAACCTACTTTACTGCTTCAAAAATAGAGTATAATTTTTAATGGTAAGTAAGAGATGGACCTTAAAAATCACAACGTAGAATAATATTTGTTTAAGAATACTTGAAGCTCAATCAGAATATCTGATTCTGACATTAAAAGGTCTTGGCTTACTTTATAAAGGATTCGCTTCTCATGGCGAGTACTTTTGTTCTCTCTTCAGTTTGTATTGAGTTTCGTATAAAAGTTGAACCTGGTAGACGAAATCAGGTTATAATGTTTATTTGAATAAATTCTAGTTTCCAAAAATATATTGAAAGGGTAAAAAGAAGATCGCCACATCATCGCTGTCATAACACCGTTAAAACATAATTAATAAGAAACCTATCGCTGCCGTAATTAAACTTATCACGTATCTGTCTTAATTATCATAAAATGTAAAAGACGTAGAATGTTCCGTACCAACACAAATGTTACGAAATCATCCATTCACAATTCCTCTGTAAAATTCTGACACAAAATAGTTATAGCGGTGTGAGTATATCTTCTCGCTCTTCTCCAACCATTTATCTACCTACAGTTTCGGACCCATTGCATACCAAAGACAAAATTTCGGTTTTCTCTTTGAAAAAGAAAAAGTTTTCAGTATTTTTAGAACAGAGTGAGATGATTATAGATGATATCCAAGGTTTTTGTAACAACATTATGATTTAAAATTCCATGGAGTTTCTTGCCCATTCTTCTCCATAGAGATCTAAGCTTTGAAATGGGCAACTACCAACAACACAACAACCTTCACAGTTGTTATGTCTTATGACTGAGACTGTAGCTTCATTTTATTGCTGTCTTTGTTTAGACACTTCAAAAGTGCCTGTAATTGGCCTACTTGAAATAAATGCTTTGATTATGAATTTGAACATTTTACAAAAGTGGGTTCATTCATAACAAACTTCCTCAGAAAGCACCTGAAGCCGCAGGATCATAAGTCCTGGACGTCAAAACATACGAGCCACTGCAGAGGTTCAATATTTGTGTCAAATCGCCCACAATAAAGTTTTATTCGCCGTCTTCTTACTACACTTCTAGTTCAGCATTGGGCTCGTAAATAACACACTCGTCTTCGCACTAAAAATATTATTTGAGGAACTTTTTGGACGTAGTTGTGGCAGAAGGTCCACTACATGGAATGAATGGAGAAACGGTTTTAATCTTGCTGGATGGCTACTATTTTGCCACAGTCAACTTGAATGTAAGTAATGTTTTATGTGTAAGTTATTAAAATTGCGTCCGGCTGTTTCTTTTGTACTCCTAAGAATGACATTGATAAAAAAAAAATAGTCCAACTCTTCCCTGATTGGTTTAAAAAGTAGCTTACCTCATTCGAAATGTGAAACGATTGAGGAGCAGGCCGTATTTGTGCGTTAAAGGAATGAAGCTTCTGCATTTACTTGTTCTGTGTTGATTCTTGAACTTGCTACTAAAGATAGGAATTTATTGTCAAAAACATTGTACAGAGGGGATAAGTACTTAATCCTTCGAGGGTCGTCTGTGAAATGGGAACATATCAATAAAAATATTGTAGTTTCGTATGAAACTTACTTTGAGCATTATTTCGCTCTTGTTTGTTTAGATTATTCTCTCGTTATTCTACTGGCGGACTGTCATAAGAGTAATGGCCTAAATTACGGATTTGAAAATGTCTTTCTTTATATTCGTTCATGTCAAAGACCTGTGTAGACACAGGCCTCTTTTTTAAATACTTTTGACCCTTAACTTTCTTATTTTTTACTTTTTTAACTCTATTCTTTTTGGTAAAAACCTTTTTTTTTCTGTCGTAAAAACTGTATTTGCTACTATTTGGTATAGCTGCAAGCATCCTCATCATCAGGCCACAGCAGTCTTCTGCGCATAAATGCCTCTCTAACCGCACATTATTTAACTGAATCCTCGGCTACTCTTAGCAGTTATAGGTACCTATCTAAACTACCCAAGGGTCCACCACCAACCAAACCAATTTCAGTCGATCCCAAGTAGATTGGAAACCTACTTCGAAATAAAGCAATAAACTAAACGACTTGGAAACTGAACTGCCTACACTTAGAATTAAAAATGGCCGCAATTTAAATAACACTATGGTTCATTGGACGCAGCTGATGCCTTTTATTTATTTTAGACCTAAAACGTTGACTCTTAAACGTTTTGTTGTTTTAGGAGGGTGATGTTTTTTTTTAGTTTGTGGGTTTTAAGAACATTAATGTATTTAAACTATTTTGCTAGCGAATTGTTCTGGAACAGTTTTTGCAGTCATTGACATACAAAAGAAAATATGTGAGGAAATCTGCTCGATTTTGTTTAGTTTTTATTAGTAAGTGAATTGAGACTGATGTTTTTACTACCTATATAAGGTTTTTACATTCTGTCTGGAAAAACATACAAACCATCAATTTATTTTATGAGTGTGATGCTAGTTAAATTTCAGGAATGCTAACTATACCTACCAATATATAACAGATTGCCATGCTATCAACCGGTGTAGATCCTTGTAGTATATTAAAGCTCAATCGCTCTCAAAAGTAGAGGCCTGTGTCCGAACTGTGGGGAACGGTATAGGTGAGTTGAGCTTTTATCATTATGTTAATGTCCACATGTGAGATTTGTGTTTGTGACTTTATTGTTATACGATACCGAGCACATCCTAGATTATCCTGCTAATGATCTCGTCTCCTGTACACAACATCAACGATTATAGAAAAATCTAAAGAACCCTGCATTGCAGATGTAGGAGCCAATGGTTGTAGGCACCGTACACTATCACTTAGTTGATGTTGGTTTAGTTGTGGAGTACACAGAAAGAACCACAAGTTGAGTTTAAAGTTATATTAAAATGTAAAAGGTACAAGTTAAAGCGGTAGCGATTCTTTCTCTTGACAAGTGGTTAGTTCCACAGTTGTTGTCTGACTCGACCTGCCTAGCGCGAAAAGTTATAATTATAGCGTAATATTTGTGACGCACGACATCCAAGTAGGTTGCTGCGTTCGCAAAGTAAATGTACGGTTGATGAGACCGTACATGTTGGCAACCCCACAAAGATGTACGGAAGATCAATGAAAGCTTGTCAAGAGAAGAAACCCTATTACAAAGAAACTAATAATAGATTAAATTATTCGAAGTTGAATGCGACGTTGTCTGCATAACGTGGACGTCCCTTTTGCAGCTCTGCTTGGCTCGCCTCGTGAATGTTTTCTTCTTGCTTTCTATGTGGTATCGGTTGCAGTTCAATCTCTTCAAGCTGATTGTTCGTAGCTAAATGGCTCGTAGTTTGTTTTGAGCGACAAGATGGTCCACATCTCTTTACAAACCACCCCACAGAAACAATGACGATCACTCCCACAATAGTATAAGAGACGGCGTATTGGTGTATGTCATGAGTGGAAATGGTTGATGGGAGCTGGTTTTCTCGTGTTTTCATAATAGCTAATCGCTTGTCGATTTCTTCCAATTCTGCAGTTTCTGGTAACATCACGTGCGACATGTTATGTGTTATGTTGACAATGTTATTTACCATCGAGTTAAGCGACGGTATATTCATGGAAAGGTCCATCTTCATGTTGCTATTGTATTGGTTATGCGAGTGAATTGTTAATTCCTTCGATTGCAACAAGCAACCCTGTGCCAAGGTCAGTATCCCGGAAGTCATGGAGTGTGTAGTGATGTCATTTTCACATACAATTCGCATTGTGCAAGTTCCGCAACAAATCGCCAGCCAAGTATTCGTTGTGTGTAACGCGATCCACTCCTGCTTACATGGCATCTTTTTTACGTCACAAGGTGAGGTCGTTCGATGACCCAATAGTTTTGCTTCACATGGGGCATTGCTGTTTTGCAAGTTGAATATAGGTAGATTCTTGTGGCATATCAAATTGCCTGGTTGAATGTAAGTACACCGCTTCATGTCATCTTCAGATAAGGAGACATAAGTGCTCTTCCCGAAATTTACTGCTATGTACTGCGAAGCTAGTTGGACGATGACTGTTCCTATGCTTGTTTTCATGGGCAACGGAGTAGCTTGGTATAGAGTGAAGTCTTCATCTGAGATCAGTGGGACGTGTATCTCGAACAAGAAGTAGTTAGTGGTGACTCGCGCTCTCACGTATAGTATTTTGTAGATGTCTTTGATATCGTCTCTGATGTTTCGGACAGGCAACGCCGAGGTCCTTGGGAGTTTGCCCGCGATTTCAGTCAGTTGCTTGATCAAGTTGTCTATGTGCCCCTTGTAGACATCAGTTAGGCTTTCGAACAGCATCTCTTGAACCCTCTCCAAATTGGTAATCAACAGGTATGCTGTTAGTGAGGCTGAGTTGAAGTAGTTGGAAGCCATCAGTACTTCCATTTCGGACTCCACTTTGGCCAAGTTGGAGTTAGTTTGCGCCATGAAGTCGTCTATTAAACCAAACTGTCGCTTGATATTTTGTTCATTCTTCTTCAGCATATTGTTTTGAAGCTCGACTATTGAAGTTTGGTTCTTTACCAACTCAAGTAAATAGTTTTCATTATTTTGGACAGCTTGTATATCGTCGTGGTATTTATCTGCGAACCGTTGATCTAGAATACCAAAGAGGCTGTTAGCGATATATCCCACTCCATCAATCGCTCCTCGTTTCTTACGATTACTTAAGTGCTTGTGAGGAGCTAGGAGTATGGTGTTGTAGTAGTTCAGTATTTCCATTTCGTGGGTAAGCTGTTCTAAAGTTGTCTTGCAGTATCTTGGGTCGGTTTTTTGGCACAGTTCGTTCAAACCCTCGAGGTAAGCTTCAATTCGACGTACTCCGTCCCAGTAAGTTGTTAAGTTATAGTACATAAGTAGTGTCCATTCATCATGAATCACTTGTACGTTGCCTATTGTGTCGTAATAAATCGGTCGCTCAGGTTCGAAGTTAGTAATTTGTACGCCAGACGTCATGATTTCGCCATATGACCCAGTTATTGACGTAAACACAATTAATAGCATTGTAAGAAGGGTGGAGAAACATTTATTTCCGCCCGTCTTTGGCGTGATTGGAGATTTCTTTTCTGTGTCATCTTGGATGTTGTTCTCGATAGGAAGTGGTGACAGTTTCACGACTGGACGTTTGATGATACCAGATTGAGTTTTAATCGTAGTCACTCGAACATAGCCGTCGGAACCGGGGTGCAGTTCAAGTACGCGTCCCATGGCCCATTTTCCTGGAGGCAAGTTGTTGTCCTTGATCAAGACTATATCGCCTTCCTGGATGTTCTTTTTTGGTTTGTTCCATTTCCCCCTGATCTGGAGCTGTGTTAAGTAATCAGTCGACCAACTCTTCCAAAATTGGTGCAGCATGTGCTCTGTTAGCTGCCACCGTTGACGTAAATTAACGTTATTTACGTCACAGTACGTTGATATTGGTAGTGACATCGTTGGGCTTCCAGTGAGAAAATGACCAGGTGTTAGGTAGTTTTGAAACTCATCGGGATCTTCAGTGAGTGGACAGAGGGGTCTTGAGTTCATACAGGCTTCTATTTTTGCCAGTAACGTAGTAAACTCCTCGAATGTTAGTTTCTGATCGCCTAGTACGCGGTGAAGATGATGTTTCATCGATTTTACGGCCGCTTCCCACAGACCACCAGCACTCGGCCACGCGGGAGCGTTGAAGTGCCATTCTACCTCCATTTTTCCGATCTCGTTGAAGAAGTCTGGTGAAAGTTCTTGTTTAAACTTTTCAAATTCATTGCGCAACATCTTCGAAGCTCCAATGAAGTTCGTGCCGCAGTCTGAGTACACATGTTTAGGTGTGCCGCGTCTGGCGCACATGCGCTGGAAAGCGGCAATGAAAGTTTCGGTGCTTAAATCAGACACCAGTTCAATGTGTACAGCTTTAGTAGTCATGCACACGAAAATAGCGATATACCCCTTCGTGGTCTTTACTCCTCTTCCTTTGTTTAGCTTGACTGGCACATGGCCAGTGAAGTCTACTCCAGTGTGTGTGAAAGGTCGAGATGGGGTAGCTCTCTGTTGAGGTAGGTCCGCCATTAGTTGGTAGTTGTCTGTTGGTTTGTAGCGGTGACACCGCACGCAACGTCTCAGTTGAGTTTTTACAGCTCTGTTGCTTCCGACAATCCAGTATCGCTGTCGGATTTGAGCCAATGTCAGCCGCGCACCTCCATGAAGTGTTGTAAGGTGTGCTTGTTCAATTATGAGCTGAGTTAGTCGTCCCATTCGAGGGAGAATTGTAGGATTCTTCATCTCGAAGGGCAAGTAGGAATTTTTCAGTCTTCCACCGACTCTTATAACCCCTTTTTCATCTATATAAGGATTCAATTTGTATAAAATGCTCTTGTTGTTTACAGTTCCGTTTGCTTTTAATTGTTTGTATTCATTTTCAAACTCCGTACTCTGCACATATGTAATTACTCGATCAGCTGCTAGCTTGAGTTCGCTCACACTTAGGTAGTTGGTTTCAAATTTCTTCTTGGAGCGTGCCGTCGCGATAAAGCGTAGTACTTGAGCCGTTACTCGAATTACTTGCGTTAATGAACTATATTTATGTAATAAGTTATTTATAAAATGTTCATTGTTTTTCGGCACCGTTGTGGTTGCCACTGCTAAGTTATCAGTTTCCTGGTTGGTTGTAAACAAACATGTGGAGTTTCTCATGAGGTCAGAGTCCTGTGCCATTTTCAGAAATTCCGGACCTTGCCACCAGAGATCGAAGTTTACTAGTTTGCTCGGCAACATTCCTCTAGATGCACAGTCAGCAGGGTTCTGTGCCGATTTTACGTAGCGCCACTTGTCGGTTGGAATAGTTAGTTTTATTTTTGCAACTCTGTTGGACACGTATTGATCCCACCTTGATGCATCTCCTTGCAGCCACGCTAAGACTACTTGTGAGTCACACCATGCTTGTATTGACAAATTGTATCCAGCTAAAGCTTCCGTAGTTTTTTTCATGAGTTTTGCTAACAGTAGTGCGCCACACAGTTCCAGTCTCGGCAACGTTATTTTTTGTGATAGAGGCGCAACCCTGGTTTTAGCGACGAGTAACGTTACAGTCGGTATATCTTGTTCGTTCCTTACTCGACTGTATATGACACACGCGTACGCCTTTTCACTCGCATCGCAGAATCCCAGCAGTTCTATTGATTGTTGTGCACCAATCCATCGGTTCAGTTTTATTTTCCTTACATTTGGTAGTTCAGTTTTCAATTTGACCCAATCGTTTAGTATGTCACTCGGTAGTTCTTCATCCCAAGTAAGTTTGCCGTCCCATACTCTTTGAAATAGTAGTTTTGCTGACACTGTTATGGGAGCCAACCAACCCAAAGGATCGTACAGTTTCGAAATTTCGGAAAGTAAGTGTCTTTTCGTTGTCCGACCCTTCGATGTTTCTTCCAGACTCCAGTTAAACATGAACGTGTCGAGGTTTGGGTTCCAGCCGAGTCCGAGTGTTTTTGTTGAGTCTTCAGTTTTGAAATCAAATGTGCTTTTAGTTGATATTTGATCGTCGGTTAAATTCTCTAGTAACGCGGAGTGGTTGGCTGACCACTTGCGTAAGTTCATGCCGCCGCCCTTCAGTAAGTTTATGAGGGAACTTTGTAGGTCTTTAGCTTTATCCAGAGAGTAGTGACCGCTTATCACATCATCAACGTAGAACTCGTTGAGTAATGTATTGGCGGCCTCTGGATATTTATGACCGTCATCCAGGGCTAACTGCTTCATAGTCCTCATGGCCAACCATGGCGCGCACTTGGTTCCGTATGTCACGGTGCAAAGTTGAAATTCTTGTAACCTTTCAGCAGGAGAGTCGCGCCATATTATCTTCTGAAGTGACTGTTGATCTTCAGCTATCCCGATGCATCGGTACATCTTCTCTATATCGGCGGTAAAGGCGTACTTGTATGACCTCCACTTTAGGATCAGGGCTTGGATATCCTTCTGTAGATTTGGGCCCTTTTCCATTAAGCTATTCAAGCTGTGCCCAGTTGTTGTCCTTTGCGAGGCGTTAAAAACCACCCTTAGTTTCGTTGTAGTGGATTGTTCTCGCAAAACGCCATGGTGCGGAAGGTAGCATTCAGACGTAGAAGGTAATATTGGAGATGCCGGTTTCATATGTTGTAGTTGCGTATATTCTCTGATGAAGTCCCGGTACATTATTGCGAGTTTGTTGTTCTTTCCCAGGCGTTTTTCTAGTTGGAGAAATTGGGAAATGGCCATTGACTTTGATTTGCCTAACTTATTTTGCAACTCAGAACTCATAGGCATCTTAACGATATATTTGTTATCTGCGTCTCGTTGTACTGTCTTGGTGTAGTATTCTTCACACTGATTATCTTTGGGCATGTCATTGTTGCTGATTGTTATGTCTTCGTTCTCCCAGAATTTAGTTAATTCGCTTAGGTCGACCAGTGTTACGTGACAATTGAAAGTTTTCAATTTGCCGCATAGGATCCAGCCTAAGTGCGTCTGTTGCGCTACAGGAGACTGTTGACTGCCTTTCAAGACTCCGTCAAGGATGATGTCGGAATACACGTCTGCCCCAAGTAACAAATCTACAGGGCTAGATACGTTGAATTCCGGATCTGCTAGTTTCAAGTTTTCCAGGTGTGGCCAGTTAGCCTTTTCGAACGATGAGTTGGGTAAGTGGTTTGTTAGTTTGCTTAAGATGAGCGCTTGAGTTTCGAATGCGTAGTCCGAGTGAATCGATTTACAGGTAAGCTGGAGTCGTCCTTTGCAGTTACCAGGTGCAGCTCCTACTCCCGTAATGGTTGCGTTAAGTCGTTTCCGTGGTAGTCGTAGCATCTGTGCGGCGTTCTCGGTGATCAAGTTTACTTGCGAACCTTGATCTAGTAATGCTCGAAGCGTAATGAAATCCCCATTCGCGGACTTTATCTTAAGCTGCACAGTAGTTAACAAAACTTCCATCTCGTTAGTTGATACATGATTAGAGCTTTGTTTGTGCGTGGAGGTGGTTGGTCGTTGACCTAAATTGTCGTTGGTTTTTTCCGTGTTCGATGAGTTGACAGTGTTTTTCTTGACTGCGTTGTGCAATAAAGTGTGATGCTTCATATTGCATTCTTTGCACGTTTTTGTAGACGAACAATCTGTTTCGCCATGACTGTATAAGCAGTTTTTACACACGTGTAATTTTGCGACCGTGTTATTCCGTTGGAATGAGTCCATATTGATGAACTTTGGACATTTCATCAAAACATGATTTCCATCGCAGTGTGGGCAGTGTCCATATGCTGTATGATAACTTCTCTTGAAATATTTCAGCCGCTCGTGGTCATGCAGTTTTGCAGAATGATGTTTGTTAAAGGACTGTAACGGTACGTTACATGAATAATATGTTTTGTTTATGGTAGGTACGGGTAGGTACGTTCGTTGCGGGCAGAGTGTTCGGATGGAACGAATGACGTGCATCCCATTCACATCATTCGCGCCCGCGCAGCTGACACCAGTCGCTTCTAGGCTGATGTGAGAGTGCACGTACCACTTTGCGTCTTGTCGAGCGCCCTAGCAGACACTACCGTATTTTAATTACCAGTATAATATTTCTTTATTTTCTCACATTTGCAACGAGTCATTAAGTTTTAGTGAAAATCCCGATTTAGGGTAAGTTTTGAATAGCACACAAATTACGCACATCATAATCATGTCATTTTTGCCAAATTTTATTCTGTGTACTACTATTTATGTTTCTTGTTTATTTTACTCATTTTCTGTTGCTTTATTCATCACATTAAGTAAGCACTATTTAGGAGTAGCCTCAGAAATTGCTAATAATGCTGCATCATGCTACTTAATTTCCTTCTACCTTCAAGAACAATATTAATTTTAAAAGTTAAATTTTAAACGTATTAACCGTTTCATAACGGTCGATTTTTACTGTTTTCTTTTTGCTCGAGCTTGCTTTATATGTAAACTCCGTTCTGGTCAGTACCACCACGTCAATACTACTACAATTAAATAGGTAACTCTTCCTCGTTGTCGTCGGTGGTACCCCAGCACGGAAGTTATTAGGCCGAGTTCTAATCAGCTGGAACGGTGGTTTCCAGGTTTTCACGTTTACGCCAAGATTTCGTTGGCAACGACAACTACGGCGCTTCGCCATCGGTGTGCGGAACAAGTCGGACCGCCGCGCCGTGTTATCCATCCGGACGTCACCGTACAACACAGAACTGAACTTCGGCCAACTTCCATCTCCGGCCAGTGGCGGAATTTCGCCTACAGCTACAGGGGAGTACCTATCCCTGCAGAGGTGACAACAGACTTCCGTAACCCACGACCCACAAATCTTTGTGTGCCTCCGGCTTAACCTGCCTGGTTTTATTAATATACAGTTTTTAAAGGTACACACCCGTTTTTCATTCAGTCACCAGTTATTAGGTGGGAATCGAACGGGTGGAGGCTACACTGGCGCCCAATTACGTGGTTTTGTCTGTTTTCGCTTCTGTAGTTAGTAGTTAGTTATTGTACGGTGAGTGGGTATTTTGTTTTTTTTATTCTATTGTAAAACGCTTTGTTTTTATTTTTGTGTGCAGTAACTGGAGTGAAGATTAATATTTAGATTGGTGTGATAATTTTATCATAATCTATATAACGTTGGCATATCAGTTTTTTTTTTAATATATAGAGGGTGAATTGTTTTTTTTTGTTAGAATACCGGGTGTACAATTTTTTTTTTCTTTTCTTTGTTATTATACTGTTGTCCTTTTCAAATTTGAATCGTTTTGTCTTTTCTTCAAATTTATTGTAAAACTACCTTCACACCAGTTGCATTTTTTTTTTATAAACATTATTGTTCGTTTTTTTTTGTAGTTATTTTCCTTCTTTCTTTTACTTCTTAATTCTTCCTTTCATTGAACACATAACACAGCGTTCTGTTAGAGTTGATTGTAACGGAACGGAGTATTTTCATCATTGATTAGTAATATTTTGTGTGCTATTTACAACTTTGTGGTATTGGTCAACATTTTTTTTTAAATTTTTTTTTATCACTATTTTTTTTTTTGAAATGTCGTACCCTATAAAGTATTTATCTTTGCAAAAATCGGAATTAGAATACGAGGTAGCCGTACGAGGTGAAATCCCGGCTAGTACTGTGGCGGATCTTAGGCGGCAGATTTGTAGGCTCAGTCCGGTTTTATTATCGGAGGATATCTTGTGTTCTCATCTCGACCCCCTGGACGATTTGAATAATTCCATAGAAATTTTAAATAAAATAAAATCTAGCCTTGATGTGGATACCAAAGATAAGAATGTTTTGGGGCGAATTGAAAATCTTTTCCATCACCTTTATCATCGGCTTAATAGGATAAATATGGATGAGAAATTTATGGATGTGCATACGGAATGTACGAAAATGTTTAGGGAATATTATGAAATTTACGTGTCCCTAAAAGCAAAAAGAATAGACCCACTCATAGCTGCCACCTCAATTTCTGACCCGCAAGCCATGCCAGAGAGCATCAATATTTCAGTTACTTGTGAAGGAAATACTAAGCATTCCGAGTTAGCAAAGCTGAGATATGATGGCAAGTCTTGTGTGCGAGCTTTTATTCAGCGAGCTAACGAATATAGCGTAGCTCGTAATATTACGAACGCAAAGTTTATATCATTTGCAACCGAAATTTTTGTAGACGATGCACTCCATTGGTTTAGAAGCGTAAGGCAGCAGGTGTCGTCTTGGGATGAACTTGTTGTTCTTCTGCTACAGGATTTCGACAAAGCGGATTACGATTACAGACTTTTATCTGAGATTCGGTCTAGGACTCAGGGGGCAACGGAAAACATTACCATTTACTTGTCCATCATTTCAGGGATGTTTTCACGCTTGTCGAGACCTTTGGTAGAGGAGGACAAGTTAGAAATAATTTTACACAACATTAGACCGTGTTATGCGAGCACTCTGGCCTCTGCATCTCAAATTACATCAGTTGAACAGTTGAGAAGTCTTTGTAAGAATTTCGAATTCGTTCAGTCACGCATGGTACAGTTTCGAGAACCTTCCGCTGCTACTTCTGACACGTTAGCACCTGAGTTCGCATACAAACAAAGAACCGATATAGCCAATAAACAAAATCAATATATTTATACTAAGAATGTGAACAATAAAACCAATGTAGATAGTAACAAACAAAACTCCAATAATAATAGTAATGAAAAATATTTACATGCCATGAATTCAGATAATTCAGTACCTGCCGCGAAACTTCCGTATTGTCCTAGATGTCGCAATAATTCGCATAGCCTCAAGGATTGTCAAAACAAGGAAATATTGTGTTTTAAGTGTGGTCATAAAGGTGTCAAGAAACCGGATTGTCCGAATTGTAACAAAGATCAGAAACCAAAAAACTAGGTTCGCAGAATTGTTCGAACTCATCTTCGATAGAAGGTCGCTTTAATAAAGAAGACTGGGATAATTGGTTGAAAACAATTAATTTATTTTTCAACAGTTACAAAATTTCTTCAATTCTGCAAACTAAGCCTTTAGGTGATTCGCGACCATATTTGAATATTAAGATCAATGATATTACAGTGTCAGGCCTCCTGGATTCCGGGTCAGCTGTTACAATATTAGGTAATTATGCACATAACACGCTACTCAGTCGTGGCCTTAAGCTATGTGCGGATGATACACCTACGATAATAGCTGCTGGTGGTCAGACACTCAAGAGTATTGGCTATATTAATGTGCCAGTGCATTTAGAGGATCAATTTCGCATAATTAAGTGTTATGTAGTTCCAGAAGTACAATCATCGCTTATTCTAGGTATTGACTTCTGGCGCGCCTTTCATTTATGTCCAAAATATTTAGGTTCTGTTAATTTGTCAGCTAATCCATTAGTAGATTTAAATAGTAGTAATCATCAAACTTTTATTCATTCTTATGATAGCTTAGACGAGTCTCAACGCGCTATTGCTGATAACGTTGTTGAGCAATTTAGAGACATTTCATTTGAGCGTAAAGGCTTAGGCCGTACACACGTTTTAACCCATCGCATCGATACTGGCGATTCTCCTCCTATTCGACAAAGATATTATAGGCTGTCTCCTGAGAAACAGAGAATCCTTGTCGAACAGGTGGATGAGATGTTAAATTTAGATGTGGTGGAGCACTGCGAAAGTGCCTGGCAGTCTCCGGTACTCCTCGTCACTAAGAAGAATGGCCAGCCTCGTTTTTGTCTTGATAGCAGGAAGTTAAATTCGGTCACAAAACGAGATGCTTACAACTTGCCATACATTGCCGAAATTTTGGATAATCTGCGCGACGCCCGTTTTCTAACTAGTCTTGATTTATCCAAAGCCTTCTGGCAAATTCCAATTGCAGAGGAGGACAGAGATAAGACGGCCTTCTACGTCCCAGGTCGGGGAACTCTTAGATTTAAGACCACAGCTTTTGGCTTGACAAATGCTCCCGCTACGCAACAGCGTCTTGTAGATAAGTTACTAGGTAATGTAGATCACCGTATATTCGCTTATCTAGACGATATTATTATTGTTAGCAATAGTTTTGATGACCATGTGTCCCTCCTACTTCGCGTTTTGGACAAGTTACGTAAAGCAGGCCTAACCGTCAACTTGGAGAAGTGTGAGTTTTTTCGTAGTCAACTTAAGTACTTAGGTTATGTAGTTGATGCGAATGGGTTGCGAACAGATCCAGAAAAGGTTGAAGCCATTCTTAACTACGCAACTCCTATTAATCGCAAGGAGTTAAAGCGATTTCTAGGCACAGCTACATGGTATCGTAGGTTCGTTCCCAATTTTAGCACAATTGCAGGGCCACTCAACAAGTTGACTTCGAATAAAAAGAACACTCCACCTTTCAAGTGGACTGATGAGGCAGAAGTCGCTTTTAAAAAACTAAAAGAATGTTTAGTTTCCGCTCCTGTTCTTTCTTGCCCCGATTACAGTCTATCTTTTGAGGTGCATACGGACGCGAGCAACTATGGGATAGGCGGTATGCTCACTCAATCTATAAACGGAAAGGAGCACCCCATAGCTTACATGAGCAAATCGTTAACGGCGGCAGAAAAGAACTACAGCATAACGGAGCGGGAGACGCTGGCAGTTCTCGTGGCATTGGAGCATTGGCGATGCTATTTGGAGAATGGGAAAACTTTCACAGTATACACAGATCATAGTGCGTTAAAATGGTTTCTTTCATTAAATAACCCTACGGGAAGGCTCGCACGGTGGGGTGTGCGTTTGTCTTCGTTCAATTTTGAAATTAAGCACCGTCGAGGTGTCGATAACGTTATTCCTGATGCGTTGTCTAGAGCTGTTCCTGTTTCTTCTATGGTCACTTCTAATTCATTTGCGATTTCAAGTGATAATTGGTATAGGAACATTTATAATAACTGTGTCACAAAACCTGAAAATTTTCCCAATTACCAAATTAAAAATGGCACTCTTTTCCGCCTTAGTAAGAATAAGTGCTTGCTTACCAATGAATTTTCGTGGAAGGAGGTCGTTCCATCTGAGATTAGGGATAAGGTTATTGCGGTTAACCATAATGAACCAACTGCAGGTCATTTGGGCATCTTTAAGACTTATAGGCGCATTGCACTTAGTTATTACTGGCCTGGCATGCATCGTGATGTAGCAAAATACGTTGGTTCTTGTAGTACTTGTCTTCAGTACAAAACTCAAAACCATGCTACTCTTGGTGAAATGGGACGCCCAAAACAATGTTCTCGCCCTTACCAAATGATATCCATCGACTTAATGGGACCTCTTCCTGTCACACGGAAACAAAATAGTTACATACTAGTAGTAACCTGTTGCTTTTCCAAATTTTGTCATATTTTCCCAATTAAAAAAGCAACTTCTCAGATTATTGTTAAAATTTTGGAGGAACACATTTTCTTAGTTCACGGTGTTCCTCAAAGTATTTTCCTGGATAATGGTACTCAATTTATTAGCAGCCATACTCAAGATTTATTTAAGAAATATAAAATACCGAACGTTTTCTTTTCACCAAAGTATACCCCTCAGGTTAATACTGTGGAGCGGTACAATAAAACGATTATTACTTGCATTTCAACTTTCGTCGATGGTGATCATCGATCATGGGACTTATTTATTCCAAAAGTACAATTTGCTATAAATAATTCAGTTAATGAAGCTACTGGATTTACCCCTTCTTTTCTAGTTTTTGGGCGAGAAATAGTATTATGTGGTTCGCATTATGCAGATACGGACTTGGGTGATGAGGTTTTGTTTCTTCCTCGCGATGTATATGCGGAGAACCTTGGTTGCCTAAGTTCTATCTTTGATCAAGTCCAAAAATCTTTGTATCACGCCCATTTAAAAAACACTTCACATTATAATTTAAGACGTAAGGCTTTTGAGTTTAATACCGGTGATATCGTATACAAACGTGCTTACGTTCTGAGCGATAAGGATAAACACTTTAGCAAAAAGTTAGCTCCCAAGTACATTAAGTGCCGGATCATACAAAAGCTGTCACCACTTGTGTATGTCTTAGAGGATATGTCAGGGAAAAACTTAGGGTCTTGGCATATTAAGGACCTGAAAATATCTACCTACAAATAATTTCTGTGTTCGTTACATTTCCCCTTAGACTATTAAACGATTTTAAGACCTGTTACAAAAGTCAGTGACGGATATTAGTCACTAGATTTTTTTCAGTATGTTAGGACACGTCGCATAATTGTTAATATTGTGGGTTGTATTATATGATAGGTTTATGAGAGATGAGGCATGACTGGAATGAAAGAATGAGTAAAAGGTTTTTGGTAACAAGTTTATAATGCGGATTTTAATCTTAAAATAAAATCCTTATGAGGGAACCGCGGGTAATGTAACGGTACGTTACATGAATAATATGTTTTGTTTATGGTAGGTACGGGTAGGTACGTTCGTTGCGGGCAGAGTGTTCGGATGGAACGAATGACGTGCATCCCATTCACATCATTCGCGCCCGCGCAGCTGACACCAGTCGCTTCTAGGCTGATGTGAGAGTGCACGTACCACTTTGCGTCTTGTCGAGCGCCCTAGCAGACACTACCGTATTTTAATTACCAGTATAATATTTCTTTATTTTCTCACATTTGCAACGAGTCATTAAGTTTTAGTGAAAATCCCGATTTAGGGTAAGTTTTGAATAGCACACAAATTACGCACATCATAATCATGTCATTTTTGCCAAATTTTATTCTGTGTACTACTATTTATGTTTCTTGTTTATTTTACTCATTTTCTGTTGCTTTATTCATCACATTAAGTAAGCACTATTTAGGAGTAGCCTCAGAAATTGCTAATAATGCTGCATCATGCTACTTAATTTCCTTCTACCTTCAAGAACAATATTAATTTTAAAAGTTAAATTTTAAACGTATTAACCGTTTCATAACGGTCGATTTTTACTGTTTTCTTTTTGCTCGAGCTTGCTTTATATGTAAACTCCGTTCTGGTCAGTACCACCACGTCAATACTACTACAATTAAATAGGTAACTCTTCCTCGTTGTCGTCGGTGGTACCCCAGCACGGAAGTTATTAGGCCGAGTTCTAATCAGCTGGAACGGTGGTTTCCAGGTTTTCACGTTTACGCCAAGATTTCGTTGGCAACGACAACTACGGCGCTTCGCCATCGGTGTGCGGAACAAGTCGGACCGCCGCGCCGTGTTATCCATCCGGACGTCACCGTACAACACAGAACTGAACTTCGGCCAACTTCCATCTCCGGCCAGTGGCGGAATTTCGCCTACAGCTACAGGGGAGTACCTATCCCTGCAGAGGTGACAACAGACTTCCGTAACCCACGACCCACAAATCTTTGTGTGCCTCCGGCTTAACCTGCCTGGTTTTATTAATATACAGTTTTTAAAGGTACACACCCGTTTTTCATTCAGTCACCAGTTATTAGGTGGGAATCGAACGGGTGGAGGCTACAGGACTTGGACGCGATTTGCTTCTGATGGTTAGGTACTTCCTTTTTCGTATTTTTCATGGTTTCATAAGCCATGAATTTGTTTTCCAGGAAGTATAATAGCTCATTCAAGTTTGGCACATCCCTAGGATCTCGCAGTTCCTTTATGTACTCGCTGTAGCTAGTGGTGTCAAGTTTCTGTGACATCAAGTGAACGATAATTGGGTCCCAAGTTGCGATGTCTAACCCAATGTTTGTTAGTCCGTTCGTACATTCAGTTATGACGTCATGCATCTTCTTGAGGTTGAAGCTGTCGGGTTGTTGAATGACTGGCAGGTTGAGCATGGTGTTCAGGAACGACGTAAATTGCAGCCTTCGATTGTCGAAACGCTGAGTCAGTATCTCCCAGCAGGATGTGTAGTTTTCTGCGCCGATACTGAGATGTTGCACCAATCTCTCAGCTTCGCCTCTCAACCGCGTCTTCAGATGCTGCATCTTTTGCGCTTTGTTTATCATCGGGTTATTGTGGATTGTTTCCACGAAGAGATCTTTGAAGGAAATCCATTGAGTATAGCTACCCGAAAATTCAGGAACCTCAATTTTTGGCGCCGACTTTTCGTAGTGCACTGTCGACCAGATCTTGCTGTTCAAGTTTCTTCTTAGCTCATCGTACTTATCCTCCATTTCGACGAACATGTTGTAGTAGTTACCGTTGGAGCCTTTGAGTAACGCTTCTAGCTCCCAGTGTTGTTTGTCGATGACGTTCCACTTCGACTTCAGAATGGAGAGATGGTCTTCTAACTCCCATTTCTCCGTGACAGTTTTTATATTAATTTTCGACATGGCGCGGTCGAGGGCTTTAAAGTTGCACTCTTGCTTACCCAGCAATGTTTTGGTGGTATCGTCAGTATCTCGATCCAGCATCCCAGTTAAGTCGAACTTCACAAACTTTTTCCCCTGTAGTTGTTCTAGTAAATTGAGCATGTCTCCTTTCGTAGATTCGTATTGAGCTTGAGTTTTGCTGTACACGTTGTCCACGAAGTAGTTGATGTTTTTGTCTTCAAAGATTTGTTCTAGAATTGCATGTCGTTCCTCGAAGTCACTCCACTGTGCTTCGAGAGATTCCAGACGTTTAGTTAAGTACTCTTCAGTTTTCCTTGAAGGGCTGTCCTTTTATAGTTGGAGCACAGCGCCTTGATGTTTTCGAAGCAAGATTGTTGTAGTTGTAGCTTCTCCATAGTGAGTTCTCTTTTCTAGTTGGCGAAAAGAAGTAAGTTTAGTTAGATTTATGTAGCTCAGTAGTCCAGCACGTAGTTGACGGTGATAGACGTATAGCTTGAGGTTAGATCACGACACGAAGACCGCAGTTTGCAGGCTTCTATTTCCAAGTCTCCACGGATCCGTTCTCGTAGTTTTAGTAGAGTTGCGTAATCCTCAGCGTCTTGAAATTGTCGTTTGTTTCTATTTATTGCTTTCGCACTCTACGTACGATATTATGCGCCTTCTCAATCCAACTGGGGCGACCCGCTTGTGGGAGACCAGCTGAACCGATTCGCTATCGTAGATAGAGAAACTACTCACAGTAAATATCCGGCTCGAAGGACCATTTAATGTAGGAGCCAATGGTTGTAGGCACCGTACACTATCACTTAGTTGATGTTGGTTTAGTTGTGGAGTACACAGAAAGAACCACAAGTTGAGTTTAAAGTTATATTAAAATGTAAAAGGTACAAGTTAAAGCGGTAGCGATTCTTTCTCTTGACAAGTGGTTAGTTCCACAGTTGTTGTCTGACTCGACCTGCCTAGCGCGAAAAGTTATAATTATAGCGTAATATTTGTGACGCACGACATCCAAGTAGGTTGCTGCGTTCGCAAAGTAAATGTACGGTTGATGAGACCGTACAGCAGAACTAATCCTTCTACACCAACAACTCAATACTCATCAATATCAAACGCCATTAAGGGCAGCCATATAACCCTTCTAAATCGACGCGTCACGCTCCCTCCGCTCCCCAGCAAGCAATACAGCGGCCATACAAATTAGCCGGGTAATAAGACGCCCGCCATTGCGAGATATTGGACATTTTTGCTGGCCCACTGAGCCGAGGCTACAAGCGCGCAGGCTGGTTACACGCGATATTAACGTTTGGGAGGAAACATCGGAGATTCTGTTACCTATGTAATATGCCGCAGTTTATTCACTTGATTAACTTTGGGTTTTGAATGATTTGTGAATAGCTGTTCAACTGGCAAGGAGTTTAGCTTTTCATCAGAATTTTTATTGAGCTGCCATTACTGGAACAATTCAATTAAATCATTAATTTCTTTATTAGTTAGTGCTTAAATTGTATTTAATGGACTAGTTAATACCAGTAGGTCAATGTTATTTAATTAATTTGTAAATTAATTGCTACTTTCGATAATAAGAAGAAAATATTAAAGATATTCACCAAATGCTGTCAGTTAACTAAATTGGATCATTGACATTCTACCCGAACCTACTCTTATCAAAACATAATTTTAATTCACCCCTCTCTCTGGAGAAAAGAGAATTTTAGGATAATTTCAGGAGTGCTGCGGGTTGTTCGAAAGAGATACCGCGGCCCCGGAACACAAAGGGCGATGAAGGAACATGGGTGGGTTTTAGTCAGTAAAAGTCTGACACACCCTCCCGCTCAGCCCAGAGCGGGAGAAGTCATTTGATGATTTCCCATCCGGAAAAAAAAAAAAAAAAAAAGGATAATTTCAGGAATTCCCTTAGCAGGTGAACGTTGGACATTGGCCAAATGAATTTTTGTAATTTCGCTGTTTCTACTGCGGTTTTTTCGGGAACGTTATTAGGAAAGAGTTCGCAACGTGTGGAGGTTTTTCTTTATTTGAATTTCTGATTTATGTTCCTTTATCGAGCTGTGCTCAGTACTGGTTCAGGAAAATTGTAGCTCTTTTCTGATGACGCAGCAAGTAATTCCAATGAGTGCACTAGCTACTCTTGGCCGATATATTCCTCATGAATTCTTCGCATTAAATGTTTTATTTTATGCACTAATTACAGTTTCATAAAATACTTAAAATTCACACAAAATATAACTAGACGGTTAAATAAATTACATAATTATAAAAATCTGTACTTAGTCCATCAATTTTCTGTTCTGATATAATTTGTTTTATTTTGTTATGCATATTATGACGAAGAAAGAGACGGTGTGTGAGTTCCCAAATCCAATGAAAACATCGTCTTTTTACATCGTCTTACAATAGTTATTTTGCAGACGAAGAATAAGTATTTATTCCATAGCAATAATATCTAGGTAATTGTCGAATATAAATATTAAACATTCTAAAACACAATCCCAACCGCAGGTAAACAAGCGGACACGTAAAATAGAATTTAAATGGCCACAACTTTTTGGAAGTTTTCCTTCTTTTGAAAACAAATCCTCAAGGAAAAGGAAAATCTTGGATTTAAAAAGTTCAGCCATGTTTTAGGATGTCGACTTACAGTCATAAACGTTGGGAGAGTCGGCTCACTATTATTCAAAAGTTTATGTTCAGTAAAATTCCAAGCTTCCGTAGTTAAAGGAACATTTGAGTTAACTGTGAACTTATGGAAACAAATTACCACTAAAATACATTCAAAAGTTTAAACAGTAATAATTTTGCTGTTAAGTAATGATGGGAAAGATCTGATTATGGACATAGACATCAGATAAAGAACAATGGCAGTATTTGGTCTGGACTTTTTTTTGGCGTCCATAGATTTCATATATATGAATCAAATTTAATAAATTTTCTACGATTTTTCAGTTATTCACTCCTTCTCGTTAAGGCCGGAGTTATTTTAAGTTTTTAAAAGCTTATCAAATGATTTTCGAATTAGGTACATTCGAAATGTTACCATTAGAATAGTGATGTGAGTACAAATAGTATGAGTGCAATTTATCTGTATCAATAATTAATCGAATGATCAATATAATATATCGACCGATCGATCGACCCATGTAGAGTTGGTTTTGTTTGTAACATAATTATTGAAATCCTCTATTCTTTCGTCTTTAATCAACTGATATCTTTGAAGAAATACTTCTACTTTTAATTCCAATTAATAATGGCTAAAACTATCACAGGATCGTTTCAGTGTTGTATCGATTCTTATGAAAACGGATTCGAAACGTACAGCACTACTTTTGTCTTTGACAGTGACAATACATGTTGTCTGTGGTTGTCTGTCTTAACAAGCCAAGTCAAGACGTTACAGAATCCTTCCGCGTTTTTCATCTCAGTTATGTTTTGTGTTAATATTTGGCCTTCTATTTATTTTTACCCGACCTGGACTGTTTGTGGACTGATTGATACTGCCTGTGTGACTAGTGCGTGGCCTTAGGACTCCGATATTGCTTTTGCGTGACCTAAAGCTAATCTTATTGTGCTCCGATTGTGCCCAGTGAATTGGATTTTTGTTGTAAACCCGGAACTGTAGGCTACTGTAGGCTGCTGCGCACACACTATGACCTTAGTGTGGTATCTAGGATGGGCCAGACATCAAGAACATATCTCAGCACCAGCAGGTTTTCTTGATGAGATAATAATATGATATGAGGATGAGCAATAAAATAAATATGTTTAACAAAATGTGTTTTTTATTTGTCCTAACATTAGGTGTTATAAGTATTCTAACCGTCAGTTTTAGTGTCTAAGGGGCAAGTGCATTTTTTTAAATTACGCGCCTAGGTTTCTTAAACATACAATTGAGTACTACTCTTCACCCCGGGTTAGAATTTATTTGGGTTTTTCTCATTTTATCCGTAAATACTGTTATCCTCACTTAGACCACACCACCTTATCCATTTCTTTATGATTTAATTTCAATCTGCGATGTTTTATAGATAATTCTTGTTTGGCGTTCATTCATAACCTAAAAATTCAAACACCGAAATCTTTTTTTACCGGCTTTCACAAATGAAAATAGTCTCATTTATAGATTCTGGAGCTAACGCCAAATCTTTTAATATATTTTTCATTACGGGACGCTTCAATTTGATCCCAGACAATTCTTAGTATGGAGACCTGCCATTGTTCTTTGTGAATGAAAAGCATTATAAGCTGGTTAAAAGGCACACGAAGATGTAAACATGCGTATTACAAAAAAAAAACGCGAAATTGCAAGGTTTCCTCGTTGAAATTGTATGTTATCCGTTCGTTGTTTGAAATAACAATTACTTGTTAAAAATAGTTCGTTTTCTCTACTACAATAATAATAAAGCGAATTTTAGATAAATTATTAATTTATTCAGTAATATTCATTCTCCCGATGCATGTTTAGACAAAAACTTACCGAGACGTGAATTGTTGGGAGCTCTAATTTGTAGATTCTATTTAATAAAGAGAATCAAAATATTTTTTTTTTATGTTACAAAAATGTCCCCAACTTTAATAATGATTGAATACATTTACGTTATATGCCTCTATTGTAAAGAAAGAAAAATCGGACCTAATTCAATTATTGACCGAAAAGACTTCGAAACAAGCCCCGATATCTCCGAAATTGTACTATTGTATTGTAATGTTCGAAATTGTAGTAATTGTACATTTTACGTAATATTTATACCAAAATAATCTTCAACATTTGCCTAAACTATAGTATTTTTTGTTTTTAAATCGCTACCAATATTTTCTACGACTGGTATCTGCCCTAAACAAAATTCGGTAACAACTAGGCGGATTTTTATTTTCATGTATTTATTTTTAATTTTCATGCAAAAGATTTGTTTTGGTTTCCTGTCATTTCACCAAAAAATAATTTACAACTTTTCATTTGGCAAAAACATAATTAGTAATTTCATCAACATAATACAATTATTTGCCAAACTTGGCAAATAATTCGCTTAAAAAAATATTTACTGTAAACTTTTATTTGATAAACAATTCATTTTATTTTCAAGTAATTTCCTAAAACAACGTTTGAAATAAAAACGTTTTACTTATTGCATTATTACGCAATTTCGTAAAAATAAAACTCACTCAAGGGCTATTTTAATTAGTAAAACAACAATAACTCAGGATTCATGAGCGAGCGAAGCTAGCTCGAGACTTGGGCCATCCCCGACTCGGACAGGCATTTAAAGCATTAATACATATCTCTTTATTTCACACATATCGTGAGCCACCTGTGATTAATAACACCAGTATTTTCAATTTATGTGCTGCATTAGCACACACATTGAAAATAATCAGAGCCTACCTACAAGCCACAGTCTACGATTAAATCACCTAATGGCATGGAATACCGCATTCAACCATTCGACAAACACAAAGCGTATGAACATCAGTGTGGCCGCACTAATGCAACTGTCAAACACAAACGATTCATAGTCTAATGCACTACCGCACGATAATGACCTCCAACAAATCCACTCGCCATGTAATAAAGGCACTGGGCTCGCGTGTGACAGGCCTAACGCCGCTAATGCCATCTATCGGCAGCGTGTGTAAGTTACGTTCGGTGTAATGGAGCACCAAATTAAGTTCTACTAGGTACGAGATATTAAGTAGTCTGATAGGTAGTTACTGGTGCTTGTAATTTAAGATCTAGACTTGTGCTAATCAAAGTAATTTGATTTCGTGGAAATGTGAATTAAATTACGTTTTTAGTACGGCCGAACAAGCTAATTGGTATACAGTTAAAAAAATTCATCTTTCTATTACACCGCCTCAATAAATTTATACAATCATTTTAACTACACACATCAAAAGTGTCTAGGGATCAAGCATTTTTATGCGGATTTCTTGAGATTGAGATGTGGCTTTGTAATAAATTTATGATTTTATAAATTTATATGGATCCTTTTTGGTGCATTTCATAATTTGAATCAGGAACTCTCAATCAAATTCGAGTAAAAGATGAAAATAAGCTGTCAATATTTTCCCTATAAAAACATACAACGCATTGAAGACATTATTAGTGCTACTGTTTCCCTACTACTGATTAAAACCAACGTTATTATGGAGCGGCGACGTCATTTAAGCAGGGAAGAAATGCTCAGAGCCGTGGGAATGATAGAAGCTGGTTCCCGGCAACGTACTGTGACTTTAGCTCTGAATACAAGTCAGAGTGTTATCAGTCGACTTTGGACACGTTACCGAAGCACTGGTACCGTGGCTGAGCGCCATGGAGGACGGTATCGCTGCACCACACGGAGACAAGACCGATACATTCAAATCTTAACTCGAAGAGCTCCAACAATAACCGCCATGATGTTAGCCGTGAGGCTTCATCACTCTTCAGGGAACTTAATTAGCGACCAAACAGTCAGAAACCGCTTGCATGAAGTGAACCTTCATTCCCGAAGACCGCTACGGGTACCACCTATAGCAATGCATAATCGTAGGATTCGATATCAATGGGCTCTTGAACACAGAAATTGGGCAGAAGAACAATGGCGTTTCGTGTACTTTTCTGATGAGTCTCGTTTTGGTATGAGACCGGATACAAGACGTATACGACACTGGAGAACCCCTGGACGCCAACAGCGATTAAAATCCTGCCAGGAAGTCCATCCTTATAGTGGTGGAACCATCATGGTATGGGCGGGTATTTGGATCGGCGGAAGAACTGAGTTGATTTGGATCAGAGGCCACCTCAACGCTCAAATTTATGCTGAGACGATTGTATCAGACGTCATCGTTCCTCTACAAGTGCAAATCGGTCCCTTATTTCAGTTAATGCATGATAATGCACGACCGCACACCGCAAGAGTTGTAAGACAGACTCTCGCCGCAGCTAACATCAATGTCCTGCCCTGGCCTGCTCAGTCGCCAGACTTGAACCCGAT
This sequence comes from Standfussiana lucernea, assembly GCA_964057025.1. Lineage (NCBI taxonomy): Eukaryota > Metazoa > Arthropoda > Insecta > Lepidoptera > Noctuidae > Standfussiana > Standfussiana lucernea. The sequence goes on from OZ059805.1 coordinate 15,159,405, forward strand.
TGAGCATGCATGGGATATGCTACAGAGAAGAGCTCTGCCGAATATGGAGGGTATCCAGTCGCAAGAAGACCTTTTTTTGTTGTTGCAACGAACATGGGCGGCCATTCCACAGCGTGATTTGGATGAACTCATTTTGAGTATGCCAAACCGATGTTCTTGTGTTGTTAGTGTTCGCGGTAGAAACACGGATTATTAATTGTTTAAGTTACCCAATAAAATTTTAAAGAAAACTGTTATTTCAGTCTTTTTTTCGAACTTTAATGTTAGTGGTTCAAATGTCAAAAATCCCTTTATTAGGAAAATGGCAAATTTCTTTATTAATGCAAAGGTGACTTGGTTTATCGTTACTGTGACAAACGAAAACACTTTATTTGATGAATCCTTAAAGAAAATTTTAATTAATATCAATCAGGAGAAAAGTTATTGCAAAAATATATGTTGATCCCTAGATACTTTTGATGTGTGTATTTGCGCAATAACTTTAAAAAAAAAAAAAAAAAAAAAGACTTTTATTTCATCCACTTATGTAAGTAACATTATATAGATAGGAAGGACCTTTTAAGCAAAAATTTGCTTGTGTTAGGTACTTCCGCTCTTCCGGTTTACAGTTACACATATACATAAATGTGAGAAATTTAAACAATAAATCAAATTAAAATTCAAAATTCAAATCAAATATACAATTCTAATAAAACCAAGATTAAATTCAAGATTAAAATTAAAATCCAAATAATAAAAATAAAAAATAAAATAAAAAATTAGTATTACACAATAAAAATTCAAATACTAAATATAATTAAAAATCAAACCAAAATGAAAAATTATAATTAAAAACAAACCTAAATCAAAAATATATGTCAAATCTAACCAAAATCAAAAATCTACGTGTAATTAAACCAATTTAAAATCAAAATCAAAACCCAAATTAAAATCGAAATACAAAATAATAATTAACATAATCAAAATTAAATTAACAAAGTTAAGTGTGCTCATAGGGTGTGTGTGTGTGTAAGAGAGAGTGAGTGAGTGTGTGTGTGTGATTGTGTCAATGTATGTTTCTTGCGAATTATGTGATCGTATGTAGGATTGACTCGATTTCTTCGTAACTTTTGTTTGTGAGCCATTGAATGAGTGTTTTTTTGCAGTTGTGGTGCGTCATGGAATATATATTTTGTTCTTTATTCAGTATATTGTATATGTGTGATGATTGTTTTGTATATTGTCTCGAAGCGAATGCGGTTTTAACTGGAGTTTCTGGAGCGACATTATTCTTCCTCCTAGATTGAGCCCTGGAAGAGATGAAGGGTAGGGATTTATGTTTTTTTAAAGCAATATGAAGAATATATAATTTTCTCACCGACAAAAGATTCGAGGTTAAGTATAGACTTTCAGTGGGGAATCTCAACGGTTTGAAGAACATGACCTTCAGTAGTGCTCTCTGCGCCCGCTCCAGTTCCAAAAATTTTGTTTTTGTTGCACCGCCCCAGACTGGCAAACAGTACATTATTACTGATTGACCTAGGGAGAGGTAGATTTGCCTGATGAGATCCTTAGTAGCTACATGACGAAGTAACTTGAAGGTCCATATTAGTTTCCTAACTCTACCCATTATTAGTTCTAAGTGCAAGTGCCATGATAGTCTTTGGTCGAGCATAACACCAAGGTATTTAGTGTTATTGACTTTCTTTATTTTTAGGCAAGTGCAGGTGTTGTTGGACGAGTCGGAGCATGTGTGGATTTTGATTTGAAAGTCTTGTGATGGTTGTGAACGATTGTATATAGATTGTATATTTAAGCCTACAAACACATGCTTAAAAATATATTACCTACCTCTTGTGTCTTGTGTTTTTTTTTCTTCTTTTACCAACTGAACTGTCAAAGATTTTAAGTTGGTTTTGTCGTACGATGTCTTGACGTAAATAAAAATATAATCAACCTAGGAAAACCTGTGATTGCTGACATACCAGATTTTCAGAAACAGAAATATGAAATAAAATGAAAGAGCAAACATTTTAAGTATAAAATTAAGCAAAAGTGAATAAGGCTTAAGTATTAAATTTCAATAATAAAATGACATAAAATCATATTATACATTTACCTTTAAAGTTCACAATTATATTGAAATGAAATGAGCCCCACATTTGCCTCCCCTGTGATTCAACTGTGCGAGACAAAGTAAAACAAAATGCGATCAGTAGCGCGACTCAGTTGATTTTATTGCAATGACTACTGATTGCGGAGTACAGGCAGTGTTGCACTACAGAGTAGATAGATACAGAAGGCCAGGTTGCAAACAACGAACAATAACGCTCACACACACATGAACTCGCTTCACGTTTAAGGTGCGGTCAAACGTAGCGCACTGGCTGCGGACTCCGCACTTTAGATATTTCGGTACAATATTCGCCAAGTCCGCTCAGCTCCCCAGTCCACTCGTCTATAACGCACTTTTTGCAGAGCAAGCGCACTTACGACTGTCACTTGTTTGACATAGTCTGAAGGTACAATTTCTAAGACGATCGCAACCGTGAGATTGCCTCTTGCTGTTTTCAAAGAGTTACACAGAAAGTATGCATGTGTGCGGTTTCGCTCGTAATATGAAGCGGACATTCTGAATGCATATATGTATATTCTGTGGTATGTGCCTCCAAGCGATAAATTGAGTTGTTTCAATAAGTAACGGGTAGTGCCACCCGACAGGGCTTGTTTGTTGTCCGTAGTTCACTCGTTTCAGGTGATAAATATTTTCATAAATGAGACAAGTGTGAATCAGTAGTCCGTTTTGACTAGTGCTGGTCTCAAACATTGTACTTAGTTACTTTAATCCGATGGACCAGCAGAAACATTGTTTGCTTACTACGACATACCTATATGTCATAGGATCCATACGATTTTTTTTTGTAAAACCGACATTGTCCCACTGCTGGGCAAAGAATCCACAAATATTTTCCAGTTGTTCTTTTCCTAGGCTATCTCGAACCAGCTCTTAATGAACAAATTGAATAGAAATGACAAATTATTTCAGATGTAAAACTGCAGAAACAGTGCGCTTAAATATTTTACCCCCGAAACTAAACATTCAAATTATCAAAACATGCAAACCAACATTTGGAAAATAATTAGCGCTGTTCTATTTAAAGCGGTCAGTGTGCAATAAGCAATAAACATGTCGGCCATGTTGATTTGTGCGCGCATATTAGACGCAGTTAATCTCCGGCGGTCTCTGTGTGCCACTACGGGTCACTGTGTGTCACATTTCGTGACGAACGTAGGCCATACTGGTTTTGTTGAGTGGGTTGTTTTAGACTCGAAGACAGCCTAGCTGCAGTACCTAATTATATTAATCTTACTACCATAATAATTGTGGAAGTTTGCGAGTATGGATGGATGAATGTTTGTTACTTTTTCACGCAAGATTTGGATGAAATTTATAATCCGGTATTTTATAACCTGGATTACAACAGGATACTTTTTATCCCAGTAGTACAAACCCGTGGGACAATTGCCGAACACCACGCGTACTATTGGTAACAAAATTGTACCTACCGTGCCGTCGCAAGTTGTTTCCTCAGGAACAACTGCTTCATTCCTTCATTCACTGACGAGCAATGCGCAGCCTCAATCGCTGGGTTTAGAAGCATGACATTTTGCACAAATGACTTCATTATTTATAACGAAAGTGAGCTCTGAGGAGAGATTTTTGAAATAAATACTACTAATATGGGCTGTAAGTTCGACTGGAATGTTAACATTTTTAGTGAAGGGAAATTCCATCGAATCGATCAAACTGATCGCAAACTTTTTTTGATTTGTGTATGCGCGTCGCTTGACGTGCCGCGTCTCCGTAAATGAGCACTTAGTATTAAATAACATACGTTTCTGAAGCTGTGATGTTAATCTTGACTATTAACCGATCACACTGGTTCTTCATTCTCTGGTAACTACTTCTGTTTTGTTTACAGAAATGGTAACAAACAAGTCGTCTGAGTGCACACAAAAATATGTGCCTTATCCTTCATGTATTTTGTGAGAAAGAAAGGACAATGTTGATTCGACTGTCGCTGATAAGGCAGGGGGCCTGGAGTACTGCCCACCAGAAATACGAAAATGACGTCACAAAAAATAAACGCTTCATAATATTATTATTTGTTGTATCGGACGTACCAGCATAACATCTTTGTTAGGTACTACCCACACAAATATGTCACAAATATAACACAGTTCCGAAACTCATAGATCTTTCACGTTAACGATAACAATCATATATTTTGTAAAAACCCATTTAAAAAAATGTCCAACTAAATCACAAAAGACCATTATGCAATTTCAGTAAATAAATCTCAGGAGCGAAAACGACACGTAAACAAAAAAGAGCAACTCAAAAGCGTTTTCTGCAACTACAGTAATGTAATAACTAGTTCCCGACTCAACGACTCACCGCAGCTTGTCAACAAACGATTCGCGTGGACGACGAAAGTTGTCACTAAACAGATTCACCAACTTCCAACATTTTGTCCAACATTTATCTCAATTTATATTAGGATTGTGTTGACAAATGCCTCGCGCCCATCCCTAGCTATATCTTACGACAAACTTTTAAGTTGCGCTCCTAACACTTAAGAATATCCCCTATCTCCTTCTGACCAGTGATATCCTCTATCTTACCTGCTCTATCGCAGATCGTGTCCAAAGCTAAAGGAATTGACCTAATTTAAAAAGTTGGTCGTACACTGTACGAGATACGGATTTTCCTCGTATAATTGAATCATCGTTTTATTTCAATGTTTGCGAGCGACGTTTCAATTTAAAGTTAACGGCCATATATTGACAGAACAGACGACATAAAACAAAATGGAAAATATAATTTAAATGGACTTTCGTTTGAGTCGTGAAATGGCAGTGAACACTTCGGAGCGAGGTTTCACGTTTATTCATTACCTGTGTTTGTATTGATACACACATGTATGTACAATACATGAATATACACTACCCATATATTGTAATGTATTATTTTACGCGTTGCTTTCTGACAGTTGGGAGTTTTATTTTGTTCGACTTTCACCTCGTTACATTAGTTACGAGTCGGTGACTTGGATATGGTGGCTTGAAAATGCATCACTGTTTTTATTTTGAGTTTATTTTGGTGGAACGCCTTTTGATTTTCCATCATACGTTGTCGCACTACATAGTTACAAGACAAGTCCTAGTTAAAAAAATGATAACATGAAATAATTGATCTGCGGGCCGAAATAACTTCTATGTGGCACCCTTGCACAAGCTTAAGGCGACGTGGCAGACCTAATTGAAGATGGCGGGACGACCTTGACAAAACCAACGACCAGCGGTACACAAGACCTCTGGAACGAAGGAACTGGAAGTCATGGTCACCTTTGAAGTAACCTCACCTATTCAGTATGAAGTTTAGTATTTTTCTTTAAAATAAATTCTTGTATGAACTAGCAAGAAGCGAAGGAGTAGGAACATTTGTAAAGTTGGTAGAAGTTGAGCTGAGGGAGCGGAAGTGGGTTAGAGATTGCATTCCTAATAGATATTGAAGCTTGCGTCTTTTATCTCGAGCGGCGAAAATAAATAAATGTTTTCCTGCAAGTTCAATGTGAATGAACATATTTGAACTACAGACGGTAGCTTGATAACTTTTGACTTTTGCGCGAAAAAAATATCTATTTGAAGATAAGTATTGTTTTTGTCCGTTGCTAAGAGGTTTTAGTAAAAAGTAAATAAAAATGTCCATGGCCGGCGTGGAGGTCTAACATTATCCCACGGGTAAGTCCTATCTCCGATAAATCTCCCTAAATTATGATCTACCTGTGTGAAACATTTCTTTAAATTATGACTAGAAAAGGTTTGTTGTTTCAGTTGGTCTCCCAACTGAAACAACAAACAAAGTAACATTGTAATAATTAGTATGGATAACAGCAACACCTAGGGATTTAACCTAAAGGACAAAGTTTAGAACTAGATTTGGCGGCAAAAATTAGGTGAAGTGCAGTGAACTCCCAAGATTCATTAGACATTGGGCCCCTAATGACGTCATAAGTCACAACCTATTCGTTACTGAAGTAACTCTATGAACAAACAAGGGATCATCAGTTTCGTAGCAAACGTGCGGCTCAGTGGACCGCGGCTACCTCAGGGTACGGAAGTAAGGGATGGGGAACAAAAGGTCCAGCTACGGGCACAGGTCCCACCGCCGGCGATTAGCGAGTAGAGCTAGCAACTAGACACTAGTTGGCGAGCAACGAGCAGCGAGTGTACAGATAGGTTGGTTTCTGGGCCATGGCGAGAGTGCGACGGCCATTGGCGATTACTCGCTAGTATGTTTATGTAGCAAAGGAGTGCTTCAGCGTCGCTGAGCGAGTACTTTCTATGATAGCCCTTGTTGCTGCGACAAACGAGAGAACATACTCGCCGGCAGTGAACAGTAAGCGATAAACTATTAAAATAAATATATCTATTTATATCATATGAGTCGAGCGATGAAACAGTCGATAGCTCGTCGCTTCCTCGTCGGCGGTGGGACACGTGGCACAGGGAGGTCACAGGGTCACGGGTCATTATTTGTAAAGGTACGTCATTGTACGTATTGTTCATGTTTGGCTAGTTTCCTTGTCCACGCTTATGTGTTCGCTATTAATGCGACTGGTCATTTACATTAAGTGTGTGTTAGTGTACGTTGGTACTGTGACTATTAATAGAACACGATTATGCGTTTGCATTAAAACAATTAGTTATTAAGTTCAAACGTACTCTTACTTGTATGGCCTCTTTGTCTATTTTCATCATTCGTTGGTTATTATCGAACATGTAATAAGCTCAGTTTCTCTCCCACTCATTTTGTATAACATCATTATTTACAATTCCAATCTTGACAGAACAACACCGCCCATCGGTTGCCTTATTACCTTCAGGCATATACTTGAAAATAATATTTCCTCTTACTCCCACGTTGGTCTAGTGGTCGTAAGCGCTACTGTTGAGCATAAGGTCGTGGGTGCTATTCCAAGGTCGAGCGAAATGTTATTAGGTTTTTCCATCAGGACTTCGTCAGTAGCAGTCCGGAGTCTGGATTGTGCTCGGCACATGACAATACGCTTCGACCCTATTCCATGGGGCTTGAACATATCTGGCCATAATGTGGGTGAATTTTAGGTACATCACTGCCTGACTCTTCGTGGTTTACAGGCGTGATGTTATGTTCTTGAAACTGACCCCTGACGACTTAACTCATTTGTATAAGCGTGACAGTATATACGCGCTGTGTCGCGACACATTACCTCCAAGAAGTAATAACTGGGGCTAATTTAAAGATCGTATGAGGCGTCGCACTTCCTCCTTCAATAAATAACTACTAAATCCCACAAATTGCTCTGCAAAGTAACGAATATAGCTCCGAAATGAAATGTGCATTGCGCATGTATTTCTCTCATTATAAAACGGCAGGATTTGATGTTAAAGTTAAGAATGAAGGCCGAAGTGATGGCCTGGACTGATGGCTAATCAGATGGAGATGAATTGGAAACACGTCTTCTATTTAATTCACTAGTAATCACAAGTGAATTAAATAGAAGAAAAACCTGCCCTCGCCTGTGAAGAATCCTTCACAGGCGGTATAAGAATCGATGTAATGTTATCAAAATGAAACTCGAAATATAAAAGCAGCTACAAGCAACTCAAAACTATAAGTTGAAGAGAAACATTTACCCATCACTTCATTACTTCATGTATTGTCAACTGCTTTTGTATTTGAATCTTTTATTCATAGTTACTTCATATCAACCAATTATTTTATTTCACCTTTGTATTACAAAATTCCACTGAAATCGCTCTTTTCTAGATTTCCACGAAACCCTACAAGCTTTGATGTATCGAGTGCCTACCGATTCCTTGTAACGCTCGGTAAACTTGTAACAATGGCGGCTCCAATAAAAATCCAGAGCGATGTTCAAAAGTTAATAACGTTAAAAATATCCGGAACCTAGTACGGTCGGGGTAAAACTCGCTCGGACGCGGTTCAATATCGCCGATAGTTTATGTTGCCGACTGTACGGGTCACACACTGACAGACAGGATGACTAACTAATATCTATGTTTATGTTGTTGATACCGTTCCCACTTTTGGCCATAGACTGCCTCTCTGTGAGAGATAAATTACATGTAGTGGGCCTGCTTGGGTTCGAACCTGTAAGTTGGGGCCAATACCATTGCAGGATAACGTTGATATACGGTAATGATCCCACACTTCCGATTTCATTCCCAAGATTATTCCCCGATAATAACAAGAATGGTAAACAATCAAAACAATATTCATGATGGAAACTTGTTACCGGACACGTCCTGATGTACTAATTATTTCAAATTATCATCAAAATAAGTGGATCGTGCGCGGTATCAGTGTTATCAATAAGATTATGGAAGGAAGATATAACTATAATCATATTTATAGATATGATAAAAACATGAAATACCAATAATTTCAAAATACAAACAGTAATTAAAAGGTTATAAAGGTTCCGTTGCTTTTGGAAACCCTATAAACATGCTTTATAATTTAGGTTTTAGTTATAGGTAGCTAATTTCATGTACTACTAGTAGGTAGGTATTACCTACAGGGTCCATCTTGTTTCTATTTTTTTTTATTTACCGCCTGTAAATGTCCTTATGGATTGCAAAAAACGATTTGAGATTTACAAACCGAGTAAAAAATACAATGTTAAAATCCTCTTTAGTTTTGTTTTTCAGCTACGTTGCTGAATATTATTTTTAACCGGATTAGTTTCACTACCGCCATTAGGTATAGTTCCTGTCAGCGCATGGATTTAAATCATGTTAGGCTAATTTGTTGGGCAACATGCTTGCGAACTCTTCCCTCCGTTCACTCTGTGCCACGCAACTAGTTCGCACACATGCATCACGCTCACGTACGAAACGAAGACCTAGCAGAATTGTTTCAGTGAGAAAACTTTAAAACAACGCTCTAAGTAATACCGACCGAGATTTTTCTTACCTACCTGCGATACCTGAGAAATACGCGGAAGATATATTTATATTTCTAAACTTTTCTCCCGTTTGTTTCTGTTCTATAAATAATAATTTAACTGTTCTTAAATTTGGTAACCGATTTTTATTTGTTTCAATTTTAAAGTTTTTAAGTAAGTAAGTAAATTTTTATTTGTTTAAACATGGTGTACATGATACATTGCATGCAAGATAATAATGAGATACAGATTAAGTTCGAACATGTTCAGCCACATATCGTGGCGTACAAATTGGTAGGAAGAGATGGTGCATAAACCGTGATAATATCATAATTACATGTCATCATTATTCATTAAATATTAGAGATCATTACAAGAATAGAATAGAATAGAATATTTATTTGCGTAAAACATGGTATACAAGGGTGTTAAATACAAGTCAATAAGCATACGTTTTGATACAATTCAATGTCAAAGTAAGGTAATACAGCATTGTCAACTTAAAAACAAAGAAAATTGTCTTCTTGCATAAATTCTGCTACACTGTAATATGCTCTTTCAGTTAGGAAGGTCTTCAATTTACTTTTTAGAGCAGACATATTTAATGATTTCCATGATTTGGGCAATTTATTAAAAATGGTCGGAGCCATGCAAAAGATGCTCTTACGCATAAGAGTTGTTTTAGCGCCGTGAACACAGAGTTTGAAATTATCACGTCTATTCCTAGGGACAGCATCAGACAAACGCTGGAATAAATGAGGATTTAATTTCATAAACATTACTGTTTCCAGGATATATAATGAGGGCAATGTCAATATCTTACGTTCTATAAAATAAGATTTACAGCTATCCATTGTTTGCAGTCTAAACATCGATCTAATACACCTTTTCTGTGCCCGAAACGCTATTTCGTTGTCCGTGCTATTCCCCCAAAAGATAACTCCATATCTAATTATTGATTCGGCTAATCCATAGTAAGCAGTAATCAGCGCATCTGTATTGAGGACCGCAGCAAGCTGTTTCAGAGCGTAGGCTGCACTACTCAATTTTTTACTAAGTGCTTCTATTTGGGGTTTCCAATTCAATTTAGAATCTATTATTAGTCCCAGAAATTTTGTAGTGTCCGCTTCATTGATATTTATATTATTAAACTGAATATTAAGATTGTCGATTGTTTTTGTACGTTGTCTAAAGTGCATTACGTTAGTCTTTTTTAAATTAATTATCAAATTATTATCATTTAACCAATTTATAATAGATATTAGTGAATTATTAATGTCATGTTGATATGTGTCTATGTCATTACAAGCTATTGTCAAAGTACAATCGTCAGCAAAAAGTGTCATCGGATGTTCAGTTACTTTAGGCAAGTCATTTATATACAGAGTGAACAACGGAGGCCCCAATACACTACCTTGAGGTACTCCGTATATAACTTCGCGTTCCTCTGATCTTGAAGTTTCTTCACGTTTCCTTTTTTTATTTATTTTACTGATTTCAGTTACTTGTATACGGTTATGTAGATAAGATTTAATTAATTCTAAAACGTTGCCCCTAACACCATAGGCTTCAAGTTTTTCTGCTAGGGAATTATAATGGACGCAGTCAAAGGCCTGTGTCATGTCGCAGAATATGCCACAGACTGGTGTTCTTTTATCAACATTTTGCATGACATTTTGTAAAAACTCATAAATAGCCAGATTTATACTACTATTTCTTCGAAATCCCTTTTGTTCGTCACTTAATATATTATATTTTTCTAAATAGGTATTCATTTCACGAGATATGTACTTTTCAAACACCTTAGACATAACGGGTATAAGCGCGATCGGTCTGTAATTTATCATTAATTCGTGACTATCTTTCTTATATAGCGGTTTCACTATAGACTTCTTTAATGCATCAGGAAATAGACCTGCACTTATGCAAAGATTAATAATGAAACTCAAATGAGCACATATTTCACGTGCAACTGCTTTCAATATTTTTGTGGCAATACCATCGTAGCCAACGCTGTTCGTGTTTTTTAGTTTCATTATAATATTTAGTATGTCATAGGGCGTAGACGGAGCCATAAACATTGATTGTGCTCTGCTAAGAATTAATGACGTTGAGTTTGTTCCCGCGTTAATTGTTGGTTTCATTTTATCTATAAAATAATTATTAAATGTATTGGCTATGTCCTTTGGCTGTGTGATCTCTTTATTTTCAAATTTGATGCAAGAAATTGAGTTTTTAGGGGCATTGTGTTTGCTTTTATTAATAATTTGCCACGTAGTCTTAGACTTGTTTTCAGAGAATTTTATATTATAATTGTTTTGTGCTTTCTGAGTCAGATTTATAATTCTTTTGAGTAATTTTGAATATCTTTTGAATTTATCTCTATTATCTTGACTTGGTTTTAACCTATACTGCCATAGAAGCTTCCGTTTGTTTTTACTACACAACTTTATCCCACGTGATGCCCAAGTAGGTTTTCTAGTAGTCTTAATGGTAATCATTTTGGTGGGGAAGCATAATTCGTAGAATAATTGGAACGTTTCAATAAAACAGTTGTAGGCTGCATTAGGATCCTCCATCTCGTACACATTGTAACGTGTTTTTTAAACCGTTACATGCTCTTCACATTTTAGTCGATTTCGGAACGATTTTTATACTGTCTTTTATTGGCTATGGTTCGGCAACTGTCATTTTTTGACGTTTCACTTTACGACCTGATTTCGTCATCGAGGCATTTATCTCGCCAAATTAATTTTAAAAATCCGGTATAATCACGGATATTTTTAGGCCAAACGACGCCATAATCGCTGCCTTAAACACCCAGGACGAGGTGTTCAGAAGGAGGGATCCCTAATTTCTTCGGTAAGATTTATTTCTACCAGACCAATATGTGGTCATCATTTTAGGTTCGTGTTTTAAGTCAAATTGATGTTTCAGGATTTCAATATTGGACGATGCTCTAGTGTGATTTTCACCTAATTTGGATTTATCGGTGCACACGGGAAAAGTCATTTATTAACGGAAAAACGGTAAGTTCCTTCTTGGGACGCCATGCTCCCCACGTGTTGAAATTCTAATAGACTTGTGTATTAACCTTTTAAAATTTTGTTACAGCCCTGCTGTGGCGTTTTTCTTCTATTTTTTCTTTTTCTTTCGTCTGATTATAATTTTCCATTTCATGGATTCTGGATTCTCTCATCTTCGACGCCGAAATCTTGAGGTCTAATTTAACATTTTTTTTTAGCCAGACATCTGGCCCAAACTTAATTTACTTTCTTCATATAAAGATGCAACAATAAGGATAATCTCAAATTAGTAATTTAATATTTAAAGTAAAAGGAAGCTACTGATATATTAAACAGGGTATTAACAAAGGTATTTCAATTGTTTCTATTATCCTAGTTTAGTCACCCCCGGAAGATTAGAGGTCCGACTCTCCGGACTGTTCTATCTGGCAAGTATTTTTTAAATGTAGTGTGCGTTCCCAAGGCGCCCGAAATTCTTTTATTGTTACACATACATCTTTTTTTTAATTTTTAATAGGAGAACACACACACACACATTCTTTTTTTTGCTCTTGTATGATTTCTTACATAGGATCTTACACTTGATCCCACACACACCCCGGGTCTGTTACAACATCTGAATAGGATAGATTACTTAAACAAGTCTTGAATTTTTCTATATTTTCCTGACTGTAATCTCGTGTGGTTTTGCGATAGTACTTAAGAACATCCTTTTGTTTAACGGGGCACTTAAACAGTTGTGCTGTGTGATCGGATAGAGCGAACTCCAATACTTCTGATGTACAACGGCGCTTGTTAAAATTATGAGCAAAATTATCTAAGCATGTTTGGCTTGCAGCCCGAGTAGGTTGCCTCAAAGCAAGTAGTAAATTAAAATTTAAAAGAATACCCTCGAATTCAGCTGACAGTCTACTTCTCTTCAAAATGTCAATGTTGTAATCACCAGCTAAAACTATATTCTTACATTGTTGTTTGGATAAATATTTTAAAAGGTTTTCCAGTTTATCAAAAAACTCATTGATTTTACTTGAGTTAGGTACTCTATAGATACACACAATTATAATGTTATAGTCTATCAATTTCACTGCACAACATTCGAATATACTTTGCGAGGACATGTTTGCTACATTGGTCAATTCTTTCCATTGAATACCATGCTTAACAACTATACATGCACCGCCTCGCTTACTTGTTTGCCTACTATAACAGGCAGCTAAACTATAATAAGGTAAGTGTAGCTGATTCTCACAGCCAGCAATCATAAAATGCTCTGAAATGCATATTACATCAACATCAACATCTCGTTCTGAAAGTTCACATAAACAGACCGATAGAGCGTCCGATTTACTAACGAGACCGGCAATGTTCTGATGTAAAATGCATAAATATTTAGTCAAGAAAAAAAGTGTCCTTATCTGTCAAATTATTAGGTCAATTGTATTACTTAGACTGTTATTATATTGTATGTCAATTATTAAACTATCTAGGTCCTTAAATATTACGTACATTCCATTGTTACTCACTAAGCCAGTTCGTTTATTATAAAATTTGTAGTCAAAGGACAAATTTAAATTACTGTCTAACAAATATAAATGTTCATATGTCAGTACATCGAGATACAAGAGATTGTTGAAAGTTTCTATTCTACTGTTAAATAAATTTGCATAGTATCCATTTTTATACGTCGGTAAACAGATGATCACATTCGTATGATTTATGTTTTGAATAACTTCTCTTATTCGGAATATAATTTCAAAATAATTATTAGTATTTTTGAAGTCTTCATCACCTAATAGTATTACACAAAAGTCATTCATGGTGAATTTCACAAGTTTTTCTATTAAACCTTCCAAGAGATGTTCAGTTTTCCCGTTACGTATTAAACAGTGACAACAGTCAAATTTGTTTGCGAAGGTATCCTGCGCTATGGATATTATTTTATTTGTATGATTAGTACTCAGTATGCATAGTTTATTCTTGTGGGCAAAGCTGGCGGCCAGCAGCTGGCTTTCCTTGCACACACTTGGGGTGGTATCTTTTTCAAAAATTTCCTGGATACTTGTAGAAATTATTTTAGAACATTTATCTCGCTTTGGTTGTTCTACATTTATGGGCTTATCAGGTTCAGTTTAGACTCATAATCGCCACATTTATATCGTCTTAGATATTTGCAAAATAATTTTTGTCAACAAAACATCAAGAGTCGTAGGTAGATTTTTATATATTGTATTCAAGTGAAAAATAAATCGACTGCTAATAAAAAAAATCAGTTTTTTGGCTCCCTTTGGGGGTAGTTGTCTAAAATCCGCAGATCTGTAATCAGCTTATAATTATAATGTTCGCACGGCTAGCACAGTCCTACTCTCTGTGAGAGGCTGCAGTACGCCACGCGATCCAGGGCGTGTTGTTGAACCCTAACAAGATTACGAGTATAACGTGGTCATACTCAGCCTTTATCGATAATTAATAGTGACATTATCATTGTATCGATTAATTTAAATCCAAAATATCTACATAGATAATGACGAAAGCTTTAAGAATTCAGAAAATGAACAGAACTAGAGTGAGTTGATGTTTCGCCCGTGATTCACAATGATTTCTGGTCGTGCAGCGATGGAGTCCAGACAGTTGTTGATATTGTGTGCGGCTGTGGTGAGCCTGGCGCTCGCCGGGAAACATGACGCGTACTCCAGGTATGAGTTTAGCATTTAAACTACAATTACGTATTTGCTATCGTTTTTATCCGCAATTTTCCAGTCCTTCGTCTTTTACTTAACAATCTTCTTCAAACTAACTTAGACTATTAGAAACGAAATATTAGCTCAGTTTAGGTTTTTGTTGATCGTATTAAAAACTATGTCTAGAATCTTTATATTTTTTTGCTCCACAAGTTAAGCTTTATGGTAGCTAATATACCAATGGCAGTGTCATTGGTATATAAGCTACCAAAAAGCTTTAGGCGATCCTGTTGAAAGACATGAGAAACCTTGGCACGATTTGCAACGTTAACTAATGTTTGTTGTAATGTTAAAACTTAATGTTTCTTACTGTCGTCTAGTTATCCTTCTTCCAGCTACACAGCGCACGGAAGCGACGCTGTATTGCGATTGTCACTTATCTAGCCCCGCACACAACTTACTCCACCTTCCAGCTACCGAGTGCACGGCGTGTGGCTGCGTGACTCCGCGGACGCGGAACTGCTGCAGCAGCTGGAGGAGCCACTGGAGTTGGACGCGTGGGAGTACGGTGCGCCCGGCGATCGCGCGGCGCTGCTCATGGTGGAGCGCGTGCACGAACCGGCGCTGCTGCAAGCGCTGGACGACGCCGGCCTGTCGCACTATGTGCATGTCGACAATGTCGCCAAGTGAGTTTGGGACCTATGTTTACATAAAAATGCCACCCAAAATTCACGACCTGCCTAGGCTGTCCCAATTACTTCAGATCGGCTTCTCGTGTACTTACCGGATGCCGCTGAATGCCGCTGTTACAAAAAGAGGCTGAAAATCCATACAAATAAGCAACTCTGTCCGCCCGTCAGTCAGTTTGGTATGAAATTTGGCACATGAATAATACATAAACTAGGTTAGAACATAAAATACTTACTTCATAGTACGAACTCTCGGGTGACATTACACTCCGATCTCCATGCGGGCAAAGCAAATAATATCGGCTATGAAACTGAACTGTCTGACTGATCTGCAGAACTGAGTGTCTATTACTTGAAATCACAACTTAAAACAACAACACTGGGCACAATGAATCGGGTACAGTTTCGGGGCGTCTTGACTCCGCTGCGATCAGACACTCTGTCCTCCTCGCCGTGAGCTCGAAACATCACGATTCTGAAGAGGCGCGAGGTGTGGGTAGACTTGCAAGTAGGTTGCGTGATACCACCACCTGGCGCACCTGCGATTCATTTAGTGTCCGTACTAATGACCGGATCCGGCATTTTCTTTTACAGAGCCCTCGAGGAACACGACAAAGATGTATCCATTTGGAGAAGCAGAAGAGGGCCGAGGATGATATTTCAGGATTACCCGCGATATGCCGAGGTATGTCACCTTGGCACTGTCTATTAGCATGATCATATCTTACTGTAGGGATACTATAGGATTACCATTAGTCCGGAATTTTCCGGAGTTGTCCGAAAATTTAGCTCAGTGTCCGGAATACGGGAGGAATTCTAAAACTTCCGGGATTTCCAAAATTGATTATAACAATTGATATCATCATGCTACCTAGTCTAACCGTATGAAGCTGAATACCTGTACATGGACCTACTGCCTATGTGACCTCCACAACTCAGTTAATGGTTAATATGATACCTCTTTGTAAAACTCGATGTTAGATTTTCGGGCAGTAGCTACTCGTAACGACACTCATCAACGGCTTAGCGTGCTTTCCAAAGCACCTAGCCTTGAAGATCGACCCCTGTGGCCGTTTGTTTTAATCAATTCAAAGTCAGGTCATTAAAAGGAATTTACTTAAAATTTCCGGAATTTTCTAAAAAACAGAAATGGCAACCCTACGATTAGCTGATAAGGACAGGCAAACGTAGCATCAGTACTTGATAAATGTAGGTCAGATTATGTATGTACATTAAAAGGTTAAAGGTTGCATTTAAAAGTATCCTTTGTATTAAACCAGGTTATAAACTAACGGTGTGCAAAATTACATCCAAATCCGTGAAACAGTTTTTGTGTGAAAGAGTAACACACATCCATCCTCACAAACTTTCGCATTAAAATAGTAATAATACAATAATAATTAGGAGTAAGTTATTTAGAAAGTGGTTGCCATACGCGTTTGAAATATCGCAACACACAAAGGTATAAATAATCTGTTTCAAATGAATGCTGTGAAATATTAATTATCTAAATTCCCAAATGACGCATCGCGGGTAATTCGATGTTTGTGTGATCGAGCACTAAATGGAATACATTCTAGCTAGCAATTATTTAAAAGCTTTCCGAGAATTGCTTTGAACTCATTTGTTGTGCAATTTGACATGCATACATTAGGAAGTGGAGTATGATGGTCTATTTGTTCCAGGAAGAATTTAAGCCTGAAAATAAGTCCAAATGAATGAACTTTAACAACTCAAATTGTAGTGTGGTAATTAGAAATGAAACTGAAATTCACTTTTCAGACAGTTATCAATCAGCTCTGTGCCAAATAAAATCCTGAAACAAAATTCTTAACAATTTTAACACGAAATTTCTTATTTGGTCGCTACATTCAATTTTAGAGCAATGTGTGTCAAGTTTGTTATCAAAAAATAGCATTGAATTTATCTTTGTTTGCTTGGTATTCTAGATCGACGCATACATGGAGAGGGTAGCGGCAGAGTACCCCGACCTGGTGACTCTGGTCAACGCCGGCAAGAGTTTTGAACAACGAGATCTCAAATATTTAAAGGTACGTAGTTCCATTCCGGTAATAGTTTCGATTGATCCCTGTAAACTACTTGATGTTTGGCATAAAGTTCGAATATTCAAATTATAACCTTGTTAGATAAAACGGCTTAAAAAAACTCCATTCATTGATGTTTTAATCTTTTTCATGAAAGGTAATTAATACTTTCTGCTGTTAATTGCTTTGAGCTAAGTCACTTGTACGGATTAGTAATTTAACTGCTTTTGATTTTAGTTGATTCAAACCCTTTACATCGCCGATCGTATAAGAAATCTATGCTTGTAATTGATATATCGAATCTCACACACATGCCATACCAACCCAAATGATTCCCTTACAGTGTTTCTGTAACAGGCGCCACTTTCAAACTTCCTCTAACGTAGTCATTCCTTACTTTACTCCACTCTTGTTACTCCACACATTCATCTCAACATTCTCCTCTCCGTTACATGTAATCTTTTTCATTCATCTTCTTTACATCTCAGCGTTTTGATCCATCCTAGTGTCATCTCTTACCCACTCTCGGAATAGTACTAACAGATCATGGTAACCCACCAGGTCTAATAAAATGAACTCTACCGTGGACTTACACTTGACTGCGATGTATGTATGCTAGATATCAACGACGAACTTCGCGGACGCCAGCAAGCCGATCTACTTCATGAACGCGATGATCCACGCGCGCGAGTGGGTCACCACCCCGGTGGCGCTGTACTCCGTGTACCGGCTGGTGGAGAGCCTGCGCAACCAGGACCGCGACCTGCGTACTGACGTGGACTGGATCATCATGCCGCTCGCCAACCCCGACGGCTACGAGTACTCACATGAAACCGTGAGTTCACAACGCGTACCTTTAAAAGTGACATCTTTATAAAGCGTATTTCATAAAGCATGGTCATATTTGAGGGCATGGTACACACCACTAAACTGAACCACTTTCTCCATGGGACCAACATTGTAATCGCCAAAAACGTAAGTTTTTAAACTGACCTAACATTACTATTAAGACATAAAACGGGATATTTACCATGTTTACTATTAATTTTGAGTTCCCGATATTTCGGCGCTGTTGCAAGCGCCATGATCACGGATAAACTGAATTTATAAAATAATAGTAAACATGTTGTTAATAATAGTAAACATTATGTGTTAATAATAGCGCCAAAAACATATCAACTGCCTAATACATTAATTTGGGTCGAATAGATATAGAAATTTTACATGGGATAACTTATAATTTTTTCGCAATTACGATGTTGGTCCCATGATGGAAGTTGATAAGTGTGATGGTCTGTAGCACACCCGTAAATGTAACCACACCTTTCTGATACACGCTGTATATCATCATCATGTTAACAACAAACGTCTACTGGAGCCTAGCCTCCCTCAAGCATCGCTACAACGACCCGTTTAGTACCCCTCATTTTCAACGGATTCCCTTGTCCTTTTTTTCTGTTATCGGTCCGCATTTTTTAAGCCTCCGAAGCTTGTCCACTCATCTGTATAGTTCATTTATTCCTTTCAGACTCGTCTCTGGCGTAAAACAAGGTCGTATAACCCAGCAGTCAGTCAGGAGTGCTGGGGAGTTGACGGCAACAGAAACTTTGATGTCCAATTCAATACCACTGGAGTCTCAACTAACCCTTGCGCTATAACCTACCCTGGAACCCACCCCTTCTCGGAGCCGGAGACCGGGTACATCAGGGACATACTCGTGAAGTATGGGGACAGGATCCAGTTATATATGGACATCCACAGTCATGGGAACTGGGTGCTGTACGCGTATGGAGACCACAGCCTGCCTCCGAATGCCGCTCAGCTGCACCACGTCGCCGCCGCTATGGGAGCCACCATGGATGCGCTAAAGTTGCCACTGGCTGGATTCTACCGCGTAGGTAACAGTGCAACGATACTATATGGTACCTCTGGTAGTGCCCAGGATTATGGCCAGGTAAGTCAATTTATACATCCACTTTTTAATAAAACTATTCTCAATCTATGCTTAATGAGAACTCTTGAATTTAATTATGAATATTATTGCACGTCATGTTATAATTATAACAATCTAGTTTAAATATTCCAGTATTCAGTATTCGATGAACACTCGATCCGTAGGTCTGCTGCAATCGAGCGAACTAATCTTATCGCTCACAAATTTATTGTGTTTTTGATACCAACGTTATGATGGACATCGATTACTGCTGATTCATTGTAGACACACATTCCGAGCACGTATTCAACATGGCGTGTGTTTGTTGTTGTGATGGAAATAAGGACTTCTCGTACGCATGGCATGATCGTCTGATTACTGACTTATATTTACAGTGATACATTTATTGATTCCCGATTTCGTGTCCTAAAATAAACGAGGCTCCTCCTTTGCAGTAAAAGTTAGATCAAACCAGTCTGGACAGATTGCGTTCCGGATACGGACACCGGACACTGACAGATACTTCAGTACATTATTTGTCCGAGTCCTGTGTCTGGAACCAACTATTGGTGTTTTCTTTACTTCTGCCACAAACATACTGCCTTGTCTGCAGGTGAGCGGGGTTCCATTCTCGTACACGCTGGAGCTGCCGGGCTACGGATACGGGTTCCTGGTGCCTCCACAGTTCGTGGACCAGATCAACGAGGAGACATGGCAGGGCATCGCCGTGACCGCCCGACTGGCCAGGGCCTACTACAGGGCGCGGCACGACGCTGCCACCACCACTCCTGCACCTGCTACTATTGCTCCTACTGCAGATCCTGCTCCTGCTCCTACTGATGCTCCTGGTGTTCCTCAAGCTTAGGTCACAGAAACAGTTTAGATGAAGAAAGTATTTTTTACAGCTGATTTAAATGTTTTCGACACGATGTTTTCCTTCACTTTGTCGGGGCCATCACTTAGCCACCCCACTGTTCTCATCTCGTCATCATCACGTCCTAGAAACAAAAATTCTATGTCCTAGCAGTTGTATTGTTGTATTGAATGTTGATTATAATGCTATTTGATTAATGTTTATTTTTGTGTTTTAAACCGACTTAAAAAAAAGGAGGAGGTTCTCATTTCGGTTGTATTTTTTTTTGTGTTTGTTACCTCATATCTTCGACATTTATAAACCGATTTGAAAAATTATTTAATCTGAAAGGAAATACTTCCCGATTGGTCTCTTATAAATTTCATCAAAATCGGTTCAGAAGTTTGGTTTTTAAATCAAAATAGCTGGAAAACATAATATGTCATCCAAGTAAAAGAAATAGCGAAATTGATAATTGATAAGGATGTGTGTGTGATACGATAACTAAAAAAACTAAAAAGGGTAAAATAAAAACTTTGTGGCAAAAAATAACCGACTTCCAAAAAAAAACACAAAAAAGTGGAAAATAACTTTACTTTCGGAAGTCGGTGGCAAAAAAGTCAATGAAACAAACAATAGTCACCGACTTCCGAAAGTAAAGTTATTTTCCACTTTTTTGTGTTTTTTTTTTTGGAAGTCGGTTATTTCTTTGCTTGATGTGGTGATTTGGTAAGAGGTGGCGTCATGCGAAACAATAGCTGATTTCTAAAAACCATAGGAGTTTGTCATTAAACACACGTTGTGACTGTAGACGTAGATAATCAGATACCTTAAGAAGTACAGTACACAAATCAAACCAACTGAACGCCACATTGGAGGACCGCCAACGGATCACAAACGATGAGCAGTTTCACTTTTGCTACCGACCGTGTAATACTGAGTCGAGATGAATCCCTGTTGTTGTTCAGTTGCTTTCTTGCTACAATATTCAACACAGTTTGCAGAGCCCACATTGATCTTAAAAGTAGCTTTGTCATGACTGCTAAGCGTGTGCTCATGGGTTCGTTTTCCAGATTAGGTTTATACAAAAGGTAAATTCAGGAGGTTGTCATAAAAGACGTAAATAATCAATTTGAATTACGGTACCTGGTCAATAATAATCATAAACGATGATGATTTTTTTATTTGTTAAAATTTGACACTATTTCTAAATGAAGCCCTTCTCAAAAGAGGAGAATCACCCGTTTATCGAATAAACGTCTGCGTTTGTTTGTGTCTGTGAAAGCACAGTTATAGGGCTAGTATTAGACGGGCCGCGTTTTAATACGGGTGGTGTACACTTACCGACTTCCAATGTTAATAAAAAAAAAATACCTATCCATTTTATTGTTGATTCGGGTCGAGAATCATTAGCATAGTTACCTCCTTGAATTTGACGAGGATGCAAAGCAACAGCCTGTATACTTGTACCTTCTAAAACTATGTCGGTTTCACAAACACAAATGAATCAAAAAGTGAAACTACAGAAAGTTTTTGACCTAAAACTGGTTAGAAGATGTAGCCTAGGCATGTACACAGTTCCCATTATTACAATAGAGCCGCTGAACAAAAACGCTATTTATAAATACAGCGGCTGCGAGCGCTGCAGCGGTGACGTCACACGGCTGCCAACGCTGTAATTTTACGCTTACCCTCCTATTGAACTGCGACCTACGCTGCTTTATACGTAGTACCTACTAGTTTGTGGTTTTAGTTTTACTTGTTTTATGTATTGGCTAACAAATTGACGGTGCTGCTGATCGAAAGTAGTTACTGCCGCTGGAATTGAATTGTGTTGCAATTAGTTTTTTTACATACGGACACGGCTCCGGACACCGGACTCTGACAGATACTTCCGTCCGCAATCTGTCTATACCGGTTGGACCGCACCTTCCGTCAGTTTAAAAAATTACAGACACGTGTATATTATAAGTCACCACCGGTTTGAACGAATCTTCATTAATGACAGAAAGACACTGTGGACATGATGACAGGTGTACTATGGGTTCACGTCAGGGTACTATGGGTGCAGCAGCTATAGGATCTGTGAGTATTAAAATGGAAAAAGAATTACAGGACGTCAAAAAATTCTTCCACATAGCTGTGAACAAGAAAGGTCCCAAAAGGCTGGCAGCACAAGCTCGTTCATATCTTGTAGATACCACATTCAAACAACTAAATTATAGGTACTTTCGTACTGTCAACGTCAGACGTTGTAGAAAAGCCTTAACTACAAGCAGGCTGCAGTTTCTAAGATCAAGAAGACACTGATAACTGCTGAGCAATTTTTAGTTTGTAAGTTATCTTCGCACGTTATCGCCCTTACAAAGCAGCGCATTACAATTCAGCGCTAGCAGCGACCATCCGCTATAATACGAGGAACATTTTTGCATGATCTAATCTCCACGCGGCGCAGCGCTGAAGCGCTATCGAATGCTGCAGCCGTCTCGCAAGACAAACGGTCGGGGGGCGCGGCTTGAATTATTCATGCAAATCTGATCTAGTGGTGGGTACGCTAATATTTGTAGGAGCGCCCTCTCAACTACCTGCTGCTAATGCTGAAGCAACTGCAGGTCTGGGACAGGTAATAATCGACGCATTGATGTCATTTAAAAATCGTTACAGGTAGTTAGTAGCTTATAAGCTGACAACCAGTCTTAAGAGGTATCGTGTGTATGAAAATGTGAGTAGTAGGTATTAAAAAGGTACACTTCTGCCTAATCAATATATAGAAATAGGCGCGTGATGTTATGTTGTTACTGTGATTTGCCGAAATCTGTATTCCTGATTCACTGGTAAAAGATGCGACTTCGTGGTGTTATCATTTGAATGAAGTTCGAAATGAATGTTGCACGCAATACATGCATTGTCGAACTTGATATTTTTTTAGCTGAATTCACTACTGTACAGGACTTGATACATGGTACTGATGTATTAGATGAGCAGAGAGTAACACATTACTGCATGTAATAGCGTTGGTTTGATCTGTCGCGCGTGCAATTTGTCACGACTATTGCGTTATCTCAGTTCGGTGATGATCGCTACTTTTCGAGTCAGTGCACGCTTCACCAATAGCCCCAGGGTCGTGCGGTCAGACGCGCTCGATCCCCATCATGTTAGGAACCAGCCGTGCGTTCAATAATGAGCGCAGTGACGGTTGTAATAAGATGAGAAGTCGCCTGAATGAACATGTCTCTAACTAAGATGACCGATAGGACCTATAAGAGAAGTCGTTAAATCAAATTACATCAATTTACGCAAGGTGTAATTTCTCTTAAGAATTTATTAAATCTGTAATAATCTAATAAAATAATAAATCTAATCTGTTATTGAATCTGGTCTCTAAAATGTAGGTAAGTAAATATATCATAAATAATGTAAATGTTTGCACTCGTAAAATATGGCTGAACTTTGATATTTATAACAACTGTTGTGTATTACCCAAATTTACAAAAAAAAAAAACAATCTATTCTATTGTATTATATTAAGGGAAAGCTTAGAAAGGACATCGTTTACGTGTGAACGATTAAAGCCCTTTCCTTTGATAAATAAATCTTAATTATATCTTCGCCCAATCTCTGCACGCTGAAAGAGCTGACTTAATTTGATGCGAGGCAGGGTCCACCTGACCGTTACATAATACAAGGGTCACCGATCTACCTCCAACCAATTAGGATTAAGTCATAATTCTCCCGAGATGAGCCATGGCAGCCATGACACCTCATGTTTATCAATAGAGGTTCTATCTTTAAAAAACCAGTAACTGATTCCTTTAATCCAAATTAGAGCTCACAGCGCGGGATAAGTCCGCAGATGCATCGTTACATATGAATGTTGTGAAACATTTACTCACACAACAGCGCACTGGACGTGTGCAGGCGACGTCAAATGATTTATGTTTTAATTTATTAAAACGCACAACTGTTATTATGCTATTTTAAACGTGTTTTGCATTGTTTGAAACGGTGTTATCTCGTTTTGTTAACGGCTTTTAGCTTTGCGAATGTATGTTGTTGAAAAGGCTATATTTTGACTGACTATATTTTTTTATAACGTGAAATAAAACAGTAGGAATATGTTTTTTGTTAAAGCAAACTGAATAAGTAATAAATTGTGTGCATTAATGGACAATTGAGTTTCCTATGAATTTGCTTTTTATTGAGTCTGATATTATACTATGAATATTACTGATAACTATGTGCTAGAAATATGTTATAATATGGCTTATATTGCTTATTGTTTGTCTACACCTATAAACTGCTATAACTTGAGAAATTTATTTATTTATTTAAACTTCATGTACAATAGTGGTACATAGGCGGACTTAATGCCACAAGGCATTCTCTACCAGTCAACCTTTGGGTTAAATTGGACAAAATTGTGATAGGGTACAAAAAATAAAATAAAAATAAGAATACTACTTGTTTTCGAAAATGTAGGTATATACTTTTATAGATACTAATACACATATACAATTAAAATAAACTAATAAATATTTTAACAAATACCAAAATAAAAAACGATAAACCTGATAATAACTACTATGACAAGACTTCTGGGTAATTGAGAGCTATTTAGTCTGACTTAGATAGTGGTTCCGAACTTTTCTTTTAAAAGTGAATTTGTTTTCAGCTTTTTTAATGGCAATGGGTAGCGCGTTCCAGAGCTTTATAGTTGAGATTGCGTAAGAATTAGACATAAAACCGGTGCGGTGTGAAGGTATTTGGAGGAGTAGATTTTTGGAAGCTCGAAGGTTATGACTATGAGAACTGCCCAACACTTTGAAATAAGTTTTTAGATAATCGGGAGCACATGAATCGTTCATAATACTGAAAAGCATACAGAGAGATCTGAGGGACCTCCTGAATCGGATAAGCAGCCATTTAAGCTGAGAACGGTAGGAAGAAATGTGATCGTATTTACGAAGACCAAAAACAAAGCGAATGCAGTTGTTGAGAAGTCGATCCAATTTGTTTAAAAGTTCTTGGGATAGATCAGGATAACAAACATCAGCATAGTCTATAATGGGAAGCACAAGTGACTGGACCAAAGTGAGTTTGGTGCTAGATGGGAGGAAATGCTTAAATCTATAGAGAGATCGCAGTGAGAACGTGACTTTTTGGCTCACCTGAGCCACGTGTTTATTCCAACTGAAACTGTCGTCAATGTACAGACCTAAGTCTTTTACATGAGGTGAAAGAGAAATGACGGAGTTCTCGTACATCAGTGGCATAAGTTGGCTAGTCTTCACATTTCTCAAATAGTACGAACTACCAATAAGGATGGCCTGACATTTCCCGACGTTAACAGAAACCCCAAATTTGCCAGACCATTCTCCGATAGCTCGAAGATCAGCATTGAGTGATGAAATGCAATTGTCAAGGTTGGCAACGTCTGATTGAGCGTACAGTTGCAAATCATCAGCGTACAGATGGTAAGAACATTTGAGAATAGCAGTAATGGAGTTTATAAATAAAGAAAATAAAAGAGGAGAGAGTATACCGCCTTGTGGAACACCAGTCAACAGGTCGCACCAGTCGGAGTAATCCTGATCAGCATGCACTGCCTGCTGGCGACCACGAAGATAAGATGAAAACCAATCAAGTGACAACGAAGAGAGCCCAATTTGTGACAGTATGGCCAGGAGAATGTCGTGATCAACGGTGTTAAAAGCATTGGAAAAATCTATTAGAACCAAGACCATTAACCTCGAATTCTCCAAGCCATCCCTTATGTCTTGTGTAACTTTAAGCATAGCAAAAACTAACTAACTTTTAGAAATGGTCCAGGACAATATAGATTGTCCTGGCATTATACTTTTTAAGATGTAACCGTGGAGTTTCTTGTCCATTCATCTCCACGAAGACCTAGGTTTGCGAATGGACGTAGTTTTATAGTTATAAATGAATAGTCTTGTCTTTCTGTAGTTTTCTTTATAAAATCCCTTTACCCTACACATCTTTTTAGAGACACTTTCAGACATAGTAAATAATAAGTTACCATTCTGACACTCAAAGCTTATAAATTAAATAGATATCAATACATATACATGTAGTTTACATCCACTTTCTAACAAGCGCATGTAGTATCAAATATCTGCGCACTCGGTCAGCGCTCGGCGGTTGTGCGGTGATTAACATCACGTATGTTACGGAGCGCTGCGGGCAACCGGTGTAGCCAAGTTTTTGCATTATTGTTATTTTGCTGTTATTTCTTTAAACTAGTACGCTGCTCAACTGAAATAGGACTGGGCTGGATCTATCTGCCGGATGTCGGACAAACTGTTTGCCAAAATAGCGAAAAATTGGTGCCCTGAGACAGTGAGGGGAGGTCGCACTTGATCATTTCTGTCAGAACTGGAAGGAGGGCGGGGGGGTTCGTGAGAAGCGGAAATAGTGCAGCGGGCCTGGGCCCAGGAGTGGGACAGAACAGGGGGAAAAAAAGTGAAAAGGGAAAAAAAGTTATGTTCCTAAATCACTCAAACTAGTACAGTCAATTTGTGGAAGCGGATCCAGATACGGACACTGACTGTCTCATCGTCAGCCGCAATTTGTCCAACCAAACTGACCAAATTTTGAACCTGTTGACAGGCATAAAACTACTCAACTAAGAATCTCGTTCACCTAAATCATTTGCCTTTTACTCCATGCCACAATAACTCACAACTTTCACATGTGTCGCCTTCAACATTAGTATTCGTTCAAGTCGCAACAAATAACTTAACCTAACATAAATACATCATCTACTGGCGGCATCTCGCTACTCGCACCCTCACAGAGATTCGCTCTGTCACGCGTAGCACGTCGTAGCCGCGTAGCCACGTAGTACTGCTACGCCGTAGCACAGAGCGATTGACAAATTGACTTTTGTTACATTCTGTATGGAAATTGTTCCAATTGTAGTGCTCGCATTACAACTATTTGAACGCAATAAATAAATAAAATTGTGCATTCAAATAATATTATGACCTCTTCATTTTGAGGTTTTCATTCGTATTCTTTCTCTTATTTTAACATGTTCTTTCTTTAACTCCAAAATTACCTTAAAAATGTCTAAATTAAATTGTGGAAACACAAACTTTTATCCAATTCGTGGTCATATATATAAAACAAAGCCTGCAGTTAAATTAGTAAGTTTACACTGGCCTTAAATTAGTTAGAGAACCAGCGCTACAACCTGCGTCAGCATGATAATATATCATGATATGATAATATAATAAGAGCAGACCTCGCCAGTGTCTGTAAGCAGATGCAGCTGACAAGTCAACGAACAGTGTTATTAGCAGGATGTCTGTAGAACTAGAGGAAATTTAAATTAAATTATCTTATCTCTAACGAAAATCGTTGTAAACTGGAAGAATAAGGTTAGATTGAAATCTTTAATCTCTACATTTAGTCTTTATGCAGCACATAAACGCATAGATGAAGCACCATAAAATATGGTTGACAATCTTAATTTAAGAAACTGAGAACATTATGGCGGTTCTCCAATGTTTTACAAGCATTTCATGTGTTTATATCGAAAACTATGCCAAGATATAAATTAGTTCCACTAGTAACTGGACTGTAGGCATTTTTTTGGGATATACAACATGAAGAGATTAACTCAACCCAATTCGTATTTTTCACGTTACAGTTTCAAGCAAAACAAAACACTACGTGATCAAAATAAGTCCGTTTGAAACTTTTTCAATAACTAGCGGATGATAACCGGTGCAGTACTCAGTTTATCTGTTTGACCCGCACCTCCTCTCCGGTAAGCCGCGTAATCCTCGCGGAGAAGAACGGAAAACCCTTAGGCTCTTCACCCATGGCAATGCCGTAATGCGTTCAGTCGCATTATTGTACGACGACGTAGTGTTTTTTATATTAGCGTACGCAGACAGATAGATCAAAATGCTCTTTATTAAAAAAAAACAGGTATTACAATATAGAACTTATAAATAGGGTCACACCAAAATGTCAAACGCCCATTGCGTTTGACATTTTGGTATCGATGCTAAATCGCTTTTGTATCGCAACTCCAGCACGACAGCAACGCGATAGTAGCGATACAGAATCGGGATTACGGGGGCGAAGATAAACAGCGGCAGTGTGATGCAAACTGTGTTGCAGGAGTCAGAAAACGCATCGTGACTGTATCGCGGCCGTTTCGCGTTTTCATCGCTGCATGCGTGTTGATGTGCGAGGGCCCTTAGTAAGCAAGTGCGCGAGGGGACAGCGGGCAGGTTTAGACGTGACTTATCTTGTTTCGTTAAGTGTGTACTTAACGTGGGGACTTTTTTTTAATCAAAGGATGTTGGATTTCTGAATAATGTGGTTTCCTTATGTTGATCGTTGGAGTTCTGTATAGCTTCTGAATGTAATGTTCAGCTGGATTGGTCCCTCGACTGATAGTCACAAAAATCACTTATTCAAATAAGCTTAAAGTCAGCACTTTTGAACTTCCAAATTACGCAAGACAGTCCCCACTTCACCACTTCCTAGTGTTTTAGGCGAGGAGACGAAGTGTCTCAATTAACTTCCCAGACACTGTCTGATTAATCTCTGTGATTTATTCAACCACGACAGAAATAATTTTTCAGTATTTCTAGCTTATCCTCGGGTCCGGTGCGGCCCCGCTCTCTCCACCTTCAAATAAAGGAGCATAATTGAATGATTCAATTTCTTCTTTAGCACAAATTAGAGTCACGGACAACTCGCAAAGCGACACAATAACTGAATGCACGAGTACCTGCAGCTATCTAAATAAACGCTTGTAAAAACGTGACACTGAAATAGCTCAGCATTCAGTTTTCCTCAAATATTTAGAATAAAAAGATTTTTATCTTTTATTTAGACGAAATCTTTTCCTCATTGTGTATTTTTAAGAGATCGCATCACTTGCTGTTGCCACGGATTTTGTTTATAATTGGAATTTTTCGTTTTTTCTCGTATTTTTGGAGAAGAACTCAAAAATGTGACAAGTAATGCGATGAGAAGTACTTGTAAACGTCTAGAGGAGAAAAATAAGATAATATTATCACAATTTATTCTGTATAATTTTAAGTGACATTTAAAAAGAGAAGGAGGAAAATTTTATTTTTATTAAAGCAATTTAAAGTACCGATACGAACAGAACGTGTTTATTTGAGTGAAAAAAAGTACACTTTGTATTCTTTTTGGAAAAACATTGGACCTACCATTTCCTGTTACGACGTTTTGGGAAATTCTGTTTATGTATTTGGTAATTTGGATGTTCAGAGCAAAGTGGACCTTAGAACGTAAACGTTGTTTAGAGAATGATCCTTTGTTTTCGGTACTGGAAATGTCAAAAATCTATTGGATTGACAGAAGCTACCGAAATGCTAATGCTTATGTCAATCTTGTTAGAAGAAAGTCATAGTAGAAATAAGAAAGGGTTTCAAAGCGACTAGCACTTGTCTAAACCCTCTTGTGAAGCGCCAGAGTGTTCATTTAATCCCAATTATCGACAATATCCTGTCAAAGTGTAATGGCCTTCTCAAAGGATTGGCCTACAATCGCACTAAATCGCGAAAAGTGGAAGAAGCGAAGGGAGGCCTTTGCCCTGCAGTGGGACAACACAGGCTTATAATAATAATAATATAATAATGGCCTAGGTACGATAAAGAATAATTTCCCTTAGCAACACCCAGCTATACGCCGGTAGTTCTGAATTCCATAGCTAATGGAATGGCATTACTCGCATCGACACAGACGACACAAGGCTGTGACTATAACAGTTATAAATAGTCACAGAAGGAATTTCACTGCATAATATCACGACTGTATTTATACCGGTACGGCAGAGGAGTTTCTCGAGACAGACAATATAAATGCGACGTTGTGAGGTGCCGCATACGATGAAAAATATAATATTTTAAATGCGAAAGTAAATCTGTCTGTCTTTATGTTACCTTTCATGCTTAAATAGCTGAATTTGATACAAGGATGACCATGACCTTCTTTCGGACATAGGATACTTTTTATCCCGGTAGAACGTTTCCGTGGGATAATTTAAAGATGTGAGTGGTAACTGGGTTATGGAGGTCACATAGGCAGTCGTTGGTTTTATTACGAAATCGAAATAAAGAGTAATATTTTGGTGTGTGTGTTTTTTTATGCGGAGAATATAAGGATCTTATTATTAGATTCAATCTTTATAATTAATAAGAGGGATTATCAACATTATAAACTTAAGTCTCACTTTAACAAATAGCGACACCAAAAGTGCTCAATGTATTTTTTCATACTAAATAGGCCTGCGTTTGGCTGCAACTCGCCTGATGTGAAGTGATGATGCGGCCTAAGGTGGAACACGCGCGCCTGGTTGAAACCGATGCACTCGAACTTTGAATAGATCTAGATTATAATGATCAGGGAACATAGAAGCCGCATTGTATTCCGGCTCATTCAGACTCATTCTTTTACTGAAGAAGACAAATGGAGCATGTTTATTATGAAGCTAATACAAATATTATGAATTTAAGTTATTTCCGTTTCACTTGGCTCGTTCCCAAACAACACGGTTTTGTTTGAAGTCGGTATTGATTTCATTACTTCATTGAAAGGTAACATAATATCGCGGGGTATTATTATGTCATATTCAATGAGCTGATCATTTTGTGTACGTGATCACATTAGTTGATCACGTCATGAGGATAGTTCGTTATTTAGTTTGTTAGTGAGTAACTAATTTGTCGATAGCATCTCGAGTTTCACTATCATCAACACTGAAAATAGGATATTTACCATGTTAACTATTAACAGATAAATTAATAGATTGTTTAATAGTAAACATGGTTAATATCCCGTTTTCAGTGACCATGTCAGTTTAAAAACTTATATCACGAGTTTCACTTCCTTAAAGCAACGGTCACATGCCGCGAGTGCAAGTGTCTTGCTTGACCGAGGAATGGCAATAATGACTATGGAAGTGAAATGACTGGCTCCTGTAATAAACGCGTCTTGTACCTTCAACAACAGCTTCCATAATCCTATTAAGTAGTCGCTCCATGCGGGCCGGGAGATGTCTTCAAATTTCGGTTCTAGGACACGGTGCTTTACTATGTTCCCCTTCAGCGTTTTGAGAGGGGGAGAAATGGTTTCTGAAGTCAAACTTTTTTCAGAAATATCTCTCAGGCACTCTGGTTTGGTTTCCTCACGATGTTTTCCTTCATCGAAGCAAGTGATCATTATACCTTTTTCATCCGAAAAATCAGGGGTGCGTGTCTTGGATTCGAACTCGAGACCTACATATGACTTGGTAGTTCGACGGTCACACCACTAGGCAATTAACAAAATAATAGCAGTAGTGATAACTGCTATTATTTCGTTAATTGCCATAAAGTAGGGTACCTGTCTCTTTTTGGGTTCGAAGCTACGACCTACAACTCGAAGTCGCAGACATTACCACTACTGCCTCTGCACTGCTAGTAACAACTGCTCTGCCACTACGCTACATACAAATCTGTTTCCAGTTCACTCCACACAGCTCAGGCGCATGCTAATCTATCCCTAATGGAAGGCATACAATACAGCGTGTAAGCGGGCACCTCAACAAATCGCTGACGTCTGATTGATCGCCGCCACCTCGCGAGGGACTACATTATAATGAAGAATGGGGCTGCACTGCGGGGTAGAAATTAGACGAGCTATATCTGGTACTGCAGCAGTAAGTTATTTGTAGTCGCTGGGTAACGCAACGATTGCAAAATTTTATTAAACAAAGGCATAAAGTCTGTGTTTAACAATATCTGCATCGTTCACCGAGTGGTACCATGAGGTCCGGGATTCGATTCTCAGATCGGGCAAAGATAATATTGGGATATTCCATCCAGTCCAGTAATTTCTCCTTAGCAGTACAGAGACAGGGCATATGCCTGATTGATGGCAAAAGTCTCGCCCCGATTACCTAAATGGGACAACATAAATGACTGGCGAAATGTGTATGTACTGTAGATACTCCTCTGCTGAACATTTGGGGATTACAGGCTCGATTAATGTACTATAATAAAAAAAACAGTTCTCAAAAGAAATTGGTGCATAATTTAATGTTACAGACACTGCTTTACTTTCAGTACAAAGAAAGGACATTTCGTGGTCGTACCAAAGACAGAACTAGAAGTGATTTCTTTTTACTGCCGCCGCAAGACGTTGTTGTTCACTCCGAAGTTCGTTTATTATAACGAGTTCATTCACTTGTTTGTTTTGCTCTCTATAGCTTATTATTACTGCGTGGTTGTAACTGATAGCATGACGTCATTATGTACTTAGAGTCGGTGAAAGTGACGAGGGATGACTTGTTGATGTGTTACTATCTAATTATGTGAGTTTCCTCACAGTTACAACTTTGTGCGGATTATAAATAGCTTGTTATGTTTATCTTTGAGATTATAAGTTTATCTTGCCACGTGTATCCATCATCATCATCTTCCTGCTCTCGTCCCTCGTGCGTGTATCTATGTATATTATAAATTAAAGTCACAGATTGTGTTTGTTTGTGGGACTGGTTATTCTTCTACCGATGTAACGGATTTTATTACGATTTTCACAATAATTAATTGTAGATTTTATCCCAGAAAATGTATCTGAAATTACTATTAAACTTGCTTGATCATAAGGAAGTCAGGAAATTTTGTCAAGTCGTTCAAATCGTGCGAAGTAGGACTGGCCAGTAGTTTGATATAAAAACGAAAACCAAGCTTGAACCCAGGATCACATCTTGGCTTGGAGAAGTATACACATTATTACGTCCTAATGTTTATAAATTCGACCTTTTGGAGTTAGGCTGTCAAAATCAAAAGATAACATCAATATATTCAAATAACATAATAATATTAACCCTTTAAACTGAAATGGTCACTAACATTACTATTAACACATAGAACGGGATATTTACCATGTTTACTATTAATATCGAGTTCCCGATAGTTCGGCGCTGATGCAAGCGGTTTATCCTTGATCATGGTGTTTGCAACAGCGCCGACATGGTAAATATCCCGTTTTATGTGTTAATTATTATCCTTCAATCATCTATCATCTTTCAAAAAAATCTGATTACAATTATTAAAAAAAAACCTTGCACCACACTAAGACTTTCTCCTGTATCCTGGGTGCGTTTACAAACATTTAAACTCACACACACAAACAGCCGGACCCGGATCAACTAACTGTAGGCCATACAAATATAAGTATGTCAAGATATGTACCCATATCCTTATTACATAATGCCTTGCTTTTCTATCGTTAAGCCGAATATACCAAAGATTTATACACTTAAGCCGATTGTTTTTACTACTAAACCTGTTATTTTTACCCTGCCGTTACCCTAATTTAAATATTGGAAACATCACCCGAACTTGTACTAGGTAATCTTAGAAAAAGTTACTTTAAGACAATTTTTAAATCCATTGCGTCTTATCATCGGGATGTTGAAAAAGAAGGAGAAAAGAACACACAATGGATGCTTTAAATTCCAAGTTGTGGTACACGGTATAGTTTGAATAGGTACATGTTTGTATTCGAACATCAAAGTACTTGAACATTGTTTCGATATTTTGTGTAAATGGGAAAGTTCGCACAATGAGGTCAGTTTTGTTCAACAAGTTCCAGCCAAAGGATCTTCAACCTTGGGCTGGTTTTGATACAACATATAATTGACTCAAACGCTGATATTTTGTGACGGCAACCTGTCTGTTTCACAAGATTTGCACTTCGATATGCTTTTGTCTGTATTTCACAGTGTAGAATCGGAAAAGAAACAAAAAGCCGCTTTGCTGACGTGTAAGCCCGTATTTCACGTTTAACAGAAAGGTCGGATTTTATCTAGACTTCCAGTAAGTACCTACTGACCCGGTTAGACTTGGGGCAAATGTGTGAGGTAAGTTTTATCTACACGCCGAGTATGTTAGAATAAGTGCCTATTGTTTGCAAAGCGTGTTTTGTTTGTGTAAATCTGCTTGGTATTGTGTTTAAAGCTCGTTATACACAACGATTTTAGTCTACTTCATAAATGAAGTAGTCTAGAATGACCTTGCACAATTTTTTCTAATCGCATTTCATCAACATCGTCTGTCTCTATTTTTTATCTTTCTGTAAGCTGTGTTGTAAAATGTATTTAATTCACGAGGATTATTTTAGTCTTTTATAAAATAGGATTTCAAGGATCTAGTTAAGGCATCGACGCAAGTCGTATATTGTTAAGTATGTTTCGTAGTCGAAGTCGGAAACAAGGTTGGGACTTTCAATTGAGATCGAAGAGAATTTGAAGTTTCAACTTTACAGAGTTCCTTAGTGAAATGAAATTGAGTTTTGTTTTAGCTCAACTAACCTTGGATAAAACCTCATTTCTAGAGTTCCTTGAAACTTGGAAGCAAAGGTATTTATTATTTTTGGTCTAAAAATAAAGTGTCCGTGACATTCCAATAATTTAATCGCTTTAGCTTTTCTTTCAAGTAACCCTTCACTTAGACCTAAATAAGGTATCTTTACCGTTTATAGTCTTAACCAAAGCTTGCTGTAAACTTGTGCTGTTGATAGACAGGCCGGTACCATTTATAGCCTATATTCTTAACTAAGAGCGACGTGATTAGGGACTATGAATAGGGCACCGCGTTCAGTCAATCTTGTGAAGATTAAGGTCTATAGTCTACACTTCTACAGTAAATGACGTCGTGACCGCGTGACGGAGCGTACAGAGGGCTAACTTATCTCAATGTGATGTTTAGTAATTAGATTACTGATAATCAAATAGATTATTACAAAAAACTAAAGAAAAAAAATTGTGATGAGAGAATATGCTTTGTCTCATCGTCTTCCTAGCCTTCCACCAATAATTTATGATAGAATCGGCTTCCAGAATGAAAAAGAACCAAATGTAACTGTATTTTATATGCAGAGGCTGTCCATCTGACTTCCATAATTCAGTTATTGGGTAATGCGATACTTCTTGAAAGCATTGGTTACCCGTACCGATTGTCACAGATACGAATGATAGCTGGGACCTTTTCGAGCCACGGATAGACCTCAGTAGGTGATCGATGGTAACCAGTCCAAGGTCATAGCGTAGTTTAATCCGAGGTGATCCCGTGCGGCTGCAATTTGTGATCCGTAAAGATATCAGGCAGTGATATAATGATAGTAGGTAATTTAGCTTTGTAGATCTTGTAATTATGGTTTTATTTGAGGCCATCGACCATTCATCGTCTATCCGGACCTGTCTTTGCTCCAGTTCATCATCTTCCTACCCTTGTCCCATTCCACTTGGGGTAGGCGCAACACGTTTTCTTCTTCCATTTTCCGTCAGGGTGTTACCACACCAATCGATCGAACGTCGATCGAGGCGATCGATCGATGGTAGAATGGATTAGTCGACGACGATTGACAGTTTTACTAACGTCGACCGATGTCAATCGATGGTATCGATCGGCGATCGATCGATTGTTTATCGCCCGGTATCCATCGATCAGCCAAAGCTACCAAACCAATCGATCAACGTATACTGATTGATTGGTGTGGTAACACCCTCAGACGACATCTCTGCGCCTGTTGGCCTCCCAAAATTAAGCGTCCTAGCACACTACATTTTCCATTCCCACAGAAATAAGGACAAACAGCCACTAGGGTACAATCGATAAATAATAGTGCCTCGATATAAATCAACAAATTGTATCGGTAATTGCTGCATAGCTGGCTCGCCAGCTAAGGCCGGTGTTAATTGCGCAGCCGACAGATGGCGTTGATTGACGAGGGTGCGGGGTCGCACGGACCCCCGGGGGTCCCACGCGGTGGGGTCTCAGAGGTACAGGATGGATTCGATGTGACTACAATGAGAGTCGTTGATGATTCGTTAAAGATTTTAATGGAATTAAGTTTTTTACCTGGTAATGAGTACTGCGGTTGTAGAATATGATACTTCTCCAATGTTGGCTGCCAGTTATCAGATTTATTACTCGTATTATTGACTAGAGGATTTCTGAGAGCTTTCCGTGGCTTTGTTATGTCATCTTCAACTATGACTTACTTGTTATTACAGTTGAAGGTAAAACAAGCTTTCGGGAAGGTAAGTAATCTACCTTCAATTGTAAGACAGGCGGTATATTGTGGTGTAGTCATTATCCAAGAAAATCATCCTTCAGCTTATCTTGTCATGATGTAGCACAAACTTTTAAAAACAGCGAATAGGTATTTAGTCATAAATAAAACTCTAACAAAACACTGATTTCGTTACACAAAGAAACATTAAAAATAACATTATCCATCCTAAAACGTAGCATAAAATGAAGATCAAACTTTATAACCCTATCTTTCCTGGAACAGTTTATAAATCGGTGTTAAAAGCTTTAGCTGGAGGTTATAAAATGTTCTATTCATAAATATTAGCAGTTAGACCTTTTTGTGTTCAAGACCTGAATGCTAATGTAGCCGCAACCCGATAATAACAGGGTGTTAACCTCTACGTAATGAAAGGCGCGATGAATAAATAAAGAGTGCTTAGAGAATATTAATATTTAACATTACTCTTAATTTCCCTGCTGTTAACTTCTTTTCGTAGGGAAATAATGTGGATTGATTTCCAAACATAATTTATGGCACAGAGTTGTCCCAAGATAGGCTTATTATGCTTTTGCTGTCTTGGTTTCTCTCCACCATGTTTTCCATCGCTGTAAATACTCATGGGTATAGGCAGAAACTACAGAACGCCATCTGCTACGATCCTTACCTCCTCCTTGCGCCTCGTCCACTTTCATACAAATCTAGTCATACACGCACGCCGGTTTCGAGTACTACGCACCTGATCTTTCTGAAGAACTTCTTCATAAATATTATTCGATTGATCAACATAAGTTATTATACATATAACTTAGAAAGAATACAACATCAAAGTGCATACCGTTGAAAAATAAATTAGTATTCACGCCCACTGAACTTGGTGCATGAGAAGCGAGACCGTAAACATGTACACTAGAAGAACTTTAAGTAAAACTCGCGTCCCCGCTGAACCACACTGCGCTCTTGCAGTTTGCCCTACAGTTGCGTACAGTTTGAAAAATACAAAGTTACAAAACACGACAAAGAAGGCAACACAACTCGTACGGAATTCCGCAGCCACTGGCTGAAGAATACGGAACTCGGCATCCCAAACTTGTCGGAATACTAGCGACGTCAAACTGGGTTGGCCCTGTAAAGGCCTTAACAGACATGCTGCTTTTAGCAAACACGTTTGGCGACACGTTGCGTTGGGTTTCGAAAGCGAAGATTTTGATGCCTTATCGTGTTTTAAAGATGTGTACCCAAAACGTCGCTAACTATAGCTACGTACGAGTATACCAAAAATACGTGCGGTTTAAAACTCAAACTTTGGAAAAGCGACTAAGCGACTAAGCCACTAATGGCCGATGGTAAAAGCAGCAAGTCTGCTTCGGCCCTAAAAGTTTTGTTGTGTCGGCGCCACATTATACAGCGGGGGTGGACAGAGGCTTTAAATTAAATAAGTTCCTTCATAAA
This sequence comes from Standfussiana lucernea, assembly GCA_964057025.1. NCBI lineage: Eukaryota > Metazoa > Arthropoda > Insecta > Lepidoptera > Noctuidae > Standfussiana > Standfussiana lucernea. The sequence goes on from OZ059805.1 coordinate 15,197,172, forward strand.
TATTTATCAGAAGAGGACGCGTTTATGCAGAGGTGAGCAACTAATAAAATAGTTGTTGTCACCGGAGCTCGGAGGCGGAGGGACGCTAAGGGATCTGTAATTTGGTACAAAGAGGGAAGATAAACAGAACAACAGTGCGGGCCGGACGTAAACAAACTGTTACGGTGAGGGAAAAATACCGGGAACTACCCGCCGAGCGAGTGATTAGACAGACATTAGTTTAGTAGTTGATTTGTTTTGATTTAAAATTAAAATAAAGCGCCATTCCACTTTCATAGTATGTATTATGTAGTTACTATTGTCAGCAGTTAATATACTTAATTGTAAGTAGATATATCTACGTTCCTCAAGTTATTATAATTTCCTAACAGGTAAACTTTTGTCAACATTATTAAATAACATAACCACATAAATAGGAAGGTAAAACGGAGATGAATCTCCTTGGCGAAATATAACGAATTTATCTGTGGGATATTTGTGGGTAGGTAGCGAAGTGAAAGTCAGTAATCCCGAAACAATCTCATTGTAATATCCGGCCGCCGAGGGGGTGGGGGGAGGGGGGTTGGTTTGATGCAATATAAAGTCGAACTTACAAACATAATTATATTTAAGGATGTTATGGGAAACCGTAACGGTAAACTTAGTTTATCAGTAAACTTCAAACGACGTTTTCCAATACCTACATTTACGAAGAAATAAAATAACAGAATGAAAAGTATTTTTGTCATTTATCATTATGAAACTCCGGGCTTTGCCTTGAAGGTTGAAGGAAAAGCAAAAGGTATGAAGCCGCAAGACAGCCTAATATTAAAAATAGAAAATTCTAATATTTTTGAATGTAGCACACAGATAAAATTTAATTTGATAAAAGCAAATAATTTTAAAAATAATATTTATAAACACAATTTAAATGTTCATTAAATATACATTTCCTTTATTTATTTTTCTCAATTATTTTTACATTTTTAAATATTCTTATACAAAATTAGTATAAAAAAAAATTAAAAATATATAAAATAGTAGTCCACCAGCACCGGGAACAGGGTCCGAGCTACCGGTGGTCAGGGCTCTTGAGAGAGGAACCTCCTAACAATACGCGCCGTGTCCAGAAGTACTGCTTTCTGAATCAAGCCCTTGATCCAGCCGCCAAGCGAGAGCCTCTTCAGATGTCGGTCGAGGCTCTTGGCTATTAAACCATTGGCCGATACGACTATCGGCACAATGACTGCCGTATTCATAAATATACATTATTATTATTTTATTTATTTTTAGAGCTCCTTTCTGAGAATAAAAAAACAGTCCCCCCTCTATATGAACCACGAGCCCCGCCACTATTGAACCACGTTGGACTTAGTTTACTTAGGTTTTTAAGTTATCTGTGGAAATAAAACACTAGTAGAAATAAATTTTAAAAAAATACGTAAGTTTGAAATACACTGCATTAAGAACCTGATAGTAGTGCGATAAAAGCCAGTTCTCGAGGAAGCGTATTGAAAATTATTATGACTACCGACAACCAGAACTGATAATCAGAACCGATAATCAGAAAAAAACTGGGATGTGGTGGAGCTGAAAATGAAAATGGAACGACTGCCCAGTCGCTTGATGTAAAATCCTGTTGTTCAGCTGCACCCGGTTAGACTGGAAACCGACCACGACATATTTGGGATAAGGTTAGGCAAACGATAATTTTAAACTAGGTATACGTAGGTTAAATCAGGTTTTATAATAGTTAAAATCATTGCTTATTTCGACTACTAAACCCAAACAATCCAAAAACGCCGCAGCTGTAAAACTTTGAACTACTATATTCACCTTGTGCATTTCAGCACAAAAGTAAGTGCTCCAGTCGGCAATTCCGCATGCTTGACAGACGGACGGTGATCGCAATTTATTGTTATTGGCTGACTGGACTCCCTTTACGACATCCAAGGAAACAGGGAGCCCTTTTATAGCCGAGAATCGCGCTGTTTCTGTTTTAACGGAGAAAAGTACAGGCAATTGTGTGGAAATTGATTGGCTAAGCATAATTTTAATGTGGTGTTCGCCAATATTTAACACAATAATAGAGGCTTCAGTTTTAATACAGAAATATGAATATTGACACAATATAACATAAAAAACCTCGGTGTGATATAGTAAAAAAACCGTGTGAAGCAGGGGCAGATCACTAGTAATACTTGTATAAACCAAGAAACAGCATTGTAAACAAACTGAATATTAATCGCAAAGAAATATTTAAATTTAAAAAACCGTAAACCCGTCTTCCCAGAGACAGTGGGACAAGCCGCTCTGCAGGTTGGTACGGAACAATATAATTAAAACGTCAACCAACAATGCTGAGCGTGCCCGCCTGCTGGCTGTGGGAGTGGGAGTCGGGCCTCTGGCTTCAGGCACTACCATCACCCAACATAGGCACTATGCTGGGTGACACCACCTTTAGAATCGCTACTTGCCTACGTTTGGGCTCTCCTTGCGTGGCCCCATACCGCTGTCAATGTGGCGAAGCAGTCGGTTGCCTCGGACACCATGGCCTTTCGTGCAGTAGGAGTGCAGGTCGGATAGCAAGGCACGCCAGCATTAATGACATCATCCGTCGTGCTCTTGTCACCGCCGCGGTGCCAGCCGTTTTAGAAACCAACGGCTTAGCACGCGACGATGGGAAGAGACCAGACGGTATGACCATAATGCCTTGGAAGTTGGGTCGGCCTTTGGTGTGGGATGCAACATGCGTCGACACCCTTGCACCTTCTCATCTTCCTAGCACGGCGGGCTGTACTGGTGCGGCTGCTGCAGGTACTGAAAACCTCAAACGGCGCAAATACAATAACCTCATTGGTGTAGCTATGTGTTTGAGCCGTTTGGGGTTGAAACAATAGGACCATGGGGTCCGAGTGCGCACCTACAAGCGGTTGGTCGACTCTTCTCGTGACCAGAGGGCTGGCCTATTTTTGGGTCCAAGAATCAGCATTGCCATGCAACGTGGCAATGCTGCCAGCCTTCTGGGCACTATTCCTATTGACAGCGATGTGGACGATTTATTTGACGCCCTTTAACACTTTTCTTGTTTTATCTGTACATATTTGTATTATTATTGTATTAAATGAATATATATTTATCGTTTATTACTAAAATTTAAAACATCACAATGAAACTACTAAATTAAATATTTCCTGCAGTGATGGTGAAGTGGCAGCCAATCAGCCCATCCAGCACACGGAAAGTAATTCAATGGTTTCGAATTACTTACAAAGGAATTATATCGTCAAAGTCATGTTGCAGCAAAATTATACATTATCAAGAAAAATAATCAGATAGTGAGGGAACAAACCGGATCAAATCGAGAGTAATTCATTTCGACCCCTTTTCGACCTTTCACCCTTTTTGTGTCAAGTTTTCTAGGCTTTCTTTTAAGACATTATTTAGTTTAGTACCCATGTCACCTGAGCCTCGTTTCTCAGGTGCCTGAAATGTAAATATTAGTAAACCAAAGAACAAAACATCTTTCCAAGAGTTGGTTTTAAATAGCTTACGCGTGACATTGATGTTTCTTGCGTTAACTTTTGCGAAAGCAAATTGTTTACGCGAATTTGCTAAATAATAATTATTATTAATTCATTTATTTCAGAAAATTATAATCCATACAACACACAATACATAAAATTTAATTAAAATCTATTTGTACAATCAACAAACAAACGAAAACGAACTGACAATGAAGCCTGCTTGCTATCATAGACAGGATGCTGTTGGCGCTGCACCGCACTCTACGGACCAAGGATGCGCACCGTTTCCGCATCACCATGTAAAAACAGTCCACGTGAGCTTCAGCAAACATCCCTGATGCGCTGCAGTATCGGAGCAACCCCATCAGCACCCTGAATGCGTTATTGTATTGGACGCAAAGGGCGCTCGACTCGAACTCGAAAAATAATGCGAATAATGCGATAGATTCGAAAATTGGTTGTTGCAAAAGATTGGAGTCACACTGCCATAGGTAAGATTTAACAATACGTGTAAAGGAAGGACTGCACACTGCGCCTTAAAATCCTCATCACTGTTCTGCTGAGCGCGGAGCACAACACACACGACGACGACACACCAATTTTCACGATATTTCAAATTTTCTTGAGAGTCGGTTCACGAAACGACACGTACATTGCAGTTTTTTCTACGCGAATCGATGACGCACGCGTTGTATATTCTTGTCGCTCGTACGAAAGTGGTAGGCGTGTGCGGGAAAAGGATGGGATAAGGAAGCGAATGAACCAATCAAGATATCTTTCGAACTATTCAGCCAATACGAAACAAATCACATATTACAAGGTGTTTTTATTTATTTTTGCGACAAAGTTTATAGTTACTGAAGACGAATATTATATCTTAATTTAAAATAAGGACATCATTGTGTAATGTTTAGTGTTAGTACTTAGTTTAGTCAAGACAATTATACCGTACATTAATGTTATCAAACGGCACACATGCGAAGACTCAAGCACACACATACACACATAATACGATCGATTTCCCTCAAAGCAAAGATTTTTCCCGTGTATTGAATTGAAACGTGAACGTCTTACACGTAGCCGGAAGCCGGTCGGCGCCTGATTGTGCAGCGCCGGATGCGAACCGGATCGCACGTGACGCGAGAGAAGCAGCGTGGTAATGAGAGTGATTGGTCTGATCGATGATATGGTATTGATCTTAAGAAATAAAATAAAATAAATAAAATCTTTTGCGAAGACTCAGTAACCTAGAGTTTGAAATTGTGTTCAGTAATAATTGGCAAAAAGGCTCTCCACATTACAGAAATCTTAATATCTTATTCCATAAAATCCGTTCCGACTTCAGAGTACGTTCGGCAATAACAAGCGAACTAACAATAATTCCCCACAAACTCCATCGCAAACTGGAAACAAAACTTCCCCATTTTAAGACAAGAAAATCTCATTTTAATATCATTGGAAAGAAAACGGAGGTAAATAAGGTAAAGTTGAGAACGTAATATAAACATCAGCGCGAATCCGGACAAACTTTACGGATTATCACGAACATCCCTTTTGGAGAAGAATGGGAATAACGATGTCTGATGCTTGTCATTCCCAGACGTAAGCCAAGCGAGGATAAGAATGGTGGCCATGTAATCGGATTTCTTACTTAGGTTTAGCGTTATGGTGACTTTTTGAGCGGCTTGTGTCGGGGAATTGCGGTCAGGTGGTAATGGCGGTCATGGCATGGTAGGCAATCGAAGATCTGATCGTGAAGTATTTTCTTGACACATTTTTGAAAGAGATTTAGTACAAACTACATTAGTAGACCAGCATAACCATCCGTAAGTGCAACCGAATATTAAACTTCACTTTAAAAGGAGTTGCAATTATGCCCTTTTATTCAGGACACTTACAATATGTACCTGGTGCAGTCCAAAGCCAATTCTCCCCATAAGATTCTAAACTTTTATTTTATTTTCTAATCGCCACCCCCTATACATATACAACAATATTTCTAGTATATGCAAAACCAGAATATAGTTTGTTCAGAATAAGTAACTGAATCGATTCCAATAATTTTTATATCATGTTATATTTTGTCCCAAAAATATAAAAAAAAACCGGTCAAGTGCGAGTTGGACTCGCGCACCGAGGGTTCCGTACAAACCTGTGGGTATACATATAACTTTTTTTTATATGACGAAACTAAAAATTTACGGTTTTCGTAATTTTTCCTATATCTGTACTATAAGACGTGACTTCGTACAAAATTTCAAGATTCTAAGTTCACGGGAAGTACCCTGTAGGTTTTGATTCCCGTGCGAGTTTCGAAAATTTGCGGAAATTTGCGGCCTAAGTGGCTGTATCTTTTGATTGCGTTGACTTAGAAGGTTGATTTTTCTACAGCTTCCAGGGACAGTAGAACTAAGTATCATATAGAAATTTCAGTTTGATACCTCCACGCGTTCCTGAGAAAAACGGTCTTGACAGACGGACGGACGGACGGACGGACGGACAACAAAGTGATCTTATAAGGGTTCCGTTTTTTCCTTTTGAGGTACGGAACCCTAAAAAATAGCCCAATATAGAGAAAAATGGAAAGAGGGAAGGCAGGCCTCTGCCCTGCAGTGGGACACATGAGGCTAATAATAAAATACGAGTTGGACACCGATCGACACTTAGTACCTATCCGCAATCATACGCGCACAACACAGGCATTAGGCGCGGGCGCACACTGGGGCGCCGCGTGGTGAGTATGTTTATGTACGGACAACCAGGTAACATAACAAGCTTATAACTTTGTGATTTTTCATGATACAGTTTTGAAATTTTGTACATAGATTCTTTACATAAAAATACTAGACACGTGTTTCAGGTTTCGCATATACTAAAACTAATGTTGTATACCTTAGTTTAAACCCGAAAGTCTCCCTATTCTTTCATTTCGCCCCTCTATAACCGTATCCGATCTGCTGACGCTGCCCACGCGGCGGCGCCCGCGTCAACGCGACCTTTGTATAAAGGCTACCATACACTGACAGACTTATGATGTGGCTATCTTTATGGGCCCAAATTATTTCATACAATGTTTCGATGATAAGAAATATTGTATTTGCTAAGATAAGATCGAAGATAACATCTACACTATCAGGCGTTTATTTTCAAGTTTCCGAAATCTTTCCGGCTGCGTAGGCAATCAGCCTTGATGCCGCGACGTTCACACACGGCATTGGGTTTGATGAAACAACAGATAAAACTGACCATAATGACATCTGCACACTGCGCTACAAAACACAGATTTCTTACGCAGCTCATTCAGAAGTTGAAGTGGGACTGGGCTGGTCACATGTGCCGATTGCATATCAATGAAAAAACATTGAGCTGTGGGCTGAAATTGCCACTATGTCGAGCACAGCCAAAAGGCGATGCAGCGAACCTCGAGGAAGACCAAACCAATGACCATTGGCCCACATAAACCCTGAAACTAAATACTGGAAGTCATGGGGAGAGGTCTTTCCCTAGTGGGATGATTCAGGCTACCAGCAACAAACTAACGCATCAGAGTGATTGTCTGTGTGTGATAGCGCTAAGATGATAGTACTAGGTAGCTATAAGAAGTAGAAGCTAAAACAAGTTTAGTGTACGTTGCCCCACACCGGCCACATCTAGCCTTTCCACTCCGCCACACAGTTACGAGCGAACAGTTCACGATCTATGGACTCCTGGCTTACTGTGTGTATACCTAAGACCTCCCGTATTTTTCGTGCGGTGAAAATACTTATGACCAAAAGAAAATGTCATTGCTCTGCCTGAAAGTTCAAGTAAAATCAGTGGTACATAAAAAGAGGTAGCACAAGCGACAATGTTTAATAATAAACGTGAATACTAAAAATCGTGACACATTATGTTTACGTGATACATTACGATTATGATTTAGCATCAAACACAATAATGCGTGTAAAACCTCGTAACGAAGCTGAAATACACTTGTTCTCCCCGTGATTGCAATAATATTATTGTTGTGGACCATTCCCGAAAACCTTCTAACAAAGTTTTGAGTGCGTTACATTGAGTCCTACGGTAAACCGTGATTTGTCATACCAAAAAAAAGTCGTTTCCTATAATTTTGGTGTTATTACTTATTTTGATGTACAGAATGCTTGGTTGGTTGATGGCTTCGTGAAGGGTCCGTTTACACCTTGTATAAGCCATTTAATGTAGCTCATTTTAAGGCAATTCTATGATTTTGGAAACCCAAGTTGAATTTTTTACGAGCCAAGCTCGCAACTTTACAAAATGAAAATTGTTCAGAGAAAGCATCACTAGACTCTCTTCCGTCTATATCTAATATTTTCACTACCCAGTAAGTTTTGCAAGGCCCAAATGTGTTCATTCTCGAAGACATCGCGTTATGGAGCGAGAGCGGCGGGAGTGGTGTGAGCAATGAGAGCGATGAGAGCAGTGTTGTGTCGCTCTAAAAGCAAACGATAAGTACTTGCATCTCAGCTGGCATTTATTTTCACTGGAGCGTAAACTAGCTGCCGGGACATTTTACTAGATTATTTTACGTACACTTTATTTTTAAAACAAAAAACAAATCTTGGACAGTTTCATGGTAATAACTCAATTAGAAAGTCATTCATTATCATCGTTTGATTAATACAAGTACCTTTACACATGAGCGAAATGTAATTCTAATTCGATAGCTAAGTAAAACTTAAGAGGCGAAAAGCAAAAAAACTATTAATTAGAACTCCAAAGTAACAAAAATATAACTCATTACTAAACCAAGTAGTAAACAAATAAAATATCGTAACACTACACAACCACATACTATATTCGATCATGCATTCACGCACACATGCTTCAACGCTATCTTACTCACACACAGATCTGACCCTTAATCGATGTTATCTTCTATCCATCGCCCCGACCAATACACGTCTACACAAACTTGCTAATACATCGCAGATTAATACAGCCTCACCTGGCCATAATATCAGCTAACATGTACAACTAAGTTGCGGACTCCCTCTGAGAGCGGCTCAGCTCTAACTAGGCGGCGTGAACTTTAGATCCGCCGTATTATAGTGTTACGTCTGAGCTAGTTCACTTTAACCACGCTATCCACGGGGAGGTATCATGTGAAAAGTTCACTTTCAGCTGTTTCATTTTTCATACGGATAATTTCAATTTACATACAGTCCTTTTTCGGTTATTTAAAATTTGATCATACATATACATAGGTACAAACTTTTCACAGCATACATGTTTAATGTGGATGTGTGTAATGCTGGATTACGATGATGTTTATACTTTTTGATCTAAGGCTGCTGACACACCTCAGCAATTCTAGGATTATGGGCTTAAGCTTGCTGTGAATATTATGCCCTAAAAATACCAAAAAATCCATTAAATCCAGAGGCAGTCTTGGCTAAATAATAACAGCTGCATGGGTCGATCTCCTGGTTAAGCGGCGCTTGCATACCGTTTACATACCGAATTTCCTCCGAGCCTCGGAAAGCACGTTTAGCCGTTGTTCCCAGCTACCATGTAGATCTGAAAAAGCGTCTAACTAAGGGGTACCGTATTACCCAGTACTAACTGGGTTGTGGAGGTCCGATAGGCAGTCACTCCATGTAAAATACCGAATGATTCTCTAGATGAACAACACACATTTTGAAGTCAACTCATGCATATTGCAAGCATAATCATTTGGTTCACGTTTAAAACTTCATCATTTATCTATTTTAAAAATACAAAACTAATTTTCTACTTCGGTGAGATAATTACACACACGATTCAAAAGAACAGCTTAATGTGCAAAATGTTTCAGCGCTCAGTAAGCAGTTGCATTCCGAATAATATTTAAATTCAAATATTTTGTGAACGAATCCGGTGCGGAATGGGAACAGAGCCAAATATTCGAGCAATTTGTAACACTGGGAATTGTTGCTCGGGACAAACGGACTAACACTTTTTTTTAAGTACGTTGAATAATTTATTGTTACGATCCCAACAATGAATAGAAAACCACGTATCCATAACACATTTGCTTGATTTAATCGATTCTGGCCTGTTAACTATTGATTATTATCATGAAACAATTGAGCATCTCTTGTTAATAATATTGTATTGATCGACAATAATGACCCACAACAGCAATCGACAATAAATACGATGTGTGCCAAGTGACATGTAAAATTTTTGATCCGTATTTTAAAATTAAATTTAATTAGTAAATAAGTTAGATTAAGGTGTAACTATTTGTGCAAACGTATTATTAATGCGTAAATACATAGGAAAATTGTTTCCTTGATCATTAATTAAGTTTTCGAAAATAAAAGTTACCGGTAACCTAAAATCAACAGCTGACGTTCTAACTGCGGATTTTACGGATAATTCAGGGGAAGTATTGTTTACTTTTATTAAATAACAGCACACAATCGTCACTTTAAATCTGTAACACATCTATGCCAATTTCCAGTATATCTTTTTGCTGATTTATTACCCTGTACTGGTTTTAGATCGCTTTGTTGACAACCGGTATAAAAAATAAAAAAAAACAGTGAGATTAATTCCATAAGTCTATTGTTTATATCGGTCTTTTAAATATTAATTCATGAATATAACGTTTATGATCATTGCTGTGCATTTTTGTCTTATAGTAATATGTTAATAAACTAAGTTTTTTTTTTATTCTTATCTTTTCAAAGCTACCTACCCACTTATGGAAAAGTAATAGGTACCTTACGACAAAACAATTAGTTAATTCAATATTCAATTAGATACATTGAATATATAGTTAATCTTTTAAAGCTAATATAGTAGCCTACCTCATTTCATTTCATAATTGAACTTTTTCCCTATTTCTCCCCCTTTCATCGCTAACTTTTCTCAATTAGTTTATTCTATTAGTTCTCACCGTTTCTTTACTTCTAATTTTCAGTGACTTATCCTGAAACCATGCCTGTGATGACCCGTAAGGCTACCGCTCAGGATATGGAGCTAAAATTGAGAACGGCCCTCCAAGAGCTTAAAGAATCAAACCTCCAAGTCCAACAACTGTTACAGGAGAGAGAAGAGAGTGAGGTGGAAGTTGATAAGGTTAATGGCACAATCTCAAGCTTAAAGCGGGAGCTAGTAGTCCTACATCAGCAATACTTGGACGTTGTTGATGAACGGGATCAACTGAAGGTGGTCACGGATGGTTTCAATAATTGTAGTAACTTATATGAGGAGGCTTTAAATAAAATTAGGGACCTAGAAGATGAGTTAATTCATGCCAATAGTTGTATATTAAAGTTACAGAAAGAAAAAGAATGTACTCAGGTAAAAGAAACGAACATCTTATATAATGAATTATTAAATAGTAATTGTATGTCCCCTTCCTTATTAACTATTGATCTGACTGAAGATTCCCTACTAAAACATAATTATACAGTTAGCAATAAGAAAATAAAAAAATATGCTAAGCTGAACAGAATAATTAAAAAATGTAATCAATTTAGGAAACAACATAAACACTTTTCCAAATATATTCCACTGAGGAAAGAGCGTGTTGATTTAGTTAATAAGTTAAATAATTATCAAATAAAATTAGAAGACAGTATTAAAATTTATGAAATTGATACTCAGCATTTGCAGGCTGAAATACAGGTACTTCAGAACTCACTTAGTTCCCTTTCCAGTAGGTATGTGAGTTCTCAGAACCAAATTAGGGAACACATTCTTGCAGCAAATGAGTTAGTAATGTGTCAATGCAGCTGTCAGTCAGTTAACAACCATGATACTATCTTGCCTGAGGTAATGGAGGACCCATCCCAGGCTGAGAATTTATCTCAGGACTGTGTACTCAACCAAGAAATAGATTATTTACAAGTGGTACAGCCAGAGATATATGATAGTCATAATTGTTCTTGTTCAGTAATGTTCTCAGATAGTATAGGAAGAGGTGTAGGTAAATTAGTTAGTAATAACCTGAGTTTTCCCAATCAAAATCATTGTATGCCAGGGGCAACATACAAACAGATAATGGCATCAGTAATTAGAAATGTTTATAATAGTAATACCGACATAACTATATTTATAGGAAATAGTTTAAAAATTAAAAAAGAAGACATCACGGACAGTGTAACTGAGTTGTTAAAGTTGAATTGTCGTAAAATAATATTGTGTGCTTTCCCATATTTTGAAAAATTGTCAAATAGGAAAAACAATTATATTCACATGCTGAATAAGCATGTAGATTTCTTAGTAGGTCACTATAGTGACAAACTTATGTATCTTGATGTCAACAGTTTTGTTGATAAACTTAGGTCGACACGGGGTAATGTGTATCTACCTGTTAGTTGTAGACACAAAATAGCTCGGCTATTAGCATATAATATTCACTCAGACATAAGTAGTATGTCTATGTTTAGTTCCATTATTAACATTGCGACTATTAGTAATAATACTAATATTCATTTTTACAATTTTTTTACAAAGGAGGATCCATGTGTACAAGATTCTCCAGTAGGGTCCACTAGTAGTAGGGTCTCATTGTCTTGTGAGGGCATAGGAGTCTTGGAGCTCACTCCGGATGCTCATTTAAACTAGTTAGTAAGACAACAGAAGATACCAGTAACATAAATGTTACGCTAATTACTGACAACACACAGGTACCTTCTTGCTCTCAAATAGCTAAATGTAAAAAAGGGGCTAAGCAGAATTCTATGCAATTATTTCACCAAAATATTCAAGGCTTCTCTTCAAAGCAATTAGAAATTGAATTGTTTCTAGAAAAAACTAAGTTTGAAATTGTTTGTTTCACTGAACATTGGTTAAAAGACTTTGAAATGCTAATTAATTACGCAAATTACAGTGTGGGCAGTTGCTTTAACCGGAAATCTAAGATGCGTGGGGGTTCATTAATCTTAGTTAAAAATTGTATTAAATTTAAGTCTCGTAATGATATTGTTGATCTATCGGTTGAGCATAATATTGAACTGTCTTGTGTTGAGCTAGATAAGCATGTAATAGTGTGCGTTTACAGACCCCCAAATTATCAGAACTACTCTTTATTTGAGTCAGTAATGGAGGATGCTTTAGCAAAACTTGCAACTGGTAATAAATCACTAGTTATCTGTGGTGACTTTAATATTAATATTTTAGAGAAAAATTCAAATAGCAGTAGATTATTACATCTTTTTAAATCATTTAATTTGTTAAACGTGTTTTCGGAACCAACCCGAATTACTAAAAATACTGCTACATGTATTGATAATGTTTTTTGTTGTTGCGACTACTTAGATAAATCCATTGTAAATTACCTTCCTTCTGATCACAGCGGTCAAACCGTTGTTTTCGAGTCGTACACACCATTACAAAAAATCCAGATAAAATCTAGACAAATAACACTCAGCAATTTGAATAATTTTAATAATAACTTAATTGGTAATTTAGGCATTCCGGGATATATTTTAGAAAATGTAAATAAATTTTATGAGGAATTCTTTTCGGTAGTTTACACAGAGTTTAATAATACAATAAAAATTAAAACTAAATCTATTTGCCCAAAGTTTTTGTTCAGTGACTGGGCAACTAAGGGTATCAGGAAAAGTAGGGAGCGATTGTTTGAGCTGTACGGCCTTAAGCCTTATATCAACTCAGAAACTTTTAATAAATATGTAGCGACATACTCAAAAATTTTTAAAAACACTTGCAAGGTAGCTAAAGCCTTATTCATTAGCAACAAGATCAAATCAGCCGATAATAAAATAAAGACGGTTTGGAAAATTATCAATAGTGAAACTAATAGAAATAAAAAATATAATAATGATATCACACTAGAGACCTCACGTGGTCTTCTAAGCTCTAAAAGCGAAGTTGCTCAAGAATTTGTAGATTTCTTTACCGGTATCCCACTTAAAACTACCGAAACCTTAAATTCCTCACCCTCGCTTTCTATTGATTTATTAAATTCAAATTCAAATTCAAATTCATTTTATTTGCAAAAACATGTGTAGATAATATACATGGTATGATGCTTATTATAGGTGTTACAAGTGATTCTTTGGCTCAACATGTTTGACCATGGCTGGTGTACAAATTAGTTGGGAACTACCATAACTTTAAAAACAAAAATACAAGAACAATAATATAAATATCAACAATTAACATTAAAAAAAATTTAAATAGGTAAATTAGTCATTCAATTCAAAATAAATATAATTTATTCAGCAAGTATATTTAGAGCGATTTGTCATTTAAAAATTCATTGACATTATAGTAGGCTTTTTCTGTCAGTATATTTTTTAATGTTTTCTTAAACTGGTCTATATTTAGGTTTTTTACACATTTAGGAATATTATTATAAATTATCGGCGCTCTGCATACTACGCTTTTATGCAGTAGCGCTGTCTTAGCTGGCTGAACACGTAGTTTACTATTATCCCGGCGATTTCGTGTTACAATGTCCGATATTCGAGGAAACAAATGGGGGTTATTTCTAACAAATAAGGCGATTTCTAAAATATAAAGTGACGGCAATGTGAGGATTTTATGCTTTGTAAAAAATGGCTTACAGCTCTCAGTACTTTGGATACCGAACATTGCACGTATGCAACGTTTTTGCATTTTGAATGCCATATCTTTATTTGATGAGTTGCCCCAAAAGATAATGCCATATCTGAGGACAGATTCAACAAGTCCATAATAAGCCGAGAGTAGCACATTAGTGTTGATAGATGGAGCTAGTTGGTACAAAGCATATGCTTGACTACTGATTCTTTTACATAGTGCGTCAATGTGTTCTTTCCAATTTAGTTTACTGTCTATAATTATGCCGAGAAAACGAGCATTAGATACTTCATTTATAGTGTAATTATCATGAATTAGATTTACATTTAATGGATTATGCAATCTTTGTCCAAAGTGCATTATATTTGTTTTTGATAAATTTATTTTTAAATTATTATTATCAAGCCAAGAAATTATAGATGTCAGTGAGTTATTTATGTCAGATTTATAACTATTCATGTCCTTACATGCAATTGAAACTGTACTGTCATCAGCAAATAATGTCATAGGTTGAGTCATTGCCTTTGGCAAGTCGTTAATATAGATAATAAACAACGGCGGCCCCAGCACACTGCCTTGAGGAACACCGTATATGACATTTCTCCTCACGGAGCTGAATGTTTCTTCTTTTTTTGTTTTAGGATTCACTTTAGTTATTACTGTTATCTGTTGTCTATTCGTTAAAAAGGATCTAATTAAATCTAAAATATTGCCCCTTATGCCGTATGCGTCAAGTTTACTGCTTAGTATATTATGATCTACATAATCAAAAGCCTGTGACATATCGCAATAAATGGCACTAACTGGAACCGTTTTGTCAACGTAGCCGATAATATTTTGGATGAATTCATAAATGGCCATATTTGTGGTTTTATTTTGTCGAAAGCCCTTTTGTTCGTTGCATAAAATTTTGTTTTTTTCTAGATATGAATTAAGTTCGCCATAAAGATATTTTTCGAAAATTTTTGAAAATATTGATAATAGTGCAATAGGCCTATAATTCACCATTGACTGTTTGCATTCTTTTTTGAATAAAGGTTTTATAATTGATAGTTTAAGATCTTGTGGAAATATTCCAGTTGATATCGACAAGTTCAGAATGTGACTCAGGTGATGGCATATGTCCTCATTCACTGCTTTAATTATTTTAGTAGAGATACCATCATATCCTACACTATTGGTATTTTTTAGGTTGTTTATAATTTTATTAATCTGGTTGGGTGAACTTGGTGCAAGAAACATTGAATTTAATCGGTGATTAATTAAAGACGTTACTTTTTTTCCGGCACCCGGAAGGGGGTTGACTTTTTCAATAAAGTAATTATTAAACGCATTCGCTATTTCTGTTGGATTATTAAGGACGTTGTTATCATCAATTTTTATGTTATCAATGGATTCTTTTGGGGTGTTAACTCTCGATTTGTTTATAATCCGCCACGCTGTTTTAGTTTTATTATGAGACGTTATTATTTTATAGTTATTTTGAGCACGTTTTGTTAACTTTATAATTTTTTTAAATAACTGACAATAATTTAGGTACTTTAATTTGTTATCTTTTGTTGAGTTTAGTCTGAATTTCCATAGCAAATCCTTTTTCTTTCGGCTGCAAATTTTTACACCACGTGATACCCACTTTGGTTTATGATTGACTTTTATCAAAAATTGGGTTTGTGGAAAACAAAGGTCGTAAAAAAGTTTAAAATCAGCTATAAAGTGTTGATAAGCCGTGTTTGGGTCATCAGTGAGGTAAATATCTGCGAAAGATAAGCTCTTAATACACAATTTAAATTTATCTATATTTTCTGTGCTATAATTGCGTCTTTTTGTACGCCAATAATGCAATGTCAGATTTTTTTTTACAGGAACTTTGATTAATTGGGCGGTATGGTCCGAAAGACCTAATTCCAGAACTTCAGATTTACATCCCTTTTTAAAGTTATGTGCAATATTATCAATACAAGTTTGGCTGGCGAATCTGGTCGGTTCATGTAAAGCCAATTTTAAATTATAATTCAACAGTAAACATTCAAAATCTAATGTTACATTATTGCGTTTCAGAACATCTATATTAAAATCACCAGTAATTATAATATTTTTACAATTCAATTTGTCAATATAAGTCAGAAGTTTTTCCAGTTTATGGAAGAACGTATATAAGTTATTTTGTTTAGGTACCCTATATACACAAACAATAATAATTTTATAGTCAAGAAGTTCAACTGCGCACCCTTCTAATATACAGTCAAGACAAAATTTGCGGATTTCTGGTATGTCCCTAAATTTATGTTCTTTTTTAAGTAAGATACATGTTCCTCCTCTTTTACTATTTGTTCTTCCGTAAAATGAAGCCAAATTATAATTTGGTAGGTATAAATTTGACTCAAATCCTGCCTTCACAAAGTGCTCGGTAATACATATGGCGTCCACCGTTTTGTTACTGTCTGAGAGTTCTTCTAAGTTTACACATAATGCATCAGATTTGTTAATTAAACCTGCAATATTCTGGTGTAAGATATTCATATATTTCTCAGAGAAAAAATTGGCTGTCGGTATCTTTTTCATTTATTTCAGGAGAGTTTATAATGATGTAAGGTTCAGTATGTATTCTACTATTATTGGGTATTTTGTCAAACTGACCAAATGAGCACAAATCAATTACGATTCTATTCATAATGCCGTCGTATATACCTTTCATTCCTTGTATTTTGATTTTTCCTGTTGTGTTGGAGAACATGTCTAGTGATAGCTCACTATTGCTGTCAAATAGGTAGGCGTAGTCATTAATTTGTAGATCAAGGTGAAGCAGATTATTGAACATCTCCACTTTAAAATTGTAAATAGGTGCTCCTGTTATATAGGTCGGTAAACAGATAATATTATTGGTGTGGGCCACCTTCTGGAACGATTCTCTTATCATATTTATCATGTATATGTAATTTCTCTCAGCTTTTATGTCATTTTCTCCTATGAAAATGATACAGTAATCATTATTGGTAAAGTCTTTCAATTTATTTTCTATGTTGCAGAGGAGTTCCTTTATAGTTCCATTTGGTACAAAATAATGGCAAAAATCGAAGTAGTCGGAGAAGACGTCTTCAATCAAAGATAAGTGCCCTGCAGGTTTGGTGCCACTACTTAGAATGCATAATTTATTCTTTTGTTTAGTTCTTGCGATGATATCTGCCAGCTCTTTTTTACTATGTTGAGGTTTATTACCATTGACGGATTTAGATGAGTGTACCTCATTTAAATGGTTTGCTGACTGTGCATTGACGCGGCAAGAAATTTGAGTCTCTTTATCAAGCATAATCTTCGGGATTTGGGGAATGTAATCAATAGATGGTTTAGCTGGATCATTATTTAGATTATCGTTTGGAGAACTCGTCTCAGTTTTGTTATGAATCAGTATTTTGGTTTTTCGAACTGATTTCGGTGTCCTTCTTTTCCTCTCAGGTGATAAGCATACTTGTTTATATGTATTGATAGTTTTTACCGATTGTTGAAGATCCGACTTGAGACGAAAGTTTTCGCTATTTAGGTTCTCTATTTCTAGATGAGCGCTTTGTAGCTGTGCCTTAAGTAATTCAACTTGTTCACTCAAATCATTTATTTCCCCACTATTGTTATGCAAGCTATCTGGTATACTCATCATTGTAGTATCGAATATGTTTTTGTTACTGCTACTTGTCACGTTGGCAAGGTCATTTAATGAGCTTGTTCGACAAATTTTACGAAAGGTAATGTTGTTGCTTTCTTGATCCATTTTTAAATAGTTAATGTACCGTCACCGTAGCGCCCTCTGTTGAGTTCTGCTAGTAACTGTACGGATATAAATTCCTGTGAGTGTGTTAGTCTTTGTTTAAATTTTTATGATTTAGAAATCATACAAAAAGACAATCATTAGTTGAGGATCGAGCCTGCGACAACTTGTTCCAAACCTGTATGTCGGCTCGTGTGGGCATTCAGCCACGGCGAAGTTTACTTTGTTGACGAAATTTTGGTATACTTTCTAGGAGGTTTTAGTTTCAAATATAGTAAATCCGTTACTGTGACTCATGTCTTTGGAATTTTTTCCATGTTTGATGCACTGTTTGACGAATAATAGTCACTTATGATGTAAATATTCACTTTTGCCGACACTGTACGCGCACTTCGAACGATTTTTGTAGCATAAATTAGATTGTTTTGTTGGTTAGATCACTTAATTTGGGTTTATAGTTTTGTATTGTTATTTTAATTCATGATGGTTTTTTAAACACTGTAGTGAATATTAATGTTTGATAACACTTCCACACGTGTACTGATACTTTAGACACATAATAACCAAAGATTTAGAATATATAATTGCGTTTTACTATTTTTAACTTAAAAAAAAAATACGGAGCTTCTCAAGTACGAGTGCTAGTCAGGCAGCGCCATCTAGCCACCAAAATCATAGGAGTAGTCTTCAACAAACACTACTCCGTGGGTGTTATTGTTATTAAGAGCGAACGTTTCAGCCTGTCCGGTTGAGTTTCAATTCAAGCATATAAACCCCATAGCAGTCATTAAAGCCTTTAAGGAAATCAAAATCAAATTAACGGAAGATCTATGGGGAATGTCTATTAAAGTTTGTCAAGCTATTATTGAGACTATAGCACCGTACTTAGCCTTAATATTTAATTTGTGTGTAGACCAAGGAGTCTTCCCGGACCTTATGAAATACAGCAAGGTAATACCACTTTTCAAATCCGGGGACAGTAAAGATACGAATAATTATAGACCCGTATCCGTATTGCCGGTTTTCAGCAAGGTGTTTGAAAAGGTAATGCTTAATCAGATGCTTAACCACTTTAATACCAATAAGATCTTACATGAGAAACAGTATGGTTTCACCAAAGGACGTTGTACGACTGACGCCGGTGTCACATTATTAAAACACATATTCACTGCGTGGGAAGAGGCACAAGATGCCATAGGAATCTTCTGTGACCTCTCGAAAGCATTCGATTGCGTAAGCCACGAAACCCTTCTCTTTAAACTTGAGCATTATGGTTGGGGGAAACTTGCACTCAGTTTAGTGAAATCGTATTTAAACGATAGACATCAGCAAGTACAAATAAATGGTGTCAATTCAATGGGTTTAAAAGTAAGGATGGGTGTACCACAAGGCTCTATATTGGGTCCTTTCCTCTTTCTAGTCTATATTAATGATCTACCCCATTTATTTAAAAACCAACCACAAATGGTGTTGTTTGCCGACGATACTTCTTTGATATTTAAAATAAACAGACGTGCCACAATTCTTGACGACGTAAATAGCGCCCTACTGCAAGTCCATAATTGGTTTACCGCGAATAATTTAGTATTAAATGGGAAAAAAACTAAGTGCATAAGATTTGCCCTACCAAATGTCAAAACTAGTGATTGTGACATAGTATTGAATCAAGAGAAACTAGAATTCGTCGATGAAACTGTTTTCTTAGGGATCACGCTCGACTCAAGGCTACAATGGGGTCCTCATTTAACATCTCTTGCAGGACGGCTGAGTTCAGCAGCATATGCTGTTAGGAAAATCCGTCAATTTACTGATGTAGATACCGCGAGGCTAGTCTATTTTAGTTATTTTCATAGTATTATGTCTTACGGTATTTTACTATGGGGACGGGCTGCAGACATCGAGTCTATATTTATTCTGCAGAAAAGAGCCATCAGAGCCATATATAATCTATGTAGGCGCGATTCTCTAAGAGAACTGTTTAAGGAAATTAACATCATGACAGTACCTTGCCAATACATCTATGAAAACATCATGTACGTTAGGAAAAATCTGCATTTATTTAGTAAAAGAGGCGACAGACACCACTACAATACTAGAACCAGGGACCATCTAGTTCAGCCAGGTTTCAGGCTAGCTAAAGTAGACTCATCTTTCATGGGGTACTGTTTAAAATGTTACAATAAAATTCCTCCCGGCATTCTACAACTGAATGAGACGAAATTTAAATCTTGTATAAAACGCACACTATGTAGGCAAGCATACTATAAGTTGGGAGATTACATTGATGATAAAAATGCTTGGCTCAATGCTGGTCCTGCTCCACAACCATAGGGGCAAACTAATTGATTACTTTGTGAAGTTATTGTGGAAGCTGCAGAAGATTGTAAACATATCTTTGCATTGTATAGATTCAGTCTCTTAGTATTATATAATTGCATAGCACATGTGTGAGTTCTATGTACGATAAAGCTACCATTTACATCTTTTACTGACTCGAATTTGCCCTGGCGGTTGAGAAATGTCATGCTCACTCAAATGTCTCGCTGATGGTGGCGCGTGTGTCGGGTCGTTTAGTTCCCTCCAAAATGGTTGAGTTGAATGATGGCTGATCCATGCGTCATGTTCGTGAACGGGCGCTGTCAGTTGTGACTGGTCATCTCGCAGCTGCCATGGATTATTGTATTTTTGAATTGTTAACTTTATCTTTTTTATTCTGGACGCTCTTACTCGCACGTCTTTCTACATCGTTCTCACATGTATGTTTAATCTCGACATGAATGATGTAACCGAGACTTTGTAACAACATAATGATTTAAAAGAGTGTCCATGGAGTTTCTTGCCCATTCTTCTCCATAGAGATCTACGCTTTCGAATGGGCAACTACAGTACTTTCACAAGTTATTATGCCCTGTGACTGGGACTGTAGCTTAGTTTATTTTTTTGTGTTTTGACATTCAAAAGTGCCTGTAATGGTCTAATTGAAATAAATGCTTTGAGTTTGAGTTTGAGTTTGAGTTTGATGTAGTTCTGTTTCCAATGTCTAATAAAATCTGTAGAAACCTTAGACTTCATAAAAAAGAAAAGAAGGGGATTTGGTTTTCACATCAAGGCTTTCTCAATACCAGCCCAGAGACTGGGTTCCTGCCCGGTATATGGCTATAGGCTCACCCTGGTCAGACGGTCATTTTACAAGCGGGATGAAAAATGGTTGTAATACAATTTCGCCTTTGCCTTACCTTTCGTGAATCACAAACGTGAAGTTAAGTTGTGTGTTATAATATCTTCTTGACTTCTACATATTATAGTTTACTTAAAACACTCCATGTCTAAACTACCCCTTTACGTGTACGCACTACGCTCAAAAGGGCCTGCACTCAACTAAATATTACACCAGTGCATACATTGTAGCACTACATAAGTCAACACAACACATGGCTCGTTCACAGTAGTACACAACAGTGCCCACCACACAGGCAGATGCAGAAGGTTCCAACGAACGGCTGTGAGCAGACAAAGTTGGCTACTTGCTCTGGGTAATGGACTGAAAAGATGCAAAGTAGCTGGAACGTTGCATATATAGCTTTTTTTTTGTAGTAGATTTGCTAGTGTTTTCTGTGGGGCGTACCGTGTTCATTTTAAAGGTTACTCAGTTTTATTACGTTCAAAAATATTTACAAACCTTAATTTAGTGGACCTGGTGCTTTAAATAGTTTAGCGTTTAACCAAGGTTTTGGCTACCAACTAACTGGGTTTTAAAGTTCAAATAGGCTGTCACTCCATGTAAAATACTGATATTAAGCTGCATCAGGTTAGACACACAGCCGACCCCAGCATAGTCAGGATCAGGCGATGAACAAGAATACTGGATACCTTTATAGTCCTTAGCTTTTACAGGCCTACTGTCCATTTTATTTCTTTGTTCCGCTAATTTGCTCAGCCTTAATTACAACTCAATGAATGTTACAATGGCTGCTCTGTTCGCGGGCCACCTCCCCCCTCCCCCCTCCCCCCCTGTGTGCAGCGTTTAAGTATTTTCGTTTAGAATGTAAAACTCGCCGATTGTTCTACATTCCGTCTCTGTATGAGAAGAATGTGCGCATGTTCGTGAAGATATTGTGCTGCATGGAATAAGAAAAATGCTGTAGAAAATAACTGGCATCATTGCTTGTTCCAAGACGACCCTGGTTCTAATATTATAGAACCAGAGTCAAACAATACACTTTAAAGGACCAGGGTCTGCTATTTATCAGTTATGTCAGCAGGATCTTCCGCGGACAACATCTGCTCGTGCAGTATGTGCCGCAGCTGGGAGTCTCCCGTCAGACACAGCGGCGCGCACAGCACCCCGCTCCGTGCGACTAAATAAAGTTAACCAGTATCCTTATATGGGTACGATTCTCTTTCCAAAAATATAACAATCGGGAGTAATACTTTTGGAGGAATATGTTTTATCTAATAGCATTTCTGGGAGTAGTATTCTATCAAAGTACGTCATAAATCGTCTGATTCGTATTTGATATTATAAGACGCTTCTCCCTTTATCCCTGAGGATGCCTTTCAGGGATATCGATTTTATGTTAAACAGTTGAAGGTTAACTGTCTATCATGGTTATTTTTGGCAGGCAAATACATTTTGAATTTAAACATTATTATTTTATGAATAACAAGGTATATTACAACCATTTTCCATACAATAATAGGTTATATCCTCAAGGAAAAACAGCGATAACCTGAGCGAAAAATATCCAAGATTATTTGTCACGGAAGATCTTTTCAAAGTCAAAGTCAAAGTCAAAATTATTTCCACAACTTAAATAAACTTGCTCAAGCTCAGCTTACTCAAACATATACTCGTATAGCTATCATTTACACAGTATTTAGCGAAGAGGCAAACAAATTCTTTATTTTTTTCTTCTTTATTATTTTGTTTTCTGCATAAATGACCAATGTCTATGCGTGAGTGAGTTATTTTTGTATGTGAGTAGTTGATTCATCTATTTTTAGTTTTCAACAAAGGTCGCCCGGCCAGTGTATAAAGGCAAGGAAGTAGGTGGAATAGGTCTCTCGTGTAAAGGAAGCCTGATTGATGACAGCTCGAGGGAGATGTATTGAGTGTCACGCTGTAGTGTTGGCACGTAGCGCTGTCTCACGTGGGTATATCGTGAAGGGACAGGTTCGGAAGTATTCGCGCGGGTCAGTGATTTGGTGACGAGGGGTCAGGGTTAGTGAAGGTTTGACCTCTGAGCTCTGGATTGATTAGTGAGTTCTCGAGACATTCAGTTCAACATTCAGTTTCTTCTGTCCTCGGTAAATGGTTATCTTCTTATCTTTGCTTCCGTAAGCTCTGACAACACTGAGGCGATTGTGTTCATGAGTATGAAGTAGTTTGAATATATAAAGTTGGCGCAACCGACGTGAGAAAATTTCGTTTAGAATTCCGCGTGGAATTTTATTCAGTTTGGCAGCTTTGGATGAAAAAGGGTGGTCGGTGGTCTGACAACCCTTTTCCTTTTTACAATTCATGTTGAATTGTAATGTTCAAGCAGAAAATTATTTAAAAAAAAAATAGCAATAGTATTATTTTTAAATACGATGCTGACTAGTTACGTATTAATCAGTGTGATAGAATAGAATGGTTCATTTGCATAAAATGTAGGTAAATTTACAGTTCAGGTGTTACAAAGATTGGAGAGTCCTTGTAAATTCTGCCTTTAATTCATGCAACATTAATATGATCATTAAAAACAACAACTGTTGTGTTTATCGTAATATTTACTGAACTTATTTCTTTGCAAGTATCATGATAAGTCGGTGTGTGGCTTTATTTGGCAAAATTTTCACCCACACGTAATAAACAACAAATGAAACAAGGGAAAACGTTAATGATGTCAGTACTTAATTAACAATAATGAACATAAAGCAAAGCAATAACGATTATGAAGAGCCCTTCATGGAACTTCCAGCTCATGGCCGAGTATTAGTTCGTCGCCAACGTAACGACGCAGGACATAAAACTTGTTATTGGAGAGCCGGGGAACTAACCCTACGAACGAGACGCACTTTTATTTTATGTCTCGTACTGAGGTCTCTATCACGCACTTAAAATTGTTTAATAGATTATTTCAGATAATCTCAAAATGGTCTCATTTTATAATTGGGTTTTAAATTTTTTTACATTTTGGTTTGACTGATTCATTGGTTTCCCAGTCTACTGATTAATGGCCTGCGGTAAATCAAAGAACCCCTAATACTTTCCTCATTACCTCATGTCCTCCTGTCTGTCTAGCACACATACGAGGTGATAGATGTTCACATGGCTGGAATACTTTTGCCGCTTACGACTCTTGACTTTCGAGATTGACCTTTATGACACTGAAAAGGTATTCCTCTGATACTTGAAAGTGTGATAAATTCAAGTTCGTAAAGATTTTAACGACTGAAGGTGCTAAGATTTTCAGCTGAGTTTTACGTGTAAGAATAAAACGTGTGATAAACCACGACTCAGATCGAGCCAATCAGTCGACACGTGGTCCGTCGCGCGGCTGAGCGGCTCGGCGGCGACAAATATTTGCATCACAAACAGACTTGTTTGCGAACGCAATCTTTTATCGATACTACAAACATTTTTGTATGAGACAAAGGAAGTCACTCACATAAACAATCCGTATTTTTTGGCATAAAACGTTTTACGTTCGTGATTGAGTTCGGAGCTATTTATCTGTATGCTGACGTCACTCGCGATCGATCCGAATCAAACGTTCTTCGTGATTTATCGGCGTGACGTCATCGCCCAAGCGCCTGTGCCGACTGGCCCGGCTACAGGCGCGTACGGCGCTCGGCGGACGAAATTAAAATTTTTGCATGAGTCAGCAGAGCGCCGCTCCACGGAAAATTACGAGTCGAAGCTTAGACCGAGCGATCGTGCCAAATATATGGACTCCGATCGGTTTGTAATGACTTCCACGGAACTCCCTAAACCCCTGCGGTCATCGTTTTTCGCCTTATTTATTTTTTCAAAGGTTTTTCCCCAATTTTATTTTCATTTACAGGCGTATGTAAGGGCGCCGGGTGGGATCGGATTACATCCAATTCAATAGGGAATTGTTGTGCGGCTATCAAAACACGCTACAATTTTTCGCCAATATAAAACCTAACTGGAAGTTTTTGTTCGTCTAAATGTTTCCGAAATAGTTGAACAAAACATCTGTACGCGTTGCACGTAAAGCCTTTCAAATCGAAACTAGAAAAAATATACCGCCAATATCACTTACAGTTAGGATCGGACAGTTTACTAAACCTTTCGGTATTCGTAGAACGTATCCACAATTACTTAGTGGATATGTAATCGAATGAAAACTGTATTGCGGGTATTCTATTTCATTTAACGATACGAGAATAAGGTAGGCTCGATAAACAGGGTTACACCCTTGAGTATGAATTAGAAAATCTTAAGCACAAAACTTTTCTTACGTCTTAAATTCAAACAGTGATAATAAAGACGTTTTAATTTCCGAAAACATTACTCATGTAGAGAAGCTTGACAATAGCACAAATAGGGGTAGTAATCAGTGGTATTCCTTGTATAAATATAGGATGGTGTTTTGTGCTCGAAAACCCACATGCAAATAAAGGACAAACGGTTGTTTAGCAACAAAAAGAGACATAACATAAAACACAATCAAAATGCTTGTCACAAAAAATAGGTCGTGTATGCACGAGTGCGCCAAATTGTCCAGTTCAGCGTAACGCCAGACAAAGCGCTGCGATTATGTAAATATGCCTTATTTCCCGCCCATTTGTTCTAGCGGTCAGATATTTGCTTTTTAGGAAGCCAATGCTTAGCTGTGTACAATGTCTATGTGGTGCTCTTTTGACTAACACTGTTGTATTGTTTAGCTTTTGTGATACATGGCAAAATTTCAAATGGAAATAACCATGCTGGAAATTGAATATGATTTCAGTGGTATTACTGGTGAGAGATTCTGAGACATAATGGGCTCGCGTAGTAGATCACAGTCCACTTCTTCTCAGCAGTGGGAACATTATAGGCTGCTTTTGCTTGTACGATGTTCAGTTTTCTTGGAATTTCTTAATCTCAAGACAACGTCACGCTCTACTTCTCGATCCGTACCCCGTGGTAACTCGTCACGTAGGCCGTAGAATCGGGAGTGCGGTCACGATCCGGGCCAATTCTATCAGCGCGCGTGACACTCTCGGCGCGTCGCCGACTAACCAGCCTCTCCAGAATACGGACGCTTACGTATATGACAAATTATCATTTGCACGAGAGAATGGTTCGTGGCTAAATTGAGGAGCGCGCCGACGGAGTCTAAAAATAGTGCCAAAATAAGGACATTTACGTTATATATATAAGGTTCATGACTCAATAGAAAGCGAAGCGATTGAGTAAAAGTGAAATAGGGAAACGTTTTTTGAAGACTAGCCTTTGCGCTCGGCTTCGCCCGTAATTCATAGATAAAAGTATTCTGTGTTAATCCAGGTTTTAAACTACATGAAAATTCATCCAAATCCCGCAAGTAGTTTTTGCATGAAAGAGTATCCACCCATCCGTCCTCACAAAGAACATACAACAATAAGCACAGTGCTGATTATTTGAATTCAGCATTACTAGTTGCGAATGCAATTCCAATACGAATAAAAGCAAAAGTTTTCCGAATAATTGTGTGTTCCTCTGTGGCCGGACCACAGTTTAGTACTCAGATGCTATAGTTCGAAATAATACCTACCTAAAGTCTACTTTCATCGGAAAATATAATTATATATTTTTAGTAACTCAAGAGATATCTTTTTATTTAACAATTTATGTGGTCCGGCCGCCAGGCAGTGCTCTGTGGCCGCGCCACCTCAAATTAAATAGAGTATAATGAACTATTAATAAATCAATATCCCGAAAAAAACTACATAAAGAGTACCTTGCATATGACAAATATGGTCCAATAAACCATATACTTATTAAGCAGTTTTCGTTGGCATAAAGAAATAAAGCATATTTAGTTATATTTGCTGAAAGTAATCCTCCCTAGACGCGCCACATACTTTAAAGATTAATTAATCAAAATGAATAGATTCTTGAGAGAAAAAAGTATCAACGAGGAGTAGGGAAAAGGTACTATTATATAAATTGATTTATGGATATTAAATATTGCAAAATTGACTTGCTGCAGAGTATACCTTCCAGCCGGACCACACCCTACGACCAATAACTCCTTAACTAAAGGGGTTTATTGGACCATATTTGTCGTATGCAAGGTACTCTTTAGGTAGGTTTTTTCGGGATATTGATTTATTAATAGTTCATTATACTCTTTTTAATTTGAGGTGGCGCGGCCACATAAATTGTTAATTAAAAAGATATCTCTTGAGGTACTAAAAATATATGTATATTCCGATGAAAGTAGACTTTTGGTAGGTATTATTTCGAACTATAGCATCTGAGTACTAAACTGTGGTCCGGCCACAGAGGAACACACGAATAATTTAATGTTTAGGTATATTTGTCCGGAGTCTGGATTTGTTTTATGCCGCATTAACATAACTGGCGGAATGCTAATCCACTTCCTCCCCTTCTGGGTATAAAGGCTTAATTTCTATGTTTTTTTTTTTACCCAATAGAACCAAAGATACTAGCAATTGAAGCGGGCTTATAAGTTTATAACCCTATGTACATTTATGTGCTAACAAATCAGTATACCTACCTCTAAAAACACCAACGAAACTGGCAAATGGAGTAGATGTAAGCTACTGCACTGCACTGGCTTTATACTAGTTTACGAATTTAGTATCGATACCTCACAGACATCGCTCTCAACCCGTCAAGCCTAACTGACTCCTATCTAGAACAATAATAATCCGCTTCCCTCCCTCCCTCTCCCCCGTCGTGTTCTCAGCTGTAAGTGTTATAACTCACGGCGGCCGATAGTTCCGACTTGTTAAGCCATTAGCTCAGACTGCCACAACCTACCTACCTCTCTACCTACCCCCGCACAGACGTACGCTCTGCTTGAACCGCTCGGTTAAGCGGAGATATCGATATTGTTACGAGCTGGGTATGGGATAAATTAATTACTACCAATCAGACAATTTAATAACTTTATTAAACACAAAACACTTAAATCTTAATCACAAGTACACTACTGATCACTATTCGCTTAGATATCGCACTTCTAGTTCACTTCGATTCGCTCCGTTGTATCGCTTGAATCAGACTACCCTCGTGTGTCGGCGCTTGTGCTTTTTATACTACCCCATTATTCACGAACATTCCGGCGATGTGTAGAACGGTTCGATAAAAACATCAACAAAAAAACATTACCAAGTAGTAGGCAAAAAAATAATAACCTACTTGTACCGAATAAAGAAGTAGGTACTTTATGCCCTCGGCGTACGGTCGAAATTACAATGACAATTCCTAATATTTTTTATAAGTAGTTACCTACTTAACTTTGAACTAATAATAATGGCACGCTTCTCGAAGTTTTTAGCGCAAACACACTGAATCACGTCCTTTCTCGAAAGATCTCGTACGTACGACGTAACACTGCCCCCTCCTTAGACATGCTCGTCCCGAGCATCATTAGCCCCGTAGTATCGGGCCAATCGGTCTACATGAACAATCTTAGGCGCACCTCGTAGACCCTTCTGTATTCGGTAGGTGACATCGTTGATCCTAGTCACGACTCGGTATGGTCCATCCCATTTTGCTTGCAATTTCGGAGACCTCCCCTTGCTCCGCACTGGGTTATGTAACCACACCAGTGAACCCTCGTCGAAAGCCCTACTGTTTGCCTTGCGGTCATAACGGGTCTTCATCTTCTCAGACATCTGTTGGCCGGATTGTCGGATATGCTCATAAACATCATTCAACTTGTTACGCAAATCATGTGCGTAATCTGTTACACTACGTGGAGCATCAGGGGAAGTTCCAGTGATTAAATCTGCAGGCAACCGTAATTCCCTTCCAAAGTTCGCGAATGCTGGCGTCACAGTCGTACTTTCGTGGACTGCGCTGCGGAAGGACAGTAGAAACGGCTGTATGTGCTTGTCCCAATCCCTTTGCCTGCTTTCCACGACTTTTGCCAGATATCTTTCCAACGTTTGGTTGAATCGTTCCACCATTCCATCAGATTGTGGGTGGTAAGAGGTGGTTCTGGTTTTGTAGGTACCCATCAATCGACAAGTTTCCTGAAATACTTGCGATTCAAAATTCCTTCCTTGATCGCTGTGTATTTCTAAGGGTACTCCAAAACGACAGAAAACTTCCTGAACTAATTTATCTGCGACAGTTGTAGCCTCTTGATTAGGAATGGCGAAGACTTCTGGCCACTTTGTGAAGTAATCCATGACCACCAGGAAGTACTTGTTTCCGCTCTCACTTTCTGGAAATGGTCCCGCAACGTCTAGTGCTATCCGTTCCCAAGGGGCTCCAACGTTGTACACTTTTAATGCACCTCGGCTGCGTGTGTGGGGTCCTTTCACGGCCGCACAACTGGTACATTTGCGACACCAGTCCTCCACATCATCCCGACAGTGGATCCAGTAAAAGCGTTCTCGAATTTTTAGTAGAGTCCTTTTTACCCCCATATGTCCTCCTGAACATCCATCATGGTAGAGCCGTAGAACATCTGGTACCTTAGCTTTAGGGACAACCATTTGTAGATGACAGCTGTCCCCTCGAGCGTTTTCCCATTTACGGCACAAGACTCCATCCTGGATCACCAAGCTGTTCCATTGCGCCCAATAACTCTTCGTGATGGAACTCATCGCAGCCACATCACTCCACTTAGGTTTAGGAGCACCAGCTTTGATCCACTCGAAGATCGGTTTGATGTTCGAGTCATTTTGCTGAGCCTGCTGTAGGGTTTCCTTCCATTCATCGCTGAGATCTGTTCTAAGCATCCTCACGGACACTGCTTCCTTAGTCTCTTGCCTGGCACAGTGCTTACAGTCTTCAGGACAGGGTCTTCTTGACAAGGCGTCTGCGTTACCGTGAGTTCTCCCACTGCGATGTTCAGTTATGAAGTCAAACTCTTGTAGTAGTTCAATCCATCTCGCCACTTGCCCCTCTGGATTCTTAAACTGTAATAGCCACTTCAATGCAGCATGGTCAGTTCGTAATTGGAATTTACGTCCCAGCAAATATTTACTGAAGTGCTGCAATGTCTTTACTACGGCGAGTAGCTCCCGTCTTGTAACGCAGTAATTTCTTTCTGGTTTGGATAAAGACTTGCTGAAGTAAGCTATCACAACCTCTTGGTCTCCTTTCCGTTGAGACAGCACGCCCCCAATTCCAGTATTACTTGCATCTGTGTCAACTATGAAGTCATTTTCAGGGTCAGGATATCCCAAAATAGGTGTATTGCACAGACGTTTCTTTAATTCCTGAAATGCGACGTCGCAGTTCTCGTCCCAACAGAATTGCCGCTTTTCCTCAGTGAGTTTGTGCAGAGGTTTCGCAATGTCGGCAAAATTCTTGACAAACCTTCGATAGTAGGAGCACAAACCCAGAAAGGCTCTGACCTGTGTCTTGTCTTTCGGAACTGGCCAATCCTTGACGGCGATTACTTTTTCCGGGTCTGTTTGAACACCTTCCCCCGAAACTATGTGTCCTAAAAAGTTTACTTGTTGTCTGAAAAACGAGCACTTTTTCGGACTTAACTTGAGATTTGCTGTTTGGATTTTCGACAGCACTCGCTTGAGGTTTTTAAGGTGATCTTCAAATGTACGGCCCACGATGATAATGTCGTCTAGATATACAAGACATGCGTCTCCAATCAATCCGGCGAGTACTTGCTCCATCAACCTTTCAAACGTCGCAGGAGCATTGCACAAACCGAATGGCATAACTTTAAACTGCCACAACCCTTTTCCTGTTGAAAATGCAGTTTTCTCCTTATCCTTGGGGTCTATTTCTACTTGCCAGTAGCCACTTTTCAGGTCAAGTGTGGTAAACCACTTCATACCAGTCAGCGTATCCAGTGTGTCATCGATCCTAGGCAGCGGGTAGCTGTCCTTCTTCGTGACGTCGTTCAGTCGTCGATAATCCACACAGAAGCGCATACTGCCGTCCTTTTTCTTTACCAGGACCACAGGAGAACACCATGGACTCGATGAAGGCTCTATAACACCGTCCTTCACCATTCCCTCAATCATGGTTTCCACCTCTTTTTCTCGTGCAACTGGCAGTCTTCTTGGTCGCTGACGGATTGGTAGCTCGTGGCCTGTATTAATCTTATGCTGAACAAGTCCAGTTCTCCCTATGTCAGCATCGTTTGAAGAGAAAGTGTCGGCGTACTGAAGTAACATCTTCTTAGCCTTGTCCATTTCTCCTTTAGTTAAATTGCAGTTTTCCAAAAGCGTTGACACGTCAAATTTTGCACTACGAATTTTATTTCCGGTAGGCGGATCCTGCAATTGACGCATCCAAGCTACTTCCTCGCAAGTACCGATCAAGGTGCCCTTCTTGATCACATGCTCCTTGTAACTTGGATTCAGTATGCGTACTGCTGAGACGTTGGTGGCCTTGACCAGAGTACGTGCCATCTTCCATGGGAAGACATTGTTCACCCTTTCTATCAGAACACTTCGATCTTTGTGTCCAGAATTCTGTGGTAATCTAATTGGCACAATTGTTTCTGATCTGCGAGGAAGAACAATCTCTTTCAAGCAGTACACTTTTCCTGATGGTGCACCTTCCATGAAGACTTCATGTGAACCACATTTCAATACTCCTTGATCAACGTCGATCTCGCAACGATGTTTCCGCATGAAGTCCAAGCCCAAGATGCAATCGTCCACTATATCGGCCACGATGACATTGTGCTGGTAAGTTCTATCACCCAATTTTAACTCCACCTCCTTTTTTCCTCGGACGATTATGTGCTGACCGGTAGCTGTTAGTAATCGTATACGGTCGTGGTTATTGATGTAGTCCCCAAGGAACCGACTTGCTAGGTGAGAATTGACGACCGTGTGAGAAGCTCCAGTATCCAACGTCAGTTTGCATGGTGTTCCATTGACTTCGCCTTTGATGGTCAGGCTGTTCCCATCATGTGCTTGCGAGATCAAGATTCTCGGGGCCTTTTCAATACCAGCCAGCACTCGCCCCCCAGTCCTGGCATCTACTCGTTTCCCTGCTGTGGCTGGGCAGTCACTTCAGCCACCCTTCCCTGCTGATCTTCTCTCGGAGTGCCGCGCTTAGGACAGCTTGACCGAAGATGACCCCTTTCTCCGCAAGTGTAGCACCTAAGACTGTACCCTTGCGGCCGGTCGCGTACAGGAGATGCTACAACCTCTCTGACGCGGTGCGTTCGGTGGTCCTGCCTCACTGCCTCTACTTCTAAGGCATGGGCCAAGGCGTCTTTCAGCGCCTCATGATGCCCAAGTCTCACAGCG
Source organism: Standfussiana lucernea (assembly GCA_964057025.1). Taxonomy (NCBI): domain Eukaryota; kingdom Metazoa; phylum Arthropoda; class Insecta; order Lepidoptera; family Noctuidae; genus Standfussiana; species Standfussiana lucernea. The sequence goes on from OZ059805.1 coordinate 15,229,398, forward strand.
GCTCTAACTTCTAGGTCGCGTATTCCATCAACGAACGCTTGTACCAGATTCCCATCGATAAGTGCAGGGGCAGACTGGTATGCTTTCCGAACCAGCTTTTCAACTTCGAGGGCCCACTGCTGTAGATTCTCGCCACTACGTTGAACACGATCTTTCAACTTAGCACGAAATACGTGCTCCAGGTGCGCGTCACCGTATCTGGACTCTAACGCCTCCAGCAGCTGCTCGTAGGTTACATTCTTGCCGAGCGCCTCAAGAATATTAAGGGCCTGGTCTCGGAGGGCCAAGGTGAGCGCGGTCATGGCTTGCGGTTCTGTCCATCCATTCGCCTTTATAACGGCCTCAAATTGAATTTTATAAGCCGACCACGAAGATGTGCCATCGAATGGAGGCACCTTAAAGCCCCGCGCTGAAGGTGCAGC